>JAVHZZ010000003.1:203640458-204840458 GCA_036250195.1 Mixophyes australis
CCTGATTCATGATTCAATTCATGATTCATGATTCATGATTCAATTTATGATTCATGATTCAATTAATGATTCATGATTCATGATTCGATTCATGATTCCTGATTCATGATTCAATTCATGATTCATGATTCATGATTCAATTTATGATTCATGATTCGATTCATGATTCTTGATTCATGATTCATGATTCAATTACTGATTCATGATTCAATTTATGATTCATGATTCATGATTCGATTCATGATTCAATTCATGATTCATGATTCATGATTTAATTCATGATTCATGATTCGATTCATGATTCATGATTAAATTCATGATTCAATTCATGATTCATGATTCAATTTATGATTCATGATTCAATTCATGATTCATGATTTATGATTCAATTCATGATTCAATTCATGATTCATTATTCATGATTCATGATTCAATTCATGATTCATGATTTATGATACAATTCATGATTCAATTCATGATTCATTATTCATGATTCATGATTCAATTCATGATTCATGATTCATGATTCAATTCATGATTCATGATTCAATTCATTAATTGATTCATGATTCAATTCATGATTCAATTCATGATTTAATTCATGATTCAATTCATGAATTATGGTTCATGATTCATGATTCATGATTCAATTCATGAATCATAATTCATGATTCATGATTCGATTCATGATTCATGATTCATGATTCATGAATCAATTTATGATTCATAATTCATGATTCATGAATTAATTTATGATTCATGATTCATGATTCATGATTCATGATTCAATTCATGATTCATGATTCAATTTATGATTCATGATTCATGATTCAATTCATGATTCATGATTCAATTCATGATTCATGATTCATGATACATGATTTAATTCATGATTCAATTCATGATTCATGATTCAATTCATGATTCATGATTCAATTCATGATTTAATTCATGATTCATGATTTGATTCATAATTCAATTCATGATTCATGATTCAATTCATGATTCATGGTTCAATTCATGATTCATGATTCATGAATAAATTCCTGATTTATGATTCAATTCTTGATTCATAATTCATGATTCATGATTCAATTCATGATTCATGATTCAAGATTCATGATTCATGATTTAATTTATGATTCATGATTCAATTCATGATTCGACTCCTAATTCAATTTATGATTCATGATTTGATTTATGATTCATGATTCATGATTCATGATTCAATTCATGATTCATGATTCAATTCATTATTCATGATTCGATTCATGATTTTTGATTCATGATTCGATTCATGATTCATGATTCAATTCATGATTCATGATTCATGATTCATGATTCAATTCATGATTCATGATTCAATTCATGATTCATGATTCAATTCATGATTCGACTCATGATTCATGATTCAATTTATGATTCATGATTCATGATTCAATTCATGATTCATGATTCATGATTCGATTCATGATTCATGATTCATGATTCAATTCATGATTCATGATTCATGATTCGATTCATGATTCATAATTCATGATTCATAATTCATGATTCAATTCATGATTCATGATTCATGATTCAATTCATGATTCATGATTCAGGATTCAATTCATGATTCATGATTCATGATTCAATTCATGATTCATGATTTAATTAATGATTCAATTCATGATTCGATTCATGATCCATGATTCAATTCATGATTCATGATTCATGATTCAATTCATGATTCATGATTCAATTCATGATTCATGATTCAAGATTCATGATTCATGATTCAATTCATGATTCATGATTCAATTCATGATTCGAATCCTGATTCAATTCATGATTCATGATTCAATTTATGATTCATGATTCATGATTCAATTCATAATTCATGATTCATGATTTATGATTCATGATTCAATTAATGATTCATAATTCATGATTCGATTCATGATTCCTGATTCATGATTCAATTCATAATTCATGATTCATGATTCAATTCATGATTCATGATTCATGATTCGATTCATAATTCATGATTTATGATTCAATTCATGATTCATGATTTATGATTCAATTCATAATTCATAATTTATGATTCATGACTCAATTCATGATTCATGATTTATGATTCAATTCATGTTTCATGATTCATGATTAGATTCATGATTCATGATTCATGATTCAATTCATGATTCATGATACAATTCATGATTCATGATTCATGTTTCATTTCATGATTTATGATTCAATTCATGATTCATGATTCATGTTTCATTTCATGATTCATGATTCATGATTCAATTCATGATTCATGATTCAATTCATGATTCATGATTCTTGATTCAATTCATGATTCAATTTATGATTCATGACTCAATTCATGATTCATGATTTATGATTCAATTCATGTTTCATGATTCATGATTCGATTTATGATTTATGATTCATGATTCAATTCATGATTCATGATTCAATTCATGATTCATGATTCATGTTTCATTTCATGAGTCATGATTCAATTCATGATTCATGATTCATGTTTCATTTCATGATTCATGATTCATGATTCAATTCATGATTTATGATTCAATTCATGTTTCATGATTCATGATTCAAATTATTATTCATGATTCGTGATTTAATTCATGATTCAATTCATGATTCATGATTCAATTCAGGATTCAATTCATGATTCATAATTCATGATTCAATTCATGATTCATGATTCGATTCATGATTCATTATTCATGATTCAATTCATGATTCATGATTCGATTCATGATTCATGATTCAATTCATGATTCATGATTCAAGATTCATGATTCATGGTTCAATTTATGATTCATGATTCATGATTCAATTCATGATTCAATTCATGATTCATGATTCGATTCAAGATTCTTAATTCATGATTCGATTCATGATTTATAATTCATGATTCATGATTCAATTCATGATTCATGATTCAATTCATGATTCGAATCCTGATTCAATTCATGATTCATGATTCGATTTATGATTCATGATTCAATTCATGATTCATGATTCGATTCATGATTCTTAAATCATGATTCATGATTCAATTCATGATTTATGATTCATGATTCATGATACAATTCATGATTCATGATTCATGATTCAATTCATGATTCAATTCATGATTCATAATTCATGATTTAATTCATGATTCATGATTCAATTCATTATTCATAATTCACAATTCGATTCATGATTTAATTCATGATTCATGATTCAATTCATTATTCATGATTCAATTCATGATTCATAATTCATGATTCATGATTCAATTCATTATTCATGATTCAAGATTCATGATTCATGATTCAATTCTTTATTCTTGATTCAATTCATGATTCGAATCCTGATTCAATTAATGATTCATGATTCGATTTATATTTCATGATTCATAATTTAATTCATGATTCATGATTCATGATTCGATTCATGATTCCTGATTCATGATTCAATTAATGATTCATAATTCATGATTCATGATTCAATTCATGATTCAATTCATAATTCATGATTTATGATTCATGATTCAATTCATGATTCATAATTCATGATTCATGAATCAATTCATGATTCATAATTCATGATTTATGATTCGATTCATGATTCATGATTCATGAATAAATTCCTGATTTATGATTCAATTCTTGATTCATAATTCATGATTCATGATTCAATTCATGATTCATGATTCAAGATTCATGATTTAATTCATGATTCATGATTCAATTCGTGATTTTAATCCTAATTCAATTTATGATTCATGATTTGATTTATGATTCATGATTCATGATTCATGTCATGATTCGATTCATGATTCATGATTCATGATTCATGATTCAATTCATGATTCATGATTCAATTCATTATTCATGATTCGATTTATGATTTTTGATTCATGATTCGATTCATGATTCATGATTCAATTCATGATTCATGATTCATGATTCTTGATTCAATTCATGATTCATGATTCATGATTCAATTCATGATTCATGATTCATGATTCAATTCGTGATTCATGATTCATGATTCATGATTCGATTCATGATTCATGATTCATGATTCATTTCATGATTCATGATTCATGATTCATTTCATTATTCATGATTCATGATTCGATTCATGATTCATAATTCATGATTCATGATTCAATTCATGATTCATGATTCATGATTCAATTCATGATTCATAATTCATGATTCATAATTCAATTCATGATTCATGATTCGATTCGTGATTCGAATCCTAATTCAATTTATGATTCATGATTTGATTTATGATTCATGATTCATGATTCATGTCATGATTCGATTCATGATTCATGATTCATGATTTATGATTCAATTCATGATTCATGATTCAATTCATTATTCATGATTCGATTCATGATTTTTGATTCATGATTCGATTCATGATTCATGATTCAATTCATGATTCATGATTCATGATTCATGATTCAATTCATGATTCATGATTCATGATTCAATTCATGATTCATGATTCATGATTCATGATTCATGATTCAATTCATGATTCATGATTCATGATTCAATTCATGATTCATGATTCATGATTCGATTCATGATTCATGATTCATTTCATGATTCATGATTCATGATTCATGATTCATTTCATGATTCATGATTCATGATTCATTTCATTATTCATGATTCATGATTCATGATTCGATTCATGATTCATGATTCATGATTCATGATTCAATTCATGATTCATGATTCATGATTCAATTCATGATTCATAATTCATGATTCATAATTCAATTCATGATTCATGATTCATGATTCATGATTCATGATTCATGATTCAATTCATGATTCATGATTCATGATTCAATTCATGATTCATAATTCATGATTCATAATTCATGATTCAATTCATGATTCATGATTCATGATTCATGATTCAGGATTCAATTCATTATTCATGATTCATAATTTAATTCATGATTCAATTCATGATTCGATTCATGATCCATGATTCATGATTCATTTCATTATTCATGATTCATGATTCATGATTCGATTCATGATTCATGATTCATGATTCATGATTCAATTCATGATTCATGATTCATGATTCAATTCATGATTCATGATTCATGATTCATGATTCATGATTCAATTCATGATTCATGATTCATGATTCAATTCATGATTCAAGATTCATGATTCATGATTCGATTCATGATTCATGATTCATTTCATGATTCATGATTCATGATTCATGATTCATTTCATGATTCATGATTCATTTCATTATTCATGATTCATGATTCTTGATTCGATTCATGATTCATGATTCATGATTCATGATTCAATTCTTGATTCATAATTCATGATTCATAATTCAATTCATGATTCATGATTCATGATTCATGATTCATGATTCATGATTCATGATTCAATTCATGATTCATGATTCATGATTCAATTCATGATTCATAATTCATGATTCATAATTCATGATTCAATTCATGATTCATGATTCATGATTCAGGATTCAATTCATTATTCATGATTCATAATTTAATTCATGATTCAATTCATGATTCGATTCATGATCCATGATTCAATTCATGATTCATGATTCATGATTCAATTCATTATTCATGATTCAATTCATGATTCATAATTCATGATTCATGATTCAATTCATGATTCAATTCATAATTCATGATTTATGATTCATGATTCAATTCATGATTCATAATTCATGATTCATGAATCAATTCATGATTCATAATTCATGATTTATGATTCGATTCATGATTCATGATTCAAGATTCATGATTCATGATTCAATTCATGATTCATGATTCAATTCATGATTCGAATCCTGATTCAATTCATGATTCATGATTCAATTTATGATTCATGATTCATGATTCAATTCATAATTCATGATTCATGATTTATGATTTATGATTCAATTAATGATTCATAATTCATGATTCGATTTATGAATCCTGATTCATGATTCAATTCATGATTCATGATTCATGATTTAAGATTCGATTCTTGATTCATAATTCATAATTCATAATTTATGATTCATGACTCAATTCATGATTCATGATTTATGATTCAATTCATGTTTCATGATTCATGATTCGATTCATGATTCATGATTCATGATTCAATTCATGATTCATGATTCAATTCATGATTCATGATTCATGTTTTATTTCATGATTCATGATTCAATTCATGATTCATGATTCATGTTTCATTTCATGATTCATGATTCATGATTCAATTCATGATTCATGATTCAATTCATGATTCATGATTCATGTTTCATTTCATGATTCATGATTCAATTCATGATTCATGATTCATGTTTCATTTCATGATTCATGATTCATGATTCAATTCATGATTCATGATTCAATTCATGATTCATGATTCTTGATTCAATTCATGATTCAATTCATGATTCATGATTCATGATTCAATTTATTATTCATGATTCGTGATTTAATTCATGATTCAATTCATGATTCATGATTCAATTCAGGATTCAATTCATGATTCATAATTCATGATTCAATTCATGATTCATGATTCGATTCATGATTCATTATTCATGATTCAATTCATGATTCATGATTCGATTCATTATTCATGATTCAATTCATGATTCATGATTTAATTCATGATTCAATTCATGATTCATGATTCAAGATTCATGATTCATGGTTCAATTTATGATTCATGATTCATGATTCAATTCATGATTCAATTCATGATTCATGATTCAATTTATGATTCGAATCCTGATTCAATTCATGATTCATGATTCGATTTATGATTCATGATTCAATTCATGATTCATGATTCGATTCATGATTCTTAAATCATGATTCCTGATTCAATTCATGATTTATGATTCATGATTCATGATACAATTCATGATTCATGATTCATGATTCAATTCATGATTCAATTCATGATTCATAATTCATGATTTAATTCATGATTCATGATTCAATTCATTATTCATAATTCATAATTCGATTCATGATTCATGATTCAATTCATGATTCATGATTCATGATTCAATTCATTATTCATGATTCAATTCATGATTCATAATTCATGATTCATGATTCAAATTATTATTCATGTTTCAAGATTCATGATTCATGATTCAATTCTTGATTCTTGATTCAATTCATGATTCGAATCCTGATTCAATTAATGATTCATGATTCGATTTATATTTCATGATTCATGATTTAATTCATGATTCATGATTCATGATTCGATTTATGATTCCTGATTCATGATTCAATTAATGATTCATAATTCATGATTCATGATTCAATTCATGATTCAATTCATAATTCATGATTTATGATTCATGATTCAATTCATGATTCATAATTCATGATTCATGAATCAATTCATGATTCATAATTCATGATTTATGATTCGATTCATGATTCATGATTCATGATTCAATTCATGATTCATGATTCATGAATCATGATTCAATTCATGATTCATGATTCGTGATTCAATTCATGATTCAGTATTCATGATTCGATTCATGATTCATGATTTATGATTCAATTCATGATTCAATTCATAATTCAATTCATGATTCATTATTCATGATTCATGATTCAATTCATGATTCATGATTCATGATTCAAGATTCAATTCATGAATCATGATTCAATTCATTAATCGATTCATGATTCAATTCATGATTCAATTCATGATTCATGGTTCATGATTCATGATTCAATTCATGATTCATAATTCATGATTTATAATTCAATTCATTATTCATAATTCATGAATCAATTCATGATTCATGATTCAATTCATGATTCAATTCATAATTCATGATTCATGATTCATGATTCAATTCATGATTCATAATTCATGATTCATGAATCAATTCATGATTCATAATTCATGATTTAGGATTCGATTCATGATTCATGATTCATGATTCAAGATTCATGATTCATGATTCATGATTCAATTCATGATTCATGATTCATGATTCAATTCATGATTCATGATTCATGATTCGATTCATAATTCATGATTTATGATTCAATTCATAATTCATGATTCATGATTCAATTCATAATTCATAATTCATGATTCATGACTCAATTCATGATTCATGATTTATGATTCAATTCATGTTTCATGATTCATGATTCGATTCATGATTCAATTCATGTTTCATGATTCATGATTCGATTCATGATTCATGATTCAATTCATGATTCATGATTCAATTCATGATTCATGATTCAATTTATTATTCATGATTCGTGATTTAATTCATGATTCAATTCATGATTCATGATTTAATTAAGGATTCAATTCATGTTTCATGATTCATGATTCGATTCATGATTCATGATTCATGTTTCATTTCATGATTCATGATTCAATTCATGATTCATGATTCATGTTTCATTTCATGATTCATGATTCATGATTCAATTCATGATTCATGATTCATGATTCAATTCATGATTCAATTCATGATTCATGATTCATGATTCAATTTATTATTCATGATTCGTGATTTAATTCATGATTCAATTCATGATTCATGATTCAATTCAGGATTCAATTCATGATTCATGATTCATGATTCAATTCATGATTCATGATTCATAATTCAATTCATGATTCATGATTCAATTCATGATTCAATTCATAATTCATGATTCATGATTCATGATTCAATTCATGATTCATAATTCATGATTCATGAATCAATTCATGATTCATAATTCATGATTTAAGATTTGATTCATGATTCAATTCATGATTCATAATTCATGATTTAAGATTCGATTCATGATTCATGATTCATGATTCATGATTCTATTCATAATTCATGATTCATGATTCAATTCATGATTCATAATTCATGATTTAAGATTTGATTCATGATTCAATTCATGATTCATAATTCATGATTTAAGATTCGATTCATGATTCATGATTCATTATTCATGATTTATGATTCAATTCATAATTCATAATTCATGACTCAATTCATGATTCATGATTTATGATTCAATTCATGTTTCATGATTCATGATTCGATTCATGATTCATGATTCAATTCATGATTCATGATTCAATTCATGATTCATGATTCATGTTTCATTTCATGATTCATGATTCAATTCATGATTCATGATTCATGTTTCATTTCATGATTCATGATTCATGATTCAATTCATGATTCATGATTCATGATTCAATTCATGTTTCATGATTCATGATTCAATTTATTATTCATGATTCGTGATTTAATTCATGATTCAATTCATGATTCATGATTCAATTCAGGATTCAATTCATGATTCATAATTCATGATTCAATTCATGATTTATGATTCGATTCATGATTCATTATTCATGATTCAATTCATGATTCATGATTCGATTCATTATTCATGATTCAATTCATTAATCATGATTCAAGATTCATGATTCATGGTTCAATTTATGATTCATGATTCATGATTCAATTCATGATTCAATTCATGATTCATGATTCGTTTCAAGATTCTTAATTCATGATTCGATTCATGATTTATAATTCATGATTCATGATTCAATTCATGTTTCATGATTCATGATTCAATTTATTATTCATGATTCGTGATTTAATTCATGATTCAATTCATGATTCATGATTCAATTCAGGATTCAATTCATGATTCATAATTCATGATTCAATTCATGATTCATGATTCGATTCATGATTCATTATTCATGATTCAATTCATGATTCATGATTCGATTCATGATTCATGATTCAATTCATGATTCATGATTCAAGATTCATGATTCATGGTTCAATTTATGATTCATGATTTATGATTCAATTCATGATTCAATTCATGATTCATGATTCGATTCAAGATTCTTAATTCATGATTTGATTCATAACTCATAATTCATGATTCATGACTCAATTCATGATTCATGATTTATGATTCAATTCATGTTTCATGATTCATGATTCGATTCATGATTCAATTCATGTTTCATGATTCATGATTCGATTCATGATTCATGATTCATGATTCAATTCATGATTCATGATTCAATTCATGATTCATGATTCATGATTCAATTTATTATTCATGATTCATGATTTAATTCATGATTCAATTCATGATTCATGATTCAATTCAGGATTCAATTCATGTTTCATGATTCATGATTCGATTCATGATTCATGATTCATGTTTCATTTCATGATTCATGATTCAATTCATGATTCATGATTCATGTTTCATTTCATGATTCATGATTCATGATTCAATTCATGATTCATGATTCATGATTCAATTCATGATTCAATTCATGATTCATGATTCAATTCAGGATTCAATTCATGATTCATGATTCATGATTCAATTCATGATTCAATTCATAATTCATGATTCATGATTCATGATTCAATTCATGATTCATAATTCATGATTCATGAATCAATTCATGATTCATAATTCATGATTTAAGATTCGATTCATGATTCATGATTCATGATTCATGATTCTATTCATAATTCATGATTCATGATTCAATTCATGATTCATAATTCATGATTTAAGATTCGATTCATGATTCAATTCATGATTCATAATTCATGATTTAAGATTCAATTCATGATTCATGATTCATGATTTATGATTCAATTCATAATTCATAATTCATGATTCATGACTCAATTCATGATTCATGATTTATGATTCAATTCATGTTTCATGATTCATGATTCGATTCATGATTCATGATTCATGATTCAATTCATGATTCATGATTCAATTCATGATTCATGATTCAATTCATGATTCGAATCCTGATTCAATTCATGATTCGAATCCTGATTCAATTCATGATTCATGATTCGATTTATGATTCATGATTCAATTCATGATTCATGATTCGATTCATGATTCTTAAATCATGATTCATGATTCAATTCATGATTTATGATTCATGATTCATGATACAATTCATGATTCATGATTCATGATTCAATTCATGATTCAATTCATGATTCATAATTCATGATTTAATTCATGATTCATGATTCAATTCATTATTCATAATTCATAATTCGATTCATGATTCATGATTCAATTCATGATTCATGATTCAATTCATTATTCATGATTCAATTCATGATTCATAATTCATGATTCATGATTCAATTCATTATTCATGATTCAAGATTCATGATTCATGATTCAATTCTTTATTCTTGATTCAATTCATGATTCGAATCCTGATTCAATTAATGATTCATGATTCGATTTATATTTCATGATTCATGATTTAATTCATGATTCATGATTCATGATTCGATTCATGATTCCTGATTCATGATTCAATTAATGATTCATAATTCATGATTCATGATTCAATTCATGATTCAATTCATAATTCATGATTTATGATTCATGATTCAATTCATGATTCATAATTCATGATTCATGAATCAATTCATGATTCATAATTCATGATTTATGATTCGATTCATGATTCATGATTCATGAAGAAATTCCTGATTTATGATTCAATTCTTGATTTATAATTTATGATTCATGATTCAATTCATGATTCATGATTCAAGATTCATGATTTATGATTTAATTCATGATTCATGATTCAATTCGTGATTTGAATCCTAATTCAATTTATGATTCATGATTTGATTTATGATTCATGATTCATGATTCATGTCATGATTCGATTCATGATTCATGATTCATGATTCATGATTCAATTCATGATACATGATTCAATTCATTATTCATGATTCGATTCATGATTTTTGATTCATGATTCGATTCATGATTCATGATTCAATTCATGATTCATGATTCATGATTCATGATTCAATTCATGATTCATGATTCATGATTCAATTCATGATTCATGATTCATGATTCAATTCATGATTCATGATTCATGATTCAATTCATGATTCATGATTCATGATTCATGATTCGATTCATGATTCATGATTCATGATTCTTTTCATGATTCATGATTCATGATTCATTTCATTATTCATGATTCATGATTCGATTCATGATTCATGATTCATGATTCATGATTCAATTCATGATTCATGATTCATGATTCAATTCATGATTCATAATTCATGATTCATAATTCAATTCATGATTCATGATTCGATTTGTGATTCGAATCCTAATTCAATTTATGATTCATGATTTGATTTATGATTCATGATTCATGATTCATGTCATGATTCGATTCATGATTCATGATTCATGATTCATGATTCAATTCATGATTCATGATTCAATTCATTATTCATGATTCGATTCATGATTTTTGATTCATGATTCGATTCATGATTCATGATTCAATTCATGATTCATGATTCAATTCATGATTCATGATTCATGATTCAATTCATGATTCATGTCTCATGATTCAATTCATGATTCATGATTCATGATTCGATTCATGATTCATGATTCGATTCATGATTCATGATTCATTTCATGATTCATGATTCATGATTCAATTCATGATTCATGATTCATGATTCAATTCATGATTCATAATTCATGATTCATAATTCAATTCATGATTCATGATTCGATTCATGATTCATGATTCAATTCATGATTCATGATTCGATTCATGATTCATGATTCATGATTCAATTCATGATTCATGATTCATGATTCATGATTCGATTCATGATTCATGATTCATGATTCATGATTCATGATTCAATTCATGATTCATGATTCATGATTCAATTCATGATTCATGTCTCATGATTCAATTCATGATTCATGATTCATGATTCGATTCATGATTCATGATTCGATTCATGATTCATGATTTATTTCATGATTCATGATTCATGATTCAATTCATGATTCATGATTCATGATTCAATTCATGATTCATAATTCATGATTCATAATTCAATTCATGATTCATGATTCGATTCATGATTCATGATTCAATTCATGATTCATGATTCGATTCATGATTCATGATTCATGATTCAATTCATGATTCATGATTCATGATTCATGATTCGATTCATGATTCATGATTCATGATTCATGATTCATGATTCAATTCATGATTCATGATTCATGATTCAATTCATGATTCATAATTCATGATTCATAATTCATGATTCAATTCATGATTCATGATTCATGATTCAATTCATGATTCATGATTCAGGATTCAATTCATGATTCATGATTCATGATTTAATTCATGATTCAATTCATGATTCGATTCATGATCCATGATTCATGATTCAATTCATGATTCATGATTCAATTCATGATTCAATTCATAATTCATGATTTATGATTCATGATTTATGATTCATGATTCAATTCATGATTCATAATTCATGATTCATGAATCAATTCATGATTCATAATTCATGATTTATGATTCGATTCATGATTCATGATTCAAGATTCATGATTCATGATTCAATTCATGATTCATGATTCAATTCATGATTCGAATCCTGATTCAATTCATGATTCATGATTCAAATTATGATTCATGATTCATGATTCAATTCATAATTCATGATTCATGATTTATGATTTATGATTCAATTAATGATTCATGATTCATGATTCGATTTATGATTCCTGATTCATGATTCAATTCATGATTCATGATTCATGATTTAAGATTCGATTCATGATTCATAATTCATGATTCATAATTCATGATTCAATTCATGATTCATGATTCATGATTCAATTCATGATTCATGATTCATGATTCGATTCATATTTCATGATTTATGATTCAATTCATGATTCATGATTTATGATTCAATTCATAATTCATAATTTATGATTCATGACTCAATTCATGATTCATGATTTATGATTCAATTCATGTTTCATGATTCATGATTCGATTCATGATTCATGATTCAATTCATGATTCATGATTCAATTCATGATTCATGATTCATGTTTCATTTCATGATTCATGATTCAATTCATGATTCATGATTCATGTTTCATTTCATGATTCATGATTCATGATTCAATTCATGATTCATGATTCAATTCATGATTCATGATTCTTGATTCAATTCATGATTCAATTCATGATTCATGATTCATGATTCAATTTATTATTCATGATTCGTGATTTAATTCATGATTCAATTCATGATTCATGATTCAATTCAGGATTCAATTCATGATTCATGATTCATGATTCAATTCATGATTCATGATTCATAATTCAATTCATGATTCATGATTCAATTCATGATTCAATTCATAATTCATGATTCATGATTCATGATTCAATTCATGATTCATAATTCATGATTCATGAATCAATTCATGATTCATAATTCATGATTTAAGATTGGATTCATGATTCATGATTCATGATTCATGATTCTATTCATAATTCATGATTCATGATTCAATTCATGATTCATAATTCATGATTTAAGATTCGATTCATGATTCAATTCATGATTCATAATTCATGATTTAAGATTCGATTCATGATTCATGATTCATGATTCATGATTTATGATTCAATTCATAATTTATAATTCATGATTCATGACTCAATTCATGATTCATGATTTATGATTCAATTCATGTTTCATGATTCATGATTCGATTCATGATTCATGATTCATGATTCAATTCATGATTCATGATTCAATTCATGATTCATGATTCATGTTTCATTTCATGATTCATGATTCAATTCATGATTCATGATTCATGTTTCATTTCATGATTCATGATTCATGATTCAATTCATGATTCATGATACATGATTCAATTCATGATTCATGATTCTTGATTCAATTCATGATTCAATTCATGATTCATGATTCATGATTCTATTTTATATTCATGTTTCGTGATTTAATTCATGATTCAATTCATGATTCATTATTCAATTTAGGATTCAATTCATGATTCATAATTCATGATTCAATTCATGAATCATGATTCGATTCATGATTTATGATTCATGATTCAATTCATGATTCATGATTCGATTCATGATTCATGATTCATGATTCAATTCATGATTCATGATTCATGATTCATGATTCATGATTCATGATTCAATTCATGATTAATGATTCAAGATTCATGATTCATGGTTCAATTTATGACTCATGATTCATGATTCAATTCATGATTCAATTCATGATTCATGATTCGATTCAAGATTCTTGATTCATGATTCGATTCATGATTTATAATTCATGATTCATGATTCAATTCATGATTCATGATTCAATTCAGGATTCAATTCATGATTCATGATTCATGATTCAATTCATGATTCATGATTCATAATTCAATTCATGATTCATGATTCAATTCATGATTCAATTCATGATTCATGATTCATGATTCAATTCATGATTCATAATTCATGATTCATGAATCAATTCATGATTCATAATTCATGATTTAAGATTCGATTCATGATTCATGATTCATGATTCATGATTCTATTCATAATTCATGATTCATGATTCAATTCATGATTCATAATTCATGATTTAAGATTCGATTCATGATTCAATTCATGATTCATAATTCATGATTTAAGATTCAATTCATGATTCATGATTCATGATTTATGATTCAATTCATAATTCATAATTCATGATTCATGACTCAATTCATGATTCATGATTTATGATTCAATTCATGTTTCATGATTCATGATTCGATTCATGATTCATGATTCATGATTCAATTCATGATTCATGATTCAATTCATGATTCATGATTCAATTCATGATTCGAATCCTGATTCAATTCATGATTCGAATCCTGATTCAATTCATGATTCATGATTCGATTTATGATTCATGATTCAATTCATGATTCATGATTCGATTCATGATTCTTAAATCATGATTCATGATTCAATTCATGATTTATGATTCATGATTCATGATACAATTCATGATTCATGATTCATGATTCAATTCATGATTCAATTCATGATTCATAATTCATGATTTAATTCATGATTCATGATTCAATTCATTATTCATAATTCATAATTCGATTCATGATTCATGATTCAATTCATGATTCATGATTCAATTCATTATTCATGATTCAATTCATGATTCATAATTCATGATTCATGATTCAATTCATTATTCATGATTCAAGATTCATGATTCATGATTCAATTCTTTATTCTTGATTCAATTCATGATTCGAATCCTGATTCAATTAATGATTCATGATTCGATTTATATTTCATGATTCATGATTTAATTCATGATTCATGATTCATGATTCGATTCATGATTCCTGATTCATGATTCAATTAATGATTCATAATTCATGATTCATGATTCAATTCATGATTCAATTCATAATTCATGATTTATGATTCATGATTCAATTCATGATTCATAATTCATGATTCATGAATCAATTCATGATTCATAATTCATGATTTATGATTCGATTCATGATTCATGATTCATGAAGAAATTCCTGATTTATGATTCAATTCTTGATTTATAATTTATGATTCATGATTCAATTCATGATTCATGATTCAAGATTCATGATTCATGATTTAATTCATGATTCATGATTCAATTCGTGATTTGAATCCTAATTCAATTTATGATTCATGATTTGATTTATGATTCATGATTCATGATTCATGTCATGATTCGATTCATGATTCATGATTCATGATTCATGATTCAATTCATGATACATGATTCAATTCATTATTCATGATTCGATTCATGATTTTTGATTCATGATTCGATTCATGATTCATGATTCAATTCATGATTCATGATTCATGATTCATGATTCAATTCATGATTCATGATTCATGATTCAATTCATGATTCATGATTCATGATTCAATTCATGATTCATGATTCATGATTCAATTCATGATTCATGATTCATGATTCATGATTCGATTCATGATTCATGATTCATGATTCATGATTCTTTTCATGATTCATGATTCATGATTCATTTCATTATTCATGATTCATGATTCGATTCATGATTCATGATTCATGATTCATGATTCAATTCATGATTCATGATTCATGATTCAATTCATGATTCATAATTCATGATTCATAATTCAATTCATGATTCATGATTCGATTCGTGATTCGAATCCTAATTCAATTTATGATTCATGATTTGATTTATGATTCATGATTCATGATTCATGTCATGATTCGATTCATGATTCATGATTCATGATTCATGATTCAATTCATGATTCATGATTCAATTCATTATTCATGATTCGATTCATGATTTTTGATTCATGATTCGATTCATGATTCATGATTCAATTCATGATTCATGATTCATGATTCATGATTCAATTCATGATTCATGATTCATGATTCAATTCATGATTCATGTCTCATGATTCAATTCATGATTCATGATTCATGATTCGATTCATGATTCATGATTCGATTCATGATTCATGATTCATTTCATGATTCATGATTCATGATTCAATTCATGATTCATGATTCATGATTCAATTCATGATTCATAATTCATGATTCATAATTCAATTCATGATTCATGATTCGATTCACGATTCATGATTCAATTCATGATTCATGATTCGATTCATGATTCATGATTCATGATTCAATTCATGATTCATGATTCATGATTCAATTCATGATTCATGATTCATGATTCATGATTCGATTCATGATTCATGATTCATGATTCATGATTCATGATTCAATTCATGATTCATGATTCATGATTCAATTCATGATTCATAATTCATGATTCATAATTCATGATTCAATTCATGATTCATGATTCATGATTCAATTCATGATTCATGATTCAGGATTCAATTCATGATTCATGATTCATGATTTAATTCATGATTCAATTCATGATTCGATTCATGATCCATGATTCAATTCATGATTCATGATTCATGATTCAATTCATGATTCATGATTCAATTCATGATTCAATTCATAATTCATGATTTATGATTCATGATTTATGATTCATGATTCAATTCATGATTCTTAATTCATGATTCATGAATCAATTCATGATTCATAATTCATGATTTATGATTCGATTCATGATTCATGATTCAAGATTCATGATTCATGATTCAATTCATGATTCGAATCCTGATTCAATTCATGATTCATGATTCAAATTATGATTCATGATTCATGATTCAATTCATAATTCATGATTCATGATTTATGATTTATGATTCAATTAATGATTCATGATTCATGATTCGATTTATGATTCCTGATTCATGATTCAATTCATGATTCATGATTCATGATTTAAGATTCGATTCATGATTCATAATTCATGATTCATAATTCATGATTCAATTCATGATTCATGATTCATGATTCAATTCATGATTCATGATTCATGATTCGATTCATATTTCATGATTTATGATTCAATTCATGATTCATGATTTATGATTCAATTCATAATTCATAATTTATGATTCATGACTCAATTCATGATTCATGATTTATGATTCAATTCATGTTTCATGATTCATGATTCGATTCATGATTCATGATTCATGATTCAATTCATGATTCATGATTCAATTCATGATTCATGATTCATGTTTCATTTCATGATTCATGATTCAATTCATGATTCATGATTCATGTTTCATTTCATGATTCATGATTCATGATTCAATTCATGATTCATGATTCAATTCATGATTCATGATTCTTGATTCAATTCATGATTCAATTCATGATTCATGATTCATGATTCAATTTATTATTCATGATTCGTGATTTAATTCATGATTCAATTCATGATTCATGATTCAATTCAGGATTCAATTCATGATTCATGATTCATGATTTAAGATTCGATTCATGATTCATAATTCATGATTCATAATTCATGATTCAATTCATGATTCATGATTCATGATTCAATTCATGATTCATGATTCATGATTCGATTCATATTTCATGATTTATGATTCAATTCATGATTCATGATTTATGATTCAATTCATAATTCATAATTTATGATTCATGACTCAATTCATGATTCATGATTTATGATTCAATTCATGTTTCATGATTCATGATTCGATTCATGATTCATGATTCATGATTCAATTCATGATTCATGATTCAATTCATGATTCATGATTCATGTTTCATTTCATGATTCATGATTCAATTCATGATTCATGATTCATGTTTCATTTCATGATTCATGATTCATGATTCAATTCATGATTCATGATTCAATTCATGATTCATGATTCTTGATTCAATTCATGATTCAATTCATGATTCATGATTCATGATTCAATTTATTATTCATGATTCGTGATTTAATTCATGATTCAATTCATGATTCATGATTCAATTCAGGATTCAATTCATGATTCATGATTCATGATTCAATTCATGATTTATGATTCATAATTCAATTCATGATTCATGATTCAATTCATGATTCAATTCATAATTCATGATTCATGATTCATGATTCAATTCATGATTCATAATTCATGATTCATGAATCAATTCATGATTCATAATTCATGATTTAAGATTCGATTCATGATTCATGATTCATGATTCATGATTCTATTCATAATTCATGATTCATGATTCAATTCATGATTCATAATTCATGATTTAAGATTCGATTCATGATTCAATTCATGATTCATAATTCATGATTTAAGATTCGATTCATGATTCATGATTCATGATTCATGATTTATGATTCAATTCATAATTTATAATTCATGATTCATGACTCAATTCATGATTCATGATTTATGATTCAATTCATGTTTCATGATTCATGATTCGATTCATGATTCATGATTCATGATTCAATTCATGATTCATGATTCAATTCATGATTCATGATTCATGTTTCATTTCATGATTCATGATTCAATTCATGATTCATGATTCATGTTTCATTTCATGATTCATGATTCATGATTCAATTCATGATTCATGATTCATGATTCAATTCATGATTCATGATTCTTGATTCAATTCATGATTCAATTCATGATTCATGATTCATGATTCTATTTTATATTCATGTTTCGTGATTTAATTCATGATTCAATTCATGATTCATTATTCAATTTAGGATTCAATTCATGATTCATAATTCATGATTCAATTCATGAATCATGATTCGATTCATGATTTATGATTCATGATTCAATTCATGATTCATGATTCGATTCATGATTCATGATTCATGATTCAATTCATGATTCATGATTCATGATTCATGATTCATGATTCAATTCATGATTAATGATTCAAGATTCATGATTCATGGTTCAATTTATGACTCATGATTCATGATTCAATTCATGATTCAATTCATGATTCATGATTCGATTCAAGATTCTTGATTCATGATTCGATTCATGATTTATAATTCATGATTCATGATTCAATTCATGATTCATGATTCAATTCATGATTCGAATCCTGATTCAATTCATGATTCATGATTCGATTTATGATTCATGATTCAATTCATTATTCATGATTCCATTCATGATTCTAAAATCATGATTCATGATTCAATTCATGATTTATGATTCATGATTCATGATACAATTCATGATTCATGATTCATGATTCGATTCATGATTCAATTCATGATTCATAATTCATGATTTAATTCATGATTCATGATTCATGATTCAATTCATGATTCATGATTCGATTCAAGATTCTTGATTCATGATTCATGATTCGATTCATGATTTATGATTCAATTCATAATTCATGATTCATGATTCATGATTCAATTCATGATTCATGATTCATGATTCATGATTCGTGATTCAATTCATGATTCGAATCCTGATTCATTTCATGATTCATGATTCGATTTATGATTTATGATTTAATTCATAATTCATAATTCATGATTCATGATTCAATTCATGATTCATGATTCATGATTCGATTCATGTTTCCTGATTCATGATTCAATTCATGATTTATGAATTATGATTCAATTCATGATTCATGATTCGATTCATAACTCTTGATTCATGATTCATTATTCAATTCATGATTCATGATTCATGATTCAAATCATGATTCAATTCATGAATCATAATTTATGATTTAATTCATGATTCATGATTCGATTCATGATTCATGATTCATGATTCAATTCATGATTCATGATTCAATTCATGATTCATGATTCATGATTCATGATTCATGATTCGATTCATGATTCATGATCCATGATTCAATTCATGATTCATGATTCATGATTTAATTCATGATTCAATTCATGATATGATTCATGATCCATGATTCAATTCATGATTCATGATTCATGATTCAATTCATTATTCATGATTCAATTCATGATTCATAATTCATGATTCATGATTCAATTCATGATTCATGATTCATGATTCAATTCATGATTCATTATTCAATTAATTATTCGAATCCTGATTCAATTCATGATTCATGATTCGATTTATGATTCATGATTCATGATTCAATTCATGATTCATGATTCATGATTCATGATTCATGATTCAATTAATGATTCATGATTCATGATTTGATTCATGATTCCTGATTCATGATTCAATACATGATTCATGATTCATGATTCAATTTATGATTCATGATTCGATTCATGATTCCTGATTCATGATTCAATACATGATTCATGATTTAATTTATGATTCATGATTCAATTTATGATTCATGATTCAATTCATGATTCATGACTGATGAATTCAATTCATGATTCATGATTCATGATTTATGATTCAATTCATGATTCAATTCATGATTCATGATTCAATTCATGATTCATGATTCAATTCATGATTCATGATTCGATTCATGTATCATGATTCATGATTCAATTCATGATTCATGATTCATGATTCAAATCATGATTCAATTTATGATTCATGATTCATGATTCTCAAATTAATTCATGATTCAATTCATGATTCATGAATCATGATTCAATTCATGATTCAATTCATGATTCATGATTCAATTCATGATTTATGATTCAATTCATGATTCATGATTCAATTCATGATTCATGATTCGATTCATGATTCATGATTCAATTCATGATTCATGATTCATGATTCATGATTCAATTCATGATTCATGATTCAATTCATGATTCATGATTCATGATTCGATTCATGATTCATGATTCATGATTTATGATTCATGATTCGATTCATGATTCATGATTCAATTCATGATTCATGATTCATGATTCATGATTCATGATTCATGATTCTTGATTTAATTCATGATTCATGATTCAATTCATGATTTGAATCCTAATTCAATTTATGATTCATGATTTGATTTATGATTCATGATTTATGATTCATGTCATGATTCATGATTCATGATTCATGATTCAATTCATGATTCATGATTCATGATTCATGATTCGATTCATGATTCATGATTCATGATTCGATTCATGATTCATGATTCATGATTCATGATTCAATTCATGATTCATGATTCAATTCATGATTCATGATTCGATTCATGATTTTTGATTCATGATTCATGATTCGATTCATGATTCATGATTCATGATTTAATTCATGATTCATGATTCATGATTCGATTCATGATTCAATTCATGATTCATAATTTATGATTTAATTCATGATTCATGATTCAATTCATGATTCATGATTCAATTCATGATTCATGATTCATAATTCAATTCATGATTCATGATTCATGATTCATGATTCGATTCATGATTCATGATCCATGATTCAATTCATGATTCATGATTCATGATTTAATTCATAATTCAATTCATGATTCGATTCATGATCCATGATTCAATTCATAATTCATGATTCAATTCATTATTCATGATTCAATTCATGATTCATAATTCATGATTCATGATTCAATTCATGATTCATGATTCAATTCATGATTCATGATTCAATTCATGATTCGAATCCTGATTCAATTCATGATTCATGATTCGATTTATGATTCATGATTCATGATTCAATTCATGATTCATGATTCATGATACATGATTCATGATTCAATTAATGATTCATGATTCATGATTCGATTCATGATTCCTGATTCATGATTTAATACATGATTCATGATTCATGATTCAATTTATGTTTCATGATTCGATTCATGATTCCTGATTCATGATTCAATACATGATTCATGATTCATGATTCAATTTATGATTCATGATTCAATTCATGATTCATGATTCAATTCATGATTCAATTCATGATTCATGATTGATAAATTCAATTCATGATTCATGATTCATGATTTATGATTCAATTCATGATTCAATTCATGATTCATGATTTAATTCATGATTCATGATTCATGATTCAATTCATGATTCATGATTCGATTCATGAATCATGATTCATGATTCAATTCATGATTCATGATTCATGATTCAATTCATGATTCATGATTTATGATTTAATTCATGATTCAATTTATGATTCATGATTCATGTTTCATGATTCATAATTCGATTCATGATTCATGATTCATTTCATGTTTCATGATTCATAATTCGATTCATGATTCATGATTCATGATTCATTTCATGTTTCATGATTCATAATTCGATTCATGATTCATGATTCATTTCATGATTCATGATTCAATTCATGATTCATGATTCATGTTTCATTTCATGATTCATGATTCATGATTCAATTCATGATTCATGATTCATGATTCAATTCATGATTCATGATTCTTGATTCAATTCATGATTCAATTCATGATTCATGATTCATGATTCAATTTATTATTCATGATTCGATTCATGATTTATGATTCATGATTCAATTCATGATTCATGATTCGATTCATGATTTATGATTCATGATTCAATTCATGATTCATGATTCGATTCATAATTCATGATTCATGATTCAATTCATGATTCATGATTCATGATTCATGATTCATGATTCAATTCCTGATTCATGATTCAATTCATTATTCATAATTTATGATTCATGATTCAATTCATGATTCATGATTCAAGATTCATAATACATGGTTCAATTTATGATTCATGATTCATGATTCAATTCATGATTCAATTCATGATTCATGATTCGATTCAAGATTCTTGATTCATGATTCGATTCATGATTTATAATTCATGATTCATGATTCAATTCATGATTCATGATTCAATTCATGATTCGAATCCTGATTCAATTCATGATTCATGATTCGATTTATGATTCATGATTCAATTCATGATTCATGATTCCATTCATGATTCTAAAATCATGATTCATGATTCAATTCATGATTCATGATTCATAATTCACTTCATGATTCATGATTCAATTCATGATTCAATTCATAATTCATGATTCATGATTCATGATTCAATTCATGATTCATAATTCATGATTCATGAATCAATTCATGATTCATATTTCATGATTTAAGATTCGATTCATGATTCATGATTCTATTCATAATTCATGATTCATGATTCAATTCATGATTCATAATTCATGATTTAAGATTCGATTCATGATTCATGATTCATGATTCATGATTCATGATTTATGATTCAATTCATAATTCATAATTCATGATTCATGACTCAATTCATGATTCATGATTTATGATTCAATTCATGTTTCAGGATTCATAATTTGATTCATGATTCATGATTCATGATTCAATTCATGATTCATGATTCAATTCATGATTCATGATTCAATTCATGATTCATGATTCATGTTTCATTTCATGATTCAATTCATGATTCATGATTCATGTTTTATTTCATGATTCATGATTCAATTCATGATTCATGATTCATGTTTCATTTCATGATTCATGATTCATGATTCAATTCATGATTCATGATTCATGATACAATTCATGATTCTTGATTCAATTCATGATTCATGATTCATGATTCAATTTATTATTCATGATTCGATTAATGATTTATGATTCATGATTCAATTCATGATTCATGATTCGATTCATGATTTATGATTCATGATTCAATTCATGATTCATGATTCGATTCATGATTCATGATTCATGATTCAATTCATGATTCATGATTCATGATTCATGATTCAATTCATTATTCATAATTTATGATTCATGATTCAATTCATGATTCATGATTCAAGATTCATGATTCATGATTCAATTCATGATTCATGATTCGATTCAAGATTCTTGATTCATGATTCGATTCATGATTTATAATTCATGATTCATGATTCAATTCATGATTCATGATTCAATTCATGATTCGAATCCTGATTCAATTCATGATTCATGATTCGATTTATGATTCATGATTCAATTCATGATTCATGATTCCATTCATGATTCTAAAATCATGATTCATGATTCAATTCATGATTTATGATTCATGATTCATGATACAATTCATGATTCATGATTCATGATTCGATTCATGATTCAATTCATGATTCATAATTCATGATTTAATTCATGATTCATGATTCATGGTTCAATTCATGATTCATGATTCGACTCAAGATTCTTGATTCACGATTCATGATTCGATTCATGATTTATGATTCAATTCATAATTCATGATTCATGATTCATGATTCAATTCATGATTCATGATTCATGATTCGTGATTCAATTCATGATTCGAATCCTGATTCAATTCATGATTCATGATTCGATTTATGATTCATGATTTAATTCATAATTCATAATTCATGATTCATGATTCAATTCATGATTCATGATTCGATTCATGTTTCCTGATTCATGATTGAATTCATGATTAATGATTCATGATTCAATTCATGATTCATGATTCGATTCATGACTCTTGATTCATGATTCATGATTCAATTCATGATTCATGTTTCATGATTCGATTCATGATTCAATTCATGATTCATAATTTATGATTTAATTCATGATTCATGATTCGATTCATGATTCATGATTCATGATTCAATTCATGATTCATGATTCATGATTCAATTCATGATTCATGATTCATGATTCGATTCATGATTCATGATTCAATTCATTATTCATGATTCATGATTCGATTCATGATTCAATTCATGATTCATAATTTATGATTTAATTCATGATTCATGATTCGATTCATGATTCATGATTCATGATTCGATTCATGATTCATGATTCATGATTCAATTCATGATTCATGATTCATGATTTAATTCATGATTCAATTCATGATATGATTCATTAACCATGATTCAATTCATGATTCATGATTCAATTCATTATTCATGATTCAATTCATGATTCATAATTCATGATTCATGATTTAATTCATGATTCATGATCCATGATTCAATTCATGATTCATGATTCAATTCATGATTCGAATCCTGATTAAATTCATGATTCATGATTCGATTTATGATTCATGATTCATGATTCAATTCATGATTCATGATTCATGATTCATGATTCATGATTCAATTAATGATTCATGATTCATGATTCGATTCATGATTCCTGATTCATGATTCAATACATGATTCATGATTCATGATTCAATTTATGATTCATGATTCGATTCATGATTCCTGATTCATGATTCAATACATGATTCATGATTTAATTTATGATTCATGATTCAATTCATGATTCATGATTCAATTCATGATTCATGATTCGATTCATGTATCATGATTCATGATTCAATTCATGATTCATGTTTCATGATTCGATTCATGATTCAATTCATGATTCATAATTTATGATTTAATTCATGATTCATGATTCGATTCATGATTCATGATTCATGATTCAATTCATGATTCATGATTCATGATTCAATTCATGATTCATGATTCGATTCATGTATCATGATTCATGATTCAATTCATGATTCATGATTCATGATTCAATTCATGATTCATGATTCAATTCATGATTCAATTTATGATTCATGATTCATGATTCTCAATTTAATTCATGATTCAATTCATGATTCATGAATCATGATTCAATTCATGATTCAATTCATGATTCATGATTCATGATTCAATTCATGATTCATGATTCAATTCATGATTCATGATTCGATTCATGATTCATGATTCATGATTTAATTCATGATTCATGATTCAATTCATGATTCATGATTCAATTCATGATTCATGATTCAATTCATGATTCATGATTCATGATTCAATTCATGATTCATGATTCATGATTCATGATTCATGATTCGATTCATGATTCATGATTCATGATTCATGATTCATGATTCGATTCATGATTCATGATTCATGATTCATGATTCGATTCATGATTCATGATTCATGATTCATGATTCATGATTCATGATTCAATTCATTATTCATAATTTATGATTCATGATTCAATTCATGATTCATGATTCAAGATTCATGATTCATGATTCAATTCATGATTCATGATTCGATTCAAGATTCTTGATTCATGATTCGATTCATGATTTATAATTCATGATTCATGATTCAATTCATGATTCATGATTCAATTCATGATTCGAATCCTGATTCAATTCATGATTCATGATTCGATTTATGATTCATGATTCAATTCATGATTCATGATTCCATTCATGATTCTAAAATCATGATTCATGATTCAATTCATGATTTATGATTCATGATTCATGATACAATTCATGATTCATGATTCATGATTCGATTCATGATTCAATTCATGATTCATAATTCATGATTTAATTCATGATTCATGATTCATGGTTCAATTCATGATTCATGATTCGATTCAAGATTCTTGATTCACGATTCATGATTCGATTCATGATTTATGATTCAATTCATAATTCATGATTCATGATTCATGATTCAATTCATGATTCATGATTCATGATTCGTGATTCAATTCATGATTCGAATCATGATTCAATTCATGATTCATGATTCGATTTATGATTCATGATTTAATTCATAATTCATAATTCATGATTCATGATTCAATTCATGATTCATGATTCGATTCATGTTTCCTGATTCATGATTGAATTCATGATTAATGATTCATGATTCAATTCATGATTCATGATTCGATTCATGACTCTTGATTCATGATTCATGATTCAATTCATGATTCATGTTTCATGATTCGATTCATGATTCAATTCATGATTCATAATTTATGATTTAATTCATGATTCATGATTCGATTCATGATTCATGATTCATGATTCAATTCATGATTCATGATTCATGATTCAATTCATGATTCATGATTCAATTCATTATTCATGATTCATGATTCATGATTCAATTCATGATTCATGATTCATGATTCGATTCATGATTCAATTCATGATTCATAATTTATGATTTAATTCATGATTCATGATTCGATTCATGATTCATGATTCATGATTCGATTCATGATTCATGATTCATGATTCAATTCATGATTCATGATTCATGATTTAATTCATGATTCAATTCATGATATGATTCATTAACCATGATTCAATTCATGATTCATGATTCAATTCATTATTCATGATTCAATTCATGATTCATAATTCATGATTCATGATTTAATTCATGATTCATGATCCATGATTCAATTCATGATTCATGATTCAATTCATGATTCGAATCCTGATTAAATTCATGATTCATGATTCGATTTATGATTCATGATTCATGATTCAATTCATGATTCATGATTCATGATTCATGATTCATGATTCAATTAATGATTCATGATTCATGATTCGATTCATGATTCCTGATTCATGATTCAATACATGATTCATGATTCATGATTCAATTTATGATTCATGATTCGATTCATGATTCCTGATTCATGATTCAATACATGATTCATGATTTAATTTATGATTCATGATTCAATTCATGATTCATGATTCAATTCATGATTCATGATTCGATTCATGTATCATGATTCATGATTCAATTCATGATTCATGTTTCATGATTCGATTCATGATTCAATTCATGATTCATAATTTATGATTTAATTCATGATTCATGATTCGATTCATGATTCATGATTCATGATTCAATTCATGATTCATGATTCATGATTCAATTCATGATTCATGATTCGATTCATGTATCATGATTCATGATTCAATTCATGATTCATGATTCATGATTCAATTCATGATTCATGATTCAATTCATGATTCAATTTATGATTCATGATTCATGATTCTCAATTTAATTCATGATTCAATTCATGATTCATGAATCATGATTCAATTCATGATTCAATTCATGATTCATGATTCATGATTCAATTCATGATTCATGATTCAATTCATGATTCATGATTCGATTCATGATTCATGATTCATGATTTAATTCATGATTCATGATTCAATTCATGATTCATGATTCAATTCATGATTCATGATTCAATTCATGATTCATGATTCATGATTCAATTCATGATTCATGATTCATGATTCATGATTCATGATTCGATTCATGATTCATGATTCATGATTCATGATTCATGATTCGAATTATGATTCATGATTCATGATTCATGATTCGATTCATGATTCATGATTCATGATTCAATTCATGATTCATGATTCATGATTCATGATTCAATTCATGATTCATGATTCATGATTCTTGATTTAATTCATGATTCATGATTCAATTCATGATTCGAATCCTAATTCAATTTATGATTCATGATTTGATTTATGATTCATGATTCATGATTCATGTCATGATTCATGATTCATGAATCATGATTCAATTCATGATTCATGATTCGATTCATGATTCATGATTCATGATTCATGATTCAATTCATGATTCATGATTCAATTCATGATTCATGATTCGATTCATGATTTTTGATTCATGATTCATGATTCGATTCATGATTCATGATTCATGATTCGATTCATGATTCAATTCATGATTCATAATTTATGGTTTAATTCATGATTAGTGATTCAATTCATGATTCATGATTCATGATTCAATTCATGATTCATGATTCATAATTCAATTCATGATTCATGATTCATGATTCATGATTCATGATTCATGATTCGATTTATGATTCATGATCCATGATTCAATTCATGATTCATGATTTAATTCATGATTCAATTCATGATTCGATTCATGATCCATGATTCAATTCATGATTCATGATTCATGATTTAATTCATGATTCAATTCATGATTCGATTCATGATCCATGATTCAATTCATGATTCATGATTCATGATTCAATTCATTATTCATGATTCAATTCATGATTTATAATTCATGATTCATGATTCAATTCATGATTCATGATTCATGATTCATGATTCATGATTCAATTCATGATTCATGATTCAATTCATGATTCGAATCCTGATTCAATTCATGTTTCATGATTCGATTTATGATTCATGATTCATGATTCAATTCATGATTCAATTCATGATTCAAATCCTGATTCAATTTATGTTTCATGATTCGATTTATGATTCATGATTCATGATTCAATTCATGATTCATGATTCATGATACATGATTCATGATTCAATTAATGATTCATGATTCGATTCATGATTCCTGATTCATGATTCAATACATGATTCATGATTCATGATTCAATTTATGATTTATGATTCAATTCATGATTCATGATTCAATTCATGATTCATGATTGATGAATTCAATTCATGATTCATGATTCAATTCATGATTCAATTCATGATTCATGATTTAATTCATGATTCATGATTCATGATTCAATTCATGATTCATGATTTAATTCATGATTCAATTTATGATTCATGATTCATGATTTAATTCATGATTCAATTCATGATTCATGAATCATGATTCATTTCATGATTCATGATTCAATTCATGATTCATGATTCATGATTCAATTCATGATTCAATTTATGATTCATGATTCATGATTCTCAATTTAATTCATGATTCAATTCATGATTCATGAATCATGATTCAATTCATGATTCAATTCATGATTCATGATTCATGATTCAATTCATGATTCATGATTCAATGCAAGATTCATGATTCAATTCATGATTCATGATTCGATTCATGATTCATGATTCAATTCATGATTCATGATTCATGATTCAATTCATGATTCATGATTCATGATTCATGATTCAATTCATGATTCATGATTCATGATTCAATTCATGATTCATGATTCATGATTCATGATTCGATTCATGATTCATGATTCATGATTCGATTCATGATTCATGATTCGATTCATGATTCATCATTAATGATTCAATTCATGATTCATGATTCATGATTCATGATTCATGAGTCAATTCATGATTCATGATTTATGATTTATGATTCATGATTTAATTCATGATTCATGATTCAATTCATGATTCATGATTCAATTCATGATTCATGATTCATGATTCAATTCATGATTCATGATTCATGATTCATGATTCAATTCATGATTCATGATTCATGATTCAATTCATGATTCATGATTTATGAATCAATTCATGATTCATGATTCGATTCATGATTTTTAATTCATGATTCATGATTCGATTCATGATTCATGATTCATGATTCAATTCATGATTCATGATTCAATTCATGATTCATGATTCATGATTCAATTCATAATTCATGATTCATGATTCATGATTCGATTCATAATTCTTGATTCATGATTCATGATTCAATTCATGATTCATGATTCATGATTTAATTCATGATTCATGATTCATGATTCATGATTCAATTCATGATTCATGATTCGATTCATGATTCTTGACTCATGATTCATGATTCGATTCATGATTCATGATTCAATTCCTGATTCATGATTCATGATTCAATTCATGATTCAAGATTTATGATTCGATTTATGATTCATAATTCAATTCATGATTCATGATTCATGATTCTTGACTCATTATTCATGATTCGATTCATGATTCATGATTCATGATTCAATTCATAATTCATGATTCGATTCATGATTCATGATTCAATTCATGATTCATGATTCATGATTCAATTCATGATTCATGATTCAATTCATGATTTAATTCATGATTCATGATTCATGATTCATGATTCATGATTCAATTTATTATTCATGATTCATGATTCATGATTCGATTCATGATTCAATTCATGATTCATAATTTATGGTTTAATTCATGATTAGTGATTCAATTCATGATTCATGATTCATGATTCAATTCATGATTCATGATTCATAATTCAATTCATGATTCATGATTCATGATTCATGATTCGATTCATGATTCATGATTCAATTCAAGATTCATGATTTCATTCATGATTCATGATTCGATTCATGATTCATGATTCAATTCATGATTCATGATTCATGATTCAATTCATGATTCATGATTCATGATTCATGATTCATGAGTCAATTCATGATTCATGATTCATGATTCATGATTCATGATTTAATTCATGATTCATGATTCAATTCATGATTCATGATTCAATTCATGATTCAATTCATGATTCGATTCATGATCCATGATTCAATTCATGATTCATGATTAATGATTTAATTCATGATTCAATTCATGATTCAATTCATGATTCATGATTCGATTCATGATTCATGATTCAATTCATGATTCATGATTCATGATTCAATTCATGATTCATGATTCATGATTCATGATTCAATTCATGATTCATGATTCATGATTCAATTCATGATTCATGATTCATGATTCATGATTCGATTCATGATTCATGATTCATGATTCATGATTCGATTCATGATTCATGATTCGATTCATGATTCATGATTCATGATTCAATTCATGATTCATGATTCATGATTCCTGAGTCAATTCATGATTCATGATTCATGATTCATGATTTAATTCATGATTCATGATTCAATTCATGATTCATGATTCAATTTATGATTCATGATTCAATTCATGATTCATGATTCATGATTCAATTCACGATTCATGATTCATGATTCATGATTCAATTCATGATTCATGATTCATGATTCAATTCATGATTCATGATTTATGAATCAATTCATGATTCATGATTCGATTCATGATTTTTAATTCATGATTCATGATTCGATTCATGATTCATGATTCATGATTCAATTCATGATTCATGATTCAATTCATGATTCATGATTCATGATTCAATTCATAATTCATGATTCATGATTCATGATTCGATTCATAATTCTTGATTCATGATTCATGATTCGATTCATGATTCATGATTCATGATTTAATTCATGATTCATGATTCATGATTCAATTTATGATTCATGATTCGATTCATGATTCTTGACTCATGATTCATGATTCGATTCATGATTCATGATTCAATTCCTGATTCATGATTCATGATTCAATTCATGATTCAAGATTCATGATTCGATTTATGATTCATAATTCAATTCTTGATTAATGATTCATGATTCTTGACTCATTATTCATGATTTGATTCATGATTCATGATTCATGATTCAATTCATAATTCATGATTCGATTCATGGTTCATGATTCAATTCATGATTCATGATTCATGATTCAATTCATGATTCATGATTCATGATTCAATTCATGATTTAATTCATGATTCATGATTCATGATTCAATTTATTATTCATGATTCATGATTCATGATTCGATTCATGATTCAATTCATGATTCATAATTTATGGTTTAATTCATGATTAGTGATTCAATTCATGATTCATGATTCATGATTCAATTCATGATTCATGATTCATAATTCAATTCATGATTCATGATTCATGATTCATGATTCATGATTCGATTCATGATTCATGATCCATGATTCAATTCATGATTCATGATTTAATTCATGATTCAATTCATGATTCGATTCATGATCCATGATTCAATTCATGATTCATGATTCATGATTTAATTCATGATTCAATTCATGATTCGATTCATGATCCATGATTCAATTCATGATTCATGATTCATGATTCAATTCATTATTCATGATTCAATTCATGATTTATAATTCATGATTCATGATTCAATTCATGATTCATGATTCATGATTCAATTCATGATTCATGATTCAATTCATGATTCGAATCCTGATTCAATTCATGTTTCATGATTCGATTTATGATTCATGATTCATGATTCAATTCATGATTCAATTCATGATTCGAATCCTGATTCAATTCATGTTTCATGATTCGATTTATGATTCATGATTCATGATTCAATTCATGATTCATGATTCATGATACATGATTCATGATTCAATTAATGATTCATGATTCGATTCATGATTCATGATTCATGATTTATGATTCAATTCATGATTCAATTCATGATTCATGATTTAATTCATGATTCATGATTCATGATTCAATTCATGATTCATGATTCATGATTCAATTCATGATTCAATTTATTATTCATGATTCATGATTCTCAATTTAATTCATGATTCAATTCATGATTCATGAATCATGATTCAATTCATGATTCAATTCATGATTCATGAATCATGATTCAATTCATGATTCATGATTCAATTCAAGATTCATGATTCAATTCATGATTCATGATTCGATTCATGATTCATGATTCAATTCATGATTCATGATTCAATTCATGATTCATGATTCATGATTCATGATTCAATTCATGATTCATGATTCATGATTCAATTCATGATTCATGATTCATGATTCATGATTCGATTCATGATTCATGATTCATGATTCATGATTCGATTCATGATTCATGATTCGATTCATGATTCATGATTCATGATTCATGATTCGATTCATGATTGAATTCATGATTCATAATTTATGGTTTAATTCATGATTAGTGATTCAATTCATGATTCATGATTCATGATTCAATTCATGATTCATGATTCATAATTCAATTCATGATTCATGATTCATGATTCATGATTCATGATTCGATTCATGATTCATGATCCATGATTCAATTCATGATTTAATTCATGATTCAATTCATGATTCGATTCATGATCCATGATTCAATTCATGATTCATGATTCATGATTTAATTCATGATTCAATTCATGATTCGATTCATGATCCATGATTCAATTCATGATTCATGATTCATGATTCAATTCATTATTCATGATTCAATTCATGATTTATAATTCATGATTCATGATTCAGTTCATGATTCATGATTCATGATTCAATTCATGATTCATGATTCAATTCATGATTCGAATCCTGATTCAATTCATGTTTCATGATTCGATTTATGATTCATGATTTATGATTCAATTCATGATTCAATTCATGATTCGAATCCTGATTCAATTTATGTTTCATGATTCGATTTATGATTCATGATTCATGATACATGATTCATGATTCAATTAATGATTCATGATTCGATTCATGATTCCTGATTCATGATTCAATACATGATTCATGATTCATGATTCAATTTATGATTCATGATTCAATTCATGATTCATGATTCAATTCATGATTCATGATTGATGAATTCAATTCATGATTCATGATTCATGATTTATGATTCAATTCATGATTCAATTCATGATTCATGATTTAATTCATGATTCATGATTGATGATTCAATTCATGATTCATGATTCATGATTCAATTCATAATTCAATTTATGATTCATGATTCATGATTCTCAATTTAATTCATGATTCAATTCATGATTCATGAATCATGATTCAATTCATGATTCAATTCATGATTCATGAATCATGTTTCAATTCATGATTCATGATTCAATTCAAGATTCATGATTCAATTCATGATTCATGATTCGATTCATGATTCATGATTCAATTCATGATTCATGATTCATGATTCAATTCATAATTCATGATTCATGATTCATGATTCAATTCATGATTCATGATTCATGATTCAATTCATGATTCATGATTCATGAATTATGATTCGATTCATGATTCATGATTCATGATTCATGATTCGATTCATGATTCATGATTCGATTCATGATTCATGATTCATGATTCAATTCATGATTCATGATTCATGATTCATGAGTCAATTCATGATTCATGATTCATGATTCATGATTCATGATTTAATTCATGATTCATGATTCAATTCATGATTCAATTCATGATTCATGATTCATGATTCAATTTATGATTCATGATTCATGATTCAATTCATGATTCATGATTCATGATTCATGATTCAATTCATGATTCATGATTCATGATTCAATTCATGATTCATGATTAATGATTCAATTCATGATTCATGATTTATGAATCAATTCATGATTCGATTCATGATTTTTAATTCATGATTCATGATTCGATTCATGATTCATGATTCATGATTCAATTCATGATTCATGATTCAATTCATGATTCATGATTCATGATTCAATTCATAATTCATGATTCATGATTCATGATTCGATTCATAATTCTTGATTCATGATTCATGATTCGATTCATGATTCATGATTCATGATTTAATTCATGATTCATGATTCATGATTCAATTCATGATTCATGATTCAATTCATGATTCATGATTCATGATTCAATGCATAATTCATGATTCATGATTCATGATTCGATTCATAATTCTTGATTCATGATTCATGATTCGATTCATGATTCATGATTCATGATTTAATTCATGATTCATGATTCATGATTCATGATTCGATTCATGATTCTTGACTCATGATTCATGATTCGATTCATGATTCAATTCCTGATTCATGATTCATGATTCGATTCAAGATTCATGATTCGATTTATGATTCATAATTCAATTCATGATTCATGATTCTTGACGCATTATTCATGATTCGATTCATGATTCATGATTCATGATTCAATTCATAATTCATGATTCGATTCATGATTCATAATTCAATTCATGATTCATGATTGAATTCATGATTCATGATTCATGATTCAATTCATGATTCATGATTCATGATTCAATTCATGATTCATGATTCGATTCATGATTCATGATTCATGCTTCAATTCATGATTCATGATTCATGATTCATGATTCAATTCAAGATTCATGATTCATGAAATATAATTCAATTCATGATTCATGATTCATGATTCAATTCAGGATTCAATTCATGAATTATGATTCATTATTTAATTTATAATTCATGATGCAATTCATGATTCAATTCATGAATCATGATTCATGATTCAATTCATAATTCAATTCATGATTCATGATTCATGATTCAATTCATGATTCATGATTCAATTCATGATTCATGATTCAATTCATTATTCGAATCCTGATTCAATTCATGATTCATGATTCGATTTATGATTCATGATTCAATTCATGATTCATGATTCATGATTCAATTTATGATTCATGATTCATGATTCAATTTATGATTAATGATTCGATTCATGATTCTTAAATCATGATTCATGATTCAATTCATGATTCATGATTCATGATTTAATTCATGATTCATGATTCATGATTCAATTCATGATTCATGATTCATGATTCATGATTCGTGATTTAATTCATGATTCATGATTCATGATTTAATTCATGATTCATGATTCATGATTCAATTCATGATTCATGATTCATGATTCATGATTCGTGATTCAATTCATGATTCGAATCCTGATTCAATTCATGATTCATGATTCGATTTATGATTCATGATTCAATTCATAATTCATAATTCATGATTCATGATTCAATTCATGATTCATGATTCATGATTGATGATTCGATTCATGTTTCCTGATTCATGATTCAATTCATGATTCATGATTCAATTCATGATTCATAATTCATGATTCAATTCATGATTCATGATTCGATTCATGACTCTTGATTCATTAATCATGATTCAATTCATGATTCATGATACAATTCATGATTCATGATTCATGATTCGATTCATGATTCAATTCATGATTCATAATTTATGATTCAATTCATGATTCATGATTCGATTCATGATTCATGATTCAATTCATGATTCATGATTCAATTAATGATTCTTGATTCATGAATCAATTCATGATTCAATTCATGATTCATGATTCAATTTATTATTCATGATTCATGATTCATGATTCAATTCATGATTTATGATTCATGATTTAATTCATGATTCATAATTCATGATTTATGATTCAATTCATGATTCAATTCATGATTCATGATTCATGATTGAATTCATGATTCATGATTGAATTCATGATTCATGATTCGATTCATGATTCATGATTCATGATTCAATTCATGATTCATGATTCATGATTCAATTCATAATTCATGATTCATGATTCATGATTCAATTCATGATTTATGATTCGATTCATGATTCTTGATTCATGATTCGATTCATGATTCATGATTCAATTCATGATTCATGATTCATGATTCAATTCATGATTCATGATTCGATTCATGAGTCAAGAATCATGAATCATGAATTGAATCATGAATCATGATTCATGATTCAATTCATGATTCATGATTCATGATTCAATTCATAATTCATGATTCATGATTCATGATTCAATTCATGATTTATGATTTGATTCATGATTCTTGATTCATGATTCATGATTCGATTCATGATTCATGATTCATGATTAATGATTCAATTCATGATTCATGATTCATGATTCAATTCATGATTCATGATTCGATTCATGAGTCAAGAATCATGAATCATGAATTGAATCATGAATCATGATTCATGATTCAATTCATGATTCATGATTCATGATTCAATTCATGATTCAAGATTCATGATTCGATTCATGATTCATGATTCAATTCATGATTCATGATCCTTGACTCATGATTCGATTCATGATTCATGATTCATGATTCAATTCATGATTCATGATTCGATTCATGATTCAATTCATGATTCATGATTCAATTCATGATTCATGATTCAATTAATGATTCTTGATTCATGAATCAATTTATGATTCAATTCATGATTCATGATTCATGATTCAATTTATTATTCATGATTCATGATTCATGATTCAATTCATGATTCAATTCATGATTCATGATTCATGATTTAATTCATGATTCATAATTCATGATTTATGATTCAATTCATGATTCAATTCATGATTCATGATTGAATTCATGATTCATGATTGAATTCATGATTCGATTCATGATTCATGATTCATGATTCAATTCATGATTCATGATTCATGATTCATGATTCACTTCATGATTAATGATTCATGAAACATGATTCAATTCATGATTCATGATTCATGAAATATGATTCAATTCATGATTCATGATTCAATTCATGATTCATGATTCGATTCATGATTCATGATTCAGTTCATGATTTATGATTCATGATTCATGATTCATGATTCAATTCATGATTCATGATTCAATTCATGATTCATAATTCATGATTCATGATTCAATTCATGATTCATGATTCAATTCATGATTCGAATCCTGATTCAATTCATGATTCATGATTCAATTCATGATTCATGATTCAATTCATGATTCATGATTCATCATTCAATTCATGATTCATGATTCAATTCATGATTCAATTCATGATTCATGATTCGATTCATGATTCTTGACTCATGATTCGATTCATGATTCATGATTCAAGATTCATGATTCGATTCTTGATTCATGATTCAATTCATGATTCATGATTCAATTCATGAATCATGATTCATGATTCAATTCATAAATCAATTCATAATTCATGATTCATGGTTCAATTTATGATTCATGATTCATGATTCAATTCATGATTCAATTCATGATTCATGATTAGATTCAAGATTCTTGATTCATGATTCGATTCATGATTTATAATTCATGATTCATGATTCAATTCATGATTCAATTCATGATTCGAATCCTGATTCAATTCATTATTCATGATTCGATTTATGATTCATAATTCAATTCATGATTCATGATTCATGATTCATGATTCAATTCATGATTCATGATTCATAATTCATGATTCGATTCATGTTTCCTGATTCATGATTCAATTCATGATTCATGATTCATGATTCAATTTATGAATAATTATTCGATTCATGATTCTTAAATCATAATTCATGATTCAATTCATGATTCATGATTCATGATTCAAGATACAATTCATGATTCATGATTCATGATTCGATTCATGATTCAATTCATGATTCATAATTCATGATTTAATTCATGATTCATGATTCAATTCATGATTCATGATTCGATTCAAGATTCTTGATTCATGATTCATGATTCGATTCATGATTCGAATCCTGATTCAATTCATGTTTCATGATTCGATTTATGATTCATGATTCAATTCATAATTCATGATTCATGATTCAATTCATGATTCATGATTCATGATTCATGATTCGTGATTCAATTCATGATTCGAATCCTGATTCAATTCATGATTCATGATTCGATTTATGATTCATGATTCAATTCATAATTCATAATTCATGTTTCATGATTCAATTCATGTTTCATGATTCATGTTTCATGATTTGATTCATGTTTCCTGATTCATGATTCAATTCATGATTCATGATTCATGATTTAATTCATGATTCATGATTCGATTCATAACTCTTGATTCATGATTCATGATTCAATTAATGATTCATGATACAATTCATGATTCATGATTCATGATTCATGATTCATGATTCGATTCATGATTCATGATTCATGATTCAATTCATGATTCATGATTCATGATTCAATTCATGATTCATGATTCATGATTCAATTCATGATTCATAATTCATGATTTAATTCATGATTCATGATTCGATTCATGATTCAATTCATGATTCATAATTCATGATTTATGATTCAATTCATGATTCATGATTCAATTCATGATTCATAATTCAATTCATGATTCATGATTCATGATTCAATTCATAATTCATGATTCATGATTCAATTCATGATTCAATTTATGATTCATGATTCATGATTTAATTCATGATTCAATTCATTATTCATGATTCAATTCATGATTCAATTCATGATTAATGATTCATGATTCGATTCATGATTCATGATTCGATTCATGATTCATGATTCGATTCATGATTCATGATTCATGATTCAGTTCATGATTTATGATTCATGATTCATGATTCATGATTCAATTCATGATTCATGATTCAATTCATGATTCATAATTCATGATTCATGATTAAATTCATGATTCATGATTCAATTCATGATTCGAATCCTGATTCAATTCATGATTCATGATTCAATTCATGATTCATGATTCAATTCATGATTCATGATTCATGATTCAATTCATGATTCATGATTCAATTCATGATTCATGATTCGATTCATGATTCATGATTCATGATTCAATTCATGATTCATGATTCGATTCATGATTCATGAATCATGATTCAATTCATAATTCATGATTCATGATTCATGATTCGATTCATGATTCTTGACTCATGATTCGATTCATGATTCATGATTCATGATTCATGATTTAATTCATGATTCAATTCATGATTCAAGATTCATGATTCGATTCTTGATTCATGATTCAATTCATGATTAATGATTCAATTCATGAATCATGATTCATGATTCAATTCATAATTCAATTCATAATTCATGATTCATGGTTCAATTTATGATTCATGATTCATGATTCAATTCATGATTCAATTCATGATTCATGATTAGATTCAAGATTCTTGATTCATGATTCGATTCATGATTTATAATTCATGATTCATGATTCAATTCATGATTCATGATTCAATTCATGATTCGAATCCTGATTCAATTCATGATTCATGATTCGATTTATGATTCATGATTCAATTCATGATTCATGATTCATGATTCATGATTCAATTCATGATTCATGATTCATAATTCATGATTCAATTCATGTTTCCTGATTCATGATTCAATTCATGATTCATGATTCAATTCATGATTCATGATTCAATTCATGATTCGAATCCTGATTCAATTCATGATTCATGATTCAATTCATGATTCATGATTCATGATTCAATTCATGATTCATGATTCATGATTCAATTCATGATTCATGATTCATGATTCGATTCATGATTCAATTCATGATTCATAATTCATGATTTAATTCATGATTCATGATTCAATTCATGATTCATGATTCGATTCAAGATTCTTGATTCATGATTCATGATTCGATTCATGATTCGAATCCTGATTCAATTCATGATTCATGATTCGATTTATGATTCATGATTCAATTCATAATTCATGATTCATGATTCAATTCATGATTCATGATTCATGATTCATGATTCGTGATTCAATTCATGATTCGAATCCTGATTCGATTCATGTTTCCTGATTCATGATTCAATTCATGATTCATGATTCGATTTATGATTCATGATTCAATTCATAATTCATGTTTCATGATTGAATTCATGATTCATGATTCATGTTTCATGATTCGATTCATGTTTCCTGATTCATGATTCAATTCATGATTCATGATTCATGATTTAATTCATGATTAATGATTCGATTCATAACTCTTGATTCATGATTCATGATTCAATTAATGATTCATGATACAATTCATGATTCATGATTCATGATTTGATTCATGATTCATGATTCATGATTCAATTCATGATTCATGATTCATGATTCAATTCATGATTCATGATTCATGATTCAATTCATGATTCATAATTCATGATTTAATTCATGATTCATGATTCGATTCATGATTCAATTCATGATTCATAATTCATGATTTATGATTTAATTCATGATTCAATTCATGATTCATGATTCAATTCATGATTCATGATTCAATTCATGATTCATGATTCATGATTCAATTCATGATTCATGATTCATGATTCAATTCATGATTCATGATTCATGATTCAATTCATGATTCAATTTATGATTAATGATTCATGATTCATGATTTAATTCATGATTCAATTCATTATTCATGATTCAATTCATGATTCAATTCATGATTCATGATTCATGATTCAATTCATGATTCAATTCATGATTCATGATTCAATTCATGATTCATGATTCGATTCATGATTCATGATTCATGATTCAGTTCATGATTTATGATTCATGATTCATGATTCATGATTCAATTCATGATTCATGATTCAATTCATGATTCATAATTCATGATTCATGATTCAATTCATGATTCATGATTCAATTCATGATTCGAATCCTGATTCAATTCATGATTCATGATTCATGATTCAATTCATGATTCATGATTCATGATTCAATTCATGATTCATGATTCATGATTAAATTCATGATTCATGATTCAATTCATGATTCAATTCATGATTCATGATTCGATTCATGATTCATGATTCATGATTCAATTCATAATTCATGATTCATGATTCATGATTCGATTCATGATTCTTGACTCATGATTCATGATTCGATTCATGATTCATGATTCATGATTCATGATTTAATTCATGATTCAATTCATGATTCAAGATTCATGATTCGATTCTTGATTCATGATTCAATTCATGATTCATGATTCAATTCATGATTCATGATTCATGATTCATGATTCAATTCATGATTCAATTCATGATTCATGATTCAATTCATGATTCATGATTCATGATTCAATTCATGATTCATGATTCATGATTCAATTCATGAATTATGATTCAATTCATGAATTATGATTCGATTCATGATTCATGATTCATGATTCAATTCATGATTCATGATTCGATTCATGATTCATGAATCATGATTCAATTCATAATTCATGATTCATGATTCATGATTCGATTCATGATTCTTGACTCATGATTCGATTCATGATTCATGATTCATGATTCATGATTTAATTCATGATTCAATTCATGATTCAAGATTCATGATTCGATTCTTGATTCATGATTCAATTCATGATTCATGATTCAATTCATGAATCATGATTCATGATTCAATTCATAATTCAATTCATAATTCATGATTCATGGTTCAATTTATGATTCATGATTCATGATTCAATTCATGATTCAATTCATGATTCATGATTAGATTCAAGATTCTTGATTCATGATTCGATTCATGATTTATAATTCATGATTCAATTCATGATTCATGATTCAATTCATGATTCGAATCCTGATTCAATTCATGATTCATGATTCGATTTATGATTCATGATTCAATTCATGATTCATGATTCATGATTCATGATTCAATTCATGATTCATGATTCATAATTCATGATTCAATTCATGTTTCCTGATTCATGATTCAATTCATGATTCATGATTCAATTCATGATTCGAATCCTGATTCAATTCATGATTCATGATTCAATTCATGATTCATGATTCATGATTCAATTCATGATTCATGATTCATGATTCAATTCATGATTCATGATTCATGATTCGATTCATGATTCAATTCATGATTCATAATTCATGATTTAATTCATGATTCATGATTCAATTCATGATTCATGATTCGATTCAAGATTCTTGATTCATGATTCATGATTCGATTCATGATTCGAATCCTGATTCAATTCATGATTCATGATTCGATTTATGATTCATGATTCAATTCATAATTCATGATTCATGATTCAATTCATGATTCATGATTCATGATTCATGATTCGTGATTCAATTCATGATTCGAATCCTGATTCGATTCATGTTTCCTGATTCATGATTCAATTCATGATTCATGATTCGATTTATGATTCATGATTCAATTCATAATTCATGTTTCATGATTGAATTCATGATTCATGATTCATGTTTCATGATTCGATTCATGTTTCCTGATTCATGATTCAATTCATGATTCATGATTCATGATTTAATTCATGATTAATGATTCGATTCATAACTCTTGATTCATGATTCATGATTCAATTAATGATTCATGATACAATTCATGATTCATGATTCATGATTTGATTCATGATTCATGATTCATGATTCAATTCATGATTCATGATTCATGATTCAATTCATGATTCATGATTCATGATTCAATTCATGATTCATAATTCATGATTTAATTCATGATTCATGATTCGATTCATGATTCAATTCATGATTCATAATTCATGATTTATGATTTAATTCATGATTCAATTCATGATTCATGATTCAATTCATGATTCATGATTCAATTCATGATTCATGATTCATGATTCAATTCATGATTCATGATTCATGATTCAATTCATGATTCATGATTCATGATTCAATTCATGATTCAATTTATGATTAATGATTCATGATTCATGATTTAATTCATGATTCAATTCATTATTCATGATTCAATTCATGATTCAATTCATGATTCATGATTCATGATTCAATTCATGATTCATGATTCAATTCATGATTCATGATTCGATTCATGATTCATGATTCATGATTCAGTTCATGATTTATGATTCATGATTCATGATTCATGATTCAATTCATGATTCATGATTCAATTCATGATTCATAATTCATGATTCATGATTCAATTCATGATTCATGATTCAATTCATGATTCGAATCCTGATTCAATTCATGATTCATGATTCATGATTCAATTCATGATTCATGATTCATGATTCAATTCATGATTCATGATTCATGATTAAATTCATGATTCATGATTCAATTCATGATTCAATTCATGATTCATGATTCGATTCATGATTCATGATTCATGATTCAATTCATAATTCATGATTCATGATTCATGATTCGATTCATGATTCTTGACTCATGATTCATGATTCGATTCATGATTCATGATTCATGATTCATGATTTAATTCATGATTCAATTCATGATTCAAGATTCATGATTCGATTCTTGATTCATGATTCAATTCATGATTCATGATTCAATTCATGATTCATGATTCATGATTCATGATTCAATTCATGATTCAATTCATGATTCATGATTCAATTCATGATTCATGATTCATGATTCAATTCATGATTCAATTCATGATTTATGATTAAATTCATGATTCAATTAATGATTCATGATTCATGATTCAATTCATGATTCATGATTCAATTCATGATTCAATTCATGATTCATGATTCGATTCATTATATATGATTCGATTCATGATTCATGATTCATGATTCAATTCATGATTCAATTCATGATTCAATTCATGATTCATGATTTAATTTATAATTCATGATTCAATTCATGATTTAAGATTCATGATTCAATTCATGATTCATGATTCAATTCATGATTCATGATTCATGATTCATGTTTCGATTCATGATTCAATTCATGATTCATGATTCGATTCATGATTCATGATTCAATTCATGATTCATGATTCAATTCATGATTCATAATTCATGATTTATGATTCGATTCATGATTCATGATTCAATTCATGATTCATGATTCATAATTCATGATTCAATTCATGATTCATGATTCATGATTCGATTCATGATTCATGATTTATGATTCAATTCATGAGTCATGATTCAATTCATGATTCATGTATCATGATTCATGATTCAATTCATGTTTCATGATTCATGATTCGATTCATGATTTATGATTCATGATTCAATTCATGATTCATGATTCGATTCATGATTCATGTATCATGATTCATGATTCAATTCATGTTTCATGATTCATGATTCGATTCATGATTCATGATTCATGATTCAATTCATGATTCATGATTCGATTCATGATTCATGATTCGTGATTCAATTCATGATTCATGATTCATGATTCAATCCATGATTCATGATTCATGATTCATGATTCAATTCATGATTCAATTCATGATTCATGATTTATGATTCAATTCATGATTCATGATTCAATTCATGATTCATAATTCATGATTCATGATTCAATTCATGATTCATGATTTATTTTATGATTCATAATTCATGATTCATTATTCAATTCATGATTCATGATTCAAGATTCATGATTCGATTCATGATTCTTGAATAATGATTTATGATTTGATTCATGATTCATGATTCATGATTCAATTCATGATTCATGATTCATGATTCATGATTCAATTCATAATTCATGATTCATGATTCATGATTAAATTCATGATTCAATTCATGATTCATTATTCATGATTCATGATTCAATTTATGATTCATGATTCATGATTCAATTCATGATTCATGATTTATGATTCAATTCATGATTCAATTCATGATTCATTATTCATGATTCATGATTCAATTCATGATTCATGATTCATGATTCAATTCATGATTTATGATTCAATTCATTAATTGATTCATGATTCAATTCATGAATTATGGTTCATGATTCATGATTCATAATTCAATTCATGAATCATAATTCATGATTCATGATTCGATTCATGATTCATGATTCATGATTTAATTCATGATTCATAATTCATGATTCAAGAATCAATTTATGATTCATAATTAATGATTCATGATTCAATTCATGATTCATGATTCATGATTCATGATTCAATTCATGATTCATGATTCAATTCATGATTCGATTCATAATTCATGATTTATGATTCAATTCATGATTCATGATTCAATTCATGATTCATGATTCAATTCATGATTCATTATTCATGATTCATGATTCAATTCATGATTCATGATTCAATTCATGATTCGATTCATAATTCATGATTTATGATTCAATTCATGATTCATGATTCAATTCATGATTCATGATTCAGTATTCATGATTCAATTCATTATTCATGATTCATGATTCGATTCATGATTCATGATTTATGATTCAATTCATGATTCATGATTCGATTCATGATTCATGATTCAATTCCTGATTCATGATTCATGATTTTATTCATGATTCAATTCATGATTCATGATTCAATTCATGATTCAATTCATGATTCATGATTCAATTCATGATTTAATTCATGATTCATGATTTGATTCATAATTCAATTCATGATTCATGATTCAATTCATGATTCATGATTCATGAATAAATTCCTGATTTATGATTCAATTCATGATTCATGATTCAATTCATGATTCATGAGTCAAGATTCATGATTCATGATTTAATTCATGATTCATGATTCAATTCATGATTTGAATACTAATTCAATTTATGATTCATGATTTGATTTATGATTCATGATTCATGATTCATATCATGATTCATGATTCATGATTCATGATTCAATTCATGATTCATGATTCATGATTCAATTTATGATTCATGATTCATGATTCATGATTCGATTCATGATTCATGATTCATGATTCATGATTCAATTCATGATTCATGATTCATGATTCAATTCATGATTCATGATTCATTATTCGATTCATGATTCATGATTCATGATTCAATTCATGATTCAATTCATAATTCATGATTCATGATTCATGATTCAATTCATGATTTATGATTCAATTTATGAATAATTATTCGATTCATGATTCTTAAATCATAATTCATGATTCAATTCATGATTCATGATTCATGATTCAAGATACAATTCATGATTCATGATTCATGATTCGATTCATGATTCAATTCATGATTCATAATTCATAATTTAATTCATGATTCATGATTCATGATTCAATTCATGATTCATGATTCGATTCAAGATTCTTGATTCATGATTCATGATTAGATTCATGTTTCGAATCCTGATTCAATTCATGATTCATGATTCGATTTATGATTCATGATTCAATTCATAATTCATGATTCATGATTCAATTCATGATTCATGATTCGTGATTCAATTCATGATTCGAATCCTGATTCAATTCATGATTCATGATTCGATTTATGATTCATGATTCAATTCATAATTCATAATTCATGTTTCATGATTCAATTCATGATTCATGATTCATGTTTCATGATTCGATTCATGTTTCCTGATTCATGATTCAATTCATGATTCATGATTCATGATTTAATTCATGATTCATGATTCGATTCATAACTCTTGATTCATGATTCATGATTCAATTAATGATTCATGATACAATTCATGATTCATGATTCATGATTCGATTCATGATTCATGATTCATGATTCAATTCATGATTCATGATTCATGATTCAATTCATGATTCATAATTCATGATTTAATTCATGATTCATGATTCGATTCATGATTCAATTTATGATTCATAATTCATGATTTATGATTCAATTCATGATTCAATTCATGATTCATGATTCAATTCATGATTCATGATTCAATTCATGATTCATGATTCATGATTCAATTCATGATTCATGATTCATGATTCAATTCATGATTCATGATTCATGATTCGATTCATGATTCATGATTCAATTCCTGATTCATGATTCATGATTTAATTCATGATTCAATTCATGATTCATGATTCAATTCATGATTCAATTCATGATTCATGATTCAATTCATGATTTAATTCATGATTCATGATTTGATTCATAATTCAATTCATGATTCATGATTCAATTCATGATTCATGATTCATGATTCATGAATAAATTCCTGATTTATGATTCAATTCATGATTCATGATTCAATTCATGATTCATGAGTCAAGATTCATGATTCATGATTTAATTCATGATTCATGATTCAATTCATGATTTGAATACTAATTCAATTTATGATTCATGATTTGATTTATGATTAATGATTCATGATTCATATCATGATTCATGATTCATGATTCATGATTCAATTCATGATTCATGATTCATGATTCATGATTCAATTCATGATTCATGATTCATGATTCATGATTCATGATTCATGATTCATTATTCAATTCATGATTCATGATTCATGATTCAATTCATGATTCATGATTCATTATTCGATTCATGATTCATGATTCAATTCATGATTCATGATTCATGATTCATGATTCAATTCATGATTCAATTCATAATTCATGATTCATGATTCATGATTCAATTCATGATTCATGATTCAATTTATGAATAATTATTCGATTCATGATTCTTAAATCATAATTCATGATTCAATTCATGATTCATGATTCATGATTCAAGATACAATTCATGATTCATGATTCGATTCATGATTCAATTCATGATTTATAATTCATAATTTAATTCATGATTCATGATTCAATTCATGATTCATGATTCGATTCAAGATTCTTGATTCATGATTCATGATTAGATTCATGTTTCGAATCCTGATTCAATTCATGATTCATGATTCGATTTATGATTCATGATTCAATTCATAATTCATGATTCATGATTCAATTCATGATTCATGATTCGTGATTCAATTCATGATTCGAATCCTGATTCAATTCATGATTCATGATTCGATTTATGATTCATGATTCAATTCATAATTCATAATTCATGTTTCATGATTCAATTCATGATTCATGATTCATGTTTCATGATTCGATTCATGTTTCCTGATTCATGATTCAATTCATGATTCATGATTCATGATTTAATTCATGATTCATGATTCGATTCATAACTCTTGATTCATGATTCATGATTCAATTAATGATTCATGATACAATTCATGATTCATGATTCATGATTCGATTCATGATTCATGATTCATGATTCAATTCATGATTCATGATTCATGATTCAATTCATGATTCATGATTCATTATTCAATTCATGATTCATAATTCATGATTTAATTCATGATTCATGATTCGATTCATGATTCAATTTATGATTCATAATTCATGATTTATGATTCAATTCATGATTCATGATTCAATTCATGATTCATGATTCATGATTCAATTCATGATTCATGATTCATGATTCAATTCATGATTCATGATTCATGATTCAATTCATGATTCAATTTATGATTCATGATTCATGATTTAATTCATGATTCAATTTATTATTCATGATTCAATTCATGATTCAATTCATGATTCAATTCATGATTCATGATTCAATTCATGATTCAATTCATGATTCATGATTCAATTCATGATTCATGATTCGATTCATGATTCATGATTCATGATTCAGTTCATGATTTATGATTCATGATTCATGATTCAATTCATGATTCATGATTCAATTCATGATTCATAATTCATGATTCATGATTCAATTCATGATTCATGATTCAATTCATGATTCGAATCCTGATTCAATTCATGATTCATGATTCAATTCATGATTCATGATTCATGATTCAATTCATGATTCATGATTCATGATTCAATTCATGATTCATGATTCAATTCATGATTCAATTCATGATTCATGATTCGATTCATGATTCATGATTCATGATTCAATTCATAATTCATGATTCATGATTCATGATTCGATTCATGATTCTTGACTCATGATTCATGATTCGATTCATGATTCATGATTCATGATTTATGATTCATGATTCATGATTTAATTCATGATTCAATTCATGATTCAAGATTCATGATTTGATTCTTGATTCATGATTCAATTCATGATTCATGATTCAATTTATGATTCATGATTCATGATTCAATTTATGATTCATGATTCATGATTCATGATTAATGATTCAATTCATGATTCAATTCATGATTCATGATTCATGATTCAATTCATGATTCATGATTCAATTCATGATTCAATTCATGATTTATGATTAAATTCATGATTCAATTAATAATTCATGATTCATGATTCAATTCATGATTCATGATTCAATTCATGATTCAATTCATGATTCATGATTCGATTCATTATATATGATTTGATTCATGATTCATGATTCATGATTCATGACTCATGATTCATGATTCATGAATAATGATTCAATTCATGATTCATGATTCAATTCATGCTTCAATTCATGCTTCAATTCATGATTCATGATTTAATTTATAATTCATGATTCAATTCATGATTTAAGATTCATGATTCGATTCATGATTCATGATTCAATTCATGATTCATGTTTCGATTCATGATTCAATTCATGATTCATGATTCGATTCATGATTCGTGATTCAATTCATGATTAATAATTCATGATTTATGATTCGATTCATGATTCATGATTCAATTCATGATTCATGATTCATAATTCATGATTCAATTCATGATTCATGATTCATGATTCAATTCATGATTCATGATTCATGATTCGATTCATGATTCATGATTTATGATTCAATTCATGATTCATGATTCAATTCATGATTCATGTATCATGATTCATGATTCAATTCATGTTTCATGATTCATGATTCGATTCATGATTCATGATTCAATTCATGATTCATGATTCGATTCATGATTTATGTATCATGATTCATGATTTAATTCATGTTTCATGATTCATGATTCTATTCATGATTCATGATTCATGATTCAATTCATGATTCATGATTCATGATTCAATTCATGATTCATGATTCATGATTCAATTCATGATTCATAATTCATGATTTAATTCATGATTCATGATTCGATTCATGATTCAATTCATGATTCATAATTCATGATTTATGATTCAATTCATGATTCAATTCAGGATTCATGATTCAATTCATGATTCATGATTCAATTCATGATTCATGATTCATGATTCAATTCATGATTCATGATTCATGATTCAATTCATGATTCATGATTCATGATTCAATTCATGATTCAATTCATGATTCATGATTCATGATTCATGATTTAATTCATGATTCAATTCATTATTCATGATTCAATTCATGATTCATTTCATGATTCATGATTCATGATTCAATTCATGATTCAATTCATGATTCATGATTCAATTCATGATTCATGATTCGATTCATGATTCATGATTCATGATACAGTTCATGATTTATGATTCATGATTCATGATTCAATTCATGATTCATGATTCAATTCATGATTCATAATTCATGATTCATGATTCAATTCATGATTCATGATTCAATTCATGATTCGAATCCTGATTCAATTCATGATTCATGATTCATGATTCAATTCATGATTCATGATTCAGGATTCAATTCATGATTCATGATTCATGATTCAATTCATGATTCAATTCATGATTTATGATTAAATTCATGATTCAATTAATAATTCATGATTCATGATTCAATTCATGATTCATGATTCAATTCATGATTCAATTCATGATTCATGATTCGATTTATTATATATGATTCGATTCATGATTCATGATTCATGATTCATGACTCATGATTCATGATTCATGAATAATGATTCAATTCATGATTCATGATTCATGATTCAATTCATGCTTCAATTCATGCTTCAATTCATGATTCATGATTTAATTTATAATTCATGATTCAATTCATGATTTAAGATTCATGATTCGATTCATGATTCATGATTCAATTCATGATTCATGATTCATGTTTCGATTCATGATTCAATTCATGATTCATGATTCGATTCATGATTCATGATTCAATTCATGATTAATAATTCATGATTTATGATTCGATTCATGATTCATGATTCAATTCATGATTCATGATTCATAATTCATGATTCAATTCATGATTCATGATTCATGATTCAATTCATGATTCATGATTCATGATTCGATTCATGATTCATGATTTATGATTCAATTCATGATTCATGATTCAATTCATGATTCATGTATCATGATTCATGATTCAATTCATGTTTCATGATTCATGATTCGATTCATGATTCATGATTCATGATTCAATTCATGATTCATGATTCGATTAATGATTCATGTATCATGATTCATGATTTAATTCATGTTTCATGATTCATGATTCGATTCATGATTCATGATTCATGATTCAATTCATGATTCATGATTCATGATTCAATTCATGATTCATGATTCATGATTTATGATTCAATTCATGATTCAATTCATGATTCATGATTCAATTCATGATTCATGATTCAATTCATGATTCATGATTCATGATTCAATTCATGATTCATGATTCATGATTCAATTCATGATTCATGATTCATGATTCAATTCATTATTCAATTCATGATTCATGATTCATGATTCATGATTTAATTCATGATTCAATTCATTATTCATGATTCAATTCATGATTCAATTCATGATTCATGATTCATGATTCAATTCATGATTCAATTCATGATTCATGATTCAATTCATGATTCATGATTCGATTCATGATTCATGATTCATGATTCATGATTCATGATTTATGATTCATGATTCATGATTCAATTCATGATTCATGATTCAATTCATGATTCATAATTCATGATTCATGATTCAATTCATGATTCATGATTCAATTCATGATTCATGATTCATGATTCAATTCATGATTCATGATTCATGATTCAATTCATGATTCATGATTCATGATTCAATTCATGATTCATGATTCATGATTCAATTCATGATTCATGATTCATGATTCAATTCATGATTCATGATTCATGATTCAATTCATGATTCATGATTCAATTCATGATTCAATTCATGATTCATGATTCGATTCATAATACATGATTCATGATTCATGATTCGATTCATGATTCTTGACTCATGATTCATGATTCGATTCATGATTCATGATTCATGATTTATGATTCATGATTCATGATTTAATTCATGATTCAATTCATAATTCATGATTCATGATTCATGATTCGATTCATGATTCTTGACTCATAATTCATGATTCAATTCATGATTCATGATTCATGATTCAAGATACAATTCATGATTCATGATTCATGATTCAATTCATGATTCAATTCATGATTCATAATTCATGATTTAATTCATGATTCATGATTCATGATTCAATTCATGATTCATGATTCGATTCAAGATTCTTGATTCATGATTCATGATTCGATTCATGATTCGAATCCTGATTCAATTCATGATTCATGATTCGATTTATGATTCATGATTCAATTCATAATTCATGATTCATGATTCAATTCATGATTCATGATTCATGATTCATAAATCGTGATTCAATTCATGATTCAAATCCTGATTCAATTCATGATTCATGATTCGATTTATGATTCATGATTCAATTCATAATTCATAATTCATGTTTCATGATTCAATTCATGATTCATGATTCATGTTTCATGATTCGATTCATGTTTCCTGATTCACGATTCAATTCATGATTCATGATTCATGATTTAATTCATGATTCATGATTCGATTCATAACTCTTGATTCATGATTCATGATTCAATTAATGATTCATGATACAATTCATGATTCATGATTCATGATTCGATTCATGATTCATGATTCATGATTCAATTCATGATTCATGATTCATGATTCAATTCATGATTCATGATTCATGATTCAATTCATGATTTATAATTCATGATTTAATTCATGATTCATGATTCGATTCATGATTCAATTCATGATTCATAATTCATGATTTATGATTCAATTCATGATTCAATTCATGATTCATGATTCAATTCATGATTCATGATTCAATTCATGATTCATGATTCATGATTCAATTCATGATTCATGATTCATGATTCAATTCATGATTCATGATTCATGATTCAATTCATGATTCAATTTATGATTCATGATTTAATTCATGATTCAATTCATTATTCATGATTCAATTCATGATTCAATTCATGATTCATGATTCAATTCATGATTCAATTCATGATTCATGATTCAATTCATGATTCATGATTCGATTCATGATTCATGATTCATGATTCAGTTCATGATTTATGATTCATGATTCATGATTCATGATTCAATTCATGATTCAATTCATGATTCATGATTCATGATTCATGATTTAATTCATGATTCAATTCATTATTCATGATTCAATTCATGATTCAATTCATGATTCAATTCATGATTCAATTCATGATTCATGATTCAATTCATGATTCATGATTCGATTCATGATTAATGATTCATGATTCAGTTCATGATTTATGATTCATGATTCATGATTCAATTCATGATTCATGATTCAATTCATGATTCATAATTCATGATTCATGATTCAATTTATGATTCATGATTCAATTCATGATTCGAATCCTGATTCAATTCATGATTCATGATTCATGATTCAATTCATGATTCATGATTCATGATTCAATTCATGATTCATGATTCATGATTCAATTCATGATTCATGATTCAATTCATGATTCAATTCATGATTCATGATTCGATTCATGATTCATGATTCATGATTCAATTCATAATTCATGATTCATGATTCATGATTCGATTCATGATTATTGACTCATGATTCATGATTCGATTCATGATTCATGATTCATGATTTATGATTCATGATTCATGATTTAATTCATGATTCCATTCATAATTCATGATTCATGATTCATGATTCGATTCATGATTCTTGACTCATAATTCATGATTCAATTCATGATTCATGATTCATGATTCAAGATACAATTCATGATTCATGATTCATGATTCGATTCATGATTTAATTCATGATTCATGATTCATGATTCAATTCATGATTCATGATTCGATTCAAGATTCTTGATTCATGATTCATGATTCGATTCATGATTCGAATCCTGATTCAATTCATGATTCATGATTCGATTTATGATTCATGATTCAATTCATAATTCATGATTCATGATTCAATTCATGATTCATGATTCATGATTCGTGATTCAATTCATGATTCAAATCCTGATTCAATTCATGATTCATGATTCAATTCATGATTCATGATTCATGATTCATGATTCGTGATTCAATTCATGATTCAAATCCTGATTCAATTCATGATTCATGATTCGATTTATGATTCATGATTCAATTCATAATTCATAATTCATGTTTCATGATTCAATTCATGATTCATAATTCATGTTTCATGATTCGATTCATGTTTCCTGATTCACGATTCAATTCATGATTCATGATTCATGATTTAATTCATGATTCATGATTCGATTCATAACTCTTGATTCATGATTCATGATTCAATTAATGATTCATGATACAATTCATGATTCATGATTCATGATTCGATTCATGATTCATGATTCAATTCATGATTCATGATTCAATTCATGATTTATAATTCATGATTTAATTCATGATTCATGATTCGATTCATGATTCAATTCAAGATTCATAATTCATGATTTATGATTCAAATCATGATTCAATTCATGATTCATGATTCAATTCATGATTCATGATTCAATTCATGATTCATGATTCATGATTCAATTCATGATTCATGATTCATGATTCAATTCATGATTCATGATTCATGATTCAATTCATGATTCAATTTATGATTCATGATTCATGATTCATGATTTAATTCATGATTCAATTCATTATTCATGATTCAATTCATGATTCAATTCATGATTCATGATTCAATTCATGATTCAATTCATGATTCATGATTCAATTCATGATTCATGATTCGATTCATGATTCATGATTCATGATTCAGTTCATGATTTATGATTCATGATTCATGATTCATGATTCAATTCATGATTCATGATTCAATTCATGATTCATGATTCAATTCATGATTCGAATCCTGATTCAATTCATGATTCATGATTCATGATTCGATTCATGATTCATGATTCATGATTCAATTCATGATTCATGATTCATGATTCAATTCATGATTCATGATTCATGATTCAATTCATGATTTATAATTCATGATTTAATTCATGATTCATGATTCGATTCATGATTCAATTCATGATTCATAATTCATGATTTATGATTCAATTCATGATTCAATTCATGATTCATGATTCAATTCATGATTCATGATTCAATTCATGATTCATGATTCATGATTCAATTCATGATTCATGATTCATGATTCAATTCATGATTCATGATTCATGATTCAATTCATGATTCAATTTATGATTCATGATTTAATTCATGATTCAATTCATTATTCATGATTCAATTCATGATTCAATTCATGATTCATGATTCAATTCATGATTCAATTCATGATTCATGATTCAATTCATGATTCATGATTCGATTCATGATTCATGATTCATGATTCAGTTCATGATTTATGATTCATGATTCATGATTCATGATTCAATTCATGATTCAATTCATGATTCATGATTCATGATTCATGATTTAATTCATGATTCAATTCATTATTCATGATTCAATTCATGATTCAATTCATGATTCAATTCATGATTCAATTCATGATTCATGATTCAATTCATGATTCATGATTCGATTCATGATTAATGATTCATGATTCAGTTCATGATTTATGATTCATGATTCATGATTCAATTCATGATTCATGATTCAATTCATGATTCATAATTCATGATTCATGATTCAATTTATGATTCATGATTCAATTCATGATTCGAATCCTGATTCAATTCATGATTCATGATTCATGATTCAATTCATGATTCATGATTCATGATTCAATTCATGATTCATGATTCATGATTCAATTCATGATTCATGATTCATGATTCAATTCATGATTCATGATTCAATTCATGATTCAATTCATGATTCATGATTCGATTCATGATTCATGATTCATGATTCAATTCATAATTCATGATTCATGATTCATGATTCGATTCATGATTATTGACTCATGATTCATGATTCGATTCATGATTCATGATTCATGATTTATGATTCATGATTCATGATTTAATTCATGATTCCATTCATAATTCATGATTCATGATTCATGATTCGATTCATGATTCTTGACTCATAATTCATGATTCAATTCATGATTCATGATTCATGATTCAAGATACAATTCATGATTCATGATTCATGATTCGATTCATGATTTAATTCATGATTCATGATTCAATTCATGATTCATGATTCGATTCAAGATTCTTGATTCATGATTCATGATTCGATTCATGATTCGAATCCTGATTCAATTCATGATTCATGATTCGATTTATGATTCATGATTCAATTCATAATTCATGATTCATGATTCAATTCATGATTCATGATTCATGATTCATGATTCGTGATTCAATTCATGATTCAAATCCTGATTCAATTCATGATTCATGATTCGATTTATGATTCATGATTCAATTCATAATTCATAATTCATGTTTCATGATTCAATTCATGATTCATAATTCATGTTTCATGATTCGATTCATGTTTCCTGATTCACGATTCAATTCATGATTCATGATTCATGATTTAATTCATGATTCATGATTCGATTCATAACTGTTGATTCATGATTCATGATTCAATTAATGATTCATGATACAATTCATGATTCATGATTCATGATTCGATTCATGATTCATGATTCAATTCATGATTCATGATTCATGATTCAATTCATGATTTATAATTCATGATTTAATTCATGATTCATGATTCGATTCATGATTCAATTCAAGATTCATAATTCATGATTTATGATTCAAATCATGATTCAATTCATGATTCATGATTCAATTCATGATTCATGATTCAATTCATGATTCATGATTCATGATTCAATTCATGATTCATGATTCATGATTCAATTCATGATTCATGATTCATGATTCAATTCATGATTCAATTTATGATTCATGATTCATGATTCATGATTTAATTCATGATTCAATTCATTATTCATGATTCAATTCATGATTCAATTCATGATTCATGATTCAATTCATGATTCAATTCATGATTCATGATTCAATTCATGATTCATGATTCGATTCATGATTCATGATTCATGATTCAGTTCATGATTTATGATTCATGATTCATGATTCATGATTCAATTCATGATTCATGATTCAATTCATGATTCATGATTCAATTCATGATTCGAATCCTGATTCAATTCATGATTCATGATTCATGATTTAATTCATGATTCATGATTCATGATTCAATTCATGATTCATGATTCAATTCATGATTCATGATTCAATTCATGATTCAATTCATGTTTCATGATTCAATTCATGATTCATAATTCATGTTTCATGATTCGATTCATGTTTCCTGATTCACGATTCAATTCATGATTCATGATTCATGATTTAATTCATGATTCGATTCATAACTCTTGATTCATGATTCATGATTCAATTAATGATTCATGATACAATTCATGATTCATGATTCATGATTCGATTCATGATTCATGATTCAATTCATGATTCATGATTCATGATTTAATTCATGATTTATAATTCATGATTTAATTCATCATTTATGATTCGATTCATGATTCAATTCATGATTCATAATTCATGATTTATGATTCAAATCATGATTCAATTCATGATTCATGATTCAATTCATGATTCATGATTCAATTCATGATTCATGATTCATGATTCAATTCATGATTCATGATTCATGATTCAATTCATGATTCATGATTCATGATTCAATTCATGATTCAATTTATGATTCATGATTCATGATTCATGATTTAATTCATGATTCAATTCATTATTCATGATTCAATTCATGATTCAATTCATGATTCATGATTCAATTCATGATTCAATTCATGATTCATGATTCAATTCATGATTCATGATTCGATTCATGATTCATGATTCATGATTCAGTTCATGATTTATGATTCATGATTCATGATTCATGATTCAATTCATGATTCATGATTCAATTCATGATTCATGATTCAATTCATGATTCGAATCCTGATTCAATTCATGATTCATGATTCATGATTTAATTCATGATTCATGATTCATGATTCAATTCATGATTCATGATTCAATTCATGATTCATGATTCAATTCATGATTCATGATTCGATTCATGATTCATGATTCATGATTCAATTCATAATTCATGATTCATGATTCATGATTCGATTCATGATTCTTGACTCATGATTCATGATTCGATTCATGATTCATGATTCATGATTTATGATTCATGATTCATGATTTAATTCATGATTCAATTCATGATTCAAGATTCATGATTTGATTCTTGATTCATGATTCAATTCATGATTCATGATTCAATTCATGATTCATGATTCATGATTCATGATTCAATTCATGATTCAATTCATGATTCATGATTCAATTCATGATTCATGATTCATGATTCAATTCATGATTCAATTCATGATTTATGATTAAATTCATGATTCAATTAATAATTCATGATTCATGATTCAATTCATTATTCATGATTCAATTCATGATTCAATTCATGATTCATGATTCGATTCATTATATATGATTCGATTCATGATTCATGATTCATGATTCATGACTCATGATTCATGATTCATGAATAATGATTCAATTCATGATTCATGATTCATGATTCAATTCATGATTCAATTCATGCTTCAATTCATGATTCATGATTTAATTTATAATTCATGATTTAATTCATGATTTAAGATTCATGATTCGATTCATGATTCATGATTCAATTCATGATTCATGATTAATGTTTCGATTCATGATTCAATTCATGATTCATGATTCGATTCATGATTCATGATTCAATTCATGATTAATAATTCATGATTTATGATTCGATTCATGATTCATGATTCAATTCATGATTCATGATTCATAATTCATGATTCAATTCATGATTCATGATTCATGATTCAATTCATGATTCATGATTCATGATTCGATTCATGATTCATGATTTATGATTCAATTCATGATTCATGATTCAATTCATGATTCATGATTCGATTCAAGATTCTTGATTCATGATTCATGATTCGATTCATGATTCGAATCCTGATTCAATTCATGATTCATTATTCGATTCATGATTCATGATTTATGATTCAATTCATGATTCATGATTCAATTCATGATTCATGATTCGATTCAAGATTCTTTATTCATGATTCATGATTCGATTCATGATTCGAATCCTGATTCAATTCATGATTCATGATTCGATTTATGATTCATGATTCAATTCATAATTCATGATTCATGATTCAATTCATGATTCATGATTCATGATTCATGATTCGTGATTCAATTCATGATTCGAATCCTGATTCAATTCATGATTCATGATTCGATTTATGATTCATGATTCAATTCATAATTCATAATTCATGTTTCATGATTCAATTCATGATTCATGATTCATGTTTCATGATTCGATTCATGTTTCCTGATTCATGATTCAATTCATGATTCATGATTCATGATTTAATTCATGATTCATGATTCGATTCATAACTCTTGATTCATGATTCATGATTCAATTAATGATTCATGATACAATTCATGATTCATGATTCATGATTCGATTCATGATTCATGATTCATGATTCAATTCATGATCGATGATTCATGATTCAATTCATGATTCATAATTCATGATTTAATTCATGATTCATGATTCGATTCATGATTCAATTCATGATTCATAATTCATGATTTATGATTCAATTCATGATTCAATTCATGATTCATGATTCAATTCATGATTCATGATTCAATTCATGATTCATGATTCAATTCATGATTCATGATTCAATTCATGATTCAATTCATGATTCATGATTCAATTCATGATTCATGATTCGATTCATGATTCATGATTCATGATTCAGTTCATGATTTATGATTCATGATTCATGATTCATGATTCAATTCATGATTCATGATTCAATTCATGATTCATGATTCAATTCATGATTCGAATCCTGATTCAATTCATGATTCATGATTCATGATTTAATTCATGATTCATGATTCATGATTCAATTCATGATTCATGATTCAATTCATGATTCATGATTCAATTCATGATTCAATTCATGTTTCATGATTCAATTCATGATTCATAATTCATGTTTCATGATTCGATTCATGTTTCCTGATTCACGATTTAATTCATGATTCATGATTCATGATTTAATTCATGATTCGATTCATAACTCTTGATTCATGATTCATGATTCAATTAATGATTCATGATACAATTCATGATTCATGATTCATGATTCGATTCATGATTCATGATTCAATTCATGATTCATGATTCATGATTTAATTCATGATTTATAATTCATGATTTAATTCATGATTTATGATTCGATTCATGATTCAATTCATGATTCATAATTCATGATTTATGATTCAAATCATGATTCAATTCATGATTCATGATTCAATTCATGATTCATGATTCAATTCATGATTCATGATTCATGATTCAATTCATGATTCATGATTCATGATTCAATTCATGATTCATGATTCATGATTCAATTCATGATTCAATTTATGATTCATGATTCATGATTCATGATTTAATTCATGATTCAATTCATTATTCATGATTCAATTCATGATTCAATTCATGATTCATGATTCAATTCATGATTCAATTCATGATTCATGATTCAATTCATGATTCATGATTCGATTCATGATTCATGATTCATGATTCAGTTCATGATTTATGATTCATGATTCATGATTCATGATTCAATTCATGATTCATGATTCAATTCATGATTCATGATTCAATTCATGATTCGAATCCTGATTCAATTCATGATTCATGATTCATGATTTAATTCATGATTCATGATTCATGATTCAATTCATGATTCATGATTCAATTCATGATTCATGATTCAATTCATGATTCATGATTCGATTCATGATTCATGATTCATGATTCAATTCATAATTCATGATTCATGATTCATGATTCGATTCATGATTCTTGACTCATGATTCATGATTCGATTCATGATTCATGATTCATGATTTATGATTCATGATTCATGATTTAATTCATGATTCAATTCATGATTCAAGATTCATGATTTGATTCTTGATTCATGATTCAATTCATGATTCATGATTCAATTCATGATTCATGATTCATGATTCATGATTCATGATTCATGATTCAATTCATGATTCAATTCATGATTCATGATTCAATTCATGATTCATGATTCATGATTCAATTCATGATTCAATTCATGATTTATGATTAAATTCATGATTCAATTAATAATTCATGATTCATGATTCAATTCATTATTCATGATTCAATTCATGATTCAATTCATGATTCATGATTCGATTCATTATATATGATTCGATTCATGATTCATGATTCATGATTCATGACTCATGATTCATGATTCATGAATAATGATTCAATTCATGATTCATGATTCATGATTCAATTCATGATTCAATTCATGCTTCAATTCATGATTCATGATTTAATTTATAATTCATGATTTAATTCATGATTTAAGATTCATGATTCGATTCATGATTCATGATTCAATTCATGATTCATGATTAATGTTTCGATTCATGATTCAATTCATGATTCATGATTCGATTCATGATTCATGATTCAATTCATGATTAATAATTCATGATTTATGATTCGATTCATGATTCATGATTCAATTCATGATTCATGATTCATAATTCATGATTCAATTCATGATTCATGATTCATGATTCAATTCATGATTCATGATTCATGATTCGATTCATGATTCATGATTTATGATTCAATTCATGATTCATGATTCAATTCATGATTCATGATTCGATTCAAGATTCTTGATTCATGATTCATGATTCGATTCATGATTCGAATCCTGATTCAATTCATGATTCATTATTCGATTCATGATTCATGATTTATGATTCAATTCATGATTCATGATTCAATTCATGATTCATGATTCGATTCAAGATTCTTTATTCATGATTCATGATTCGATTCATGATTCGAATCCTGATTCAATTCATGATTCATGATTCGATTTATGATTCATGATTCAATTCATAATTCATGATTCATGATTCAATTCATGATTCATGATTCATGATTCATGATTCGTGATTCAATTCATGATTCGAATCCTGATTCAATTCATGATTCATGATTCGATTTATGATTCATGATTCAATTCATAATTCATAATTCATGTTTCATGATTCAATTCATGATTCATGATTCATGTTTCATGATTCGATTCATGTTTCCTGATTCATGATTCAATTCATGATTCATGATTCATGATTTAATTCATGATTCATGATTCGATTCATAACTCTTGATTCATGATTCATGATTCAATTAATGATTCATGATACAATTCATGATTCATGATTCATGATTCGATTCATGATTCATGATTCATGATTCAATTCATGATCGATGATTCATGATTCAATTCATGATTCATAATTCATGATTTAATTCATGATTCATGATTCGATTCATGATTCAATTCATGATTCATAATTCATGATTTATGATTCAATTCATGATTCAATTCATGATTCATGATTCAATTCATGATTCATGATTCAATTCATGATTCATGATTCAATTCATGATTCATGATTCATGATTCAATTCATGATTCATGATTCATGATTCAATTCATGATTCAATTTATGATTCATGATTCATGATTCATGATTTAATTCATGATTCAATTCATTATTCATGATTCAATTCATGATTCAATTCATGATTCATGATTCAATTCATGATTCAATTCATGATTCATGATTCAATTCATGATTCATGATTCGATTCATGATTCATGATTCATGATTCAGTTCATGATTTATGATTCATGATTCATGATTCATGATTCAATTCATGATTCATGATTCAATTCATGATTCATAATTCATGATTCATGATTCAATTCATGATTCATGATTCAATTCATGATTCGAATCCTGATTCAATTCATGATTCATGATTCATGATTCAATTCATGATTCATGATTCATGATTCAATTCATGATTCATGATTCATGATTCAATTCATGATTCATGATTCATGATTCAATTCATGATTCATGATTCATGATTCAATTCATGATTCATGATTCAATTCATGATTCAATTCATGATTCATGATTCGATTCATGATTCATGATTCATGATTCAATTCATAATTCATGATTCATGATTCATGATTCGATTCATGATTCTTGACTCATGATTCATGATTCATGATTCGATTCATGATTTTTGATTCATGATTCATGTCATGATTCATGATTCATGATTCAATTCATGATTCATGATTCATGATTCAATTCATGATTCATGATTCGATTCATGATTCATAATTCATGATTCATGATTCGATTCATGATTTTTGATTCATGATTCATGTCATGATTCATGATTCATGATTCAATTCATGATTCATGATTCATGATTCAATTCATGATTCATGATTCGATTCATGATTCATAATTCATGATTCATGATTCGATTCATGATTTTTGATTCATGATTCATGATTTGATTCATGATTCGATTCATGATTCATGATTCAATTCATGATTCATGATTCATGATTCATGATTCAATTAATGATTCATGATTTATGATTCATGATTCAATTCATGATTCATGATTCATGATTCAATTCATGATTCAATTAATAATTCAATTCATGATTCATGATTCGATTCATGATTCATGATTCATGATTCAATTCATGATCCATGATTCAATTCATGCTTCATGATCCATGATTCAATTCATGCTTCATGATTCATGATTCAATTCAGGATTCATGATTCAAGATTCATGATTCATGATTCGATTCATGATTTTTGATTCATGATTCATGATTCGATTCATGATTCATAATTCAATTCATGATTCATGATTCATGATTCATGATTCAATTTATGATGCATGATTCATGATTCATGATTTAATTCATGATTCAATTCATGATTCATGATTCAATTCATGATTCATGATTCATGATTCATGATTCATTTTATGTTTCATTATTCATTAATCATGATTTAATTCATGATTCAATTCATGATTCATGATTCAATTCATGATTTAATTTATGATTCATGATTTAATTTATGATTCATGATTCAATTCATGATTTAATTCCTGATTCATGATTCAATTTATGATTCATGATTCAATTCATGATTCATGATTCAATTCATGATTCGATTCATGATTCATGATTCAATTCATGATTCATGATTCAAATCCTGATTCATGATTCAATTAATGATTCATAATTCATGATTCTTAATTCATGATTCAATTCATGATTCATGATTCAAGATTCATGATTCGTGATTTGATTCATGATTTTTGATTCATGATTCATGATTCGATTCATGATTCATGATTCATGATTCAATTCATGATTCATGATTCATGATTCATGATTCAATTTATGTTTCATGATTTATTAATCATGATTTAATTCATGATTCAATTCATGATGCATGATTCAATTCATGATTCAATTCATGATTCATGATTCAAAATTAATGATTCATGATTCAATTCATGATTCGAATCCTGATTCAATTCATGATTCATGATTCGATTTATGATTCATGATTCAATTCATAATTCATGATTCATTATTCAATTCATGATTCATGATACATGATTCAATTCATTTTTCCTGATTCATGATTCAATTCATGATTCATGATTCATAATTCATGATTTGATTCATGATTCTTGATTCATAATTCATGATTCAATTCATGATACATGATTCATGATTCATGATACAATTCATGAATTATGATTAATGATTCGATTCATGATTCAATTCATGATTCATGGTTCATGATTCATGATTCATGATTCCATTCATGATTCATAATTCATGATTCATGATTTAATTCATGATTCAATTCATGATTCATAATTAATGATTCATGATTCAATTTATGATTCATGATTCATGATTCAATTCATGATTCATGATTCATGATTCATGATTCAATTCATGATTCATGATTCATGATTCATGATTCGATTCATGATTCATGATTTATAATTCAATTCATGATTCATGATTCATGATTCAATTCATGATTCATGATTCATGATTCAATTCATGATTCATGATTCATGATTCATGATTCAATTCATGATTCATGATTCATGATTCAATTCATGATTCAATTCATGATTCATGATTCATGATTCAATTTATGATTCATGATTCATGATATAATTCATGATTCAATTCATGATTCATGATTCATGATTCAATTTATGATTCATGATTCAATTCATGACTCATGATTCAATTCATGATTCATGATTTGATTCATGATTCATGATTCATGATTCAATTCATGATTCATGATTCAATTCCTGATTCATGATTCAATTCATGATTCATGATTCAATTCATGATTCTTGATTCAAGATTCATGATTCATGATTCAATTCATGATTCATGATTCATTTTATGATTCATGATTTGATTTATGATTCATGATTCATGATTCATGTCATGATTCATGATTCATGATTTAATTCATGATTCATGATTCATGATTCAATTCATGATTCATGATTCGATTCATGATTCATAATTCATGATTCATGATTCGATTCATGATTTTTGATTCATGATTCATGATTTGATTCATGATTCGATTCATGATTCATGATTCAATTCATGATTCATGATTCATGATTCATGATTCAATTAATGATTCATGATTTATGATTCATGATTCAATTCATGATTTATGATTCATGATTCAATTCATGATTCAATTAATGATTCAATTCATGATTCATGATTCATGATTCAATTTATGATTCATGACTCATGATTCATGATTCAATTCATGATTCAATTCATGATTCATGATTCAATTCATGATTCAATTTATGATTCATGATTCAATTCATGATTCATAATTCATGATTCATGATTCAATTCATGATTCATTATTCAATTCATGATTCATGATTCAATTTATGATTCGATTCATGATTCAATTCATGATTCAATTCATGATTCATGATTCATGATTCGATTCATGATTCATGATTCATGATTCAATTCATGATCCATGATTCAATTCATGCTTCATGATCCATGATTCAATTCATGCTTCATGATTCATGATTCAAGATTCATGATTCATGATTCGATTCATGATTCATGATTCAATTCATGATTCGAATCCTGATTCAATTCATGATTCATGATTCATGATTCAATTCATGATTCATGATTCAATTCATGATTCATGATTCATGATTCAATTCATGATTCATGATTCAATTCATGATTCAATTCATGATTCATGATTCGATTCATGATTCATGATTCAATTCATAATTCATGATTCATGATTCATGATTCGATTCATGATTCTTGACTCATGATTCATGATTCGATTCATGATTCATGATTCATGATTTATGATTCATGATTCATGATTTAATTCATGATTCAATTCATGATTCAAGATTCATGATTTGATTCTTGATTCATGATTCAATTCATGATTCATGATTCGATTCATTATATATGATTCGATTCATGATTCATGATTCATGATTCATGACTCATGATTCATGATTCATGAATAATGATTCAATTCATGATTCATGATTCAATTCATGATTCAATTCATGCTTCAATTCATGATTCATGATTTAATTTATAATTCATGATTCAATTCATGATTTAAGATTCATGATTCGATTCATGATTCATGATTCAATTCATGATTCATGATTAATGTTTCGATTCATGATTCAATTCATGATTCATGATTCGATTCATGATTCATGATTCAATTCATGATTAATAATTCATGATTTATGATTCGATTCATGATTCATGATTCAATTCATGATTCATGATTCATAATTCATGATTCAATTCATGATTCATGATTCATGATTCAATTCATGATTCATGATTCATGATTCGATTCATGATTCATGATTTATGATTCAATTCATGATTCATGATTCAATTCATGATTCATGTATCATGATTCATGATTCAATTCATGTTTCATGATTCATGATTCGATTCATGATTCATGATTCATGATTCAATTCATGATTCATGATTCAATTCATGATTCATGATTCGATTCAAGATTCTTGATTCATGATTCATGATTCGATTCATGATTCGAATCCTGATTCAATTCATGATTCATGATTCGATTTATGATTCATGATTCAATTCATAATTCATGATTCATGATTCAATTCATGATTCATGATTCACGATTCATGATTCGTGATTCAATTCATGATTCGAATCCTGATTCAATTTATGATTCATGATTCGATTTATGATTCATGATTCAATTCATAATTCATAATTCATGTTTCAGGATTCAATTCATGATTTAATTCATGATTCATGATTCAATTCATGATTCATGATTCAATTCATGATTCATGATTCAATTCATGATTCATGATTCAATTCATGATTCATGATTCATGATTCAATTCATGATTCATGATTCATGATTCAATTCATGATTCAATTTATGATTCATGATTCATGATTCATGATTTAATTTATGATTCAATTCATTATTCATGATTCAATTCATGATTCAATTCATGATTCATGATTCAATTCATGATTCAATTCATGATTCATGATTCAATTCATGATTCATGATTCGATTCATGATTCATGATTCATGATTCAATTCATGATTCATGATTCAATTCATGATTCATAATTCATGATTCATGATTCAATTCATGATTCATGATTCAATTCATGATTCGAATCCTGATTCAATTCATGATTCATGATTCATGATTCAATTCATGATTCATGATTCATGATTCAATTCATGATTCATGATTCATGATTCAATTCATGATTCATGATTCAATTCATGATTCAATTCATGATTCATGATTCGATTCATGATTCATGATTCATGATTCAATTCATAATTCATGATTCATGATTCATGATTCGATTCATGATTCTTGACTCATGATTCATGATTCGATTCATGATTCATGATTCATGATTCATAATTCATGATTCATGATTCGATTCATGATTTTTGATTCATGATTCATGTCATGATTCATGATTCATGATTCAATTCATGATTCATGATTCATGATTCAATTCATGATTCATGATTCGATTCATGATTCATAATTCATGATTCATGTTTCGATTCATGATTTTTGATTCATGATTCATGATTTGATTCATGATTCGATTCATGATTCATGATTCAATTCATGATTCATGATTCGATTCATGATTTTTGATTCATGATTCATGTCATGATTCATGATTCATGATTCAATTCATGATTCATGATTCAATTCATGATTCATGATTCGATTCATGATTCATAATTCATGATTCATGATTCGATTCATGATTTTTGATTCATGATTCATGATTTGATTCATGATTCGATTCATGATTCATGATTCAATTCATGATTCATGATTCATGATTCATGATTCAATTAATGATTCATGATTTATGATTCATGATTCAATTCATGATTCAATTAATAATTCAATTCATGATTCATGATTCGATTCATGATTCATGATTCATGATTCAATTCATGATCCATGATTCAATTCATGCTTCATGATCCATGATTCAATTCATGCTTCATGATTCATGATTCAATTCAGGATTCATGATTCAAGATTCATGATTCATGATTCGATTCATGATTTTTGATTCATGATTCATGATTCGATTCATGATTCATAATTCAATTCATGATTCATGATTCATGATTCATGATTCAATTTATGATGCACGATTCATGATTCATGATTTAATTCATGATTCAATTCATGATTCATGATTCAATTCATGATTCATGATTCATGATTCATGATTCATGATTCATTTTATGTTTCATTATTCATTAATCATGATTTAATTCATGATTCAATTCATGATTCATGATTTAATTCATGATTTAATTTATGATTCATGATTTAATTTATGATTCATGATTCAATTCATGATTTAATTCATGATTCATGATTCAATTCCTGATTCATGATTCAATTAATGATTCATAATTCATGATTCGATTCATGATTCATGATTCATGATTCAATTCATGATTCATGATTCAATTCCTGATTCATGATTCAATTAATGATTCATAATTCATGATTCTTAATTCATGATTCAATTCATGATTCATGATTCAAGATTCATGATTCGTGATTTGATTCATGATTTTTGATTCATGATTCATGATTCGATTCATGATTCATGATTCATGATTCAATTCATGATTCATGATTCATGATTCAATTTATGATTCATGATTCTTGATTTAATTCATGATTCAATTCATGAATCATGATTCATGATTCATGATTTAATTTATGTTTCATGATTTATTAATCATGATTTAATTCATGATTCAATTCATGATGCATGATTCAATTCATGATTCAATTCATGATTCATGATTCAAAATTAATGATTCATGATTCAATTCATGATTCGAATCCTGATTCAATTCATGATTCATGATTCGATTTATGATTCATGATTCAATTCATAATTCATGATTCATTATTCAATTCATGATTAATGATTCATGATTCAATTCATTTTTCCTGATTCATGATTCAATTCATGATTCATGATTCATAATTCATGATTTGATTCATGATTCATAATTCATAATTCATGATTCAATTCATGATACATGATTCATGATTCATGATACAATTCATGAATTATGATTAATGATTCGATTCATGATTCAATTCATGATTCATGGTTCATGATTCATGATTCCATTCATGATTCATAATTCATGATTCATGATTCAATTCATGATGCAATTCATGATTCATAATTCATGATTCATGATTCGATTCATGATTCATGATTCATGATTCAATTCATGATTCATGATTCGATTCATGACTTTTGATTCATGATTCATGATTCGATTCATGATTCATAATTCAATTCATGATTCATGATTCATGATTCATTTTATGTTTCATAATTCAATTCATGATTCAATTCATGATTCAATTCATGATTCATGATTCAATTCATGATTTAATTTATGATTCATGATTTAATTTATGATTCATGATTCAATTCATGATTTAATTCCTGATTCATGATTCAATTTATGATTCATGATTCAATTCATGATTCATGATTCAATTCATGATTCGATTCATGATTCATGATTCATGATTCATGATTCATGATTCAATTCCTGATTCATTATTCAATTCATGATTCATGATTCGATTCATGATTCATGATTTATGATTCAATTCATGATTCATGATTCAATTCATGATTCATAATTAATGATTCATGATTCAATTCATGATTCATGATTCATGATTCAATTCATGATTCATGATTCATGATTCAATTCATGATTCATGATTCATGATTTGATTCATGATTCATGATTTATAATTCAATTCATGATTCATGATTCATGATTCAATTCATGATTCATGATTAATGCTTCAATTCATGATTCATGATTCATGATTCATGATTCAATTCATGATTCATGATTCATGATTCAATTCATGATTCAATTCATGATTCATGATTCATGATTCAATTTATGATTCATGATTCATGATATAATTCATGATTCAATTCATGATTCATGATTCATGATTCAATTTATGATTCATGATTCAATTCATGACTCATGATTCAATTCATGATTCATGATTTGATTCATGATTCATGATTCATGATTCAATTCATGATTCATGATTCATGATTCAATTCCTGATTCATGATTCAATTCATGATTCATGATTCAATTCATGATTCTTGATTCAAGGTTCATGATTCATGATTCAATTCATGATTCATGATTTATTTTATGATTCATGATTTGATTTATGATTCATGATTCATGATTCATGTCATGATTCATGATTCATGATTTAATTCATGATTCATGATTCATGATTCAATTCATGATTCATGATTCGATTCATGATTCATAATTCATGATTCATGATTCGATTCATGATTTTTGATTCATGATTCATGATTTGATTCATGATTCGATTCATGATTCATGATTCAATTCATGATTCATGATTCATGATTCATGATTCAATTCCTGATTCATGATTCAATTCATGATTCATGATTCAATTCATGATTCTTGATTCAAGATTCATGATTCATGATTCAATTCATGATTCATGATTCATTTTATGATTCATGATTTGATTTATGATTCATGATTCATGATTCATGTCATGATTCATGATTCATGATTTAATTCATGATTCATGATTCATGATTCAATTCATGATTCATGATTCGATTCATGATTCATAATTCATGATTCATGATTCGATTCATGATTTTTGATTCATGATTCATGATTTGATTCATGATTCGATTCATGATTCATGATTCAATTCATGATTCATGATTCATGATTCATGATTCAATTAATGATTCATGATTTATGATTCATGATTCAATTCATGATTTATGATTCATGATTCAATTCATGTTTCAATTAATGATTCAATTCATGATTCATGATTCATGATTCAATTTATGATTCATGACTCATGATTCATGATTCAATTCATGATTCAATTCATGATTCATGATTCAATTCATGATTCAATTTATGATTCATGATTCAATTCATGATTCATAATTCATGATTCATGATTCAATTCATGATTCATTATTCAATTCATGATTCATGATTCAATTTATGATTCGATTCATGATTCAATTCATGATTCGATTCATGATTCATGATTCATGATTCGATTCATGATTCATGATTCATGATTCAATTCATGATCCATGATTCAATTCATGCTTCATGATCCATGATTCAATTCATGCTTCATGATTCATGATTCAATTCAGGATTCATGATTCAAGATTCATGATTCATGATTCGATTCATGATTCATGATTCAATTCATGATTCGAATCCTGATTCAATTCATGATTCATTATTCAATTCATGATTCATGATTCAATTTATGATTCGATTCATGATTCAATTCATGATTCGATTCATGATTCATGATTCATGATTCGATTCATGATTCATGATTCATGATTCAATTCATGATCCATGATTCAATTCATGCTTCATGATCCATGATTCAATTCATGCTTTATGATTCATGATTCAAGATTCATGATTCATGATTCGATTCATGATTCATGATTCAATTCATTATTCGAATCCTGATTCAATTCATGATTCATGATTCATGATTCAATTCATGATTCATGATTCAATTCATGATTCATGATTCAATTCATGATTCAATTCATGATTCGATTCATGATTCATGATTCAATTCATAATTCATGATTCATGATTCATGATTCGATTCATGATTCTTGACTCATGATTCATGATTCGATTCATGATTCATGATTCATGATTTATGATTCATGATTCATGATTTAATTCATGATTCAATTCATGATTCAAGATTCATGATTTGATTCTTGATTCATGATTCAATTCATGATTCATGATTCAATTCATGATTCATGATTAATGATTCAATTCATGATTCAATTCATGATTCATGATTCATGATTCAATTCATGATTCATGATTCAATTCATGATTCAATTCATGATTTATGATTAAATTCATGATTCAATTAATAATTTATGATTCATGATTCAATTCATGATTCATGATTCAATTCATGATTCAATTCATAATTCATGATTCGATTCATTATATATGATTCGATTCATGATTCATGATTCATGATTCATGACTCATGATTCATGATTCATGAATAATGATTCAATTCATGATTCATGATTCATGATTCAATTCATGATTCAATTCATGCTTCAATTCATGATTCATGATTTAATTTATAATTCATGATTCAATTCATGATTTAAGATTCATGATTCGATTCATGATTTATGATTCAATTCATGATTCATGATTAATGTTTCGATTCATGATTCAATTCATGATTCATGATTCGATTCATGATTCATGATTCAATTCATGATTAATAATTCATGATTTATGATTCGATTCATGATTCATGATTCAATTCATGATTCATGATTCATAATTCATGATTCAATTCATGATTCATGATTCATGATTCAATTCATGATTCATGATTCATGATTCGATTCATGATTCATGATTTATGATTCAATTCATGATTCATGATTCAATTCATGATTCTTGATTCATGATTCATGATTCGATTCAAGATTCTTGATTCATGATTCATGATTCGATTCATGATTCGAATCCTGATTCAATTCATGATTCATGATTCGATTTATGATTCATGATTCAATTCATAATTCATGATTCATGATTCAATTCATGATTCATGATTCACGATTCATGATTCGTGATTCAATTCATGATTCGAATCCTGATTCAATTTATGATTCATGATTCGATTTATGATTCATGATTCAATTCATAATTCATAATTCATGTTTCATGATTCAATTCATGATTCATAATTCATGATTTAATTCATGATTCATGATTCGAATTATGATTCAATTCATGATTTATAATTCATGATTTATGATTCAATTCATGATTCAATTCATGATTCATGATTCAATTCATGATTCATGATTCAATTCATGATTCATGATTCAATTCATGATTCATGATTCATGATTCAATTCATGATTCATGATTCATGATTCAATTCATGATTCAATTTATGATTCATGATTCATGATTCATGATTTAATTTATGATTCAATTCATTATTCATGATTCAATTCATGATTCAATTCATGATTCATGATTCAATTCATGATTCAATTCATGATTCATGATTCAATTCATGATTCATGATTCGATTCATGATTCATGATTCATGATTCAATTCATGATTCATGATTCAATTCATGATTCATAATTCATGATTCATGATTCAATTCATGATTCATGATTCAATTCATGATTCGAATCCTGATTCAATTCATGATTCATGATTCATGATTCAATTCATGATTCATGATTCATGATTCAATTCATGATTCATGATTCATGATTCAATTCATGATTCATGATTCAATTCATGATTCAATTCATAATTCATGATTCGATTCATGATTCATGATTCATGATTCAATTCATAATTCATGATTCATGATTCATGATTCGATTCATGATTCTTGACTTATGATTCATGATTCGATTCATGATTCATGATTCATGATTCATAATTCATGATTCATGATTCGATTCATGATTTTTGATTCATGATTCATGTCATGATTCATGATTCATGATTCAATTCATGATTCATGATTCATGATTCAATTCATGATTCATGATTCGATTCATGATTCATAATTCATGATTCATGATTCGATTCATGATTTTTGATTCATGATTCATGATTTGATTCATGATTCGATTCATGATTCATGATTCAATTCATGATTCATGATTCATGATTCATGATTCAATTAATGATTCATGATTTATGATTCATGATTCAATTCATGATTCAATTAATAATTCAATTCATGATTCATGATTCGATTCATGATTCATGATTCATGATTCAATTCATGATCCATGATTCAATTCATGCTTCATGATCCATGATTCAATTCATGCTTCATGATTCATGATTCAATTCAGGATTCATGATTCAAGATTCATGATTCATGATTCGATTCATGATTTTTGATTCATGATTCATGATTCGATTCATGATTCATAATTCAATTCATGATTCATGATTCATGATTCATGATTCAATTTATGATGCATGATTCATGATTCATGATTTAATTCATGATTCAATTCATGATTCATGATTCAATTCATGATTCATGATTCATGATTCATGATTCATGATTCAATTTATGTTTCATTATTCATTAATCATGATTTAATTCATGATTCAATTCATGATTCATGATTTAATTCATGATTTAATTTATGATTCATGATTTAATTTATGATTCATGATTCAATTCATGATTTAATTCCTGATTCATGATTCAATTTATGATTCATGATTCAATTCATGATTCAATTCATGATTCGATTCATGATTCATGATTCATGATTCAATTCATGATTCATGATTCAATTCCTGATTCATGATTCAATTAATGATTCATAATTCATGATTCTTAATTCATGATTCAATTCATGATTCATGATTCAAGATTCATGATTCGTGATTTGATTCATGATTTTTGATTCATGATTCATGATTCGATTCATGATTCATGATTCATGATTCAATTCATGATTCATGATTCATGATTCAATTTATGATTCATGATTCATGATTTAATTCATGATTCAATTCATGAATCATGATTCATGATTCATGATTTAATTTATGTTTCATGATTTATGTTTCATGATTTAATTCATGATTCAATTCATGATGCATGATTCAATTCATGATTCAATTCATGATTCATGATTCAAAATTAATGATTCATGATTCAATTCATGATTCGAATCCTGATTCAATTCATGATTCATGATTCGATTTATGATTCATGATTCAATTCATAATTCATGATTCATTATTTAATTCATGATTAATGATTCATGATTCAATTCATTTTTCCTGATTCATGATTCAATTCATGATTCATGATTCATAATTCATGATTTGATTCATGATTCTTGATTCATAATTCATGATTCATGATTCAATTCATGATTCATGATTTAATTCATGATTCAATTTATGATTCATGATTCGATTCATTATATATGATTCGATTCATGATTCATGATTCATGATTCATGACTCATGATTCATGATTCATGAATAATGATTCAATTCATGATTCATGATTCATGATTCAATTCATGATTCAATTCATGCTTCAATTCATGATTCATGATTTAATTTATAATTCATGATTCAATTCATGATTTAAGATTCATGATTCGATTCATGATTCATGATTCAATTCATGATTCATGATTAATGTTTCGATTCATGATTCAATTCATGATTCATGATTCGATTCATGATTCATGATTCAATTCATGATTAATAATTCATGATTTATGATTCGATTCATGATTCATGATTCAATTCATGATTCATGATTCATGATTTATGATTCGATTCATGATTCATGATTCAATTCATGATTCATGATTCATAATTCATGATTCAATTCATGATTCTTGATTCATGATTCAATTCATGATTCATGATTCATGATTCGATTCATGATTCATGATTTATGATTCAATTCATGATTCATGATTCAATTCATGATTCATGTATCATGATTCATGATTCAATTCATGTTTCATGATTCATGATTCGATTCATGATTCATGATTCATGAATCAATTCATGATTCATGATTCAATTCATGATTCATGATTCGATTCAAGATTCTTGATTCATGATTCATGATTCGATTCATGATTCGAATCCTGATTCAATTCATGATTCATGATTCGATTTATGATTCATGATTCAATTCATAATTCATGATTCATGATTCAATTCATGATTCATGATTCACGATTCATGATTCGTGATTCAATTCATGATTCGAATCCTGATTCAATTTATGATTAATGATTCGATTTATGATTCATGATTCAATTCATAATTCATAATTCATGTTTCATGATTCAATTCATGATTCATGATTCATGTTTCATGATTTGATTCATGTTTCCTGATTCATGATTCAATTCATGATTCATGATTCATGATTTAATTCATGATTCATGATTCGATTCATAACTCTTGATTCATGATTCATGATTCAATTAATGATTCATGATACAATTCATGATTCATGATTCATGATTCGATTCATGATTCATGATTCATGATTCAATTCATGATTCATGATTCATGATTCAATTCATGATTCATGATTCATGATTCAATTCATGATTCATAATTCATGATTTAATTCATGATTCATGATTCGAATTATGATTCAATTCATGATTTATAATTCATGATTTATGATTCAATTCATGATTCAATTCATGATTCATGATTCAATTCATGATTCATGATTCAATTCATGATTCATGATTCAATTCATGATTCATGATTCATGATTCAATTCATGATTCATGATTCATGATTCAATTCATGATTCAATTTATGATTCATGATTCATGATTCATGATTTAATTTATGATTCAATTCATTATTCATGATTCAATTCATGATTCAATTCATGATTCATGATTCAATTCATGATTCAATTCATGATTCATGATTCAATTCATGATTCATGATTCGATTCATGATTCATGATTCAATTCATGATTCATGATTCAATTCATGATTCATAATTCATGATTCATGATTCAATTCATGATTCATGATTCAATTCATGATTCGAATCCTGATTCATGATTCATGATTCAATTCATGATTCATGATTCATGATTCAATTCATGATTCATGATTCATGATTCAATTCATGATTCATGATTCAATTCATGATTCAATTCATGATTCATGATTCGATTCATGATTCATGATTCATGATTCAATTCATAATTCATGATTCATGATTCGATTCATGATTCTTGACTCATGATTCATGATTCGATTCATGATTCATGATTCATGATTCATAATTCATGATTCATGATTCGATTCATGATTTTTGATTCATGATTCATGTCATGATTCATGATTCATGATTCAATTCATGATTCATGATTCATGATTCAATTCATGATTCATGATTCGATTCATGATTCATAATTCATGATTCATTATTCGATTCATGATTTTTGATTCATGATTCATGATTTGATTCATGATTCGATTCATGATTCATGATTCAATTCATGATTCATGATTCATGATTCAATTAATGATTCATGATTTATGATTCATGATTCAATTCATGATTCAATTAATAATTCAATTCATGATTCATGATTCGATTCATGATTCATGATTCATGATTCAATTCATGATCCATGATTCAATTCATGCTTCATGATCCATGATTCAATTCATGCTTCATGATTCATGATTCAATTCAGGATTCATGATTCAAGATTCATGATTCATGATTCGATTCATGATTTTTGATTCATGATTCATGATTCGATTCATGATTCATAATTCAATTCATGATTCATGATTCATGATTCATGATTCAATTTATGATGCATGATTCATGATTCATGATTTAATTCATGATTCAATTCATGATTCATGATTCAATTCATGATTCATGATTCATGATTCATGATTCATGATTCATTTTATGTTTCATTATTCATTAATCATGATTTAATTCATGATTCAATTCATGATTCATGATTTAATTCATGATTTAATTTATGATTCATGATTTAATTTATGATTCATGATTCAATTCATGATTTAATTCCTGATTCATGATTCAATTTATGATTCATGATTCAATTCATGATTCAATTCATGATTCGATTCATGATTCATGATTCATGATTCAATTCATGATTCATGATTCAATTCCTGATTCATGATTCAATTAATGATTCATAATTCATGATTCTTAATTCATGATTCAATTCATGATTCATGATTCAAGATTCATGATTCGTGATTTGATTCATGATTTTTGATTCATGATTCATGATTCGATTCATGATTCATGATTCATGATTCAATTCATGATTCATGATTCAATTTATGATTCATGATTCATGATTTAATTCATGATTCAATTCATGAATCATGATTCATGATTCATGATTTAATTTATGTTTCATGATTTATTAATCATGATTTAATTCATGATTCAATTCATGATGCATGATTCAATTCATGATTCAATTCATGATTCATGATTCAAAATTAATGATTCATGATTCAATTCATGATTCGAATCCTGATTCAATTCATGATTCATGATTCGATTTATGATTCATGATTCAATTCATAATTCATGATTCATTATTCAATTCATGATTAATGATTCATGATTCAATTCATTTTTCCTGATTCATGATTCAATTCATGATTCATGATTCATAATTCATGATTTGATTCATGATTCTTGATTCATAATTCATGATTCAATTCATGATACATGATTCATGATTCATGATACAATTCATGAATTATGATTAATGATTCGATTCATGATTCAATTCATGATTCATGGTTCATGATTCATGATTCATGATTCCATTCATGATTCATAATTCATGATTCATGATTCAATTCATGATGCAATTCATGATTCATAATTCATGATTCATGATTTGATTCATGATTCATGATTCATGATTCAATTCATGATTCATGATTCGATTCATGATTTTTGATTCATGATTCATGATTCGATTCATGATTCATAATTCAATTCATGATTCATGATTCATTTTATGTTTCATTATTCATTAATCATGATTCAATTCATGATTCAATTCATGATTCATGATTCAATTCATGATTTAATTTATGATTCATGATTTAATTTATGATTCATGATTCAATTCATGATTTAATTCCTGATTCATGATTCAATTTATGATTCATGATTCAATTCATGATTCATGATTCAATTCATGATTCGATTCATGATTCATGATTCATGAATCAATTCATGATTCATAATTCATGATTCATGATTCGATTCATGATTCATGATTCATGATTCATGATTCATGATTCAATTCCTGATTCATTATTCAATTCATGATTCATGATTCGATTCATGATTCATGATTTATGATTCAATTCATGATTCATGATTCAATTCATGATTCATAATTAATGATTCATGATTCAATTCATGATTCATGATTCATGATTCAATTCATGATTCATGATTCATGATTCATGATTCAATTCATGATTCATGATTCATGATTTGATTCATGATTCATGATTTATAATTCAATTCATGATTCATGATTCATGATTCAATTCATGATTCATGATTCATGATTCAATTCATGATTCATGATTCATGATTCATGATTCAATTCATGATTCATGATTCATGATTCAATTCATGATTCAATTCATGATTCATGATTCATGATTCAATTTATGATTCATGATTCATGATATAATTCATGATTCAATTCATGATTCATGATTCATGATTCAATTTATGATTCATGATTCAATTCATGACTCATGATTCAATTCATGATTCATGATTTGATTCATGATTCATGATTCATGATTCAATTCATGATTCATGATTCATGATTCAATTCCTGATTCATGATTCAATTCATGATTCATGATTCAATTCATGATTCTTGATTCAAGATTCATGATTCATGATTCAATTCATGATTCATGATTTATTTTATGATTCATGATTTGATTTATGATTCATGATTCATGATTCATGTCATGATTCATGATTCATGATTTAATTCATGATTCATGATTCATGATTCAATTCATGATTCATGATTCATGATTCATGATTCAATTCATGATTCATGATTCATGATTCAATTCATGATTCAATTCATGATTCATGATTCATGATTCAATTTATGATTCATGATTCATGATATAATTCATGATTCAATTCATGATTCAATTTATGATTCATGATTCAATTCATGACTCATGATTCAATTCATGATTCATGATTTGATTCATGATTCATGATTCATGATTCAATTCATGATTCATGATTCATGATTCAATTCCTGATTCATGATTCAATTCATGATTCATGATTCAATTCATGATTCTTGATTCAAGATTCATGATTCATGATTCAATTCATGATTCATGATTTATTTTATGATTCATGTTTTGATTTATGATTCATGATTCATGATTCATGTCATGATTCATGATTCATGATTTAATTCATGATTCATGATTCATGATTCAATTCATGATTCATGATTCGATTCATGATTCATAATTCATGATTCATGATTCGATTCATGATTTTTGATTCATGATTCATGATTTGATTCATGATTCGATTCATGATTCATGATTCAATTCATGATTCATGATTCATGATTCATGATTCAATTAATGATTCATGATTTATGATTCATGATTCAATTCATGATTCATGATTCAATTCATGATTCAATTAATGATTCAATTCATGATTCATGATTCATGATTCAATTTATGATTCATGACTCATGATTCATGATTCAATTCATGATTCAATTCATGATTCATGATTCAATTCATGATTCAATTTATGATTCATGATTCAATTCATGATTCATAATTCATGATTCATGATTCAATTCATGATTCATTATTCAATTCATGATTCATGATTCAATTTATGATTCGATTCATGATTCAATTCATGATTCGATTCAAGATTCATGATTCATGATTCGATTCATGATTTTTGATTCATGATTCATAATTCAATTCATAATTCATGATTCATGATTCATGATTCATTTTATGTTTCATTAATCATTAATCATGATTTAATTCATGATTCAATTCATGATTCATGATTCAATTCATGATTTAATTTATGATTCATGATTTAATTTATGATTCATGATTCAATTCATGATTTAATTCCTGATTCATGATTCAATTTATGATTCATGATTCAATTCATGATTCATGATTCAATTCATGATTCGATTCATGATTTATGATTCATGATTCAATTCATAATTCATGATTCATGATTCAATTCATGATTCATGATTCATGATTCAATTCATTTTTCCTGATTCATGATTCAATTCATGATTCATGATTCATAATTCATGATTTGATTCATGATTCTTGATTCATAATTCATGATTCAATTCATGATACATGATTCATGATTCATGATACAATTCATGAATTATAAATTAATGATTCGATTCATGATTCAATTCATGATTCATAATTCATGATTTATGATTCGATTCATGATTCACGATTCATGATTCAATTCATGATCCATGATTTATTTCATGATTCATGATTCATGATTCAATTCATGATTCAATCCATGTTTCATGGTTCATGATTCATGATTCATGATTCAATTCATGATTCATAATTCATGATTCATGATTCAATTCATGATTTTATAATGCATGATTCATGATTCAATTCATGATTCAATTCATAATTCATGATTCATGATTCATGATTCAGTTCATGATTCATAATTCAAGATTCATGAATCAAATTATGATTCATAATTCATGATTCATGATTCGATTCATGATTCATGATTTAATTCATGATTCATTATTCATGATTCAATTCATGATTCATGATTCATGATTCATGATTCATGAGTCGATTCATGATTCATGATTTATGATTCAATTCATGATTCATCATTCAATTCATGATTTATGATTCATGATTCGATTCATGATTCATGATTTATGATTCAATTCATGATTCATGATTCGATTCATGATTCATGAGTCATGATTCAATTCATGATTCATGATTCATGATTTATGATTGAATTCATGATTCAATTCATGATTCATGATTCATGATTCAATTTACGATTCATGATTCATGATTTAATTCATGATTTAATTCATGATTCATGATTCAATTCATGATTCAATTCATGATTCATGATTCATGATTCAATTCATGATTCATGATTCGATTCATGATTCATGATTCATGATTTATGATTCATGATTTGATTCATGATTCATAATTAATGATTCCTGATTTAATTCATGATTAATGATTCTTGATTTATGATTCAATTCATGTTTCATGATTCATGATTCATGATTCAATTCATGATTCATGATTCAATTCATGATTCATGATTCATGATTTAATTCATGATTCATGATTTATGATTAAATTCATGATTCAATTCATGATTCATGATTCATGATTCAATTTATGATTCATGATTCATGATTCAATTCATGAATTATGATTCATGATTCAATTCATGATTCATTATTCATGATTCATGATTCAATTCATGATTCATGGATCAATTCATGATTCAAGATTCAATTCATTAATCGATTCATGATTCAATTCATGATTTAATGCATGATCCATGATTCATTTCATGATTCATGATTCAATTCATGATTCAATTCATGATTTTATAATTCATGATTCATGATTCAATTCATGATTCAATTCATAATTCATGATTCATGATTCATGATTCAATTCATGATTCATAATTCATGATTGATGAATCAATTCATGATTCATAATTCATGATTCATGATTCATGATTCAATTCCTGATTCATTATTCAATTCATGATTCATGATTCGATTCATGATTCATGATTTATGATTCAATTCATGATTCATGATTCAATTCATGATTCATAATTAATGATTCATGATTCAATTCATGATTCATGATTCATGATTCAATTCATGATTCATGATTCATATTTCGATTCATGATTCATGATTTATAATTCAATTCATGATTCATGATTCATGATTCATGATTCAATTCATGATTTATGATTCATGATTCAATTCATGATTCATGATTCAATTCATGATTCATGATTCATGATTCAATTCATGATTCAATTCATGATTCATGATTCATGATTCAATTCATGATTCATGATTCATATTTCGATTCATGATTCATGATTTATAATTCAATTCATGATTCATGATTCATGATTCATGATTCAATTCATGATTTATGATTCATGATTCAATTCATGATTCATGATTCAATTCATGATTCATGATTCATGATTCAATTCATGATTCAATTCATGATTCATGATTTAATTTATGATTCATGATTCATGATTTAATTCATGATTCAATTCATGATTCATGATTCAATTCATGATTCAATTCATGATTCATGATTCAATTTATTATTCATGATTCAATTCATGATTCATGATTCAATTCATGATTCATGATTTGATTCATGATTCATGATTCATGATTCATGATTCAATTCCTGATTCATGATTCAAAATATGATTCAAAATTCATGATTCATGATTCAATTCATGATTCTTGATTCAAGATTCATGATTCATAATTCAATTCATGATTCATGATTCAATTCATGATTCATGATTTAATTCATGATTCAATTCATGATTCTTGATTCAAGATTCCTGATTCATTATTCAATTCATGATTCATGATTCATGATTCAATTCATGATTCATGATTTAATTCATGATTCAATTCATGATTCAATTCATGATTCATGATTCATGATTCATGAGTCGATTTATGATTCATGATTTATTATTCAATTCATGATTCATCATTCAATTCATGATTTATGATTCATGATTCGATTCATGATTCATGATTTATGATTCAATTCATGATTCATGATTCGATTCATGATTCATGATTCATGATTCAATTCATGATTCATGATTCATGATTTATGATTCAATTCATGATTCAATTCATGATTCATGATTCATGATTCAATTTATGATTCATGATTCATGATTTAATTCATGATTCAATTCATGATTCATGATTCAATTGATGATTCAATTCATGATTCATGATTCATGATTCAATTTATGATTTATGATTCAATTCATGATTCATGATTCGATTCATGATTCATGATTCATGATTTATGATTCATGATTTGATTCATGATTCATAATTAATGATTCCTGATTTAATTCATGATTAATGATTCATGATTCAAGATTCAATTCATGTTTCATGATTCATGATTCATGATTCAATTCATGATTCATGATTCATGATTTATGATTAAATTCATGATTCAATTCATGATTCATGATTCATGATTCATGATTCAATTTATGATTCATGATTCAATTCATGATTCAATTCATGAATTATGATTCATGATTCAATTCATGATTCATTATTCATGATTCATGATTCAATTCATGATTCATGATTCATGATTCAATTCATGATTCATGATTCATGATTCGATTCATGATTCATAATTAATGATTCATGATTCAATTCATGATTCATGATTCATGATTCAATTCATGATTCATGATTCATGATTCATGATTCATGATTTATAATTCAATTCATGATTCATGATTCATGATTCATGATTCAATTCATGATTCATGATTCATGATTCAATTCATGATTCATGATTCATGATTCAATTCATGATTCAATTCATGATTCATGATTCATGATTTAATTTATGATTCATGATTCATGATTTAATTCATGATTCAATTCATGATTCATGATTCAATTCATGATTCATGATTTAATTCATGATTCAATTCATAATTCAATTCATGATTCATGATTCATGATTCAATTCATGATTCATGATTCATGAGTCGATTCATGATTCATGATTTATGATTCAATTCATGATTCATCATTCAATTCATGATTTATGATTCATGATTCGATTCATGATTCATGATTTATGATTCAATTCATGATTCATGATTCGATTCATGATTCATGATTCATGATTCAATTCATGATTCATGATTCATGATTTATGATTCAATTCATGATTCAATTCATGATTCATGATTCATGATTCAATTTATGATTCATGATTCATGATTTAATTCATGATTCAATTCATGATTCATGATTCAATTCATGATTCAATTCATGATTCATGATTCATGATTCAATTTATGATTTATGATTCAATTCATGATTCATGATTCGATTCATGATTCATGATTCATGATTTATGATTCATGATTTGATTCATGATTCATAATTAATGATTCCTGATTTAATTCATGATTAATGATTCATGATTCATGATTCAATTCATGTTTCATGATTCATGATTCATGATTCAATTCATGATTCATGATTCAATTCATGGTTCGATTCATGATTCATGATTCATGATTCAATTCATGATTCATGATTCAATTCCTGATTCATGATTCAATTAATGATTCATAATTCATGATTCTTAATTCATGATTCATGATTCATGATTCATGATTCAAGATTCATGATTCGTGATTTGATTCATGATTTTTGATTCATGATTCATGATTCGATTCATGATTCATGATTCATGATTCAATTCATGATTCATGATTCATGATTCATGATTCAATTTATGATTCATGATTCATGATTTAATTCATGATTCAATTCATAATTCATGATTCAAATCATGAATCATGATTCATGATTCATGATTCATGATTTAATTTATGTTTCATGATTTATTAATCATGATTTAATTCATGATTCAATTCATGATGCATGATTCAATTCATGATTCAATTCATGATTCATGATTCAAAATTCATGATTCATGATTCAATTCATGATTCGAATCCTGATTCAATTCATGATTCATGATTCGATTTATGATTCATGATTCAATTCATAATTCATGATTCATGATTCAATTCATGATTCATGATTCATGATTCAATTCATTTTTCCTGATTCATGATTCAATTCATGATTCATGATTCATAATTCATGATTTGATTCATGATTCTTGATTCATAATTGATGATTCAATTCATGATACATGATTCATGATTCATGATACAATTCATGAATTATAAATTAATGATTCGATTCATGATTCAATTCATGATTCATAATTCATGATTCATGATTCGATTCATGATTCACGATTCATGATTCAATTCATGATCCATGATTTATTTCATGATTCATGATTCATGATTCAATTCATTAATTCAATCCATGATTCATGGTTCATGATTCATGATTCATGATTCAATTCATGATTCATAATTCATGATTCATGATTCAATTCATGATTTTATAATGCATGATTCATGATTCAATTCATGATTCAATTCATAATTCATGATTCATGATTCATGATTCAGTTCATGATTCATAATTCAAGATTCATGAATCAAATTATGATTCATAATTCATGATTCATGATTCGATTCATGATTCATGATTCATGATTCAATTCATGATTCATTATTCATGATTCAATTCATGATTCATGATTCATGATTCATGATTCATGAGTCGATTCATGATTCATGATTTATGATTCAATTCATGATTCATCATTCAATTCATGATTTATGATTCATGATTCGATTCATGATTCATGATTTATGATTCAATTCATGATTCATGATTCGATTCATGATTCATGAGTCATGATTCAATTCATGATTCATGATTCATGATTTATGATTGAATTCATGATTCAATTCATGATTCATGATTCAATTTACGATTCATGATTCATGATTTAATTCATGATTTAATTCATGATTCATGATTCAATTCATGATTCAATTCATGATTCATGATTCAATTTATGATTTATGATTCAATTCATGATTCATGATTCGATTCATGATTCATGATTCATGATTTATGATTCATGATTTGATTCATGATTCATAATTAATGATTCCTGATTTAATTCATGATTAATGATTCATGATTTATGATTCAATTCATGTTTCATGATTCATGATTCATGATTCAATTCATGATTCATGATTCAATTCATGATTCATGATTCATGATTCAATTCATGATTCATTATTCATGATTCAATTCATGATTCATGATTCATGATTCATGATTCATGAGTCGATTCATGATTCATGATTTATGATTCAATTCATGATTCATCATTCAATTCATGATTTATGATTCATGATTCGATTCATGATTCATGATTTATGATTCAATTCATGATTCATGATTCGATTCATGATTCATGAGTCATGATTTAATTCATGATTCATGATTCATGATTTATGATTGAATTCATGATTCAATTCATGATTCATGATTCATGATTCAATTTACGATTCATGATTCATGATTTAATTCATGATTTAATTCATGATTCATGATTCAATTCATGATTCAATTCATGATTCATGATTCAATGTATGATTTATGATTCAATTCATGATTCATGATTCGATTCATGATTCATGATTCATGATTTATGATTCATGATTTGATTCATGATTCATAATTAATGATTCCTGATTTAATTCATGATTAATGATTCATGATTTATGATTCAATTCATGTTTCATGATTCATGATTCATGATTCAATTCATGATTCATGATTCAATTCATGATTCATGATTCATGATTTAATTCATGATTCATGATTTATGATTCAATTTATGATTCATGATTCATGATTCAATTCATGATTCAATTCATGAATTATGATTCATGATTCAATTCATGATTCATTATTCATGATTCATGATTCAATTCATGATTCATGATTCATGGATCAATTCATGATTCAAGATTCAATTCATTAATCGATTCATGATTCAATTCATGATTTAATGCATGATCCATGATTCATTTCATGATTCATGATTCAATTCATGATTCAATTCATGATTTTATAATTCATGATTCATGATTCAATTCATGATTCAATTCATAATTCATGATTCATGATTCATGATTCAATTCATGATTCATAATTCATGATTCATGAATCAATTCATGATTCATAATTCATGATTCATGATTCATGATTCAATTCCTGATTCATTATTCAATTCATGATTCATGATTCGATTCATGATTCATGATTTATGATTCAATTCATGATTCATGATTCAATTCATGATTCATAATTAATGATTCATGATTCAATTCATGATTCATGATTCATGATTCATGATTCAATTCATGATTCATGATTCATGATTCGATTCATGATTCATGATTTATAATTCAATTCATGATTCATGATTCAATTCATGATTCATGATTCATGATTCAATTCATGATTCATGATTCAATTCATGATTCATGATTCATGATTCAATTCATGATTCAATTCATGATTCATGATTCATGATTTAATTTATGATTCATGATTCATGATTTAATTCATAATTCATGATTCATGATTCATGATTCAATTCCTGATTCATTATTCAATTCATGATTCATGATTCGATTCATGATTCATGATTAATGATTTAATTCATGATTCAATTCATGATTCAATTCATGATTCATGATTCAATTTATTATTCATGATTCAATTCATGATTCATGATTCAATTCATGATTCATGATTTGATTCATGATTCATGATTCATGATTCAATTCATGATTCATGATTCAATTCCTGATTCATGATTCAAAATATGATTCAAAATTCATGATTCATGATTCAATTCATGATTCTTGATTCAAGATTCATGATTCATAATTCAATTCATGATTCATGATTCAATTCATGATTCATGATTTAATTCATGATTCAATTCATGATTCTTGATTCAAGATTCCTGATTCATTATTCAATATATGATTCATGATTCATGATTCAATTCATGATTCATGATTTAATTCATGATTCAATTCATGATTCAATTCATGATTCATGATTTATGATTCAATTCATGATTCATCATTCAATTCATGATTTATGATTCATGATTCGATTCATGATTCATGATTTATGATTCAATTCATGATTCATGATTCGATTCATGATTCATGATTCATGATTCAATTCATGATTCATGATTCATGATTTATGATTCAATTCATGATTCAATTCATGATTCATGATTCATGATTCAATTTATGATTCATGATTCATGATTTAATTCATGATTCAATTCATGATTCATGATTCAATTCATGATTCAATTCATGATTCATGATTCATGATTCAATTTATGATTTATGATTCAATTCATGATTCATGATTCGATTCATGATTCATGATTCATGATTTATGATTCATGATTTGATTCATGATTCATAATTAATGATTCCTGATTTAATTCATGATTAATGATTCATGATTCAAGATTCAATTCATGTTTCATGATTCATGATTCATGATTCAATTCATGATTCATGATTCATGATTTAATTCATGATTCATGATTTATGATTAAATTCATAATTCAATTCATGATTCATGATTCATGATTCAATTTATGATTCATGATTCATGATTCAATTCATGATTCAATTCATGAATTATGATTCATGATTCAATTCATGATTCATTATTCATGATTCATGATTCAATTCATGATTCATGATTCATGATTCAATTCATGATTCATGATTCATGATTCGATTCATGATTCATGATTTATGATTCAATTCATGATTCATGATTCGATTCATGATTCATGATTCATGATTCAATTCATGATTCATGATTCGATTCATGATTCATGATTCATGATTCAATTCATGATTTATGATTCAATTCATGATTCATAATTCATGATTCATGAATCAATTCATGATTCATAATTCATGATTCATGATTCATGATTCAATTCCTGATTCATTATTCAATTCATGATTCATGATTCGATTCATGATTCATGATTTATGATTCAATTCATGATTCATAATTAATGATTCATGATTCAATTCATGATTCATGATTCATGATTCATGATTCAATTCATGATTCATGATTCATGATTCATGATTTATAATTCAATTCATGATTCATGATTCATGATTCATGATTCAATTCATGATTCATGATTCATGATTCAATTCATGATTCATGATTCATGATTCAATTCATGATTCAATTCATGATTCATGATTCATGATTTAATTTATGATTCATGATTCATGATTTAATTCATGATTCAATTCATGATTCATGATTCAATTCATGATTCATGATTCAATTCATGATTCAATTCATGATTCATGATTCAATTCATGATTCATGATTCATGAGTCGATTCATGATTCATGATTTATGATTCAATTCATGATTCATCATTCAATTCATGATTTATGATTCATGATTCGATTCATGATTCATGATTTATGATTCAATTCATGATTCATGATTCGATTCATGATTCATGATTCATGATTCAATTCTTGATTCATGATTCATGATTTATGATTCAATCCATGATTCAATTCATGATTCATGATTCATGATTCAATTTATGATTCATGATTCATGATTTAATTCATGATTCAATTCATGATTCATGATTCAATTCATGATTCAATTCATGATTCATGATTCATGATTCAATTTATGATTTATGATTCAATTCATGATTCATGATTCGATTCATGATTCATGATTCATGATTTATGATTCATGATTTGATTCATGATTCATAATTAATGATTCCTGATTTAATTCATTAATAATGATTCATGATTCATGATTCAATTCATGTTTCATGATTCATGATTCATGATTCAATTCATGATTCATGATTCATGATTTAATTCATGATTCATGATTTATGATTAAATTCATGATTCAATTCATGATTCATGATTCATGATTCAATTTATGATTCATGATTCATGATTCAATTCATAATTCAATTCATGAATTATGATTCATGATTCAATTCATGATTCATTATTCATGATTCATGATTCAATTCATGATTCATGATTCATGATTAAATTCATGATTCATGATTCATGATTCGATTCATGATTCATGATTTATGATTCAATTCATGATTCATAATTCGATTCATGATTCATGATTCAATTCATGATTCATGATTCGATTCATGATTCATGATTAAATTCATGATATATGATTCAATTCATGATTCATAATTAATGATTCATGATTCAATTCATGATTCATGATTCATGATTCATGATTCATGATTTAATTCATGATTCATGATTTATGATTAAATTCATGATTCAATTCATGATTCATGATTCATGATTCAATTTATGATTCATGATTCATGATTTAATTCATGATTCATGATTTATGATTCAATTCATGATTCAATTCATGATTCATGATTCATTATTTAATTCATGATTCAATTCATGATTCATGATTCAATTCATGATTCAATTCATGATTCATGATTCATGATTCAATTTATGATTTATGATTCAATTCATGATTCATGATTCGATTCATGATTCATGATTAATGATTTATGATTCCTGATTTGATTCATGATTCATAATTAATGATTCCTGATTTAATTCATGATTAATGATTCATGATTCATGATTCAATTCATGTTTCATGATTCATGATTCATGATTCAATTCATGATTCATGATTCATGATTTAATTCATGATTCATGATTTATGATTAAATTCATGATTCAATTCATGATTCATGATTCATGATTCAATTTATGATTCATGATTCATGATTCAATTCATGATTCATTATTCATGATTCATGATTCAATTCATGATTCATGATTAAATTCATGATTCATGATTCATGATTCAATTCATGATTCATGATTAAATTCATGATTCATGATTCATGATTCGATTCATGATTCATGATTTATGATTCAATTCATGATTCATAATTCGATTCATGATTCATGATTCATGATTCAATTCATGATTCATGATTCGATTCATGATTCATGATTCATGATTCAATTCATGATTTATGATTCAATTCATGATTCATAACTAATGATTCATGATTCAATTCATGATTCATGATTCATGATTCATGATTCATGATTTAATTCATGATTCATGATTTGAGATTAAATTCATGATTCAATTCATGATTCATGATTCATGATTCAATTTATGATTCATGATTCATGATTTAATTCATGATTCATGATTTATGATTCAATTCATGATTCAATTCATGATTCATGATTCAATACATGATTCATTATTCATGATTCAAATCATGATTCAAGATTCAATTCATAAATTGATTCATGATTCAATTCATAATTCAATGCATGATTCATGATTCGATTCATGATTCATGATTCATGATTCAATTCATGATCCATGATTTATTTCATGATTCATGATTCATGATTCAATTCATGATTCAATCCATGATTCATGGTTCATGATTCATGATTCAATTCATGATTCATAATTCATAATTCATGATTCAATTCATGATTTTATAATTCATGATTCATGATTTAATTCATGATTCAATTCATAATTCATGATTCATGTTTCATGATTCAATTCATGATTCATAATTCAAGATTCATGAATCAATTCATGATTCATAATTCATGATTCATGATTCGATTCATGATTCATGATTCATGATTCAATTCATGATTCATGATTCATGATTCATGATTCAATTCATGATTCATGATTCATGATTCATGATTCGATTCATGATTCATGATTTATGATTCAATTCATGATTCATGATTCGATTCATGATACATGATTCATGATTCAATTCATGATTCATGATTTATGATTCAATTCATGATTCAATTCATAATTCATGATTCATGATTCAATTTATGATTCATGATTCATGATTTAGTTCATGATTCAATTCATGATTCATGATTCATGATTCAATTTATGATTTATGATTCAATTCATGATTCATGATTCGATTTATGATTTCATTCATGATTCATGATTCATGATTCAATTCATGATTCATGATTCGATTCATGATTTCATTCATGATTCATGATTCAATTCATGATTCATGATTCATGATTCATGATTCAATTTCTGATTCATGATTCAATTCATGATTCATAATTCATGAGTCATGATTCATAATTCATGATTCATGATTCAAATCATGATTCAAGATTCAATTTATGATTCATGATTCGATTCATGATTCATGATTCATGATTCATGATTTATGATTCATGATTCGATTTATGATTCATAATTAATGATTTATGATTTAATTCATGATTAATAATTCATGATTCATGATTCAATACATGATTCATGATTCATGATTCATGATTTAATTCATGATTCATGATTCATGATTTAGTTCATGATTTATGATTTATGATTAAATTCATGATTCAATTCATGATTCATGATTCATGATTCAATTTATGATTCATGATTCATGATTTAATTCATGATTCATGATTTATGATTCAATTCATGATTCAATTCATGATTCATGATTCATGATTCAATTCATGATTCATTATTCATGATTCATGATTCAATTCATGATTCATGATTCAATTCATGATTCAAGAATCATTTCATTAATCGATTCATGATTCAATTCATGATTTAATGCATGATTCTTGATTCATGATTCGATTCATGAATCATGATTCATGATTCAATTCATGGCCCATGATTCATTTCATGATTCATGCTTCAATTCATGATTCAATCCATGATTCATGGTTCATGATTCATGATTCATGATTCCATTCATGATTCATAATTCATGATTCATGATTCAATTTATGATTTTATAATTCATGATTCATGATTCAATTCATGATTCAATTAATAATTCATGATTCATGATTCATGATTCAATTCATGATTCATAATTCATGATTCATGAATCTATTCATGATTCATAATTCATGATTCATGATTCGATTCATGATTCATGATTCATGATTCAATTCATGATTCATGATTCATGATTCAATTCATGATTCATGATTCATGATTCATGATTCAATTCATGATTCATGATTCATGATTCGATTCATGATTCATGATTTATGATTAAATTCATGATTCATGATTCAATTCATGATTCATGATTCATGATTCAATTCATGATTCATGATTCATGATTCGATTCATGATTCATGATTCGATTCATGATTCATGATTTATGATTCAATTCATGATTCATGATTCGATTCATGGTTCATGATTCATGATTCAATTCATGATTCATGATTTATGATTCAATTCATGATTCAATTCATGATTCATGATTCATGATTCAATTTATCATTCATGATTCATGATTTAATTCATGATTCAATTCATGATTCATGATTCAATTCATGATTCATGATTCAATTCATGATTCAATCCATGATTCATGATTCATGATTCAATTTATGATTTATGATTCAATTCATGATTCATGATTCGATTCATGATTTGATTCATGATTCATGATTCAATTCATGATTCATGATTCGATTCATGATTTGATTCATGATTCATGATTCATGATTCAATTCATGATTCATGATTCATGATTCATGATTCAATTTCTGATTCATGATTCAATTCATGATTCATAATTCATGATTCATGATTCATAATTCATGATTCATGATTCAAATCATGATTCAAGATTCAATTTATGATTCATGATTCATGATTTATGATTCATGATTCGATTCATGATTCATGATTCATGATTCATGATTCATGATTTATGATTCATGATTCGATTTATGATTCATAATTAATGATTCATGATTTAATTCATGATTAATAATTCATGATTCATGATTCAATTCATGATTCATGATTCATGATTCATGATTTAATTCATGATTCATGATTCATGATTTAGTTCATGATTTATGATTTATGATTAAATTCATGATTCAATTCATGATTCATGATTCATGATTCAATTTATGATTCATGATTCATGATTTAATTCATGATTCATGATTTATGATTCAATTCATGATTCAATTCATGATTCATGATTCATGATTCAATTCATGATTCATTATTCATGATTCATGATTCAATTCATGATTCATGATTCAATTCATGATTCAAGAATCAATTCATTAATCGATTCATGATTCAATTCATGATTTAATGCATGATTCATGATTCATGATTCGATTCATGATTCATAATTTATGATTCAATTCATGATTCATGATTCGATTCATGATTCATGATTCATGATTCAATTCATGATTCATGATTCGATTCATGATTCATGATTCATGATTCATGATTCATGATTCCATTCATGATTCATAATTCACTATTCAATTTATGATTTTATAATTCATGATTCATGATTCAATTCATGATTCATGATTCAAGATTCATGATTCATGATTCCATTCATGATTCATAATTCATGATTCATGATTCAATTTATGATTTTATAATTCATGATTCATGATTCAATTCATGATTCAATTCATAATTCATGATTCATGATTCATGATTCAATTCATGATTCATGATTCGATTCATGATTCATGATTTATGATTCAATTCATGGCCCATGATTCAATTCATGATTCATGCTTCAATTCATGATTCAATCCATGATTCATGGTTCATGATTCATGATTCATTAATCCATTCATGATTCATAATTCATGATTCATGATTCAATTTATGATTTTATAATTCATGATTCATGATTCAATTCATGATTCAATTCATAATTCATGATTCATGATTCATGATTCAATTCATGATTCATGATTCCATTCATGATTCATAATTCATGATTTATGATTCAATTTATGATTTTATAATTCATGATTCATGATTCAATTCATGATTCAATTCATAATTCATGATTCATGATTCATGATTCAATTCATGATTCATAATTCATGATTCATGAATCAATTCATGATTCATAATTTATGATTCATGATTCGATTCATGATTCATGATTCATGATTCAATTCATGATTCATGATTCATGATTCAATTCCTGATTCATTATTCAATTCATGATTCATGATTCGATTCATGATTCATGATTTATGATTCAATTCATGATTCATGATTCAATTCATGATTCATAATTAATGATTCATGATTCAATTCATGATTCATGATTCATGATTCAATTCATGATTCATGATTCATGATTCATGATTCAATTCATGATTCATGATTCATGATTCGATTCATGATTCATGATTTATAATTCAATTCATGATTCATGATTCATGATTCAATTCATGATTCATGATTCATGATTCAATGCATGATTCATGATTCATGATTCATGATTCAATTCATGATTCATGATTCAATTCATGATTCATGATTCATGATTCAATTTATGATTCATGATTCATGATATAATTCATGATTCAATTCATGATTCATGATTCATGATTCAATTTATGATTCATGATTCAATTCATTACTCATGATTCAATTCATGATTCATGATTTGATTCATGATTCATGATTCATGTTTCAATTCATGATTCATGATTCAATTCCTGATTCATGATTCAATTCATGATTCATAATTCATGATTCATGATTCAATTCATGATTCTTGATTCAAGATTCATGATTCATGATTCAATTCATGATTCATGATTCATTTTATGATTCATGATTTGATTTATGATTCATGATTCATGATTCATGTCATGATTCATGATTCATGATTCAATTTATGATTCATGATTCATGATTCAATTCATGATTCATGATTCGATTCATGATTCATAATTCATGATTCATGATTCGATTCATGATTTTTGATTCATGATTCATGATTTGATTCATGATTCGATTCATGATTCATGATTCAATTCATGATTCATGATTCATGATTCATGATTCAATTAATGATTCATGATTTATGATTCATGATTCAATTCATGATTCATGATTCAATTCATGATTCAATTAATAATTCAATTCATGATTCATGATTCGATTCATGATTCATGATTCATGATTCAATTCATGATCCATGATTCAATTCATGCTTCATGATCCATGATTCAATTCATGCTTCATGATTCATGATTCAATTCAGGATTCATGATTCAAGATTCATGATTCATGATTCGATTCATGATTTTTGATTCATGATTCATGATTCGATTCATGATTCATAATTCAATTCATGATTCATGATTCATGATTCATGATTCAATTTATGATGCATGATTCATGATTCATGATTTAATTCATGATTCAATTCATGATTCATTATTCAATTCATGATTCGATTCATGATTCATGATTCATGAATCAATTCATGATTCATAATTCATGATTCATGATTCGATTCATGATTCATGATTCATGATTCAATTCATGATTCATGATTCATGATTCAATTCCTGATTCATTATTCAATTCATGATTCATGATTCGATTCATGATTCATGATTTATGATTCAATTCATGATTCATGATTCAATTCATGATTCATAATTAATGATTCATGATTCAATTCATGATTCATGATTCATGATTCAATTCATGATTCATGATTCATGATTCATGATTCAATTCATGATTCATGATTCCTGATTCGATTCATGATTCATGATTTATAATTCAATTCATGATTCATGATTCATGATTCATGATTTATGATTCAATTCATGATTCATGATTCAATTCATGATTCATGATTCATGATTCAATTCATGATTCAATTCATGATTCATGATTCATGATTCAATTTATGATTCATGATTCATGATATAATTCATGATTCAATTCATGATTCATGATTCATGATTCAATTTATGATTCATGATTCAATTCATGACTCATGATTCAATTCATGATTCATGATTTGATTCATGATTCATGATTCAATTCATGATTCATGATTCATGATTCAATTCCTGATTCATGATTCAATTCATGATTCATGATTCAATTCATGATTCTTGATTCAAGATTCATGATTCATGATTCAATTCATGATTCATGATTCATTTTATGATTCATGATTTGATTTATGATTCATGATTCATGATTCATGTCATGATTCATGATTCATGATTAAATTCATGATTCATGATTCAATTCATGATTTTTGATTCATGATTCATGATTTGATTCATGATTCGATTCATGATTCATGATTCAATTCATGATTCATGATTCATGATTCAATTAATGATTCATGATTTATGATTCATGATTCAATTCATGATTCATGATTCATGGTTCAATTCATGATTCAATTAATGATTCAATTCATGATTCATGATTCATGATTCAATTTATGATTCATGACTCATGATTCATGATTCAATTCATGATTCAATTCATGATTCATGATTCAATTCATGATTCATAATTCATGATTCATGATTCAATTCATGATTCATTATTCAATTCATGATTCATGATTCAATTTATGATTCGATTCATGATTACATTCATGATTCGATTCATGATTCATGATTCATGATTCGATTCATGATTCATGATTCATGATTCAATTCATGATCCATGATTCAATTCATGCTTAATGATCCATGATTCAATTCATGCTTCATGATTCATGATTCAATTCAGGATTCATGATTCAAGATTCATGATTCATGATTCGATTCATGATTCATAATTCAATTCATGATTCATGATTCATGATTCATGATTCAATTCATGATTTAATTTATGATTCATGATTTAATTTATGATTCATGATTCAATTCATGATTTAATTCCTGATTCATGATTCAATTTATGATTCATGATTCAATTCATGATTCATGATTCAATTCATGATTCGATTCATGATTCATGATTCATGATTCAATTCATGATTCATGATTCAATTCCTGATTCATGATTCAATTAATGATTCATAATTCATGATTCTTAATTCATGATTCAATTCATGATTCATGATTCAAGATTCATGATTCGTGATTTGATTCATGATTTTTGATTCATGATTCATGATTCGATTCATGATTCATGATTCATGATTCAATTCATGATTCATGATTCATGATTCATGATTCAATTTATGATTCATGATTCATGATTTAATTCATGATTCAATTCATGATTCATGATTCAAATCATGAATCATGAATCATGATTCATGATTCATGATTCATGATTTAATTTATGTTTCATGATTTATTAATCATGATTTAATTCATGATTCAATTCATGATGCATGATTCAATTCATGATTCAATTCATGATTCATGATTCAAAATTCATGATTCATGATTCAATTCATGATTCGAATCCTGATTCAATTCATGATTCATGATTCGATTTATGATTCATGATTCAATTCATAATTCATGATTCATGATTCAATTCATGATTCATGATTCATGATTCAATTCATTTTTCCTGATTCATGATTCAATTCATGATTCATGATTCATGATTCAATTCATGATTCATAATTCATGATTCAATTCATGATACATGATTCATGATTCATGATACAATTCATGAATTATGATTAATGATTCGATTCATGATTCAATTCATGATTCATAATTCATGATTTATGATTCGATTCATGATTCACGATTCATGATTCAATTCATGATCCATGATTTATTTCATGATTCATGATTCATGATTCAATTCATGATTCAATCCATGATTCATGGTTCATGATTCATGATTCATGATTCAATTCATGATTCATAATTCATGATTCATGATTCAATTCATGATTTTATAATGCATGATTCATGATTCAATTCATGATTCAATTCATAATTCATGATTCATGATTCAGTTCATGATTCATAATTCAAGATTCATGAATCAAATTATGATTCATAATTCATGATTTATGATTCGATTCATGATTCATGATTCATGATTCAATTCATGATTTATTATTTATGATTCAATTCATGATTCATGATTCATGATTCATGATTCATGAGTCGATTCATGATTCATGATTTAATTCATGATTCAATTCATGATTCAATATATGATTCATGATTCATGATTCATGAGTTGATTCATGATTTATGATTTATGATTCAATTCATGATTCATCATTTAATTCATGATTTATGATTCATGATTCGATTCATGATTCATGATTTATGATTCAATTCATGATTCATGATTCGATTCATGATTCATGATTCATGATTCAATTCATGATTAATGATTCATGATTTATGATTCAATTCATGATTCAATTCATGATTCATGATTCATGATTCAATTCATGATTCAATTCATGATTCATGATTCATGATTCAATTTATGATTTATGATTTAATTCATGATTCATGATTCGATTCATGATTCATGATTCATGATTTATGATTCATGATTTGATTCATGATTCATAATTAATGATTCCTGATTTAATTCATGATTAATGATTCATGATTCATGATTCAATTCATGTTTCATGATTCATGATTCATGATTCAATTCATGATTCATGATTCATGATTTAATTCATGATTCATGATTTATGATTAAATTCATGATTCAATTCATGATTCATGATTCATGATTCAATTTATGATTCATGATTCATGATTCAATTCATGATTCAATTCATGAATTATGATTCATGATTCAATTCATGATTCATTATTCATGATTCATGATTCAATTCATGATTCATGATTCAATTCATGATTCATGATTCATGATTCGATTCATGATTCATGATTTATGATTCAATTCATGATTCATGATTCGATTCATGATTCATGATTCATGATTCAATTCATGATTCATGATTCGATTCATGATTCATGATTCATGATTCAATTCATGATTTATGATTCAATTCATGATTCATAATTCATGATTCATGAATCAATTCATGATTCATAATTCATGATTCATGATTCATGATTCAATTCCTGATTCATTTTTCAATTCATGATTCATGATTCGATTCATGATTCATGATTTATGATTCAATTCATGATTCATGATTTAATTCATGATTCATAATTAATGATTCATGATTCATAATTCAATTCATGATTCATGATTCATGATTCAATTCATGATTCATGATTTAATTCATGATTCAATTCATGATTCTTTATTCAAGATTCCTGATTCATTATTCAATTCATGATTCATGATTCATGATTCAATTCATGATTCATGATTCATGATTCATGAGTCGATTCATGATTTATGATTTATGATTCAATTCATGATTCATCATTCAATTCATGATTTATGATTCATGATTCGATTCATGATTCATGATTTATGATTCAATTCATGATTCATGATTCGATTCATGATTCATGATTCATGATTCAATTCATGATTCATGATTCATGATTTATGATTCAATTCATGATTCAATTCATGATTCATGATTCATGATTCAATTTATGATTCATGATTCATGATTTAATTCATGATTCAATTCATGATTCATGATTCAATTCATGATTCAATTCATGATTCATGATTCATGATTCAATTTATGATTTATGATTCAATTCATGATTCATGATTCGATTCATGATTCATGATTCATGATTTATGATTCATGATTTGATTCATGATTCATAATTAATGATTCCTGATTTAATTCATGATTAATGATTCATGATTCATGATTCAATTCATGTTTCATGATTCATGATTCATGATTCAATTCATGATTCATGATTCATGATTTAATTCATGATTCATGATTTATGATTAAATTCATGATTCAATTCATGATTCATGATTCATGATTCAATTTATGATTCATGATTCATGATTCAATTCATGATTCAATTCATGAATTATGATTCATGATTCAATTCATGATTCATTATTCATGATTCATGATTCAATTCATGATTCATGATTCATGATTCAATTCATGATTCATGATTCATGATTCGATTCATGATTCATGATTTATGATTCAATTCATGATTCATGATTCGATTCATGATTCATGATTCATGATTCAATTCATGATTCATGATTCGATTCATGATTCATGATTCATGATTCAATTCATGATTTATGATTCAATTCATGATTCATAATTCATGATTCATGAATCAATTCATGATTCATAATTCATGATTCATGATTCATGATTCAATTCCTGATTCATTATTCAATTCATGATTCATGATTCATGATTCATGATTCATGATTCAATTCATGATTCATGATTCATGATTTGATTCATGATTCATGATTTATAATTCATTTCATGATTCATGATTCATGATTCATGATTTATGATTCAATTCATGATTCATGATTCAATTCATGATTCATGATTCAATTCATGATTCATGATTCATGATTCAATTCATGATTCAATTCATGATTCATGATTCATGATTTAATTTATGATTCATGATTCATGATTTAATTCATGATTCAATTCATGATTCATGATTCAATTCATGATTCAATTCATGATTCATGATTCAATTTATTATTCATGATTCAATTCATGATTCATGATTCAATTCATGATTCATGATTTGATTCATGATTCATGATTCATGATTCAATTCATGATTCATGATTCAATTCCTGATTCATGATTCAAAATATGATTCAAAATTCATGATTCATGATTCAATTCATGATTCTTGATTCAAGATTCCTGATTCATTATTCAATTCATGATTCATGATTCAATTCATGATTCATGATTTAATTCATGATTCAATTCATAATTCAATTCATGATTTATGATTCATGATTCAATTCATGATTCATGATTCATGAGTCGATTCATGATTCATGATTTATGATTAAATTCATGATTCATCATTCAATTCATGATTTATGATTCATGATTCGATTCATGATTCATGATTTATGATTCAATTCATGATTCATGATTCGATTCATGATTCATGATTCATGATTCAATTCATGATTCAATTCATGATTCATGATTCATGATTCAATTTATGATTCATGATTCATGATTTAATTCATGATTCAATTCATGATTCATGATTCAATTCATGATTCAATTCATGATTCATGATTCATGATTCAATTTATGATTTATGATTCAATTCATGATTCATGATTCGATTCATGATTCATGATTCATAATTAATGATTCCTGATTTAATTCATGATTAATGATTCATGATTCATGATTCAATTCATGTTTCATGATTCATGATTCATGATTCAATTCATGATTCATGATTCATGATTTAATTCATGATTCATGATTTATGATTAAATTGATGATTCAATTCATGATTCATGATTCATGATTCAATTTATGATTCATGATTCATGATTCAATTCATGATTCAATTCATGAATTATGATTCATGATTCAATTCATGATTCATTAGTCATGATTCATGATTCAATTCATGATTCATGATTCATGATTAAATTCATGATTCATGATTCATGATTCGATTCATGATTCATGATTTATGCTTCAATTCATGATTCATGATTCGATTCATGATTCATGATTCATGATTCAATTCATGATTCATGATTCGATTCATGATTCATGATTCATGATTCAATTCATGATTTATGATTCAATTCATGATTCATAATTAATGATTCATGATTCAATTCATGATTCATTATTCATGATTCATGATTCATGATTTAATTCATGATTCATGATTTATGATTAAATTCATGATTCAATTCATGATTCATGATTCATGATTCAATACATGATTCATGATTCAATTCCTGATTCATGATTCAAAATATGATTCAAAATTCATGATTCATGATTCAATTCATGATTCTTGATTCAAGATTCCTGATTCATTATTCAATTCATGATTCATGATTCAATTCATGATTCATGATTTAATTCATGATTCAATTCATAATTCAATTCATGATTCATGATTCATGATTCAATTCATGATTCATGATTCATGAGTCGATTCATGATTCATGATTTATGATTCAATTCATGATTCATCATTCAATTCATGATTTATGATTCATGATTCGATTCATGATTCATGATTTATGATTCAATTCATGATTCATGATTCGATTCATGATTCATGATTCATGATTCAATTCATGATTCAATTCATGATTCATGATTCATGATTCAATTTATGATTCATGATTCATGATTTAATTCATGATTCAATTCATGATTCATGATTCAATTCATGATTCAATTCATGATTCATGATTCATGATTCAATTTATGATTTATGATTCAATTCATGATTCATGATTCATAATTAATGATTCCTGATTTAATTCATGATTAATGATTCATGATTCATGATTCAATTCATGTTTCATGATTCATGATTCATGATTCAATTCATGATTCATGATTCATGATTTAATTCATGATTCATGATTTATGATTAAATTGATGATTCAATTCATGATTCATGATTCATGATTCAATTTATGATTCATGATTCATGATTCAATTCATGATTCAATTCATGAATTATGATTCATGATTCAATTCATGATTCATTATTCATGATTCATGATTCAATTCATGATTCATGATTCATGATTAAATTCATGATTCATGATTCATGATTCGATTCATGATTCATGATTTATGCTTCAATTCATGATTCATGATTCGATTCATGATTCATGATTCATGATTCAATTCATGATTCATGATTCGATTCATGATTCATGATTCATGATTCAATTCATGATTTATGATTCAATTCATGATTCATAATTAATGATTCATGATTCAATTCATGATTCATTATTCATGATTCATGATTCATGATTTAATTCATGATTCATGATTTATGATTAAATTCATGATTCAATTCATGATTCATGATTCATGATTCAATTCATGATTCATGATTCATGATTCATGATTCAATTCATGATTCATGATTCATGATTCGATTCATGATTCATGATTTATGATTAAATTCATGATTCATGATTCAATTCATGATTCATGATTCAATTCATGATTCATGATTCATGATTCGATTCATGATTCATGATTCGATTCATGATTCATGATTTATGATTCAATTCATGATTCATGATTCGATTCATGGTTCATGATTCATGATTCAATTCATGATTCATGATTTATGATTCAATTCATGATTCAATTCATGATTCATGATTCATGATTCAATTTATCATTCATGATTCATGATTTAATTCATGATTCAATTCATGATTCATGATTCAATTCATGATTCATGATTCAATTCATGATTCATGATTCAATTCATGATTCATGATTCAATTCATGATTCATGATTCAATTCATGATTCAATTCATGATTCATGATTCATGATTCAATTTATGATTTATGATTCAATTCATGATTCATGATTCGATTCATGATTTGATTCATGATTCATTATTCATGATTCAATTCATGATTCATGATTCGATTCATGATTTGATTCATGATTCATGATTCATGATTCAATTCATGATTCATGATTCATGATTCATGATTCAATTTCTGATTTATGATTCAATTCATGATTCATAATTCATGATTCATGATTCATAATTTATGATTCATGATTCAAATCATGATTCAAGATTCAATTTATGATTCATGATTCATGATTTATGATTCATGATTCGATTCATGATTCATGATTCATGATTCATGATTCATGATTCATGATTTATGATTCATGATTCGATTTATGATTCATAATTAATGATTCATGATTTAATTCATGATTAATAATTCATGATTCATGATTCAATTCATGATTCATGATTCATGATTCATGATTTAATTCATGATTCATGATTCATGATTTAGTTCATGATTTATGATTTATGATTAAATTCATGATTCAATTCATGATTCATGATTCATGATTCAATTTATGATTCATGATTCATGATTTAATTCATGATTCATGATTTATGATTCAATTCATGATTCAATTCATGATTCATGATTCATGATTCAATTCATGATTCATTATTCATGATTCATGATTCAATTCATGATTCATGATTCAATTCATGATTCAAGAATCAATTCATGATTCATGATTTAATTCATGATTCATGATTTATGATTCAATTCATGATTCAATTCATGATTCATGATTCATGATTCAATTCATGATTCATTATTCATGATTCATGATTCAATTCATGATTCATGATTCAATTCATGATTCAAGAATCAATTCATTAATCGATTCATGATTCGATTCATGATTCATGATTTATGATTCAATTCATGATTCATGATTCGATTCATGATTCATGATTCATGATTCAATTCATGATTCATGATTCGATTCATGATTCATGATTCATGATTCATGATTCATGATTCCATTCATGATTCATAATTCATGATTCATGATTCAATTTATGATTTTATAATTCATGATTCATGATTCAATTCATGATTCATGATTCAAGATTCATGATTCATGATTCCATTCATGATTCATAATTCATGATTCATGATTCAATTTATGATTTTATAATTCATGATTCATGATTCAATTCATGATTCAATTCATAATTCATGATTCATGATTCATGATTCAATTCATGATTCATAATTCATGATTCATGAATCAATTCATGATTCATAATTTATGATTCATGATTCAATTCATGATTCATGATTCATGATTCAATTCCTGATTCATTATTCAATTCATGATTCATGATTCGATTCATGATTCATGATTTATGATTCAATTCATGATTCATGATTCAATTCATGATTCATAATTAATGATTCATGATTCAATTCATGATTCATGATTCATGATTCAATTCATGATTCATGATTCAATTCATGATTCATGATTCATGATTCATGATTCAATTCATGATTCATGATTCATGATTCGATTCATGATTCATGATTTATAATTCAATTCATGATTCATGATTCATGATTCAATTCATGATTCATGATTCATGATTCAATTCATGATTCATGATTCATGATTCATGATTCAATTCATGATTCATGATTCAATTCATAATTCATGATTCAATTCATGATTCATGATTCATGATTCAATTCATGATTCAATTCATGATTCATGATTCATGATTTAATTTATGATTCATGATTCATGATTTAATTCATGATTCAATTCATGATTCATGATTCAATTCATGATTCAATTCATGATTCATGATTCAATTTATTATTCATGATTCAATTCATGATTCATGATTCAATTCATGATTCATGATTTGATTCATGATTCATGATTCATGATTCAATTCATGATTCATGACTCAATTCCTGATTCATGATTCAAAATATGATTCAAAATTCATGATTCATGATTCAATTCATGATTCTTGATTCAAGATTCCTGATTCATTATTCAATTCATGATTCATGATTCAATTCATGATTCATGATTTAATTCATGATTCAATTCATAATTCAATTCATGATTCATGATTCATGATTCAATTCATGATTCATGATTCATGAGTCGATTCATGATTCATGATTTATGATTCAATTCATGATTCATCATTCAATTCATGATTTATGATTCATGATTCGATTCATGATTCATGATTTATGATTCAATTCATGATTCATGATTCGATTCATGATTCATGATTCATGATTCAATTCATGATTCAATTCATGATTCATGATTCATGATTCAATTTATGATTCATGATTCATGATTTAATTCATGATTCAATTCATGATTCATGATTCAATTCATGATTCAATTCATGATTCATGATTCAATTTATGATTTATGATTCAATTCATGATTCATGATTCGATTCATGATTCATGATTCATAATTAATGATTCCTGATTTAATTCATGATTAATGATTCATGATTCATGATTCAATTCATGTTTCATGATTCATGATTCATGATTCAATTCATGATTCATGATTTAATTCATGATTCATGATTTATGATTAAATTGATGATTCAATTCATGATTCATGATTCATGATTCAATTTATGATTCATGATTCATGATTCAATTCATGATTCAATTCATGAATTATGATTCATGATTCAATTCATGATTCATTATTCATGATTCATGATTCAATTCATGATTCATGATTCATGATTAAATTCATGATTCATGATTCATGATTCGATTCATGATTCATGATTTATGCTTCAATTCATGATTCATGATTCAATTCATGATTCATGATTCATGATTCAATTCATGATTCATGATTTGATTCATGATTCATGATTCATGATTCAATTCATGATTTATGATTCAATTCATGATTCATAATTAATGATTCATGATTCAATTCATGATTCATTATTCATGATTCATGATTTAATTCATGATTTATGATTAAATTCATGATTCAATTCATGATTCATGATTCATGATTCAATTCATGATTCATGATTCATGATTCATGATTCAATTCATGATTCATGATTCATGATTCGATTCATGATTCATGATTTATGATTAAATTCATGATTCATGATTCAATTCATGATTCATGATTCAATTCATGATTCATGATTCATGATTCGATTCATGATTCATGATTCGATTCATGATTCATGATTTATGATTCAATTCATGATTCATGATTTGATTCATGGTTCATGATTCATGATTCAATTCATGATTCATGATTTATGATTCAATTCATGATTCAATTCATGATTCATGATTCATGATTCAATTTATCATTCATGATTCATGATTTAATTCATGATTCAATTCATGATTCATGATTCAATTCATGATTCATGATTCAATTCATGATTCATGATTCAATTCATGATTCAATTCATGATTCATGATTCATGATTCAATTTATGATTTATGATTCAATTCATGATTCATGATTCGATTCATGATTTGATTCATGATTCATGATTCATGATTCAATTCATGATTCATGATTCGATTAATGAATTTGATTCATGATTCATGATTCATGATTCAATTCATGATTCATGATTCATGATTCATGATTCAATTTCTGATTTATGATTCAATTCATGATTCATAATTCATGATTCATGATTCATAATTTATGATTCATGATTCAAATCATGATTCAAGATTCAATTTATGATTCATGATTCATGATTTATGATTCATGATTCGATTCATGATTCATGATTCATGATTCATGATTCATGATTTATGATTCATGATTCGATTTATGATTCATAATTAATGATTCATGATTTAATTCATGATTAATAATTCATGATTCATGATTCAATTCATGATTCATGATTCATGATTCATGATTTAATTCATATTTCATGATTCATGATTTAGTTCATGATTTATGATTTATGATTAAATTCATGATTCAATTCATGATTCATGATTCATGATTCAATTTATGATTCATAATTCATGATTTAATTTATGATTCATGATTTATGATTCAATTCATGATTCAATTCATGATTCATGATTCATGATTCAATTCATGATTCATTATTCATGATTCATGATTCAATTCATGATTCATGATTCAATTCATGATTCAAGAATCAATTCATTAATCGATTCATGATTCAATTCATGATTTAATGCATGATTCATGATTCATGATTCGATTCATGATTCATGATTTATGATTCAATTCATGATTCATGATTCGATTCATGATTCATGATTCATGATTCAATTCATGATTCATGATTCGATTCATGATTCATGATTCATGATTCATGATTCCATTCATGATTCATAATTCATGATTCATGATTTAATTTATGATTTTATAATTCATGATTCATGATTCAATTCATGATTCATGATTCAAGATTCATGATTCATGATTCCATTCATGATTCATAATTCATGATTCATGATTCAATTTATGATTTTATAATTCATGATTCATGATTCAATTCATGATTCAATTCATAATTCATGATTCATGATTCATGATTCAATTCATGATTCATAATTCATGATTCATGAATCAATTCATGATTCATAATTTATGATTCATGATTCGATTCATGATTCATGATTCATGATTCAATTCATGATTCATGATTTATGATTCAATTCCTGATTCATTATTCAATTCATGATTCATGATTCGATTCATGATTCATGATTTATGATTCAATTCATGATTCATGATTCAATTCATGATTCATAATTAATGATTCATGATTCAATTCATGATTCATGATTCATGATTCAATTCATGATTCATGATTCATGATTCAATTCATGATTCATGATTCATGATTCATGATTCAATTCATGATTCATGATTCGATTCATGATTCATGATTTATAATTCAATTCATGATTCATGATTCATGATTCAATTCATGATTCAATTCATAATTCATGATTCATGATTCATGATTCAATTCATGATTCATAATTCATGATTCATGAATCAATTCATGATTCATAATTTATGATTCATGATTCGATTCATGATTCATGATTCATGATTCAATTCATGATTCATGATTCATGATTCAATTCCTGATTCATTATTCAATTTATGATTCATGATTCGATTCATGATTCATGATTTATGATTCAATTCATGATTCATGATTCAATTCATGATTCATAATTAATGATTCATGATTCAATTCATGATTCATGATTCATGATTCAATTCATGATTCATGATTCATGATTCAATTCATGATTCATGATTCATGATTCATGATTCAATTCATGATTCATGATTCATGATTCGATTCATGATTCATGATTTATAATTCAATTCATGATTCATGATTCATGATTCAATTCATGATTCATGATTCATGATTCAATTCATGATTCATGATTCATGATTCATGATTCAATTCATGATTCATGATTCATGATTCAATTCATGATTCAATTCATGATTCATGATTCATGATTCAATTTATGATTCATGATTCATGATATAATTCATGATTCAATTCATGATTCATGATTCATGATTCAATTTATGATTCATGATTCAATTCATGACTCATGATTCAATTCATGATTCATGATTTGATTCATGATTCATGATTCATGATTCAATTCATGATTCATGATTCATGATTCAATTCCTGATTCATGATTCAATTCATGATTCATAATTCATGATTCATGATTCAATTCATGATTCTTGATTCAAGATTCATGATTCATGATTCAATTCATGATTCATGATTCATTTTATGATTCATGATTTGATTTATGATTCATGATTTATGATTCATGTCATGATTCATGATTCATGATTCAATTCATGATTCATGATTCATGATTCAATTCATGATTCATGATTCATGATTCAATTCATGATTCATGATTCGATTCATGATTCATAATTCATGATTCATGATTCGATTCATGATTTCTGATTCATGATTTGATTCATGATTCGATTCATGATTCATGATTCAATTCATGATTCATGATTCATGATTCAATTAATGAATTATGATTTATGATTCATGATTCAATTCATGATTCATGATTCATGATTCAATTCATGATTCAATTAATAATTCAATTCATGATTCATGATTCGATTCATGATTCATGATTCATGATTCAATTCATGATCCATGATTCAATTCATGCTTCATGATCCATAATTCAATTCATGCTTCATGATTCATGATTCAATTCAGGATTCATGATTCCATTCATGATTCATAATTCATGATTCATGATTCAATTTATGATTTTATAATTCATGATTCATGATTCAATTCATGATTCAATTCATAATTCATGATTCATGATTCAATTCATGATTCATAATTCATGATTCATGAATCAATTCATGATTCATAATTTATGATTCATGATTCGATTCATGATTCATGATTCATGATTTAATTAATGATTCATGATTCATGATTCAATTCCTGATTCATTATTCAATTCATGATTCATGATTCGATTCATGATTCATGATTTATGATTCAATTCATGATTCATGATTTAATTCATGATTCATAATTAATGATTCATGATTCAATTCATGATTCATGATTCATGATTCAATTCATGATTCATGATTCATGATTCATGATTCAATTCATGATTCATGATTCATGATTCGATTCATGATTCATGATTTATAATTCAATTCATGATTCATGATTCATGATTCAATTCATGATTCATGATTCATGATTCAATTCATGATTCATGATTCATGATTCATGATTCAATTCATGATTCATGATTCAATTCATGATTCAATTCATGATTCATGATTCATGATTCAATTTATGATTCATGATTCATGATATAATTCATGATTCAATTCATGATTCATGATTCATGATTCAATTTATGATTCATGATTCAATTCATTACTCATGATTCAATTCATGATTCATGATTTGATTCATGATTCATGATTCAATTCATGATTCATGATTCATGATTCAATTCCTGATTCATGATTCAATTCATGATTCATAATTCATGATTCATGATTCAATTCATGATTCTTGATTCAAGATTCATGATTCATGATTCAATTCATGATTCATGATTCATTTTATGATTCATGATTTGATTTATGATTCATGATTCATGATTCATGTCATGATTCATGATTCATGATTCAATTTATGATTCATGATTCATGATTCAATTCATGATTCATGATTCGATTCATGATTCATAATTCATGATTCATGATTCGATTCATGATTTTTGATTCATGATTCATGATTTGATTCATGATTCGATTCATGATTCATGATTCAATTCATGATTCATGATTCATGATTCATGATTCAATTCATGATTCATGATTTGATTCATGATTCATGATTCATGTTTCAATTCATGATTCATGATTCATGATTCAATTCCTGATTCATGATTCAATTCATGATTCATAATTCATGATTCATGATTCAATTCATGATTCTTGATTCAAGATTCATGATTCATGATTCAATTCATGATTCATGATTCATTTTATGATTCATTATTTGATTTATGATTCATGATTCATGATTCATGTCATGATTCATGATTCATGATTCAATTTATGATTCATGATTCATGATTCAATTCATGATTCATGATTCGATTCATGATTCATAATTCATGATTCATGATTCGATTCATGATTTTTGATTCATGATTCATGATTTGATTCATGATTCGATTCATGATTCATGATTCAATTCATGATTCATGATTCATGATTCATGATTCAATTAATGATTCATGATTTATGATTCATGATTCAATTCATGATTCATGATTCAATTCATGATTCAATTAATAATTCAATTCATGATTCATGATTCGATTCATGATTCATGATTCATGATTCAATTCATGATCCATGATTCAATTCATGCTTCATGATCCATGATTCAATTCATGCTTCATGATTCATGATTCAATTCAGGATTCATGATTCAAGATTCATGATTCATGATTCGATTCATGATTTTTGATTCATGATTCGATTCATGATTCATAATTCAATTCATGATTCATGATTCATGATTCATGATTCAATTTATGATGCATGATTCATGATTCATGATTTAATTCATGATTCAATTCATGATTCATTATTCAATTCATGATTCGATTCATGATTCATGATTCATGTATCAATTCATGATTCATAATTCATGATTCATGATTCGATTCATGATTCATGATTCATGATTCAATTCATGATTCATGATTCATGATTCAATTCCTGATTCATTATTCAATTCATGATTCATGATTCGATTCATGATTCATGATTTATGATTCAATTCATGATTCATGATTCAATTCATGATTCATAATTAATGATTCATGATTCAATTCATGATTCATGATTCATGATTTAATTCATGATTCATGATTCATGATTCATGATTCAATTCATGATTCATGATTCATGATTCGATTCATGATTCATGATTTATAATTCAATTCATGATTCATGATTCATGATTCAATTCATGATTCATGATTTATGATTCAATTCATGATTCATGATTCATGATTCATGATTCAATTCATGATTCATGATTCATGATTCAATTCATGATTCAATTCATGATTCATGATTCATGATTCAATTTATGATTCATGATTCATGATATAATTCATGATTCAATTCATGATTCATGATTCATGATTCAATTTATGATTCATGATTCAATTCATGACTCATGATTCAATTCATGATTCATGATTTGATTCATGATTCATGATTCAATTCATGATTCATGATTCATGATTCAATTCCTGATTCATGATTCAATTCATGATTCATGATTCAATTCATGATTCTTGATTCAAGATTCATGATTCATGATTCAATTCATGATTCATGATTCATTTTATGATTCATGATTTGATTTATGATTCATGATTCATGATTCATGTCATGATTCATGATTCATGATTTAATTCATGATTCATGATTCATGATTCAATTCATGATTTTTGATTCATGATTCATGATTTGATTCATGATTCGATTCATGATTCATGATTCAATTCATGATTCATGATTCATGATTCATGATTCAATTAATGATTCATGATTTATGATTCATGATTCAATTCATGATTCATGATTCATGATTCAATTCATGATTCAATTAATGATTCAATTCATGATTCATGATTCATGATTCAATTTATGATTCATGACTCATGATTCATGATTCAATTCATGATTCAATTCATGATTCATGATTCAATTCATGATTCAATTTATGATTCATGATTCAATTCATGATTCATAATTCATGATTCATGATTCATAATTAATGATTCATTATTCAATTCATGATTCATGATTCAATTTATGATTCGATTCATGATTACATTCATGATTCGATTCATGATTCATGATTCATGATTCCATTCATGATTCATGATTCATGATTCAATTCATGATCCATGATTCAATTCATGCTTAATGATCCATGATTCAATTCATGCTTCATGATTCATGATTCAATTCAGGATTCATGATTCAAGATTCATGATTCATGATTCGATTCATGATTTTTGATTCATGATTCATGATTCAATTCATAATTCATGATTCATGATTCATGATTCATGATTTATGATTCATGATTCGATTTATGATTCATAATTAATGATTCATGATTTAATTCATGATTAATAATTCATGATTCATGATTCAATTCATGATTCATGATTCATGATTCATGATTTAATTCATGATTCATGATTTAGTTCATGATTTATGATTTATGATTAAATTCATGATTCAATTCATGATTCATGATTCATGATTCAATTTATGATTCATGATTCATGATTTAATTCATGATTCATGATTTATGATTCAATTCATGATTCAATTCATGATTCATGATTCATGATTCAATTCATGATTCATTATTCATGATTCATGATTCAATTCATGATTCATGATTCAATTCATGATTCAAGAATCAATTCATTAATCGATTCATGATTCAATTCATGATTTAATGCATGATTCATGATTCATGATTCGATTCATGATTCATGATTCATGATTCAATTCATGATTCATGATTCGATTCATAATTCATGATTCATGATTCATGATTCCATTCATGATTCATAATTCATGATTCATGATTCAATTTATGATTTTATAATTCATGATTCATGATTCAATTCATGATTCATGATTTAAGATTCATGATTCATGATTCCATTCATGATTCATAATTCATGATTCATGATTCAATTTATGATTTTATAATTCATGATTCATGATTCAATTCATGATTCAATTCATAATTCATGATTCATGATTCATGATTCAATTCATGATTCATAATTCATGATTCATGAATCAATTCATGATTCATAATTTATGATTCATGATTCGATTCATGATTCATGATTCATGATTCAATTCATGATTCATGATTCATGATTCAATTCCTGATTCATTATTCAATTCATGATTCATGATTCAATTCATGATTCATGATTTAATTCATGATTCAATTCATAATTCAATTCATGATTCATGATTCATGATTCAATTCATGATTCATGATTCATGATTCAATTCATGATTCAATTCATGATTCATGATTCATGATTTAATTTATGATTCATGATTCATGATTTAATTCATGATTCAATTCATGATTCATGATTCAATTCATGATTCAATTCATGATTCATGATTCAATTTATTATTCATGATTCAATTCATGATTCATGATTCAATTCATGATTCATGATTTGATTCATGATTCATGATTCATGATTCAATTCATGATTCATGATTCAATTCCTGATTCATGATTCAAAATATGATTCAAAATTCATGATTCATGATTCAATTCATGATTCTTGATTCAAGATTCCTGATTCATTATTCAATTCATGATTCATGATTCAATTCATGATTCATGATTTAATTCATGATTCAATTCATAATTCAATTCATGATTCATGATTCATGATTCAATTCATGATTCATGATTCATGAGTCAATTCATGATTCATGATTTATGATTCAATTCATGATTCATCATTCAATTCATGATTTATGATTCATGATTCGATTCATGATTTATGATTCAATTCATGATTCATGATTCGATTCATGATTCATGATTCATGATTCAATTCATGATTCAATTCATGATTCATGATTCATGATTCAATTTATGATTCATGATTCATGATTTAATTCATGATTCAATTCATGATTCATGATTCAATTCATGATTCAATTCATGATTCATGATTCATGATTCAATTTATGATTTATGATTCAATTCATGATTCATGATTCGATTCATGATTCATGATTCATAATTAATGATTCCTGATTTAATTCATGATTAATGATTCATGATTCATGATTCAATTCATGATTCATGATTCATGATTTAATTCATGATTCATGATTTATGATTAAATTGATGATTCAATTCATGATTCATGATTCATGATTCAATTTATGATTCATGATTCATGATTCAATTCATGATTCAATTCATGAATTATGATTCATGATTCAATGCATGATTCATTATTCATGATTCATGATTCAATTCATGATTCATGATTCATGATTAAATTCATGATTCATGATTCATGATTCGATTCATGATTCATGATTTATGCTTCAATTCATGATTCATGATTCGATTCATGATTCATGATTCATGATTCAATTCATGAGTCATGATTCGATTCATGATTCATGATTCATGATTCAATTCATGATTTATGATTCAATTCATGATTCATAATTAATGATTCATGATTCAATTCATGATTCATTATTCATGATTTATGATTCATGATTTAATTCATGATTCATGATTTATGATTAAATTCATGATTCAATTCATGATTCATGATTCATGATTCAATTCATGATTCATGATTCATGATTCATGATTCAATTCATGATTCATGATTCATGATTCGATTCATGATTCATGATTTATGATTAAATTCATGATTCATGATTCAATTCATGATTCATGATTCAATTCATGATTCATGATTCATGATTCGATTCATGATTCATGATTCGATTCATGATTCATGATTTATGATTCAATTCATGATTCATGATTCGATTCATGGTTCATGATTCATGATTCAATTCATGATTCATGATTTATGATTCAATTCATGATTCAATTCATGATTCATGATTCATGATTCAATTTATCATTCATGATTCATGATTTAATTCATGATTCAATTCATGATTCATGATTCAATTCATGATTCATGATTCAATTCATGATTCATGATTCAATTCATGATTCAATTCATGATTCATGATTCATGATTCAATTTATGATTTATGATTCAATTCATGATTCATGATTCGATTCATGATTTGATTCATGATTCATGATTCATGATTCAATTCATGATTCATGATTCGATTCATGATTTGATTCATGATTCATGATTCAATTCATGATTCATGATTCATGATTCATGATTCAATTTCTGATTTATGATTCAATTCATGATTCATAATTCATGATTCATGATTCATAATTTATGATTCATGATTCAAATCATGATTCAAGATTCAATTTATGATTCATGATTCATGATTTATGATTCATGATTCGATTCATGATTCATGATTCATGATTCATGATTCATGATTTATGATTCATGATTCGATTTATGATTCATAATTAATGATTCATGATTTAATTCATGATTAATAATTCATGATTCATGATTCAATTCATGATTCATGATTTAATTCATGATTAATAATTCATGATTCATGATTCAATTCATGATTCATGATTCATGATTTAATTCATGATTCATGATTCATGATTTAGTTCATGATTTATGATTTATGATTAAATTCATGATTCAATTCATGATTCATGATTCATGATTCAATTTATGATTCATGATTCATGATTTAATTCATGATTCATGATTTATGATTCAATTCATGATTCAATTCATGATTCATGATTCATGATTCAATTCATGATTCATTATTCATGATTCATGATTCATGATTCAATTCATGATTCAAGAATCAATTCATTAATCGATTCATGATTCAATTCATGATTTAATGCATGATTCATGATTCATGATTCGATTCATGATTCATGATTTATGATTCAATTCATGATTCATGATTCGATTCATGATTCATGATTCATGATTCAATTCATGATTCATGATTCGATTCATGATTCATGATTCATGATTCATGATTCCATTCATGATTCATAATTCATGATTCATGATTCAATTTATGATTTTATAATTCATGATTCATGATTCAATTCATGATTCATGATTCAAGATTCATGATTCATGATTCCATTCATGATTCATAATTCATGATTCATGATTCAATTTATGATTTTATAATTCATGATTCATGATTCAATTCATGATTCAATTCATAATTCATGATTCATGATTCATGATTCAATTCATGATTCATAATTCATGATTCATGAATCAATTCATGATTCATAATTTATGATTCATGATTCGATTCATGATTCATGATTCATGATTCAATTTATGATTCATGATTCATGATTTAATTCATGATTCAATTCATGATTCATGATTCAATTCATGATTCAATTCATGATTCATGATTCATGATTCAATTTATGATTTATGATTCAATTCATGATTCATGATTCGATTCATGATTCATGATTCATAATTAATGATTCCTGATTTAATTCATGATTAATGATTCATGGTTCATGATTCAATTCATGTTTCATGATTCATGATTCATGATTCAATTCATGATTCATGATTCATGATTTAATTCATGATTCATGATTTATGATTAAATTGATGATTCAATTCATGATTCATGATTCATGATTCAATTTATGATTCATGATTCATGATTCAATTCATGATTCAATTCATGAATTATGATTCATGATTCAATTCATGATTCATTATTCATGATTCATGATTCAATTCATGATTCATGATTCATGATTAAATTCATGATTCATGATTCATGATTCGATTCATGATTCATGATTTATGCTTCAATTCATGATTCATGATTCGATTCATGATTCATGATTCATGATTCAATTCATGATTCATGATTCGATTCATGATTCATGATTCATGATTCAATTCATGATTTATGATTCAATTCATGATTCATAATTAATGATTCATGATTCAATTCATGATTCATTATTCATGATTTATGATTCATGATTTAATTCATGATTCATGATTTATGATTAAATTCATGATTCAATTCATGATTCATGATTCATGATTCAATTCATGATTCATGATTCATGATTCAATTCATGATTCATGATTCATGATTCGATTCATGATTCATGATTTATGATTAAATTCATGATTCATGATTCAATTCATGATTCATGATTCAATTCATGATTCATGATTCATGATTCGATTCATGATTCATGATTCGATTCATGATTCATGATTTAAGATTCAATTCATGATTCATGATTCGATTCATGGTTCATGATTCATGATTCAATTCATGATTCATGATTTATGATTCAATTCATGATTCAATTCATGATTCATGATTCAATTTATCATTCATGATTCATGATTTAATTCATGATTCAATTCATGATTCATGATTCAATTCATGATTCATGATTCAATTCATGATTCATGATTCAATTCATGATTCAATTCATGATTCATGATTCATGATTCAATTTATGATTTATGATTCAATTCATGATTCATGATTCGATTCATGATTTGATTCATGATTCATGAGTCATGATTCAATTCATGATTCATGATTCGATTCATGATTTGATTCATGATTCATGATTCATGATTCAATTCATGATTCATGATTCATGATTCATGATTTAATTCATGATTCATGATTCATGATTTAGTTCATGATTTATGATTTATGATTAAATTCATGATTCAATTCATGATTCATGATTCATGATTCAATTTATGATTCATGATTCATGATTTAATTCATGATTCATGATTTATGATTCAATTCATGATTCAATTCATGATTCATGATTCAATTCATGATTCATTATTCATGATTCATGATTCAATTCATGATTCATGATTCAATTCATGATTCAAGAATCAATTCATTAATCGATTCATGATTCAATTCATGATTTAATGCATGATTCATGATTCATGATTTGATTCATGATTCATGATTTATGATTCAATTCATGATTCATGATTCGATTCATGATTCATGATTCAATTCATGATTCATGATTCGATTCATGATTCATGATTCATGATTCATGATTCCATTCATTAATCATAATTCATGATTCATGATTCAATTTATGATTTTATAATTCATGATTCATGATTCAATTCATGATTCATGATTCAAGATTCATGATTCATGATTCCATTCATGATTCATAATTCATGATTCATGATTCAATTTATGATTTTATAATTCATGATTCATGATTCAATTCATGATTCAATTCATAATTCATGATTCATGATTCATGATTCAATTCATGATTCATAATTCATGATTCATGAATCAATTCATGATTCATAATTTATGATTCATGATTCGATTCATGATTCATGATTTATGATTCAATTCATGATTCATGATTCAATTCATGATTCATAATTAATGATTCATGATTCAATTCATGATTCATGATTCATGATTCAATTCATGATTCATGATTCATGATTCAATTCATGATTCATGATTCATGATTCATGATTCAATTCATGATTCATGATTCATGATTCGATTCATGATTCATGATTTATAATTCAATTCATGATTCATGATTCATGATTCAATTCATGATTCATGATTCATGATTCAATTCATGATTCATGATTCATGATTCATGATTCATGATTCATGATTCAATTCATGATTAATGATTCATGATTCAATTCATGATTCAATTCATGATTCATGATTCATGATTCAATTTATGATTCATGATTCATGATATAATTCATGATTCAATTCATGATTCATGATTCATGATTCAATTTATGATTCATGATTCAATTCATGACTCATGATTCAATTCATGATTCATGATTTGATTCATGATTCATGATTCATGATTCAATTCATGATTCATGATTCATGATTCAATTCCTGATTCATGATTCAATTCATGATTCATAATTCATGATTCATGATTCAATTCATGATTCTTGATTCAAGATTCATGATTCATGATTCAATTCATGATTCATGATTCATTTTATGATTCATGATTTGATTTATGATTCATGATTTATGATTCATGTCATGATTCATGATTCATGATTCAATTCATGATTCATGATTCATGATTCAATTCATGATTCATGATTCGATTCATGATTCATAATTCATGATTCATGATTCGATTCATGATTCATGATTCATGATTCAATTCATGATTCATGATTCGATTCATGATTCATGATTCAATTCATGATTCGATTCATGATTTCTGATTCATGATTCATGATTTGATTCATGATTCGATTCATGATTCATGATTCAATTCATGATTCATGATTCATGATTCATGATTCAATTAATGAATTATGATTTATGATTCATGATTCAATTCATGATTCATGATTCATGATTCAATTCATGATTCAATTAATAATTCAATTCATGATTCATGATTCGATTCATGATTCATGATTCATGATTCAATTCATGATCCATGATTCAATTCATGCTTCATGATCCATAATTCAATTCATGCTTCATGATTCATGATTCAATTCAGGATTCATGATTCCATTCATGATTCATAATTCATGATTCATGATTCAATTTATGATTTTATAATTCATGATTCATGATTCAATTCATGATTCAATTCATAATTCATGATTCATGATTCATGATTCAATTCATGATTCATAATTCATGATTCATGAATCAATTCATGATTCATAATTTATGATTCATGATTCGATTCATGATTCATGATTCATGATTCAATTCATGATTCATGATTCATGATTCAATTCCTGATTCATTATTCAATTCATGATTCATGATTCGATTCATGATTCATGATTTATGATTCAATTCATGATTCATGATTCAATTCATGATTCATAATTAATGATTCATGATTCAATTCATGATTCATGATTCATGATTCATGATTCAATTCATGATTCATGATTCATGATTCGATTCATGATTCATGATTTATAATACAATTCATGATTCATGATTCATGATTCAATTCATGATTCATGATTCATGATTCAATTCATGATTCATGATTCATGATTCATGATTCAATTCATGATTCATGATTCAATTCATGATTCAATTCATGATTCATGATTCATGATTCAATTTATGATTCATGATTCATGATATAATTCATGATTCAATTCATGATTCATGATTCATGATTCAATTTATGATTCATGATTCAATTCATTACTCATGATTCAATTCATGATTCATGATTTGATTCATGATTCATGATTCATGTTTCAATTCATGATTCATGATTCATGATTCAATTCCTGATTCATGATTCAATTCATGATTCATAATTCATGATTCATGATTCAATTCATGATTCTTGATTCAAGATTCATGATTCATGATTCAATTCATGATTCATGATTCATTTTATGATTCATGATTTGATTTATGATTCATGATTCATGATTCATGTCATGATTCATGATTCATGATTCAATTTATGATTCATGATTCATGATTCGATTCATGATTCATGATTCAATTCATGATTCATGATTCATGATTCATGATTCAATTAATGATTCATGATTTATGATTCATGATTCAATTCATGATTCATGATTCAATTCATGATTCAATTAATAATTCAATTCATGATTCATGATTCGATTCATGATTCATGATTCATGATTCAATTCATGATCCATGATTCAATTCATGCTTCATGATCCATGATTCAATTCATGCTTCATGATTCATGATTCAATTCAGGATTCATGATTCAAGATTCATGATTCATGATTCGATTCATGATTTTTGATTCATGATTCATGATTCGATTCATGATTCATAATTCAATTCATGATTCATGATTCATGATTCATGATTCAATTTATGATGCATGATTCATGATTCATGATTTAATTCATGATTCAATTCATGATTCATTATTCAATTCATGATTCGATTCATGATTCATGATTCATGTATCAATTCATGATTCATAATTCATGATTCATGATTCGATTCATGATTCATGATTCATGATTCAATTCATGATTCATGATTCATGATTCAATTCCTGATTCATTATTCAATTCATGATTCATGATTCGATTCATGATTCATGATTTATGATTCAATTCATGATTCATGATTCAATTCATGATTCATAATTAATGATTCATGATTCAATTCATGATTCATGATTCATGATTTAATTCATGATTCATGATTCATGATTCATGATTCAATTCATGATTCATGATTCATGATTCGATTCATGATTCATGATTTATAATTCAATTCATGATTCATGATTCATGATTCAATTCATGATTCATGATTTATGATTCAATTCATGATTCATGATTCATGATTCATGATTCAATTCATGATTCATGATTCATGATTCAATTCATGATTCAATTCATGATTCATGATTCATGATTCAATTTATGATTCATGATTCATGATATAATTCATGATTCAATTCATGATTCATGATTCATGATTCAATTTATGATTCATGATTCAATTCATGACTCATGATTCAATTCATGATTCATGATTTGATTCATGATTCATGATTCAATTCATGATTCATGATTCATGATTCAATTCCTGATTCATGATTCAATTCATGATTCATGATTCAATTCATGATTCTTGATTCAAGATTCATGATTCATGATTCAATTCATGATTCATGATTCATTTTATGATTCATGATTTGATTTATGATTCATGATTCATGATTCATGTCATGATTCATGATTCATGATTTAATTCATGATTCATGATTCATGATTCAATTCATGATTTTTGATTCATGATTCATGATTTGATTCATGATTCGATTCATGATTCATGATTCAATTCATGATTCATGATTCATGATTCATGATTCAATTAATGATTCATGATTTATGATTCATGATTCAATTCATGATTCATGATTCATGATTCAATTCATGATTCAATTAATGATTCAATTCATGATTCATGATTCATGATTCAATTTATGATTCATGACTCATGATTCATGATTCAATTCATGATTCAATTCATGATTCATGATTCAATTCATGATTCAATTTATGATTCATGATTCAATTCATGATTCATAATTCATGATTCATGATTCAATTCATGATTCATTATTCAATTCATGATTCATGATTCAATTTATGATTCGATTCATGATTACATTCATGATTCGATTCATGATTCATGATTCATGATTCGATTCATGATTCATGATTCATGATTCAATTCATGATCCATGATTCAATTCATGCTTAATGATCCATGATTCAATTCATGCTTCATGATTCATGATTCAATTCAGGATTCATGATTCAAGATTCATGATTCATGATTCGATTCATGATTTTTGATTCATGATTCATGATTCGATTCATGATTCATAATTCAATTCATGATTCATGATTCATGATTCATGATTCAATTCATGATTCAATTCATGATTTAATTTATGATTCATGATTTAATTTATGATTCATGATTCAATTCATGATTTAATTCCTGATTCATGATTCAATTTATGATTCATGATTCAATTCATGATTCATGATTCAATTCATGATTCGATTCATGATTCATGATTCATGATTCAATTCATGATTCATGATTCAATTCCTGATTCATGATTCAATTAATGATTCATAATTCATGATTCTTAATTCATGATTCAATTCATGATTCAAGATTCATGATTCGTGATTTGATTCATGATTTTTGATTCATGATTCATGATTCGATTCATGATTCATGATTCATGATTCAATTCATGATTCATGATTCATGATTCATGATTCAATTTATGATTCATGATTCATGATTTAATTCATGATTCAATTCATGATTCATGATTCAAATCATGAATCATGATTCATGATTCATGATTCATGATTTAATTTATGTTTCATGATTTATTAATCATGCTTTAATTCATGATTCAATTCATGATGCATGATTCAATTCATGATTCAATTCATGATTCATGATTCAAAATTCATGATTCATGATTCAATTCATGATTTGAATCCTGATTCAATTAATGATTCATGATTCGATTTATGATTCATGATTCAATTCATAATTCATGATTCATGATTCAATTCATGATCCATGATTCATGATTCAATTCATTTTTCCTGATTCATGATTCAATTCATGATTCATGATTCATAATTCATGATTTGATTCATGATTCTTGATTCATAATTCATGATTCAATTCATGATACATGATTCATGATTCATGATACAATTCATGAATTATGATTAATGATTCGATTCATGATTCAATTCATGATTCATAATTCATGATTTATGATTCGATTCATGATTCATGATTCATGATTCAATTCATGATCCATGATTTATTTCATGATTCATGATTCATGATTCAATTCATGATTCAATCCATGATTCATGGTTCATGATTCATGATTCATGATTCAATTCATGATTCATAATTCATGATTCATGATTCAATTCATGATTTTATAATGCATGATTCATGATTCAATTCATGATTCAATTCATAATTCATGATTCATGATTCCTGATTCAGTTCATGATTCAATTCATGATTCATGATTCATGATTCAATTTATGATTTATGATTCAATTCATGATTCATGATTCGATTCATGATTTGATTCATGATTCATGATTCATGATTCAATTCATGATTCATGATTCGATTCATGAATTGATTCATGATTCATGATTCATGATTCAATTCATGATTCATGATTCATGATTCATGATTCAATTTCTGATTTATGATTCAATTCATGATTCATAATTCATGATTCATGATTCATAATTTATGATTCATGATTCAAATCATGATTCAAGATTCAATTTATGATTCATGATTCATGATTTATGATTCATGATTCGATTCATGATTCATGATTCATGATTCATGATTTATGATTCATGATTCGATTTATGATTCATAATTAATGATTCATGATTTAATTCATGATTAATAATTCATGATTCATGATTCAATTCATGATTCATGATTCATGATTCATGATTTAATTCATGATTCATGATTCATGATTTAGTTCATGATTTATGATTTATGATTAAATTCATGATTCAATTCATGATTCATGATTCATGATTCAATTTATGATTCATGATTCATGATTTAATTCATGATTCATGATTTATGATTCAATTCATGATTCAATTCATGATTCATGATTCAATTCATGATTCATTATTCATGATTCATGATTCAATTCATGATTCATGATTCAATTCATGATTCAAGAATCAATTCATTAATCGATTCATGATTCAATTCATGATTTAATGCATGATTCATGATTCATGATTCGATTCATGATTCATGATTTATGATTCAATTCATGATTCATGATTCGATTCATGATTCATGATTCATGATTCAATTCATGATTCATGATTCGATTCATAATTCATGATTCATGATTCATGATTCCATTCATGATTCATAATTCATGATTCATGATTCAATTTATGATTTTATAATTCATGATTCATGATTCAATTCATGATTCATGATTCAAGATTCATGATTCATGATTCCATTCATGATTCATAATTCATGATTCATGATTCAATTTATGATTTTATAATTCATGATTCATGATTCAATTCCTGATTCAATTCATAATTCATGATTCATGATTCATGATTCAATTCATGATTCATAATTCATGATTCATAATTTATGATTCATGATTCGATTCATGATTCATGATTCATGATTCAATTCATGATTCATGATTCAATTCCTGATTCATTATTCAATTCATGATTCATGATTCGATTCATGATTCATGATTTATGATTCAATTCATGATTCATGATTCAATTCATGATTCATAATTAATGATTCATGATTCAATTCATGATTCATGATTCATGATTCAATTCATGATTCATGATTCATGATTCAATTCATGATTCATGATTCATGATTCATGATTCAATTCATGATTCATGATTCATGATTCGATTCATGATTCATGATTTATAATTCAATTCATGATTCATGATTCATGATTCAATTCATGATTCATGATTCATGATTCAATTCATGATTCATGATTCATGATTCAATTCATGATTCATGATTCATGATTCAATTCATGATTCATGATTCATGATTCAATTCATGATTCAATTCATGATTCATGATTCATGATTCAATTTATGATTCATGATTCATGATATAATTCATGATTCAATTCATGATTCATGATTCATGATTCATGATTCATGATTCAATTCATGATTCATGATTCATGATTCGATTCATGATTCATGATTTATAATTCATTTCATGATTCATGATTCATGATTCATGATTCATGATTTATGATTCAATTCATGATTCATGATTCAATTCATGATTCATGATTCAATTCATGATTCATGATTCATGATTCAATTCATGATTCAATTCATGATTCATGATTCATGATTTAATTTATGATTCATGATTAATGATTTAATTCATGATTCAATTCATGATTCATGATTCAATTCATGATTCAATTCATGATTCATGATTCAATTTATTATTCATGATTCAATTCATGATTCATGATTCAATTCATGATTCATGATTTGATTCATGATTCATGATTCATGATTCAATTCATGATTCATGATTCAATTCCTGATTCATGATTCAAAATATGATTCAAAATTCATAATTCATGATTCAATTCATGATTCTTGATTCAAGATTCCTGATTCATTATTCAATTCATGATTCATGATTCAATTCATGATTCATGATTTAATTCATGATTCAATTCATAATTCAATTCATGATTCATGATTCATGATTCAATTCATGATTCATGATTCATGAGTCGATTCATGATTCATGATTTATGATTCAATTCATGATTCATCATTCAATTCATGATTTATGATTCATGATTCGATTCATGATTCTTGATTTATGATTCAATTCATGATTCATGATTCGATTCATGATTCATGATTCATGATTCAATTCATGATTCAATTCATGATTCATGATTCATGATTCAATTTATGATTCATGATTCATGATTTAATTCATGATTCAATTCATGATTCATGATTCAATTCATGATTCATGATTCATGATTCAATTTATGATTCATGATTCAATTCATGATTCAATTCATGATTCATGATTCGATTCATGATTCATGATTCAATTCATGATTCATGATTCGATTCATGATTCATGATTCATAATTAATGATTCCTGATTTAATTCATGATTAATGATTCATGATTCATGATTCAATTCATGTTTCATGATTCATGATTCATGATTCAATTCATGATTCATGATTCATGATTCAATTTATGATTCATGATTCATGATTCAATTCATGATTCAATTCATGAATTATGATTCATGATTCAATGCATGATTCATTATTCATGATTCATGATTCAATTCATGATTCATGATTCATGATTAAATTCATGATTCATGATTCATGATTCGATTCATGATTCATGATTTATGCTTCAATTCATGATTCATGATTCGATTCATGATTCATGATTCATGATTCAATTCATGATTCATGATTCGATTCATGATTCATGATTCATGATTCAATTCATGATTTATGATTCAATTCATGATTCATAATTAATGATTCATGATTCAATTCATGATTCATTATTCATGATTTATGATTCATGATTTAATTCATGATTCATGATTTATGATTAAATTCATGATTCAATTCATGATTCATGATTCATGATTCAATTCATGATTCATGATTCATGATTCATGATTCAATTCATGATTCATGATTCATGATTCGATTCATGATTCATGATTTATGATTAAATTCATGATTCATGATTCAATTCATGATTCATGATTCAATTCATGATTCATGATTCATGATTCGATTCATGATTCATGATTCGATTCATGATTCATGATTTATGATTCAATTCATGATTCATGATTCGATTCATGGTTCATGATTCATGATTCAATTCATGATTCATGATTTATGATTCAATTCATGATTCAATTCATGATTCATGATTCATGATTCAATTTATCATTCATGATTCATGATTTAATTCATGATTCAATTCATGATTCATGATTCAATTCATGATTCATGATTCAATTCATGATTCATGATTCAATTCATGATTCAATTCATGATTCATGATTCATGATTCAATTTATGATTTATGATTCAATTCATGATTCATGATTCGATTCATGATTTGATTCATGATTCATGATTCATGATTCAATTCATGATTCATGATTCGATTCATGATTTGATTCATGATTCATGATTCATGATTCAATTCATGATTCATGATTCATGATTCATGATTCAATTTCTGATTTATGATTCAATTCATGATTCATAATTCATGATTCATGATTCATAATTTATGATTCATGATTCAAATCATGATTCAAGATTCAATTTATGATTCATGATTCATGATTTATGATTCATGATTCGATTCATGATTCATGATTCATGATTCATGATTCATGATTTATGATTCATGATTCGATTTATGATTCATAATTAATGATTCATGATTTAATTCATGATTAATAATTCATGATTCATGATTCAATTCATGATTCATGATTCATGATTCATGATTTAATTCATGATTCATGATTCATGATTTAGTTCATGATTTATGATTTATGATTAAATTCATGATTCAATTCATGATTCATGATTCATGATTCAATTTATGATTCATGATTCATGATTTAATTCATGATTCATGATTTATAATTCAATTCATGATTCAATTCATGATTCATGATTCATGATTCAATTCATGATTCATTATTCATAATTCATGATTCAATTCATGATTCATGATTCAATTCATGATTCAAGAATCAATTCATTAATCGATTCATGATTCAATTCATGATTTAATGCATGATTCATGATTCATGATTCGATTCATGATTCATGATTTATGATTCAATTCATGATTCATGATTCGATTCATGATTCATGATTCATGATTCAATTCATGATTCATGATTCGATTCATGATTCATGATTCATGATTCATGATTCCATTCATGATTCATAATTCATGATTCATGATTAATTTTATGATTTTATAATTCATGATTCATGATTCAATTCATGATTCATGATTCAAGATTCATGATTCATGATTCCATTCATGATTCATAATTCATGATTCATGATTCAATTTATGATTTTATAATTCATGATTCATGATTCAATTCATGATTCAATTCATAATTCATGATTCATGATTCATGATTCAATTCATGATTCATAATTCATGATTCATGAATCAATTCATGATTCATAATTTATGATTCATGATTCGATTCATGATTCATGATTCATGATTCAATTTATGATTCATGATTCATGATTTAATTCATGATTCAATTCATGATTCATGATTCAATTCATGATTCAATTCATGATTCATGATTCATGATTCAATTTATGATTTATGATTCAATTCATGATTCATGATTCGATTCATGATTCATGATTCATAATTAATGATTCCTGATTTAATTCATGAATAATGATTCATGGTTCATGATTCAATTCATGTTTCATGATTCATGATTCATGATTCAATTCATGATTCATGATTCATGATTTAATTCATGATTCATGATTTATGATTAAATTGATGATTCAATTCATGATTCATGATTCATGATTCAATTTATGATTCATGATTCATGATTCAATTCATGATTCAATTCATGAATTATGATTCATGATTCAATTCATGATTCATTATTCATGATTCATGATTCAATTCATGATTCATGATTCATGATTAAATTCATGATTCATGATTCATGATTCGATTCATGATTCATGATTTATGCTTCAATTCATGATTCATGATTCGATTCATGATTCATGATTCATGATTCAATTCATGATTCATGATTCGATTCATGATTCATGATTCATGATTCAATTCATGATTTATGATTCAATTCATGATTCATAATTAATGATTCATGATTCAATTCATGATTCATTATTCATGATTTATGATTCATGATTTAATTCATGATTCATGATTTATGATTAAATTCATGATTCAATTCATGATTCATGATTCATGATTCAATTCATGATTCATGATTCATGATTCAATTCATGATTCATGATTCATGATTCGATTCATGATTCATGATTTATGATTAAATTCATGATTCATGATTCAATTCATGATTCATGATTCAATTCATGATTCATGATTCATGATTCGATTCATGATTCATGATTCGATTCATGATTCATGATTTAAGATTCAATTCATGATTCATGATTCGATTCATGGTTCATGATTCATGATTCAATTCATGATTCATGATTTATGATTCAATTCATGATTCAATTCATGATTCATGATTCAATTTATCATTCATGATTCATGATTTAATTCATGATTCAATTCATGATTCATGATTCAATTCATGATTCATGATTCAATTCATGATTCATGATTCAATTCATGATTCAATTCATGATTCATGATTCATGATTCAATTTATGATTTATGATTCAATTCATGATTCATGATTCGATTCATGATTTGATTCATGATTCATGATTCATGATTCAATTCATGATTCATGATTCGATTCATGATTTGATTCATGATTCATGATTCATGATTCAATTCATGATTCATGATTCATGATTCATGATTTAATTCATGATTCATGATTCATGATTTAGTTCATGATTTATGATTTATGATTAAATTCATGATTCAATTCATGATTCATGATTCATGATTCAATTTATGATTCATGATTCATGATTTAATTCATGATTCATGATTTATGATTCAATTCATGATTCAATTCATGATTCATGATTCAATTCATGATTCATTATTCATGATTCATGATTCAATTCATGATTCATGATTCAATTCATGATTCAAGAATCAATTCATTAATCGATTCATGATTCAATTCATGATTTAATGCATGATTCATGATTCATGATTCGATTCATGATTCATGATTTATGATTCAATTCATGATTCATGATTCGATTCATGATTCATGATTCAATTCATGATTCATGATTCGATTCATGATTCATGATTCATGATTCATGATTCCATTCATGATTCATAATTCATGATTCATGATTCAATTTATGATTTTATAATTCATGATTCATGATTCAATTCATGATTCATGATTCAAGATTCATGATTCATGATTCCATTCATGATTCATAATTCATGATTCATGATTCAATTTATGATTTTATAATTCATGATTCATGATTCAATTCATGATTCAATTCATAATTCATGATTCATGATTCATGATTCAATTCATGATTCATAATTCATGATTCATGAATCAATTCATGATTCATAATTTATGATTCATGATTCGATTCATGATTCATGATTTATGATTCAATTCATGATTCATGATTCAATTCATGATTCATAATTAATGATTCATGATTCAATTCATGATTCATGATTCATGATTCAATTCATGATTCATGATTCATGATTCAATTCATGATTCATGATTCATGATTCATGATTCAATTCATGATTCATGATTCATGATTCGATTCATGATTCATGATTTATAATTCAATTCATGATTCATGATTCATGATTCAATTCATGATTCATGATTCATGATTCAATTCATGATTCATGATTCATGATTCATGATTCAATTCATGATTAATGATTCATGATTCAATTCATGATTCAATTCATGATTCATGATTCATGATTCAATTTATGATTCATGATTCATGATATAATTCATGATTCAATTCATGATTCATGATTCATGATTCAATTTATGATTCATGATTCAATTCATGACTCATGATTCAATTCATGATTCATGATTTGATTCATGATTCATGATTCATGATTCAATTCATGATTCATGATTCATGATTCAATTCCTGATTCATGATTCAATTCATGATTCATAATTCATGATTCATGATTCAATTCATGATTCTTGATTCAAGATTCATGATTCATGATTCAATTCATGATTCATGATTCATTTTATGATTCATGATTTGATTTATGATTCATGATTTATGATTCATGTCATGATTCATGATTCATGATTCAATTCATGATTCATGATTCATGATTCAATTCATGATTCATGATTCGATTCATGATTCATAATTCATGATTCATGATTCGATTCATGATTTCTGATTCATGATTCATGATTTGATTCATGATTCGATTCATGATTCATGATTCAATTCATGATTCATGATTCATGATTCATGATTCAATTAATGAATTATGATTTATGATTCATGATTCAATTCATGATTCATGATTCATGATTCAATTCATGATTCAATTAATAATTCAATTCATGATTCATGATTCAATTCATGATCCATGATTCAATTCATGCTTCATGATCCATAATTCAATTCATGCTTCATGATTCATGATTCAATTCAGGATTCATGATTCCATTCATGATTCATAATTCATGATTCATGATTCAATTTATGATTTTATAATTCATGATTCATGATTCAATTCATGATTCAATTCATAATTCATGATTCATGATTCATGATTCAATTCATGATTCATAATTCATGATTCATGAATCAATTCATGATTCATAATTTATGATTCATGATTCGATTCATGATTCATGATTCATGATTCAATTCATGATTCATGATTCATGATTCAATTCCTGATTCATTATTCAATTCATGATTCATGATTCGATTCATGATTCATGATTTATGATTCAATTCATGATTCATGATTCAATTCATGATTCATAATTAATGATTCATGATTCAATTCATGATTCATGATTCATGATTCAATTCATGATTCATGATTCATGATTCATGATTCAATTCATGATTCATGATTCATGATTCGATTCATGATTCATGATTTATAATACAATTCATGATTCAATTCATGATTCATGATTCATGATTCAATTCATGATTCATGATTCATGATTCATGATTCAATTCATGATTCATGATTCAATTCATGATTCAATTCATGATTCATGATTCATGATTCAATTTATGATTCATGATTCATGATATAATTCATGATTCAATTCATGATTCATGATTCATGATTCAATTTATGATTCATGATTCAATTCATTACTCATGATTCAATTCATGATTCATGATTTGATTCATGATTCATGATTCATGTTTCAATTCATGATTCATGATTCATGATTCAATTCCTGATTCATGATTCAATTCATGATTCATAATTCATGATTCATGATTCAATTCATGATTCTTGATTCAAGATTCATGATTCATGATTCAATTCATGATTCATGATTCATTTTATGATTCATGATTTGATTTATGATTCATGATTCATGATTCATGTCATGATTCATGATTCATGATTCAATTTATGATTCATGATTCATGATTCAATTCATGATTCATGATTCGATTCATGATTCATAATTCATGATTCATGATTCGATTCATGATTTTTGATTCATGATTCATGATTTGATTCATGATTCGATTCATGATTCATGATTCAATTCATGATTCATGATTCATGATTCATGATTCAATTAATGATTCATGATTTATGATTCATGATTCAATTCATGATTCATGATTCAATTCATGATTCAATTAATAATTCAATTCATGATTCATGATTCGATTCATGATTCATGATTCATGATTCAATTCATGATCCATGATTCAATTCATGCTTCATGATCCATGATTCAATTCATGCTTCATGATTCATGATTCAATTCAGGATTCATGATTCAAGATTCATGATTCATTATTCGATTCATGATTTTTGATTCATGATTCATGATTCGATTCATGATTCATAATTCAATTCATGATTCATGATTCATGATTCATGATTCAATTTATGATGCATGATTCATGATTCATGATTTAATTCATGATTCAATTCATGATTCATTATTCAATTCATGATTCGATTCATGATTCATGATTCATGTAACAATTCATGATTCATAATTCATGATTCATGATTCGATTCATGATTCATGATTCATGATTCAATTCATGTTTCATGATTCATGATTCAATTCCTGATTCATTATTCAATTCATGATTCATGATTCGATTCATGATTCATGATTTATGATTCAATTCATGATTCATGATTCAATTCATGATTCATAATTAATGATTCATGATTCAATTCATGATTCATGATTCATGATTCAATTCATGATTCATGATTCATGATTCATGATTCAATTCATGATTCATGATTCATGATTCGATTCATGATTCATGATTTATAATTCAATTCATGATTCATGATTCATGATTCAATTCATGATTCATGATTTATGATTCAATTCATGATTCATGATTCATGATTCATGATTCAATTCATGATTCATGATTCATGTTTCAATTCATGATTCAATTCATGATTCATGATTCAATTTATGATTCATGATTCATGATATAATTCATGATTCAATTCATGATTCATGATTCATGATTCAATTTATGATTCATGATTCAATTCATGACTCATGATTCAATTCATGATTCATGATTTGATTCATGATTCATGATTCAATTCATGATTCATGATTCATGATTCAATTCCTGATTCATGATTCAATTCATGATTCATGATTCAATTCATGATTCTTGATTCAAGATTCATGATTCATGATTCAATTCATGATTCATGATTCATTTTATGATTCATGATTTGATTTATGATTCATGATTCATGATTCATGTCATGATTCATGATTCATGATTTAATTCATGATTCATGATTCATGATTCAATTCATGATTTTTGATTCATGATTCATGATTTGATTCATGATTCTATTCATGATTCATGATTCAATTCATGATTCATGATTCATGATTCATGATTCAATTAATGATTCATGATTTATGATTCATGATTCAATTCATGATTCATGATTCATGATTCAATTCATGATTCAATTAATGATTCAATTCATGATTCATGATTCATGATTCAATTTATGATTCATGACTCATGATTCATGATTCAATTCATGATTCAATTCATGATTCATGATTCAATTCATGATTCAATTTATGATTCATGATTCAATTCATGATTCATAATTCATGATTCATGATTCAATTCATGATTCATTATTCAATTCATGATTCATGATTCAATTTATGATTCGATTCATGATTACATTCATGATTCGATTCATGATTCATGATTCATGATTCGATTCATGATTCATGATTCATGATTCAATTCATGATCCATGATTCAATTCATGCTTAATGATCCATGATTCAATTCATGCTTCATGATTCATGATTCAATTCAGGATTCATGATTCAAGATTCATGATTCATGATTCGATTCATGATTTTTGATTCATGATTCATGATTCGATTCATGATTCATAATTCAATTCATGATTCATGATTCATGATTCATGATTCAATTCATGATTTAATTTATGATTCATGATTTAATTTATGATTCATGATTCAATTCATGATTTAATTCCTGATTCATGATTCAATTTATGATTCATGATTCAATTCATGATTCATGATTCAATTCATGATTCGATTCATGATTCATGATTCAATTCATGATTCATGATTCAATTCCTGATTCATTATTCAATTCATGATTCATGATTCGATTCATGATTCATGATTTATGATTCAATTCATGATTCATGATTCAATTCATGATTCATAATTAATGATTCATGATTCAATTCATGATTCATGATTCATGATTCAATTCATGATTCATGATTCATGATTCATGATTCAATTCATGATTCATGATTCATGATTCGATTCATGATTCATGATTTATAATACAATTCATGATTCATGATTCATGATTCAATTCATGATTCATGATTCATGATTCAATTCATGATTCATGATTCATGATTCATGATTCAATTCATGATTCATGATTCAATTCATGATTCAATTCATGATTCATGATTCATGATTCAATTTATGATTCATGATTCATGATATAATTCATGATTCAATTCATGATTCATGATTCATGATTCAATTTATGATTCATGATTCAATTCATTACTCATGATTCAATTCATGATTCATGATTTGATTCATGATTCATGATTCATGTTTCAATTCATGATTCATGATTCATGATTCAATTCCTGATTCATGATTCAATTCATGATTCATAATTCATGATTCATGATTCAATTCATGATTCTTGATTCAAGATTCATGATTCATGATTCAATTCATGATTCATGATTCATTTTATGATTCATGATTTGATTTATGATTCATGATTCATGATTCATGTCATGATTCATGATTCATGATTCAATTTATGATTCATGATTCATGATTCAATTCATGATTCATGATTCGATTCATGATTCATAATTCATGATTCATGATTCGATTCATGATTTTTGATTCATGATTCATGATTTGATTCATGATTCGATTCATGATTCATGATTCAATTCATGATTCATGATTCATGATTCATGATTCAATTAATGATTCATGATTTATGATTCATGATTCAATTCATGATTCATGATTCAATTCATGATTCAATTAATAATTCAATTCATGATTCATGATTCGATTCATGATTCATGATTCATGATTCAATTCATGATCCATGATTCAATTCATGCTTCATGATCCATGATTCAATTCATGCTTCATGATTCATGATTCAATTCAGGATTCATGATTCAAGATTCATGATTCATTATTCGATTCATGATTTTTGATTCATGATTCATGATTCGATTCATGATTCATAATTCAATTCATGATTCATGATTCATGATTCATGATTCAATTTATGATGCATGATTCATGATTCATGATTTAATTCATGATTCAATTCATGATTCATTATTCAATTCATGATTCGATTCATGATTCATGATTCATGTAACAATTCATGATTCATAATTCATGATTCATGATTCGATTCATGATTCATGATTCATGATTCAATTCATGTTTCATGATTCATGATTCAATTCCTGATTCATTATTCAATTCATGATTCATGATTCGATTCATGATTCATGATTTATGATTCAATTCATGATTCATGATTCAATTCATGATTCATAATTAATGATTCATGATTCAATTCATGATTCATGATTCATGATTCAATTCATGATTCATGATTCATGATTCATGATTCAATTCATGATTCATGATTCATGATTCGATTCATGATTCATGATTTATAATTCAATTCATGATTCATGATTCATGATTCAATTCATGATTCATGATTTATGATTCAATTCATGATTTATGATTCATGATTCATGATTCAATTCATGATTCATGATTCATGTTTCAATTCATGATTCAATTCATGATTCATGATTCATGATTCAATTTATGATTCATGATTCATGATATAATTCATGATTCAATTCATGATTCATGATTCATGATTCAATTTATGATTCATGATTCAATTCATGACTCATGATTCAATTCATGATTCATGATTTGATTCATGATTCATGATTCAATTCATGATTCATGATTCATGATTCAATTCCTGATTCATGATTCAATTCATGATTCATGATTCAATTCATGATTCTTGATTCAAGATTCATGATTCATGATTCAATTCATGATTCATGATTCATTTTATGATTCATGATTTGATTTATGATTCATGATTCATGATTCATGTCATGATTCATGATTCATGATTTAATTCATGATTCATGATTCATGATTCAATTCATGATTTTTGATTCATGATTCATGATTTGATTCATGATTCGATTCATGATTCATGATTCAATTCATGATTCATGATTCATGATTCATGATTCAATTAATGATTCATGATTTATGATTCATGATTCAATTCATGATTCATGATTCATGATTCAATTCATGATTCAATTAATGATTCAATTCATGATTCATGATTCATGATTCAATTTATGATTCATGACTCATGATTCATGATTCAATTCATGATTCAATTCATGATTCATGATTCAATTCATGATTCAATTTATGATTCATGATTCAATTCATGATTCATAATTCATGATTCATGATTCAATTCATGATTCATTATTCAATTCATGATTCATGATTCAATTTATGATTCGATTCATGATTACATTCATGATTCGATTCATGATTCATGATTCATGATTCGATTCATGATTCATGATTCATGATTCAATTCATGATCCATGATTCAATTCATGCTTAATGATCCATGATTCAATTCATGCTTCATGATTCATGATTCAATTCAGGATTCATGATTCAAGATTCATGATTCATGATTCGATTCATGATTTTTGATTCATGATTCATGATTCGATTCATGATTCATAATTCAATTCATGATTCATGATTCATGATTCATGATTCAATTCATGATTTAATTTATGATTCATGATTTAATTTATGATTCATGATTCAATTCATGATTTAATTCCTGATTCATGATTCAATTTATGATTCATGATTCAATTCATGATTCATGATTCAATTCATGATTCGATTCATGATTCATGATTCAATTCATGATTCATGATTCAATTCCTGATTCATGATTCAATTAATGATTCATAATTCATGATTCTTAATTCATGATTCAATTCATGATTCATGATTCAAGATTCATGATTCGTGATTTGATTCATGATTTTTGATTCATGATTCATGATTCGATTCATGATTCATGATTCATGATTCAATTCATGATTCATGATTCATGATTCATGATTCAATTTATGATTCATGATTCATGATTTAATTCATGATTCAATTCATGATTCATGATTCAAATCATGAATCATGATTCATGATTCATGATTCATGATTTAATTTATGTTTCATGATTTATTAATCATGCTTTAATTCATGATTCAATTCATGATGCATGATTCAATTCATGATTCAATTCATGATTCATGATTCAAAATTCATGATTCATGATTTAATTTATGATTCGAATCCTGATTCAATTCATGATTCATGATTCGATTTATGATTCATGATTCAATTCATAATTCATGATTCATGATTCAATTCATGATTCATGATTCAATTCATTTTTCCTGATTCATGATTCAATTCATGAATCATGATTCATAATTCATGATTTGATTCATGATTCTTGATTCATAATTCATAATTCAATTCATGATACATGATTCATGATTCATGATACAATTCATGAATTATGATTAATGATTCGATTCATGATTCAATTCATGATTCATAATTCATGATTTATGATTCGATTCATGATTCATGATTCATGATTCAATTCATGATCCATGATTTATTTCATGATTCATGATTCATGATTCAATTCATGATTCAATCCATGATTCATGGTTCATGATTCATGATTCATGATTCAATTCATGATTCATAATTCATGATTCATGATTCAATTCATGATTTTATAATGCATGATTCATGATTCAATTCATGATTCAATTCATAATTCATGATTCATGATTCATGATTCAGTTCATGATTCATAATTCAAGATTCATGAATCAAATTATGATTCATAATTCATGATTCATGATTCGATTCATGATTCATGATTCATGATTCAATTCATGATTTATTATTCATGATTCAATTCATGATTCATGATTCATGATTCATGAGTCGATTCATGATTCATGATTTAATTCATGATTCAATTCATGATTCAATATATGATTCATGATTCATGATTCATGAGTTGATTCATGATTTATGATTTATGATTCAATTCATGATTCATCATTCAATTCATGATTTATGATTCATGATTCGATTCATGATTCATGATTTATGATTCAATTCATGATTCATGATTCGATTCATGATTCATGATTCAATTCATGATTCATGATTCATGATTTATGATTCAATTCATGATTCAATTCATGATTCATGATTCATGATTCAATTTATGATTCATGATTCATGATTTAATTCATGATTCAATTCATGATTCATGATTCAATTCATGATTCAATTCATGATTCATGATTCATGATTCAATTTATGATTTATGATTCAATTCATGATTCATGATTCGATTCATGATTCATGATTCATGATTTATGATTCATGATTTGATTCATGATTCATAATTAATGATTCCTGATTTAATTCATGATTAATGATTCATGATTCATGATTCAATTCATGTTTCATGATTCATGATTCAATTCATGATTCATGATTCATGATTTAATTCAAGATTCATGATTTATGATTAAATTCATGATTCAATTCATGATTCATGATTCATGATTCAATTTATGATTCATGATTCAATTCATGATTCAATTCATGAATTATGATTCATGATTCAATTCATGATTCATTATTCATGATTCATGATTCAATTCATGATTCATGATTCATGATTCAATTCATGATTCATGATTCATGATTCGATTCATGATTCATGATTTATGATTCAAATCATGATTCATGATTCGATTCATGATTCATGATTCATGATTCAATTCATGATTCATGATTCGATTCATGATTCATGATTCATGATTCAATTCATGATTTATGATTCAATTCATGATTCATAATTCATGATTCATGAATCAATTCATGATTCATAATTCATGATTCATGATTCAATTCCTGATTCATTATTCAATTCATGATTCATGATTCAATTCATGATTCATGATTTATGATTCAATTCATGATTCATGATTTAATTCATGATTCATAATTAATGATTCATGATTCATAATTCAATTCATGATTCATGATTCATGATTCAATTCATGATTCATGATTTAATTCATGATTCAATTCATGATTCAATATATGATTCATGATTCATGATTCATGAGTCGATTCATGATTTATGATTTATGATTCAATTCATGATTCATCATTCAATTCATGATTTATGATTCATGATTCGATTCATGATTCATGATTTATGATTCAATTCATGATTCATGATTCGATTCATGATTCATGATTCATGATTCAATTCATGATTCATGATTCATGATTTATGATTCAATTCATGATTCAATTCATGATTCATGATTCATGATTCAATTTATGATTCATGATTCATGATTTAATTCATGATTCATGATTCATGATTCAATTTATGATTCATGATTCATGATTTAATTCATGATTCAATTCATGATTCAATTTATGATTTATGATTCAATTCATGATTCATGATTCGATTCATGATTCATGATTCATGATTTATGATTCATGATTTGATTCATGATTCATAATTAATGGTTCCTGATTTAATTCATGATTAATGATTCATGATTCATGATTCAATTCATGTTTCATGATTCATGATTCATGATTCAATTCATGATTCATAATTCATGATTTAATTCATGATTCATGATTTATGTTTAAATTCATGATTCAATTCATGATTCATGATTCATGATTCAATTTATGATTCATGATTCATGATTCAATTCATGATTTAATTCATGAATTATGATTCATGATTCAATTCATGATTCATTATTCATGATTCATGATTCAATTCATGATTCATGATTCATGATTCAATTCATGATTCATGATTCGATTCATGATTCATGATTTATGATTCAATTCATGATTCATGATTCGATTCATGATTCATGATTCATGATTCAATTCATGATTCATGATTCGATTCATGATTCATGATTCATGATTCAATTCATGATTTATGATTCAATTCATGATTCATAATTCATGATTCATGAATCAATTCATGATTCATAATTCATGATTCATGATTCATGATTCAATTCCTGATTCATTATTCAATTCATGATTCATGATTCATGATTCATGATTCATGATTCAATTCATGATTCATGATTCATGATTCGATTCATGATTCATGATTTATAATTCATTTCATGATTCATGATTCATGATTCATGATTCATGATTCATGATTCAATTCATGATTCATGATTCAATTCATGATTCATGATTCAATTCATGATTCATGATTCATGATTCAATTCATGATTCAATTCATGATTCATGATTTAATTTATGATTCATGATTCATGATTTAATTCATGATTCAATTCATGATTCATGATTCAATTCATGATTCAATTCATGATTCATGATTCAATTTATTATTCATGATTCAATTCATGATTCATGATTCAATTCATGATTCATGATTTGATTCATGATTCATGATTCATGATTCAATTCATGATTCATGATTCAATTCCTGATTCATGATTCAAAATATGATTCAAAATTCATGATTCATGATTCAATTCATGATTCTTGATTCAAGATTCCTGATTCATTATTCAATTCATGATTCATGATTCATGATTCAATTCATGATTCATGTTTTAATTCATGATTCAATTCATAATTCAATTCATGATTCATGATTCATGATTCAATTCATGATTCATGATTCATGAGTCGATTCATGATTCATGATTTATGATTCAATTCATGATTCATCATTCAATTCATGATTTATGATTCATGATTCGATTCATGATTCATGATTTATGATTCAATTCATGATTCATGATTCGATTCATGATTCATGATTCATGATTCAATTCATGATTCAATTCATGATTCATGATTCATGATTCAATTTATGATTCATGATTCATGATTTAATTCATGATTCAATTCATGATTCATGATTCAATTCATGATTCAATTCATGATTCATGATTCATGATTCAATTTATGATTTATGATTCAATTCATGATTCATGATTCGATTCATGATTCATGATTCATAATTAATGATTCCTGATTTAATTCATGATTAATGATTCATGATTCATGATTCAATTCATGTTTCATGATTCATGATTCATGATTCAATTCATGATTCATGATTCATGATTTAATTCATGATTCATGATTTATGATTAAATTGATGATTCAATTCATGATTCATGATTCATGATTCAATTTATGATTCATGATTCATGATTCAATTCATGATTCAATTCATGAATTATGATTCATGATTCAATTCATGATTCATTATTCATGATTCATGATTCAATTCATGATTCATGATTCATGATTAAATTCATGATTCATGATTCATGATTCGATTCATGATTCATGATTTATGCTTCAATTCATGATTCATGATTCGATTCATGATTCATGATTCATGATTCAATTCATTATTCATGATTCGATTCATGATTCATGATTCATGATTCAATTCATGATTTATGATTCAATTCATGATTCATAATTAATGATTCATGATTCAATTCATGATTCATTATTCATGATTCATGATTCATGATTTAATTCATGATTCATGATTTATGATTAAATTCATGATTCAATTCATGATTCATGATTCATGATTCAATTCATGATTCATGATTCATGATTCATGATTCAATTCATGATTCATGATTCATGATTCGATTCATGAGTCATGATTTATGATTAAATTCATGATTCATGATTCAATTCATGATTCATGATTCAATTCATGATTCATGATTCATGATTCATGATTCGATTCATGATTCGTGATTCGATTCATGATTCATGATTTATGATTCAATTCATGATTCATGATTCGATTCATGGTTCATGATTCATGATTCAATTCATGATTCATGATTTATGATTCAATTCATGATTCAATTCATGATTCATGATTCATGATTCAATTTATCATTCATGATTCATGATTTAATTCATGATTCAATTCATGATTCATGATTCAATTCATGATTCATGATTCAATTCATGATTCATGATTCAATTCATGATTCAATTCATGATTCATGATTCATGATTCAATTTATGATTTATGATTCAATTCATGATTCATGTTTCGATTCATGATTTGATTCATGATTCATGATTCATGATTCAATTCATGATTCATGATTCGATTCATGATTTGATTCATGATTCATGATTCATGATTCAATTCATGATTCATGATTCATGATTCATGATTCAATTTCTGATTTATGATTCAATTCATGATTCATAATTCATGATTCATGATTAATAATTTATGATTCATGATTCAAATCATGATTCAAGATTCAATTTATGATTCATGATTCATGATTTATGATTCATGATTCGATTCATGATTCATGATTCATGATTCATGATTCATGATTTATGATTCATGATTCGATTTATGATTCATAATTAATGATTCATGATTTAATTCATGATTAATAATTCATGATTCATGATTCAATTCATGATTCATGATTTAATTCATGATTCATGATTCATGATTTAGTTCATGATTTATGATTTATGATTAAATTCATGATTCAATTCATGATTCATGATTCATGATTCAATTTATGATTCATGATTCATGATTTAATTCATGATTCATGATTTATGATTCAATTCATGATTCAATTCATGATTCATGATTCAATTCATGATTCATTATTCATGATTCATGATTCAATTCATGATTCATGATTCAATTCATGATTCAAGAATCAATTCATTAATCGATTCATGATTCAATTCATGATTTAATGCATGATTCATGATTCATGATTCGATTCATGATTCATGATTTATGATTCAATTCATGATTCATGATTCGATTCATGATTCATGATTCATGATTCAATTCATGATTCATGATTCCATTCATGATTCATAATTCATGATTCATGATTCAATTTATGATTTTATAATTCATGATTCATGATTCAATTCATGATTCATGATTCAAGATTCATGATTCATAATTCCATTCATGATTCATAATTCATGATTCATGATTCAATTTATGATTTTATAATTCATGATTCATGATTTAATTCATGATTCAATTCATAATTCATGATTCATGATTCATGATTCAATTCATGATTCATGATTCCATTCATGATTCATAATTCATGATTCATGATTCAATTTATGATTTTATAATTCATGATTCATGATTCAATTCATGATTCAATTCATAATTCATGATTCATGATTCATTATTCAATTCATGATTCATGATTCAATTTATGATTCGATTCATGATTACATTCATGATTCGATTCATGATTCATGATTCAATTTATGATTTTATAATTCATGATTCATGATTCAATTCATGATTCATGATTCAAGATTCATGATTCATGATTCCATTCATGATTCATAATTCATGATTCATGATTCAATTTATGATTTTATAATTCATGATTCATGATTCAATTCATGATTCAATTCATAATTCATGATTCATGATTCATGATTCAATTCATGATTCATGATTCCATTCATGATTCATAATTCATGATTCATGATTCAATTTATGATTTTATAATTCATGATTCATGATTCAATTCATGATTCAATTCATAATTCATGATTCATGATTCATTATTCAATTCATGATTCATGATTCAATTTATGATTCGATTCATGATTACATTCATGATTCGATTCATGATTCATGATTCGATTCATGAATCATGATTTATGATTCAATTCATGATCCATGATTCAATTCATGCTTAATGATCCATGATTCAATTCATGCTTCATGATTCATGATTCAATTCAGGATTCATGATTCAAGATTCATGATTCATGATTCGATTCATGATTTTTGATTCATGATTCATGATTCGATTCATGATTCATAATTCAATTCATGATTCATTTTATGTTTCATTATTCATTAATCATGATTTAATTCATGATTCAATTCATGATTCATGATTCAATTCATGATTTAATTTATGATTCATGATTTAATTTATGATTCATGATTCAATTCATGATTTAATTCCTGATTCATGATTCAATTTATGATTCATGATTCAATTCATGATTCATGATTCAATTCATGATTCGATTCATGATTCATGATTCATGATTCAATTCATGATTCATGATTCAATTCCTGATTCATGATTCAATTAATGATTCATAATTCATGATTCTTAATTCATGATTCAATTCATGATTCATGATTCAAGATTTATGATTCGTGATTTGATTCATGATTTTTGATTCATGATTCATGATTCGATTCATGATTCATGATTCATGATTCATGATTTAATTCATGATTCATGATTCATGATTTAATTCATGATTCATGATTCATGATTTAGTTCATGATTTATGATTTATGATTAAATTCATGATTCAATTCATGATTCATGATTCATGATTCAATTTATGATTCATGATTCATGATTTAATTCATGATTCATGATTTATGATTCAATTCATGATTCAATTCATGATTCATGATTCCATTCATGATTCATAATTCATGATTCATGATTCAATTTATGATTTTATAATTCATGATTCATGATTCAATTCATGATTCAATTCATAATTCATGATTCATGATTCATTATTCAATTCATGATTCATGATTTAATTTATGATTCGATTCATGATTACATTCATGATTCGATTCATGATTCATGATTCATGATTCGATTCATGATTCATGATTCATGATTCAATTCATGATCCATGATTCAATTCATGCTTAATGATCCATGATTCAATTCATGCTTCATGATTCATAATTCAATTCATGATTCATGATTCATGATTCATTTTATGTTTCATTATTCATTAATCATGATTTAATTCATGATTCAATTCATGATTCATGATTCAATTCATGATTTAATTTATGATTCATGATTTAATTTATGATTCATGATTCAATTCATGATTTAATTCCTGATTCATGATTCAATTTATGATTCATGATTCAATTCATGATTCATGATTCAATTCATGACTCGATTCATGATTCATGATTCATGATTCAATTCATGATTCATGATTCAATTCCTGATTCATGATTCAATTAATGATTCATAATTCATGATTCTTAATTCATGATTCAATTCATGATTCATGATTCAAGATTCATGATTCGTGATTTGATTCATGATTTTTGATTCATGATTCATGATTCGATTCATGATTCATGATTCATGATTCAATTCATGATTCATGATTCATGATTCATGATTCAATTTATGATTCATGATTCATGATTTAATTCATGATTCATGATTCATGATTCATGATTCAATTTATGATTCATGATTCATGATTTAATTCATGATTCAATTCATGATTCATGATTCAAATCATGAATCATGATTCATGATTCATGATTCATGATTTAATTTATGTTTCATGATTTATTAATCATGATTTAATTCATGATTCAATTCATGATGCATGATTCAATTCATGATTCAATTCATGATTCATGATTCAAAATTCATGATTCATGATTCAATTCATGATTCGAATCCTGATTCAATTCATGATTCATGATTCGATTTATGATTCATGATTCAATTCATAATTCATGATTCATGATTCAATTCATGATTCATGATTCATGATTCAATTCATTTTTCCTGATTCATGATTCAATTCATGATTCATGATTCATAATTCATGATTTGATTCATGATTCTTGATTCATAATTCATGATTCAATTCATGATACATGATTCATGATTCATGATACAATTCATGAATTATGATTAATGATTCGATTCATGATTCAATTCATGATTCATAATTCATGATTTATGATTCGATTCATGATTCACGATTCATGATTCAATTCATGATCCATGATTTATTTCATGATTCATGATTCATGATTCAATTCATGATTCAATCCATGATTCATGGTTCATGATTCATGATTCATGATTCAATTCATGATTCATAATTCATGATTCATGATTCAATTCATGATTTTATAATGCATGATTCATGATTCAATTAATGATTCATAATTCATGATTCTTAATTCATGATTCAATTCATGATTCATGATTCAAGATTTATGATTCGTGATTTGATTCATGATTTTTGATTCATGATTCATGATTCGATTCATGATTCATGATTCATGATTCATGATTTAATTCATGATTCATGATTCATGATTTAGTTCATGATTTATGATTTATGATTAAATTCATGATTCAATTCATGATTCATGATTCATGATTCAATTTATGATTCATGATTCATGATTTAATTCATGATTCATGATTTATGATTCAATTCATGATTCAATTCATGATTCATGATTCATGATTCAATTCATGATTCATTATTCATGATTCATGATTCAATTCATGATTCATGATTCAATTCATGATTCAAGAATCAATTCATTAATCGATTCATGATTCAATTCATGATTTAATGCATGATTCATGATTCATGATTCGATTCATGATTCATGATTTATGATTCAATTCATGATTCATGATTCGATTCATGATTCATGATTCATGATTCAATTCATGATTCATGATTCGATTCATGATTCATGATTCATGATTCATGATTCATGATTCCATTCATGATTCATAATTCATGATTCATGATTCAATTTATGATTTTATAATTCATGATTCATGATTCAATTCATGATTCATGATTCAAGATTCATGATTCATGATTCCATTCATGATTCATAATTCATGATTCATGATTCAATTTATGATTTTATAATTCATGATTCATGATTCAATTCATGATTCAATTCATAATTCATGATTCATGATTCATGATTTAATTCATGATTCATGATTCCATTCATGATTCATAATTCATGATTCATGATTCAATTTATGATTTTATAATTCATGATTCATGATTCAATTCATGATTCAATTCATAATTCATGATTCATGATTCATTATTCAATTCATGATTCATGATTCAATTTATGATTCGATTCATGATTACATTCATGATTCGATTCATGATTCATGATTCATGATTCGATTCATGATTCATGATTCATGATTCAATTCATGATCCATGATTCAATTCATGCTTAATGATCCATGATTCAATTCATGCTTCATGATTCATGATTCAATTCAGGATTCATGATTCAAGATTCATGATTCATGATTCGATTCATGATTTTTGATTCATGATTCATGATTCGATTCATGATTCATAATTCAATTCATGATTCATGATTCATGATTCATGATTCATTTTATGTTTCATTATTCATTAATCATGATTTAATTCATGATTCAATTCATGATTCATGATTCAATTCATGATTTAATTTATGATTCATGATTTAATTTATAATTCATGATTCAATTCATGATTTAATTCCTGATTCATGATTCAATTTATGATTCATGATTCAATTCATGATTCATGATTCAATTCATGATTCGATTCATGATTCATGATTCATGATTCAATTCATGATTCATGATTCAATTCCTGATTCATGATTCAATTAATGATTCATAATTCATGATTCTTAATTCATGATTCAATTCATGATTCATGATTCAAGATTCATGATTCGTGATTTGATTCATGATTTTTGATTCATGATTCATGATTCATGATTCAATTCATGATTCATGATTCATGATTCATGATTCAATTTATGATTCATGATTCATGATTTAATTCATGATTCAATTCATGATTCATGATTCAAATCATGAATCATGATTCATGATTCATGATTCATGATTTAATTTATGTTTCATGATTTATTAATCATGATTTAATTCATGATTCAATTCATGATGCATGATTCAATTCATGATTCAATTCATGATTCATGATTCAAAATTCATGATTCATGATTCAATTCATGATTCGAATCCTGATTCAATTCATGATTCATGATTCGATTTATGATTCATGATTCAATTCATAATTCATGATTCATGATTCAATTCATGATTCATGATTCAATTCATTTTTCCTGATTCATGATTCAATTCATGATTCATGATTCATAATTCATGATTTGATTCATGATTCTTGATTCAATTTATGATTTTATAATTCATGATTCATGATTCAATTCATGATTCAATTCATAATTCATGATTCATGATTCATTATTCAATTCATGATTCATGATTCAATTTATGATTCGATTCATGATTACATTCATGATTCGATTCATGATTCATGATTCGATTCATGATTCATGATTCATGATTCAATTCATGATCCATGATTCAATTCATGCTTAATGATCCATGATTCAATTCATGCTTCATGATTCATGATTCAATTCAGGATTCATGATTCAAGATTCATGATTCATGATTCGATTCATGATTTTTGATTCATGATTCATGATTCGATTCATGATTCATAATTCAATTCATGATTCATGATTCATGATTCATGATTCATTTTATGTTTCATTATTCATTAATCATGATTTAATTCATGATTCAATTCATGATTCATGATTCAATTCATGATTTAATTTATGATTCATGATTTAATTTATAATTCATGATTCAATTCATGATTTAATTCCTGATTCATGATTCAATTTATGATTCATGATTCAATTCATGATTCATGATTCAATTCATGATTCGATTCATGATTCATGATTCATGATTCAATTCATGATTCATGATTCAATTCCTGATTCATGATTCAATTAATGATTCATAATTCATGATTCTTAATTCATGATTCAATTCATGATTCATGATTCAAGATTCATGATTCGTGATTTGATTCATGATTTTTGATTCATGATTCATGATTCATGATTCAATTCATGATTCATGATTCATGATTCATGATTCAATTTATGATTCATGATTCATGATTTAATTCATGATTCAATTCATGATTCATGATTCAAATCATGAATCATGATTCATGATTCATGATTCATGATTTAATTTATGTTTCATGATTTATTAATCATGATTTAATTCATGATTCAATTCATGATGCATGATTCAATTCATGATTCAATTCATGATTCATGATTCAAAATTCATGATTCATGATTCAATTCATGATTCGAATCCTGATTCAATTCATGATTCATGATTCGATTTATGATTCATGATTCAATTCATAATTCATGATTCATGATTCAATTCATGATTCATGATTCAATTCATTTTTCCTGATTCATGATTCAATTCATGATTCATGATTCATAATTCATGATTTGATTCATGATTCTTGATTCATAATTCATGATTCAATTCATGATACATGATTCATGATTCATGATACAATTCATGAATTATGATTAATGATTCGATTCATGATTCAATTCATGATTCATAATTCATGATTTATGATTCGATTCATGATTCACGATTCATGATTCAATTCATGATCCATGATTTATTTCATGATTCATGATTCATGATTCAATTCATGATTCAATCCATTAATCATGGTTCATGATTCATGATTCATGATTCAATTCATGATTCATAATTCATGATTCATGATTCAATTCATGATTTTATAATGCATGATTCATGATTCAATTCATGATTCAATTCATAATTCATGATTCATGATTCATGATTCAGTTCATGATTCATAATTCAAGATTCATGAATCAAATTATGATTCATAATTCATGATTCATTATTCGATTCATGATTCATGATTCATGATTCAATTCATGATTTATTATTCATGATTCAATTCATGATTCATGATTCATGATTCATGAGTCGATTCATGATTCATGATTTATGATTCAATTCATGATTCATCATTCAATTCATGATTTATGATTCATGATTCGATTCATGATTCATGATTTATGATTCAATTCATGATTCATGATTCGATTCATGATTCATGAGTCATGATTCAATTCATGATTCATGATTCATGATTTATGATTGAATTCATGATTCAATTCATGATTCATGATTCATGATTCAATTTACGATTCATGATTCATGATTTAATTCATGATTTAATTCATGATTCATGATTCAATTCATGATTCAATTCATGATTCATGATTCATGATTCAATTTATGATTTATGATTCAATTCATGATTCATGATTCGATTCATGATTCATGATTCATGATTTATGATTCATGATTTGATTCATGATTCATAATTAATGATTCCTGATTTAATTCATGATTAATGATTCATGATTTATGATTCAATTCATGTTTCATGATTCATGATTCATGATTCAATTCATGATTCATGATTCAATTCATGATTCATGATTCATGATTAAATTCATGATTAAATTCATGATTCATGATTCATGATTCAATTTATGATTCATGATTCATGATTCAATTCATGATTCAATAATGAATTATGATTCATGATTCAATTCATGATTCATTATTCATGATTCATGATTCAATTCATGATTCATGATTCATGATTCAATTCATGATTCATGATTCAATTCATGATTCATGATTCATGATTCAATTCATGATTCATGATTCATGATTCGATTCATGATTCATGATTTATAATTCAATTCATGATTCATGATTCATGATTCAATTCATGATTTATGATTCGATTCATGATTCATGATTCATGATTCAATTCATTATTCATGATTCGTGATTCAAGATTCAATTCATGATTCATGATTCATGATTCAATTCATGATTCATGATTCATGATTCAATTCATGATTTATGATTCATGATTCATGATTCGATTCATGATTCATGATTCAATTCATGATTCATGAGTCAATTCATAATTCATGATTCATGATTCAATTCATGATTCGATTCATGATTTTTGATTCATGATTCATGATTCGATTCATGATTCAATTCATGATTCAATTCATGATTCATGATTCAATTCATGATTCATGATTCATGATTCAATTCATGATTCATGATTCAATTTATTATTCATGATTCAATTCATGATTCATGATTCATGATTCATGAGTCAATTCATGATTCATGATTTATGATTCAATTCATGATTCATCATTCAATTCATGATTTATGATTCATGATTCGATTCATGATTCATGATTTATGATTCAATTCATGATTCATGATTCGATTCATGATTCATGATTCATCATTCAATTCATGATTTATGATTCATGATTTATGATTCAATTCATGATTCAATTCATGATTCATGATTCATGATTCAATTTATGATTCATGATTCATGATTTAATTCATGATTCAATTCATGATTCATGATTCAATTCATGATTCAATTCATGATTCATGATTCATGATTCAATTTATGATTTATGATTCAATTCATGATTCATGATTCGATTCATGATTCATGATTTATGATTCATGATTTGATTCATGATTCATAATTAATGATTCCTGATTTAATTCATGATTAATGATTCATGATTCATGATTTAATTCATGATTCATGATTTATGATTAAATTCATGATTCAATTCACGATTCATGATTCATGATTCAATTTATGATTCATAATTCATGATTCAATTCATGATTCAATTCATGAATTATGATTCATGATTCAATTCATGATTCATTATTCATGATTCATGATTCAATTCATGATTCATGATTTATGATTCAATTCATGATTCAATTCATGATTCATGATTCATGATTCAATTTATGATTCATGATTCATGATTCGATTCATGATTCATGATTTATGATTCAATTCATGATTCATGATTCGATTCATGATTCATGATTCATGATTCAATTCATGATTCATGATTCGATTCATGATTCATGATTCATGATTCAATTCATGATTTATGATTCAATTCATGATTCATAATTCATGATTCATGAATCAATTCATGATTCATAATTCATGATTCATGATTCAATTCCTGATTCATTATTCAATTCATGATTCATGATTCGATACATGATTCATGATTTATGATTCAATTCATGATTCATGATTTAATTCATGATTCATAATTAATGATTCATGATTCATAATTCAATTCATGATTCATGATTCATGATTCAATTCATGATTCATGATTTAATTTATGATTCAATTCATGATTCTTGATTCAAGATTCCTGATTCATTATTCAATTCATGATTCATGATTCATGATTAAATTCATGATTCATGATTTAATTCATGATTCAATTCATGATTCAATATATGATTCATGATTCATGATTCATGAGTCGATTCATGATTTATGATTTATGATTCAATTCATGATTCATCATTCAATTCATGATTTATGATTCATGATTCGATTCATGATTCATGATTTATGATTCAATTCATGATTCATGATTCGATTCATGATTCATGATTCATGATTCAGTCATGATTCATGATTCATGATTTATGATTCAATTCATGATTCAATTCATGATTCATGATTCATGATTCAATTTATGATTCATGATTCATGATTTAATTCATGATTCAATTCATGATTCATGATTCAATTCATGATTCAATTCATGATTCATGATTCATGATTCAATTTATGATTTATGATTCAATTCATGATTCATGATTCGATTCATGATTCATGATTCATGATTTATGATTCATGATTTGATTCATGATTCATAATTAATGATTCCTGATTTAATTCATGATTAATGATTCATGATTCATGATTCAATTCATGTTTCATGATTCATGATTCATGATTCAATTCATGATTCATGATTCATGATTTAATTCATGATTCATGATTTATGATTAAATTCATGATTCAATTCATGATTCATGATTCATGATTCAATTTATGATTCATGATTCATGATTCAATTCATGATTCAATTCATGAATTATGATTCATGATTCAATTCATGATTCATTATTCATGATTCATGATTCAATTCATGATTCATGATTCATGATTCAATTCATGATTCATGATTCATGATTCGATTCATGATTCATGATTTATGATTCAGTTCATGATTCATGATTCGATTCATGATTCATGATTCATGATTCAATTCATGATTCATGATTCGATTCATGATTCATGATTCATGATTCAATTCATGATTTATGATTCAATTCATGATTCATAATTTATGATTCATGAATCAATTCATGATTCATAATTCATGATTCATGATTCATGATTCAATTCCTGATTCATTATTCAATTCATGATTCATGATTCATGATTCATGATTCATGATTCAATTCATGATTCATGATTCATGATTGGATTCATGATTCATGATTTATAATTCATTTCATGATTCATGATTCATGATTCATGATTCATGATTCAATTCATGATTCATGATTCAATTCATGATTCATGATTCATGATTCTATTCATGATTCAATTCATGATTCATGATTCATGATTTAATTTATGATTCATGATTCATGATTTAATTCATGATTCAATTCATGATTCATGATTCAATTCATGATTCAATTCATGATTCATGATTCAATTTATTATTCATGATTCAATTCATGATTCATGATTCAATTCATGATTCATGATTTTATTCATGATTCATGATTCATGATTCAATTCATGATTCATGATTCAATTCATGATTCATGATTCAAAATATGATTCAAAATTCCTGATTCATGATTCAATTCATGATTCTTGATTCAAGATTCCTGATTCATTATTCAATTCATGATTCATGATTCATGATTCAATTCATGATTCATGATTTAATTCATGATTCAATTCATAATTCAATTCATGATTCATGATTCATGATTCATGAGTCGATTCATGATTCATGAGTCGATTCATGATTCATGATTTATGATTCAATTCATGATTCATCATTCAATTCATGATTTATGATTCATGATTCGATTCATGATTCATGATTTATGATTCAATTCATGATTCATGATTCGATTCATGATTCATGATTCATGATTCAATTTATGATTCATGATTCATGATTTAATTCATGATTCAATTCATGATTCATGATTCAATTCATGATTCAATTCATGATTCATGATTCATGATTCAATTTATGATTTATGATTCAATTCATGATTCATGATTCGATTCATGATTCATGATTCATAATTAATGATTCCTGATTTAATTCATGATTAATGATTCATGATTCATGATTCAATTCATGTTTCATGATTCATGATTCATGATTCAATTCATGATTCATGATTCATGATTTAATTCATGATTCATGATTTATGATTAAATTGATGATTCAATTCATGATTCATGATTCAATTTATGATTCATGATTCATGATTCAATTCATGATTCATTATTCATGATTCATGATTCAATTCATGATTCATGATTAAATTCATGATTCATGATTCATGATTCGATTCATGATTCATGATTTATGCTTCAATTCATGATTCATGATTCGATTCATGATTCATGATTCAATTCATGATTCATGATTCGATTCATGATTCATGATTCAATTCATGATTTATGATTCAATTCATGATTCATAATTAATGATTCATGATTCAATTCATGATTCATTATTCATGATTCATGATTTAATTCATGATTCATTATTCATGATTCATGATTTAATTCATGATTCATGATTGATGATTAAATTCATGATTCAATTCATGATTCATGATTCAATTCATGATTCATGATTCATGATTCATGATTCAATTCATGATTCATGATTCATGATTCGATTCATGATTCATGATTTATGATTAAATTCATGATTCATGATTCAATTCATGATTTATGATTCATGATTCAATTCATGATTCATGATTCATGATTCGATTCATGATTCATGATTCGATTCATGATTCATGATTTATGATTCAATTCATGATTCATGATTCGATTCATGGTTCATGATTCATGATTCAATTCATGATTCATGATTTATGATTCAATTCATGATTCAATTCATGATTCATGATTCATGATTCAATTTATCATTCATGATTCATGATTTAATTCATGATTCAATTCATGATTCATGATTCAATTCATGATTCATGATTCAATTCATGATTCAATTCATGATTCATGATTCATGATTCAATTTATGATTTATGATTCAATTCATGATTCATGATTCGATTCATGATTTGATTCATGATTCATGATTCATGATTCAATTCATGATTCATGATTCGATTCATGATTTGATTCATGATTCAATTCATGATTCATGATTCGATTCATGATTTGATTCATGATTCATGATTCAATTCATGATTCATGATTCATGATTCATGATTCAATTCATGATTCATGATTTATGATTCAATTCATGATTCAATTCATGATTCATGATTCATGATTCAATTTATCATTCATGATTCATGATTTAATTCATGATTCAATTCATGATTCATGATTCAATTCATGATTCATGATTCAATTCATGATTCAATTCATGATTCATGATTCATGATTCAATTTATGATTTATGATTCAATTCATGATTCATGATTCGATTCATGATTTGATTCATGATTCATGATTCATGATTCAATTCATGATTCATGATTCGATTCATGATTTGATTCATGATTCATGATTCATGATTCAATTCATGATTCATGATTCATGATTCATGATTCAATTCATGATTCATCATTCAATTCATGATTTATGATTCATGATTTGATTCATGATTCATGATTTATGATTCAATTCATGATTTATGATTCGATTCATGATTCATGATTCATGATTCAATTCTTGATTCATGATTCATGATTTATTATTCAATTCATGATTCAATTCATGATTCATGATTCATGATTCAATTTATGATTCATGATTCATGATTTAATTCATGATTCATGATTTATGATTAAATTGATGATTCAATTCATGATTCATGATTCAATTTATGATTCATGATTCATGATTCAATTCATGATTCATTATTCATGATTCATGATTCAATTCATGATTCATGATTAAATTCATGATTCATGATTCATGATTCGATTCATGATTCATGATTTATGCTTCAATTCATGATTCATGATTCGATTCATGATTCATGATTCAATTCATGATTCATGATTCGATTCATGATTCATGATTCAATTCATGATTTATGATTCAATTCATGATTCATAATTAATGATTCATGATTCAATTCATGATTCATTATTCATGATTCATGATTTAATTCATGATTCATTATTCATGATTCATGATTTAATTCATGATTCATGATTGATGATTAAATTCATGATTCAATTCATGATTCATGATTCAATTCATGATTCATGATTCATGATTCATGATTCAATTCATGATTCATGATTCATGATTCGATTCATGATTCATGATTTATGATTAAATTCATGATTCATGATTCAATTCATGATTCATGATTCATGATTCAATTCATGATTCATGATTCATGATTCGATTCATGATTCATGATTCGATTCATGATTCATGATTTATGATTCAATTCATGATTCATGATTCGATTCATGGTTCATGATTCATGATTCAATTCATGATTCATGATTTATGATTCAATTCATGATTCAATTCATGATTCATGATTCATGATTCAATTTATCATTCATGATTCATGATTTAATTCATGATTCAATTCATGATTCATGATTCAATTCATGATTCATGATTCAATTCATGATTCATGATTCAATTCATGATTCAATTCATGATTCATGATTCATGATTCAATTTATGATTTATGATTCAATTCATGATTCATGATTCGATTCATGATTTGATTCATGATTCATGATTCATGATTCAATTCATGATTCGATTCATGATTTGATTCATGATTCAATTCATGATTCATGATTCGATTCATGATTTGATTCATGATTCATGATTCATGATTCAATTCATGATTCATGATTCATGATTCATGATTCAATTCATGATTCATGATTTATGATTCAATTCATGATTCAATTCATGATTCATGATTCATGATTCAATTTATCATTCATGATTCATGATTTAATTCATGATTCAATTCATGATTCATGATTCAATTCATGATTCATGATTCAATTCATGATTCAATTCATGATTCATGATTCATGATTCAATTTATGATTTATGATTCAATTCATGATTCATGATTCGATTCATGATTTGATTCATGATTCATGATTCATGATTCAATTCATGATTCATGATTCGATTCATGATTTGATTCATGATTCATGATTCATGATTCAATTCATGATTCATGATTCATGATTCATGATTCAATTCATGATTCATCATTCAATTCATGATTTATGATTCATGATTTGATTCATGATTCATGATTTATGATTCAATTCATGATTTATGATTCGATTCATGATTCATGATTCATGATTCAATTCTTGATTCATGATTCATGATTTATTATTCAATTCATGATTCAATTCATGATTCATGATTCATGATTCAATTTATGATTCATGATTCATGATTTAATTCATGATTCAATTCATGATTCATGATTCAATTCATGATTCAATTCATGATTCATGATTCATGATTCAATTTATGATTTATGATTCAATTCATGATTCATGATTCGATTCATGATTCATGATTTATGATTCATGATTTGATTCATGATTCATAATTAATGATTCCTGATTTAATTCATGATTAATGATTCATGATTCATGATTCAATTCATGTTTCATGATTCATGATTCATGATTCAATTCATGATTCATGATTCATGATTTAATTCATGATTCATGATTTATGATTAAATTCATGATTCAATTCATGATTCATGATTCATGATTCAATTTATGATTCATAATTCATGATTCAATTCATGATTCAATTCATGAATTATGATTCATGATTCAATTCATGATTCATTATTCATGATTCATGATTCAATTCATGATTCATGATTCATGATTCAATTCATGATTCATGATTCATGATTCGATTCATGATTCATGATTTATGATTCAATTCATGATTCATGATTCGATTCATGATTCATGATTCATGATTCAATTCATGATTCATGATTCGATTCATGATTCATGATTCATGATTCAATTCATGATTTATGATTCAATTCATGAATCAATTCATGATTCATAATTCATGATTCATGATTCATGATTCAATTCCTGATTCATTATTCAATTCATGATTCATGATTCGATACATGATTCATGATTTATGATTCAATTCATGATTCATGATTTAATTCATGATTCATAATTAATGATTCATGATTCATAATTCAATTCATGATTCATGATTCATGATTCAATTCATGATTCATGATTTAATTTATGATTCAATTCATGATTCTTGATTCAAGATTCCTGATTCATTATTCAATTCATGATTCATGATTCATGATTCAATTCATGATTCATGATTTAATTCATGATTCAATTCATGATTCAATATATGATTCATGATTCATGATTCATGAGTCGATTAATGATTTATGATTTATGATTCAATTCATGATTCATCATTCAATTCATGATTTATGATTCATGATTCGATTCATGAATCATGATTTATGATTCAATTCATGATTCATGATTCGATTCATGATTCATGATTCATGATTCAGTCATGATTCATGATTCATGATTTATGATTCAATTCATGATTCAATTCATGATTCATGATTCATGATTCAATTTATGATTCATGATTCATGATTTAATTCATGATTCAATTCATGATTCATGATTCAATTCATGATTCATGATTCAATTTATGATTTATGATTCAATTCATGATTCATGATTCGATTCATGATTCATGATTCATGATTTATGATTCATGATTTGATTCATGATTCATAATTAATGATTCCTGATTTAATTCATGATTAATGATTCATGATTCATGATTCAATTCATGTTTCATGATTCATGATTCATGATTCAATTCATGATTCATGATTCATGATTTAATTCATGATTCATGATTTATGATTAAATTCATGATTCAATTCATGATTCATGATTCAATTTATGATTCATGATTCATGATTCAATTCATGATTCAATTCATGAATTATGATTCATGATTCAATTCATGATTCATTATTCATGATTCATGATTCAATTCATGATTCATGATTCATGATTCAATTCATGATTCATGATTCATGATTCGATTCATGATTCATGATTTATGATTCAGTTCATGATTCATGATTCGATTCATGATTCATGATTCATGATTCAATTCATGATTCATGATTCGATTCATGATTCATGATTCATGATTCAATTCATAATTTATGATTCAATTCATGATTCATAATTCATGATTCATGAATCAATTCATGATTCATTATTCAATTCATGATTCATGATTCATGATTCATGATTCATGATTCAATTCATGATTCATGATTCATGATTCGATTCATGATTCATGATTTATAATTCATTTCATGATTCATGATTCATGATTCATGATTCATGATTCATGATTCAATTCATGATTCATGATTCAATTCATGATTCATGATTCAATTCATGATTCATGATTCATGATTCAATTCATGATTCATGATTCATGATTTAATTTATGATTCATGATTCATGATTTAATTCATGATTCAATTCATGATTCATGATTCAATTCATGATTCAATTCATGATTCATGATTCAATTTATTATTCATGATGCAATTCATGATTCATGATTCAATTCATGATTCATGATTTGATTCATGATTCATGATTCAATTCATGATTCATGATTCAATTCCTGATTCATGATTCAAAATATGATTCAAAATTCCTGATTCATGATTCAATTCATGATTCTTGATTCAAGATTCCTGATTCATTATTCAATTCATGATTCATGATTCATGATTCAATTCATGATTCATGATTTAATTCATGATTCAATTCATGATTCATGATTCATGATTCAATTCATGATTCATGATTTAATTCATGATTCAATTCATAATTCAATTCATGATTCATGATTCATGATTCAATTCATGATTCATGATTCATGAGTCGATTCATGATTCATGATTTATGATTCAATTCATGATTCATCATTCAATTCATGATTTATGATTCATGATTCGATTCATGATTCATGATTTATGATTCAATTCATGATTCATGATTCGATTCATGATTCATGATTCATGATTCAATTCATGATTCAATTCATGATTCATGATTCATGATTCAATTTATGATTCATGATTCAAGATTTAATTCATGATTCAATTCATGATTCATGATTCAATTCATGATTCAATTCATGATTCATGATTCATGATTCAATTTATGATTTATGATTCAATTCATGATTCATGATTCGATTCATGATTCATGATTCATAATTAATGATTCCTGATTTAATTCATGATTAATGATTCATGATTCATGATTCAATTCATGTTTCATGATTCATGATTCATGATTCAATTCATGATTCATGATTCATGATTTAATTCATGATTCATGATTTATGATTAAATTGATGATTCAATTCATGATTCATGATTCATGATTCAATTTATGATTCATGATTCATGATTCAATTCATGATTCAATTCATGAATTATGATTCATGATTCAATTCATGATTCATTATTCATGATTCATGATTCAATTCATGATTCATGATTCATGATTAAATTCATGATTCATGATTCATGATTCGATTCATGATTCATGATTTATGCTTCAATTCATGATTCATGATTCGATTCATGATTCATGATTCAATTCATGATTCATGATTCGATTCATGATTCATGATTCATGATTCAATTCATGATTTATGATTCAATTCATGATTCATAATTAATGATTCATGATTCAATTCATGATTCATTATTCATGATTCATGATTCATGATTTAATTCATGATTCATGATTTATGATTAAATTCATGATTCAATTCATGATTCATGATTCATGATTCAATTCATGATTCATGATTCATGATTCATGATTCAATTCATGATTTATGATTCAATTCATGAATCAATTCATGATTCATAATTCATGATTCATGATTCATGATTCAATTCCTGATTCATTATTCAATTCATGATTCATGATTCGATACATGATTCATGATTTATGATTCAATTCATGATTCATGATTTAATTCATGATTCATAATTAATGATTCATGATTCATAATTCAATTCATGATTCATGATTCATGATTCAATTCATGATTCATGATTTAATTTATGATTCAATTCATGATTCTTGATTCAAGATTCCTGATTCATTATTCAATTCATGATTCATGATTCATGATTCAATTCATGATTCATGATTTAATTCATGATTCAATTCATGATTCAATATATGATTCATGATTCATGATTCATGAGTCGATTAATGATTTATGATTTATGATTCAATTCATGATTCATCATTCAATTCATGATTTATGATTCATGATTCGATTCATGATTCATGATTTATGATTCAATTCATGATTCATGATTCGATTCATGATTCATGATTCATGATTCAGTCATGATTCATGATTCATGATTTATGATTCAATTCATGATTCAATTCATGATTCATGATTCATGATTCAATTTATGATTCATGATTCATGATTTAATTCATGATTCAATTCATGATTCATGATTCAATTCATGATTCATGATTCAATTTATGATTTATGATTCAATTCATGATTCATGATTTGATTCATGATTCATGATTCATGATTTATGATTCATGATTTGATTCATGATTCATAATTAATGATTCCTGATTTAATTCATGATTAATGATTCATGATTCATGATTCAATTCATGTTTCATGATTCATGATTCATGATTCAATTCATGATTCATGATTCATGATTTAATTCATGATTCATGATTTATGATTAAATTCATGATTCAATTCATGATTCATGATTCAATTTATGATTCATGATTCATGATTCAATTCATGATTCAATTCATGAATTATGATTCATGATTCAATTCATGATTCATTATTCATGATTCATGATTCAATTCATGATTCATGATTCATGATTCAATTCATGATTCATGATTCATGATTCGATTCATGATTCATGATTTATGATTCAGTTCATGATTCATGATTCGATTCATGATTCATGATTCATGATTCAATTCATGATTCATGATTCGATTCATGATTCATGATTCATGATTCAATTCATAATTTATGATTCAATTCATGATTCATAATTCATGATTCATGAATCAATTCATGATTCATTATTCAATTCATGATTCATGATTCATGATTCATGATTCATGATTCAATTCATGATTCATGATTCATGATTCGATTCATGATTCATGATTTATAATTCATTTCATGATTCATGATTCATGATTCATGATTCATGATTCATGATTCAATTCATGATTCATGATTCAATTCATGATTCATGATTCAATTCATGATTCATGATTCATGATTCTATTCATGATTCAATTCATGATTCATGATTCATGATTTAATTTATGATTCATGATTCATGATTTAATTCATGATTCATGATTTAATTCATGATTCAATTCATGATTCATGATTCAATTCATGATTCAATTCATGATTCATGATTCAATTTATTATTCATGATGCAATTCATGATTCATGATTCAATTCATGATTCATGATTTGATTCATGATTCATGATTCAATTCATGATTCATGATTCAATTCCTGATTCATGATTCAAAATATGATTCAAAATTCCTGATTCATGATTCAATTCATGATTCTTGATTCAAGATTCCTGATTCATTATTCAATTCATGATTCATGATTCATGATTCAATTCATGATTCATGATTTAATTCATGATTCAATTCATGATTCATGATTCATGATTCAATTCATGATTCATGATTTAATTCATGATTCAATTCATAATTCAATTCATGATTCATGATTCATGATTCAATTCATGATTCATGATTCATGAGTCGATTCATGATTCATGATTTATGATTCAATTCATGATTCATCATTCAATTCATGATTTATGATTCATGATTCGATTCATGATTCATGATTTATGATTCAATTCATGATTCATGATTCAATTCATGATTCATGATTCATGATTCAATTCATGATTCAATTCATGATTCATGATTCATGATTCAATTTATGATTCATGATTCAAGATTTAATTCATGATTCAATTCATGATTCATGATTCAATTCATGATTCAATTCATGATTCATGATTCATGATTCAATTTATGATTTATGATTCAATTCATGATTCATGATTCGATTCATGATTCATGATTCATAATTAATGATTCCTGATTTAATTCATGATTAATGATTCATGATTCATGATTCAATTCATGTTTCATGATTCATGATTCATGATTCAATTCATGATTCATGATTCATGATTTAATTCATGATTCATGATTTATGATTAAATTGATGATTCAATTCATGATTCATGATTCATGATTCAATTTATGATTCATGATTCAATTCATGATTCAATTCATGAATTATGATTCATGATTCAATTCATGATTCATTATTCATGATTCATGATTCAATTCATGATTCATGATTCATGATTAAATTCATGATTCATGATTCATGATTCGATTCATGATTCATGATTTATGCTTCAATTCATGATTCATGATTCGATTCATGATTCATGATTCAATTCATGATTCATGATTCGATTCATGATTCATGATTCATGATTCAATTCATGATTTATGATTCAATTCATGATTCATAATTAATGATTCATGATTCAATTCATGATTCATTATTCATGATTCATGATTCATGATTTAATTCATGATTCATGATTTATGATTAAATTCATGATTCAATTCATGATTCATGATTCATGATTCAATTCATGATTCATGATTCATGATTCATGATTCAATTCATGATTCATGATTCATGATTCGATTCATGATTCATGATTTATGATTAAATTCATGATTCATGATTCAATTCATGATTCATGATTCATGATTCAATTCATGATTCATGATTCATGATTCGATTCATGATTCATGATTCGATTCATGATTCATGATTTATGATTCAATTCATGATTCATGATTCGATTCATGGTTCATGATTCATGATTCAATTCATGATTCATGATTTATGATTCAATTCATGATTCAATTCATGATTCATGATTCATGATTCAATTTATCATTCATGATTCATGATTTAATTCATGATTCAATTCATGATTCATGATTCAATTCATGATTCATGATTCAATTCATGATTCAATTCATGATTCATGATTCATGATTCAATTTATGATTTATGATTCAATTCATGATTCATGATTCGATTCATGATTTGATTCATGATTCATGATTCATGATTCAATTCATGATTCATGATTCGATTCATGATTTGATTCATGATTCATGATTCATGATTCAATTCATGATTCATGATTCAATTTCTGATTCATGATTCAATTCATGATTCATAATTCATGATTCATGATTCATAATTCATGATTCATGATTCAAATCATGATTCAAGATTCAATTTATGATTCATGATTCATGATTTATGATTCATGATTCGATTCATGATTCATGATTCATGATTCATGATTTATGATTCATGATTCGATTTATGATTCATAATTAATGATTCATGATTTAATTCATGATTAATAATTCATGATTCATGATTCAATTCATGATTCATGATTCATGATTTAATTCATGATTCATGATTCATGATTTAGTTCATGATTTATGATTTATGATAAAATTCATGATTCAATTCATGATTCATGATTCATGATTCAATTTATGATTCATGATTCATGATTTAATTCATGATTCATGATTTATGATTCAATTCATGATTCAATTCATGATTCATGATTCATGATTCAATTCATGATTCATTATTCATGATTCATGATTCAATTCATGATTCATGATTCAATTCATGATTCAAGAATCAATTCATTAATCGATTCATGATTCAATTCATGATTTAATGCATGATTCATGATTCATGATTTGATTCATGATTCATGATTTATGATTCAATTCATGATTCATGATTCGATTCATGATTCATGATTCATGATTCAATTCATGATTCATGATTCGATTCATGATTCATGATTCATGATTCATGATTCATGATTCCATTCATGATTCATAATTCATGATTCATGATTCAATTTATGATTTTATAATTCATGATTCATGATTCAATTCATGATTCATGATTCAAGATTCATGATTCATGATTCCATTCATGATTCATAATTCATGATTCATGATTCAATTTATGATTTTATAATTCATGATTCATGATTCAATTCATGATTCAATTCATAATTCATGATTCATGATTCATGATTCAATTCATGATTCATGATTCGATTCATGATTCATGATTTATGATTCAATTCATGGCCCATGATTCAATTCATGATTCATGATTCAAGATTCATGATTCATGATTCCATTCATGATTCATAATTCATGATTCATGATTCAATTTATGATTTTATAATTCATGATTCATGATTCAATTCATGATTCAATTCATAATTCATGATTCATGATTCATGATTCAAATCATGATTCAAGATTCAATTTATGATTCATGATTCATGATTTATGATTCATGATTCGATTCATGATTCATGATTCATGATTCATGATTTATGATTCATGATTCGATTTATGATTCATAATTAATGATTCATGATTTAATTCATGATTAATAATTCATGATTCATGATTCAATTCATGATTCATGATTCATGATTTAATTCATGATTCATGATTCATGATTTAGTTCATGATTTATGATTTATGATAAAATTCATGATTCAATTCATGATTCATGATTCATGATTCAATTTATGATTCATGATTCATGATTTAATTCATGATTCATGATTTATGATTCAATTCATGATTCAATTCATGATTCATGATTCATGATTCAATTCATGATTCATTATTCATGATTCATGATTCAATTCATGATTCATGATTCAATTCATGATTCAAGAATCAATTCATTAATCGATTCATGATTCAATTCATGATTTAATGCATGATTCATGATTCATGATTTGATTCATGATTCATGATTTATGATTCAATTCATGATTCATGATTCGATTCATGATTCATGATTCATGATTCAATTCATGATTCATGATTCGATTCATGATTCATGATTCATGATTCATGATTCATGATTCCATTCATGATTCATAATTCATGATTCATGATTCAATTTATGATTTTATAATTCATGATTCATGATTCAATTCATGATTCATGATTCAAGATTCATGATTCATGATTCCATTCATGATTCATAATTCATGATTCATGATTCAATTTATGATTTTATAATTCATGATTCATGATTCAATTCATGATTCAATTCATAATTCATGATTCATGATTCATGATTCAATTCATGATTCATGATTCGATTCATGATTCATGATTTATGATTCAATTCATGGCCCATGATTCAATTCATGATTCATGATTCAATTCATGATTCAATTCATAATTCATGATTCATGATTCATGATTCAATTCATGATTCATAATTCATGATTCATGAATCAATTCATGATTCATAATTTATGATTCATGATTCGATTCATGATTCATGATTCATGATTCAATTTATGATTCATGATTCATGATTTAATTCATGATTCAATTCATGATTCATGATTCAATTCATGATTCAATTCATGATTCATGATTCATGATTCAATTCATGATTCAATTCATAATTCATGATTCATGATTCATGATTCAATTCATGATTCATAATTCATGATTCATGAATCAATTCATGATTCATAATTTATGATTCATGATTCGATTCATGATTCATGATTCATGATTCAATTTATTATTCATGATTCATGATTTAATTCATGATTCAATTCATGATTCATGATTCAATTCATGATTCAATTCATGATTCATGATTCATGATTCAATTTATGATTTATGATTCAATTCATGATTCATGATTCGATTCATGATTCATGATTCATAATTAATGATTCCTGATTTAATTCATGATTAATGATTCATGGTTCATGATTCAATTCATGTTTCATGATTCATGATTCATGATTCAATTCATGCTTCATGATTCATGATTTAATTCATGATTCATGATTTATGATTAAATTGATGATTCAATTCATGATTCATGATTCATGATTCAATTTATGATTCATGATTCATGATTCAATTCATGATTCAATTCATGAATTATGATTCATGATTCAATTCATGATTCATTATTCATGATTCATGATTCAATTCATGATTCATGATTCAATTCATGATTCATGATTCATGATTAAATTCATGATTCATGATTCATGATTCGATTCATGATTCATGATTTATGCTTCAATTCATGATTCATGATTCGATTCATGATTCATGATTCATGATTCAATTCATGATTCATGATTCGATTCATGATTCATGATTCATGATTCAATTCATGATTTATGATTCAATTCATGATTCATAATTAATGATTCATGATTCAATTCATGATTCATTATTCATGATTTATGATTCATGATTAAATTCATGATTCATGATTTATGATTAAATTCATGATTCAATTCATGATTCATGATTCATGATTCAATTCATGATTCATGATTCATGATTCAATTCATGATTCATGATTCATGATTCGATTCATGATTCATGATTTATGATTAAATTCATGATTCATGATTCAATTCATGATTCATGATTCAATTCATGATTCATGATTCATGATTCGATTCATGATTCATGATTCGATTCATGATTCATGATTTAAGATTCAATTCATGATTCATGATTCGATTCATGGTTCATGATTCATGATTCAATTCATGATTCATGATTTATGATTCAATTCATGATTCAATTCATGATTCATGATTCAATTTATCATTCATGATTCATGATTTAATTCATGATTCAATTCATGATTCATGATTCAATTCATGATTCATGATTCAATTCATGATTCATGATTCAATTCATGATTCATGATTCAATTCATGATTCAATTCATGATTCATGATTCATGATTCAATTTATGATTTATGATTCAATTCATGATTCATGATTCGATTCATGATTTGATTCATGATTCATGATTCATGATTCAATTCATGATTCATGATTCGATTCATGATTTGATTCATGATTCATGATTCATGATTCAATTCATGATTCATGATTCATGATTTAATTCATGATTCATGATTCATGATTTAGTTCATGATTTATGATTTATGATTAAATTCATGATTCAATTCATGATTCATGATTCATGATTCAATTTATGATTCATGATTCATGATTTAATTCATGATTCATGATTTATGATTCAATTCATGATTCAATTCATGATTCATGATTCAATTCATGATTCATTATTCATGATTCATGATTCAATTCATGATTCATGATTCAATTCATGATTCAAGAATCAATTCATTAATCGATTCATGATTCAATTCATGATTTAATGCATGATTCATGATTCATGATTCGATTCATGATTCATGATTTATGATTCAATTCATGATTCATGATTCGATTCATGATTCATGATTCAATTCATGATTCATGATTCGATTCATGATTCATGATTCATGATTCATGATTCCATTCATGATTCATAATTCATGATTCATGATTCAATTTATGATTTTATAATTCATGATTCATGATTCAATTCATGATTCATGATTCGATTCATGATTCATGATTCATGATTCAATTCATGATTTATGATTCAATTCATGAATCAATTCATGATTCATAATTCATGATTCATGATTCATGATTCAATTCCTGATTCATTATTCAATTCATGATTCATGATTCGATACATGATTCATGATTTATGATTCAATTCATGATTCATGATTTAATTCATGATTCATAATTAATGATTCATGATTCATAATTCAATTCATGATTCATGATTCATGATTCAATTCATGATTCATGATTTAATTTATGATTCAATTCATGATTCTTGATTCAAGATTCCTGATTCATTATTCAATTCATGATTCATGATTCATGATTCAATTCATGATTCATGATTTAATTCATGATTCAATTCATGATTCAATATATGATTCATGATTCATGATTCATGAGTCGATTCATGATTTATGATTTATGATTCAATTCATGATTCATCATTCAATTCATGATTTATGATTCATGATTCGATTCATGATTCATGATTTATGATTCAATTCATGATTCATGATTCGATTCATGATTCATGATTCATGATTCAGTCATGATTCATGATTCATGATTTATGATTCAATTCATGATTCAATTCATGATTCATGATTCATGATTCAATTTATGATTCATGATTCATGATTTAATTCATGATTCAATTCATGATTCATGATTCAATTCATGATTCAATTCATGATTCATGATTCAATTTATGATTTATGATTCAATTCATGATTCATGATTCGATTCATGATTCATGATTCATGATTTATGATTCATGATTTGATTCATGATTCATAATTAATGATTCCTGATTTAATTCATGATTAATGATTCATGATTCATGATTCAATTCATGTTTCATGATTCATGATTCATGATTCAATTCATGATTCATGATTCATGATTTAATTCATGATTCATGATTTATGATTAAATTCATGATTCAATTCATGATTCATGATTCAATTTATGATTCATGATTCATGATTCAATTCATGATTCAATTCATGAATTATGATTCATGATTCAATTCATGATTCATTATTCATGATTCATGATTCAATTCATGATTCATGATTCATGATTCAATTCATGATTCATGATTCATGATTCGATTCATGATTCATGATTTATGATTCAGTTCATGATTCATGATTCGATTCATGATTCATGATTCATGATTCAATTCATGATTCATGATTCGATTCATGATTCATGATTCATGATTCAATTCATGATTTATGATTCAATTCATGATTCATAATTCATGATTCATGAATCAATTCATGATTCATTATTCAATTCATGATTCATGATTCATGATTCATGATTCATGATTCATGATTCAATTCATGATTCATGATTCATGATTCGATTCATGATTCATGATTTATAATTCATTTCATGATTCATGATTCATGATTCATGATTCATGATTCATGATTCAATTCATGATTCATGATTCAATTCATGATTCATGATTCAATTCATGATTCATGATTCATGATTCTATTCATGATTCAATTCATGATTCATGATTCATGATTTAATTTATGATTCATGATTCATGATTTAATTCATGATTCAATTCATGATTCATGATTCAATTCATGATTCAATTCATGATTCATGATTCAATTTATTATTCATGATGCAATTCATGATTCATGATTCAATTCATGATTCATGATTTGATTCATGATTCAGGATTCAATTCATGATTCATGATTCAATTCCTGATTCATGATTCAAAATATGATTCAAAATTCCTGATTCATGATTCAATTCATGATTCTTGATTCAAGATTCCTGATTCATTATTCAATTCATGATTCATGATTCATGATTCAATTCATGATTCATGATTTAATTCATGATTCAATTCATGATTCATGATTCATGATTCAATTCATGATTCATGATTTAATTCATGATTCAATTCATAATTCAATTCATGATTCATGATTCATGATTCAATTCATGATTCATGATTCATGAGTCGATTCATGATTCATGATTTATGATTCAATTCATGATTCATCATTCAATTCATGATTTATGATTCATGATTCGATTCATGATTCATGAATTATGATTCAATTCATGATTCATGATTCGATTCATGATTCATGATTCATGATTCAATTCATGATTCATGATTCATGATTCAATTTATGATTCATGATTCATGATTTAATTCATGATTCAATTCATGATTCATGATTCAATTCATGATTTAATTCATGATTCATGATTCATGATTCAATTTATGATTTATGATTCAATTCATGATTCATGATTCGATTCATGATTCATGATTCATAATTAATGATTCCTGATTTAATTCATGATTAATGATTCATGATTCATGATTCAATTCATGTTTCATGATTCATGATTCATGATTCAATTCATGATTCATGATTCATGATTTAATTCATGATTCATGATTTATGATTAAATTGATGATTCAATTCATGATTCATGATTCATGATTCAATTTATGATTCATGATTCATGATTCAATTCATGATTCAATTCATGATTCATTATTCATGATTCATGATTCAATTCATGATTCATGATTCATGATTAAATTCATGATTCATGATTCATGATTCGATTCATGATTCATGATTTATGCTTCAATTCATGATTCATGATTCGATTCATGATTCATGATTCAATTCATGATTCATGATTCGATTCATGATTCATGATTCATGATTCAATTCATGATTTATGATTCAATTCATGATTAATAATTAATGATTCATGATTCAATTCATGATTCATTATTCATGATTCATGATTCATGATTTAATTCATGATTCATGATTTATGATTAAATTCATGATTCAATTCATGATTCATGATTCATGATTCAATTCATGATTCATGATTCATGATTCATGATTCAATTCATGATTCATGATTCATGATTCGATTCATGATTCATGATTTATGATTAAATTCATGATTCATGATTCAATTCATGATTCATGATTCATGATTCAATTCATGATTCATGATTCATGATTCGATTCATGATTCATGATTCGATTCATGATTCATGATTTATGATTCAATTCATGATTCATGATTTGATTCATGGTTCATGATTCATGATTCAATTCATGATTCATGATTTATGATTCAATTCATGATTCAATTCATGATTCATGATTCATGATTCAATTCATGATTCATGATTCAATTCATGATTCATGATTCGATTCATGATTTGATTCATGATTCATGATTCAATTCATGATTCATGATTCAATTTCTGATTCATGATTCAATTCATGATTCATAATTCATGATTCATGATTCATAATTCATGATTCATGATTCAAATCATGATTCAAGATTCAATTTATGATTCATGATTCATGATTTATGATTCATGATTCGATTCATGATTCATGATTCATGATTCATGATTTATGATTCATGATTCGATTTATGATTCATAATTAATGATTCATGATTTAATTCATGATTAATAATTCATGATTCACGATTCAATTCATGATTCATGATTCATGATTCATGATTTAATTCATGATTCATGATGCATGATTTAGTTCATGATTTATGATTTATGATTAAATTCATGATTCAATTCATGATTCATGATTCATGATTCAATTTATGATTCATGATTCATGATTTAATTCATGATTCATGATTTATGATTCAATTCATGATTCAATTCATGATTCATGATTCATGATTCAATTCATGATTCATTATTCATGATTCATGATTCAATTCATGATTCATGATTCAATTCATGATTCAAGAATCAATTCATTAATCGATTCATGATTCAATTCAAGATTTAATGCATGATTCATGATTCATGATTCGATTCATGATTCATGATTTATGATTCAATTCATGATTCATGATTCGATTCATGATTCATGATTCATGATTCAATTCATGATTCATGATTCGATTCATGATTCATGATTCATGATTCATGATTCATGATTCCATTCATGATTCATAATTCATGATTCATGATTCAATTTATGATTTTATAATTCATGATTCATGATTCAATTCATGATTCATGATTCAAGATTCATGATTCATGATTCCATTCATGATTCATAATTCATGATTCATGATTCAATTTATGATTTTATAATTCATGATTCATGATTCAATTCATGATTCAATTCATAATTCATGATTCATGATTCATGATTCAATTCATGATTCATGATTCGATTCATGATTCATGATTTATGATTCAATTCATGGCCCATGATTCAATTCATGATTCATGATTCAATTCATGATTCAATTCATAATTCATGATTCATGATTCATGATTCAATTCATGATTCATAATTCATGATTCATGAATCAATTCATGATTCATAATTTATGATTCATGATTCGATTCATGATTCATGATTCATGATTCAATTTATGATTCATGATTCATGATTTAATTCATGATTCAATTCATGATTCATGATTCAATTCATGATTCAATTCATGATTCATGATTCATGATTCAATTCATGATTCAATCCATAATTCATGATTCATGATTCATGATTCAATTCATGATTCATAATTCATGATTCATGAATCAATTCATGATTCATAATTTATGATTCATGATTCGATTCATGATTCATGATTCATGATTCAATTTATTATTCATGATTCATGATTTAATTCATGATTCAATTCATGATTCATGATTCAATTCATGATTCAATTCATGATTCATGATTCATGATTCAATTTATGATTTATGATTCAATTCATGATTCATGATTCGATTCATGATTCATGATTCATAATTAATGATTCCTGATTTAATTCATGATTAATGATTCATGGTTCATGATTCAATTCATGTTTCATGATTCATGATTCATGATTCAATTCATGATTCATGATTCATGATTTAATTCATGATTCATGATTTATGATTAAATTGATGATTCAATTCATGATTCATGATTCATGATTCAATTTATGATTCATGATTCATGATTCAATTCATGATTCAATTCATGAATTATGATTCATGATTCAATTCATGATTCATTATTCATGATTCATGATTCAATTCATGATTCATGATTCATGATTAAATTCATGATTCATGATTCATGATTCGATTCATGATTCATGATTTATGCTTCAATTCATGATTCATGATTCGATTCATGATTCATGATTCATGATTCAATTCATGATTCATGATTCGATTCATGATTCATGATTCATGATTCAATTCATGATTTATGATTCAATTCATGATTCATAATTAATGATTCATGATTCAATTCATGATTCATTATTCATGATTTATGATTCATGATTTAATTCATGATTCATGATTTATGATTAAATTCATGATTCAATTCATGATTCATGATTCATGATTCAATTCATGATTCATGATTCATGATTCAATTCATGATTCATGATTCATGATTCGATTCATGATTCATGATTTATGATTAAATTCATGATTCATGATTCAATTCATGATTCATGATTCAATTCATGATTCATGATTCATGATTCGATTCATGATTCATGATTCGATTCATGATTCATGATTTAAGATTCAATTCATGATTCATGATTCGATTCATGGTTCATGATTCATGATTCAATTCATGATTCATGATTTATGATTCAATTCATGATTCAATTCATGATTCATGATTCAATTTATCATTCATGATTCATGATTTAATTCATGATTCAATTCATGATTCATGATTCATGATTCAATTCATGATTCATGATTCAATTCATGATTCAATTCATGATTCATGATTCATGATTCAATTTATGATTTATGATTCAATTCATGATTCATGATTCGATTCATGATTTGATTCATGATTCATGATTCATGATTCAATTCATGATTCATGATTCGATTCATGATTTGATTCATGATTCATGATTCATGATTCAATTCATGATTCATGATTCATGATTCATGATTTAATTCATGATTCATGATTCATGATTTAGTTCATGATTTATGATTTATGATTAAATTCATGATTCAATTCATGATTCATGATTCATGATTCAATTTATGATTCATGATTCATGATTTAATTCATGATTCATGATTTATGATTCAATTCATGATTCAATTCATGATTCATGATTCAATTCATGATTCATTATTCATGATTCATGATTCAATTCATGATTCATGATTCAATTCATGATTCAAGAATCAATTCATTAATCGATTCATGATTCAATTCATGATTTAATGCATGATTCATGATTCATGATTCGATTCATGATTCATGATTTATGATTCAATTCATGATTCATGATTCGATTCATGATTCATGATTCAATTCATGATTCATGATTCGATTCATGATTCATGATTCATGATTCATGATTCCATTCATGATTCATAATTCATGATTCATGATTCAATTTATGATTTTATAATTCATGATTCATGATTCAATTCATGATTCTTGATTTGATTCATGATTCATGATTCATGATTCAATTCATGATTTATGATTCAATTCATGAATCAATTCATGATTCATAATTCATGATTCATGATTCATGATTCAATTCCTGATTCATTATTCAATTCATGATTCATGATTCGATACATGATTCATGATTTATGATTCAATTCATGATTCATGATTTAATTCATGATTCATAATTAATGATTCATGATTCATAATTCAATTCATGATTCATGATTCATGATTCAATTCATGATTCATGATTTAATTTATGATTCAATTCATGATTCTTGATTCAAGATTCCTGATTCATTATTCAATTCATGATTCATGATTCATGATTCAATTCATGATTCATGATTTAATTCATGATTCAATTCATGATTCAATATATGATTCATGATTCATGAGTCGATTCATGATTTATGATTTATGATTCAATTCATGATTCATCATTCAATTCATGATTTATGATTCATGATTCGATTCATGATTCATGATTTATGATTCAATTCATGATTCATGATTCGATTCATGATTCATGATTCATGATTCAGTCATGATTCATGATTCATGATTTATGATTCAATTCATGATTCAATTCATGATTCATGATTCATGATTCAATTTATGATTCATGATTCATGATTTAATTCATGATTCAATTCATGATTCATGATTCAATTCATGATTCAATTCATGATTCATGATTCAATTTATGATTTATGATTCAATTCATGATTCATGATTCGATTCATGATTCATGATTCATGATTTATGATTCATGATTTGATTCATGATTCATAATTAATGATTCCTGATTTAATTCATGATTAATGATTCATGATTCATGATTCAATTCATGTTTCATGATTCATGATTCATGATTCAATTCATGATTCATGATTCATGATTTAATTCATGATTCATGATTTATGATTAAATTCATGATTCAATTCATGATTCATGATTCAATTTATGATTCATGATTCATGATTCAATTCATGATTCAATTCATGAATTATGATTCATGATTCAATTCATGATTCATTATTCATGATTCATGATTCAATTCATGATTCATGATTCATGATTCAATTCATGATTCATGATTCATGATTCGATTCATGATTCATGATTTATGATTCAGTTCATGATTCATGATTCGATTCATGATTCATGATTCATGATTCAATTCATGATTCATGATTCGATTCATGATTCATGATTCAATTCATGATTTATGATTCAATTCATGATTCATAATTCATGATTCATGAATCAATTCATGATTCATTATTCAATTCATGATTCATGATTCATGATTCATGATTCAATTCATGATTCATGATTCATGATTCGATTCATGATTCATGATTTATAATTCATTTCATGATTCATGATTCATGATTCATGATTCATGATTCATGATTCAATTCATGATTCATGATTCAATTCATGATTCATGATTCAATTCATGATTCATGATTCATGATTCTATTCATGATTCAATTCATGATTCATGATTCATGATTTAATTTATGATTCATGATTCATGATTTAATTCATGATTCAATTCATGATTCATGATTCAATTCATGATTCAATTCATGATTCATGATTCAATTTATTATTCATGATGCAATTCATGATTCATGATTCAATTCATGATTCATGATTTGATTCATGATTCAGGATTCAATTCATGATTCATGATTCAATTCCTGATTCATGATTCAAAATATTATTCAAAATTCCTGATTCATGATTCAATTCATGATTCTTGATTCAAGATTCCTGATTCATTATTCAATTCATGATTCATGATTCATGATTCAATTCATGATTCATGATTTAATTCATGATTCAATTCATGATTCATGATTCATGATTCAATTCATGATTCATGATTTAATTCATGATTCAATTCATAATTCAATTCATGATTCATGATTCATGATTCAATTCATGATTCATGATTCATGAGTCGATTCATGATTCATGATTTATGATTCAATTCATGATTCATCATTCAATTCATGATTTATGATTCATGATTCGATTCATGATTCATGATTTATGATTCAATTCATGATTCATGATTCGATTCATGATTCATGATTCAATTCATGATTCAATTCATGATTCATGATTCATGATTCAATTTATGATTCATGATTCATGATTTAATTCATGATTCAATTCATGATTCATGATTCAATTCATGATTCATGATTCATGATTCAATTTATGATTTATGATTCAATTCATGATTCATGATTCGATTCATGATTCATGATTCATAATTAATGATTCCTGATTTAATTCATGATTAATGATTCATGATTCATGATTCAATTCATGTTTCATGATTCATGATTCATGATTCAATTCATGATTCATGATTCATGATTTAATTCATGATTCATGATTTATGATTAAATTGATGATTCAATTCATGATTCATGATTCAATTTATGATTCATGATTCATGATTCAATTCATGATTCAATTCATGAATTATGATTCATGATTCAATTCATGATTCATTATTCATGATTCATGATTCAATTCATGATTCATGATTCATGATTAAATTCATGATTCATGATTCATGATTCGATTCATGATTCATGATTTATGCTTCAATTCATGATTCATGATTCGATTCATGATTCATGATTCAATTCATGATTCATGATTCGATTCATGATTCATGATTCATGATTCAATTCATGATTTATGATTCAATTCATGATTCATAATTAATGATTCATGATTCAATTCATGATTCATTATTCATGATTCATGATTCATGATTTAATTCATGATTCATGATTTATGATTAAATTCATGATTCAATTCATGATTCATGATTCATGATTCAATTCATGATTCATGATTCATGATTCATGATTCAATTCATGATTCATGATTCATGATTCGATTCATGATTCATGATTTATGATTAAATTCATGATTCATGATTCAATTCATGATTCATGATTCATGATTCAATTCATGATTCATGATTCATGATTCGATTCATGAATCATGATTCGATTCATGATTCATGATTTATGATTCAATTCATGATTCATGATTTGATTCATGGTTCATGATTCATGATTCAATTCATGATTCATGATTTATGATTCAATTCATGATTCAATTCATGATTCATGATTCATGATTCAATTCATGATTCATGATTCAATTCATGATTCATGATTCGATTCATGATTTGATTCATGATTCATGATTCATGATTCAATTCATGATTCATGATTCAATTTCTGATTCATGATTCAATTCATGATTCATAATTCATGATTCATGATTCATAATTCATGATTCATGATTCAAATCATGATTCAAGATTCAATTTATGATTCATGATTCATGATTTATGATTCATGATTCGATTCATGATTCATGATTCATGATTCATGATTTATGATTCATGATTCGATTTATGATTCATAATTAATGATTCATGATTTAATTCATGATTAATAATTCATGATTCATGATTCAATTCATGATTCATGATTCATGATTCATGATTTAATTCATGATTCATGATGCATGATTTAGTTCATGATTTATGATTTATGATTAAATTCATGATTCAATTCATGATTCATGATTCATGATTCGATTCATGATTCATGATTCATAATTAATGATTCCTGATTTAATTCATGATTAATGATTCATGATTCATGATTCAATTCATGTTTCATGATTCATGATTCATGATTCAATTCATGATTCATGATTCATGATTTAATTCATGATTCATGATTTATGATTAAATTGATGATTCAATTCATGATTCATGATTCATGATTCAATTTATGATTCATGATTCATGATTCAATTCATGATTCAATTCATGAATTATGATTCATGATTCAATTCATGATTCATTATTCATGATTCATGATTCAATTCATGATTCATGATTCATGATTAAATTCATGATTCATGATTCATGATTCGATTCATGATTCATGATTTATGCTTCAATTCATGATTCATGATTCGATTCATGATTCATGATTCAATTCATGATTCATGATTCGATTCATGATTCATGATTCATGATTCAATTCATGATTTATGATTCAATTCATGATTCATAATTAATGATTCATGATTCAATTCATGATTCATTATTCATGATTCATGATTCATGATTTAATTCATGATTCATGATTTATGATTAAATTCATGATTCAATTCATGATTCATGATTCATGATTCAATTCATGATTCATGATTCATGATTCATGATTCAATTCATGATTCATGATTCATGATTCGATTCATGATTCATGATTTATGATTAAATTCATGATTCATGATTCAATTCATGATTCATGATTCATGATTCAATTCATGATTCATGATTCATGATTCGATTCATGATTCATGATTCGATTCATGATTCATGATTTATGATTCAATTCATGATTCATGATTTGATTCATGGTTCATGATTCATGATTCAATTCATGATTCATGATTTATGATTCAATTCATGATTCAATTCATGATTCATGATTCATGATTCAATTCATGATTCATGATTCAATTCATGATTCATGATTCGATTCATGATTTGATTCATGATTCATGATTCATGATTCAATTCATGATTCATGATTCAATTTCTGATTCATGATTCAATTCATGATTCATAATTCATGATTCATGATTCATAATTCATGATTCATGATTCAAATCATGATTCAAGATTCAATTTATGATTCATGATTCATGATTTATGATTCATGATTCGATTCATGATTCATGATTCATGATTCATGATTTATGATTCATGATTCGATTTATGATTCATAATTAATGATTCATGATTTAATTCATGATTAATAATTCATGATTCATGATTAATAATTCATGATTCATGATTCAATTCATGATTCATGATTCATGATTCATGATTTAATTCATGATTCATGATGCATGATTTAGTTCATGATTTATGATTTATGATTAAATTCATGATTCAATTCATGATTCATGATTCATGATTCAATTTATGATTCATGATTCATGATTTAATTCATGATTCATGATTTATGATTCAATTCATGATTCAATTCATGATTCATGATTCATGATTCAATTCATGATTCATTATTCATGATTCATGATTCAATTCATGATTCATGATTCAATTCATGATTCAAGAATCAATTCATTAATCGATTCATGATTCAATTCATGATTTAATGCATGATTCATGATTCATGATTCGATTCATGATTCATGATTTATGATTCAATTCATGATTCATGATTCGATTCATGATTCATGATTCATGATTCAATTCATGATTCATGATTCGATTCATGATTCATGATTCATGATTCATGATTCATGATTCCATTCATGATTCATAATTCATGATTCATGATTCAATTTATGATTTTATAATTCATGATTCATGATTCAATTCATGATTCATGATTCAAGATTCATGATTCATGATTCCATTCATGATTCATAATTCATGATTCATGATTCAATTTATGATTTTATAATTCATGATTCATGATTCAATTCATGATTCAATTCATAATTCATGATTCATGATTCATGATTCAATTCATGATTCATGATTCGATTCATGATTCATGATTTATGATTCAATTCATGGCCCATGATTCAATTCATGATTCATGATTCAATTCATGATTCAATTCATAATTCATGATTCATGATTCATGATTCAATTCATGATTCATAATTCATGATTCATGAATCAATTCATGATTCATAATTTATGATTCATGATTCGATTCATGATTCATGATTCATGATTCAATTTATGATTCATGATTCATGATTTAATTCATGATTCAATTCATGATTCATGATTCAATTCATGATTCAATTCATGATTCATGATTCATGATTCAATTCATGATTCAATTCATAATTCATGATTCATGATTCATGATTCAATTCATGATTCATAATTCATGATTCATGAATCAATTCATGATTCATAATTTATGATTCATGATTCGATTCATGATTCATGATTCAATTTATTATTCATGATTCATGATTTAATTCATGATTCAATTCATGATTCATGATTCAATTCATGATTCAATTCATGATTCATGATTCATGATTCAATTTATGATTTATGATTCAATTCATGATTCATGATTCGATTCATGATTCATGATTCATAATTAATGATTCCTGATTTAATTCATGATTAATGATTCATGGTTCATGATTCAATTCATGTTTCATGATTCATGATTCATGATTCAATTCATGATTCATGATTCATGATTTAATTCATGATTCATGATTTATGATTAAATTGATGATTCAATTCATGATTCATGATTCATGATTCAATTTATGATTCATGATTCATGATTCAATTCATGATTTAATTCATGAATTATGATTCATGATTCAATTCATGATTCATTATTCATGATTCATGATTCAATTCATGATTCATGATTCATGATTAAATTCATGATTCATGATTCATGATTCGATTCATGATTCATGATTTATGCTTCAATTCATGATTCATGATTCGATTCATGATTCATGATTCATGATTCAATTCATGATTCATGATTCGATTCATGATTCATGATTCATGATTCAATTCATGATTTATGATTCAATTCATGATTCATAATTAATGATTCATGATTCAATTCATGATTCATTATTCATGATTTATGATTCATGATTTAATTCATGATTCATGATTTATGATTAAATTCATGATTCAATTCATGATTCATGATTCATGATTCAATTCATGATTCATGATTCATGATTCAATTCATGATTCATGATTCATGATTCGATTCATGATTCATGATTTATGATTAAATTCATGATTCATGATTAAATTCATGATTCATGATTCAATTCATGATTCATGATTCATGATTCGATTCATGATTCATGATTCGATTCATGATTCATGATTTAAGATTCAATTCATGATTCATGATTCGATTCATGGTTCATGATTCATGATTCAATTCATGATTCATGATTTATGATTCAATTCATGATTCAATTCATGATTCATGATTCAATTTATCATTCATGATTCATGATTTAATTCATGATTCAATTCATGATTCATGATTCAATTCATGATTCATGATTCAATTCATGATTCATGATTCAATTCATGATTCAATTCATGATTCATGATTCGATTCATGATTTGATTCATGATTCATGATTCATGATTCAATTCATGATTCATGATTCGATTCATGATTTGATTCATGATTCATGATTCATGATTCAATTCATGATTCATGATTCATGATTTAATTCATGATTCATGATTCATGATTTAGTTCATGATTTATGATTTATGATTAAATTCATGATTCAATTCATGATTCATGATTCATGATTCAATTTATGATTCATGATTTATGATTTAATTCATGATTCATGATTTATGATTCAATTCATGATTCAATTCATGATTCATGATTCAATTCATGATTCATGATTCAATTCATGATTCATTATTCATGATTCATGATTCAATTCATGATTCATGATTCAATTCATGATTCATGATTCAATTCATGATTCAAGAATCAATTCATTAATCGATTCATGATTCAATTCATGATTTAATGCATGATTCATGATTCATGATTCGATTCATGATTCATGATTTATGATTCAATTCATGATTCATGATTCGATTCATGATTCATGATTCAATTCATGATTCATGATTCGATTCATGATTCATGATTCATGATTCCATTCATGATTCATAATTCATGATTCATGATTCAATTTATGATTTTATAATTCATGATTCATGATTCAATTCATGATTCATGATTCGATTCATGATTCATGATTCATGATTCAATTCATGATTTATGATTCAATTCATGAATCAATTCATGATTCATAATTCATGATTCATGATTCATGATTCAATTCCTGATTCATTATTCAATTCATGATTCATGATTCGATACATGATTCATGATTTATGATTCAATTCATGATTCATGATTTAATTCATGATTCATAATTAATGATTCATGATTCATAATTCAATTCATGATTCATGATTCAATTCATGATTCATGATTTAATTTATGATTCAATTCATGATTCTTGATTCAAGATTCCTGATTCATTATTCAATTCATGATTCATGATTCATGATTCAATTCATGATTCATGATTTAATTCATGATTCAATTCATGATTCAATATATGATTCATGATTCATGATTCATGAGTCGATTCATGATTTATGATTTATGATTCAATTCATGATTCATCATTCAATTCATGATTTATGATTCATGATTCGATTCATGATTCATGATTTATGATTCAATTCATGATTCATGATTCGATTCATGATTCATGATTCATGATTCAGTCATGATTCATGATTCATGATTTATGATTCAATTCATGATTCAATTCATGATTCATGATTCATGATTCAATTTATGATTCATGATTCATGATTTAATTCATGATTCAATTCATGATTCATGATTCAATTCATGATTCAATTCATGATTCATGATTCAATTTATGATTTATGATTCAATTCATGATTCATGATTCGATTCATGATTCATGATTCATGATTTATGATTCATGATTTGATTCATGATTCATAATTAATGATTCCTGATTTAATTCATGATTAATGATTCATGATTCATGATTCAATTCATGTTTCATGATTCATGATTCATGATTCAATTCATGATTCATGATTCATGATTTAATTCATGATTCATGATTTATGATTAAATTCATGATTCAATTCATGATTCATGATTCAATTTATGATTCATGATTCATGATTCAATTCATGATTCAATTCATGAATTATGATTCATGATTCAATTCATGATTCATTATTCATGATTCATGATTCAATTCATGATTCATGATTCATGATTCAATTCATGATTCATGATTCATGATTCGATTCATGATTCATGATTTATGATTCAGTTCATGATTCATGATTCGATTCATGATTCATGATTCATGATTCAATTCATGATTCATGATTCGATTCATGATTCATGATTCATGATTCAATTCATGATTTATGATTCAATTCATGATTCATAATTCATGATTCATGAATCAATTCATGATTCATTATTCAATTCATGATTCATGATTCATGATTCATGATTCATGATTCAATTCATGATTCATGATTCATGATTCGATTCATGATTCATGATTTATAATTCATTTCATGATTCATGATTCATGATTCATGATTCATGATTCAATTCATGATTCATGATTCAATTCATGATTCATGATTCAATTCATGATTCATGATTCATGATTCTATTCATGATTCAATTCATGATTCATGATTCATGATTTAATTTATGATTCATGATTCATGATTTAATTCATGATTCAATTCATGATTCATGATTCAATTTATGATTCAATTCATGATTCATGATTCAATTTATTATTCATGATGCAATTCATGATTCATGATTCAGTTCATGATTCATGATTTGATTCATGATTCATGATTCAATTCATGATTCATGATTCAATTCCTGATTCATGATTCAAAATATGATTCAAAATTCCTGATTCATGATTCAATTCATGATTCTTGATTCAAGATTCCTGATTCATTATTCAATTCATGATTCATGATTCAATTCATGATTCATGATTTAATTCATGATTCAATTCATGATTCATGATTCATGATTCAATTCATGATTCATGATTTAATTCATGATTCAATTCATAATTCAATTCATGATTCATGATTCAATTCATGATTCATGATTCATGAGTCGATTCATGATTCATGATTTATGATTCAATTCATGATTCATCATTCAATTCATGATTTATGATTCATGATTCGATTCATGATTCATGATTTATGATTCAATTCATGATTCATGATTCGATTCATGATTCATGATTCATGATTCAATTCATGATTCAATTCATGATTCATGATTCATGATTCAATTTATGATTCATGATTCATGATTTAATTCATGATTCAATTCATGATTCATGATTCAATTCATGATTCAATTCATGATTCATGATTCATGATTCAATTTATGATTTATGATTCAATTCATGATTCATGATTCGATTCATGATTCATGATTCATAATTAATGATTCCTGATTTAATTCATGATTAATGATTCATGATTCATGATTCAATTCATGTTTCATGATTCATGATTCATGATTCAATTCATGATTCATGATTCATGATTTAATTCATGATTCATGATTTATGATTAAATTGATGATTCAATTCATGATTCATGATTCATGATTCAATTTATGATTCATGATTCATGATTCAATTCATGATTCAATTCATGAATTATGATTCATGATTCAATTCATGATTCATTATTCATGATTCATGATTCAATTCATGATTCATGATTCATGATTAAATTCATGATTCATGATTCATGATTCGATTCATTATTCATGATTTATGCTTCAATTCATGATTCATGATTCGATTCATGATTCATGATTCAATTCATGATTCATGATTCGATTCATGATTCATGATTCATGATTCAATTCATGATTTATGATTCAATTCATGATTCATAATTAATGATTCATGATTCAATTCATGATTCATTATTCATGATTCATGATTCATGATTTAATTCATGATTCATGATTTATGATTAAATTCATGATTCAATTCATGATTCATGATTCATGATTCAATTCATGATTCATGATTCATGATTCATGATTCAATTCATGATTCATGATTCATGATTCGATTCATGATTCATGATTTATGATTAAATTCATGATTCATGATTCAATTCATGATTCATGATTCATGATTTAATTCATGATTCATGATTCATGATTCGATTCATGATTCATGATTCGATTCATGATTCATGATTAATGATTCATGATTCAATTCATGATTCATTATTCATGATTCATGATTCATGATTTAATTCATGATTCATGATTTATGATTAAATTCATGATTCAATTCATGATTCATGATTCATGATTCAATTCATGATTCATGATTCATGATTCATGATTCAATTCATGATTCATGATTCATGATTCGATTCATGATTCATGATTTATGATTAAATTCATGATTCATGATTCAATTCATGATTCATGATTCATGATTTGATTCATGGTTCATGATTCATGATTCAATTCATGATTCATGATTTATGATTCAATTCATGATTCAATTCATGATTCATGATTCATGATTCAATTTATCATTCATGATTCATGATTTAATTCATGATTCAATTCATGATTCATGATTCAATTCATGATTCATGATTCAATTCATGATTCAATTCATGATTCATGATTCATGATTCAATTTATGATTTATGATTCAATTCATGATTCATGATTCGATTCATGATTTGATTCATGATTCATGATTCATGATTCAATTCATGATTCATGATTCGATTCATGATTTGATTCATGATTCATGATTCATGATTCAATTCATGATTCATGATTCAATTTCTGATTCATGATTCAATTCATGATTCATAATTCATGATTCATGATTCATAATTCATGATTCATGATTCAAATCATGATTCAAGATTCAATTTATGATTCATGATTCATGATTTATGATTCATGATTCGATTCATGATTCATGATTCATGATTCATGAATTATGATTCATGATTCGATTTATGATTCATAATTAATGATTCATGATTTAATTCATGATTAATAATTCATGATTCATGATTCAATTCATGATTCATGATTCATGATTCATGATTTAATTCATGATTCATGATTCATGATTTAGTTCATGATTTATGATTTATGATTAAATTCATGATTCAATTCATGATTCATGATTCATGATTCAATTTATGATTCATGATTCATGATTTAATTCATGATTCATGATTTATGATTCAATTCATGATTCAATTCATGATTCATGATTCATGATTCAATTCATGATTCATTATTCATGATTCATGATTCAATTCATGATTCATGATTCAATTCATGATTCAAGAATCAATTCATTAATCGATTCATGATTCAATTCATGATTTAATGCATGATTCATGATTCATGATTCGATTCATGATTCATGATTTATGATTCAATTCATGATTCATGATTCGATTCATGATTCATGATTCATGATTCAATTCATGATTCATGATTCGATTCATGATTCATGATTCATGATTCATGATTCATGATTCCATTCATGATTCATAATTCATGATTCATGATTCAATTTATGATTTTATAATTCATGATTCATGATTCAATTCATGATTCATGATTCAAGATTCATGATTCATGATTCCATTCATGATTCATAATTCATGATTCATGATTCAATTTATGATTTTATAATTCATGATTCATGATTCAATTCATGATTCAATTCATAATTCATGATTCATGATTCATGATTCAATTCATGATTCATGATTCGATTCATGATTCATGATTTATGATTCAATTCATGGCCCATGATTCAATTCATGATTCATGCTTCAATTCATGATTCAATCCACGATTCATGATTCATGATTTATGATTCAATTCATGGCCCATGATTCAATTCATGATTCATGATTTAATTCATGATTCAATTCATGATTCATGATTCAATTCATGATTCAATTCATGATTCATGATTCATGATTCAATTTATAATTTATGATTCAATTCATGATTCATGATTCAATTCATGTTTCATGATTCATGATTCATGATTCAATTCATGATTCATGATTCATGATTTAATTCATGATTCATGATTTATGATTAAATTGATGATTCAATTCATGATTCATGATTCAATTTATGATTCATGATTCATGATTCAATTCATGATTCAATTCATGAATTATGATTCATGATTCAATTCATGGTTCATTATTCATGATTCATGATTCAATTCATGATTCATGATTCATGATTAAATTCATGATTCATGATTCATGATTCGATTCATGATTCATGATTTATGCTTCAATTCATGATTCATGATTCGATTCATGATTCATGATTCAATTCATGATTCATGATTCGATTCATGATTCATGATTCATGATTCAATTCATGATTTATGATTCAATTCATGATTCATAATTAATGATTCATGATTCAATTCATGATTCATTATTCATGATTCATGATTCATGATTTAATTCATGATTCATGATTTATGATTAAATTCATGATTCAATTCATGATTCATGATTCATGATTCATGATTCAATTCATGATTCATGATTCATGATTCGATTCATGATTCATGATTTATGATTAAATTCATGATTCATGATTCAATTCATGATTCATGATTCATGATTCAATTCATGATTCATGATTCATGATTCGATTCATGATTCATGATTCGATTCATGATTCATGATTTATGATTCAATTCATGATTCATGATTCGATTCATGGTTCATGATTCATGATTCAATTCATGATTCATGATTTATGATTCAATTCATGATTCAATTCATGATTCATGATTCATGATTCAATTTATCATTCATGATTCATGATTTAATTCATGATTCAATTCATGATTCATGATTCAATTCATGATTCAATTCATGATTCAATTCATGATTCATGATTCATGATTCAATTTATGATTTATGATTCAATTCATGATTCATGATTCGATTCATGATTTGATTCATGATTCATGATTCATGATTCAATTCATGATTCATGATTCGATTCATGATTTGATTCATGATTCATGATTCATGATTCAATTCATGATTCATGATTCATGATTCATGATTTAATTTCTGATTCATGATTCAATTCATGATTCAATTCATGATTCATAATTCATGATTCATGATTCATAATTCATGATTCATGATTCAAATCATGATTCAAGATTCAATTTATGATTCATGATTCATGATTTATGATTCATGATTCGATTCATGATTCATGATTCGATTCATGATTCATGATTCATGATTCTCAATTTATGATTCATGATTCGATTTATGATTCATAATTAATGATTCATGATTCATGATTCAATTCATGATTCATGATTCATGATTTAATTCATGATTCATGATTCATGATTTAGTTCATGATTTATGATTTATGATTAAATTCATGATTCAATTCATGATTCATGATTCATGATTCAATTTATGATTCATGATTCATGATTTAATTCATGATTCATGATTTATGATTCAATTCATGATTCAATTCATGATTCATGATTCATGATTCAATTCATGATTCATTATTCATGATTCATGATTCAATTCATGATTCATGATTCAATTCATGATTCAAGAATCAATTCATTAATCGATTCATGATTCAATTCATTAATCGATTCATGATTCAATTCATGATTTAATGCATGATTCATGATTCATGATTCGATTCATGATTCATAATTTATGATTCAATTCATGATTCATGATTCGATTCATGATTCATGATTCATGATTCAATTCATGATTCATGATTCGATTCATGATTCATGATTCATGATTCATGATTCATGATTCCATTCATGATTCATAATTCATGATTCATGATTCAATTTATGATTTTATAATTCATAATTCATGATTCAATTCATGATTCAATTCATAATTCATGATTCATGATTCATGATTCAATTCATGATTCATGATTCCATTCATGATTCATAATTCATGATTCATGATTCAATTTATGATTTTATAATTCATGATTCATGATTCAATTCATGATTCAATTCATAATTCATGATTCATGATTCATGATTCAATTCATGATTCATAATTCATGATTCATGAATCAATTCATGATTCATAATTTATGATTCATGATTCGATTCATGATTCATGATTCATGATTCAATTCATGATTCATGATTCATGATTCAATTCCTGATTCATTATTCAATTCATGATTCATGATTCGATTCATGATTCATGATTTATGATTCAATTCATGATTCATGATTCAATTCATGATTCATAATTAATGATTCATGATTCAATTCATGATTCATGATTCATGATTCAATTCATGATTCATGATTAAATTCATGATTCATGATTCATGATTCAATTCATGATTCATGATTCATGATTCGATTCATGATTCATGATTTATAATTCAATTCATGATTCATGATTCATGATTCAATTCATGATTCATGATTCAATTCATGATTCATGATTCATGATTCATGATTCAATTCATGATTCATGATTCATGATTCAATTCATGATTCAATTCATGATTCATGATTCATGATTCAATTTATGATTCATGATTCATGATATAATTCATGATTCAATTCATGATTCATGATTCATGATTCAATTTATGATTCATGATTCAATTCATGACTCATGATTCAATTCATGATTCATGATTTGATTCATGATTCATGATTCATGATTCAATTCATGATTCATGATTCATGATTCAATTCCTGATTCATGATTCAATTCATGATTCATAATTCATGATTCATGATTCAATTCATGATTCTTGATTCAAGATTCATGATTCATGATTCAATTCATGATTCATGATTCATTTTATGATTCATGATTTGATTTATGATTCATGATTCATGATTCATGTCATGATTCATGATTCATGATTCAATTCATGATTCATGATTCAATTCATGATTCATGATTCGATTCATGATTCATAATTCATGATTCATGATTCGATTCATGATTTTTGATTCATGATTCATGATTTGATTCATGATTCGATTCATGATTCATGATTCAATTCATGATTCATGATTCATGATTCATGATTCAATTAATGAATTATGATTTATGATTCATGATTCAATTCATGATTCATGATTCATGATTCAATTCATGATTCAATTAATAATTCAATTCATGATTCATGATTCGATTCATGATTCATGATTCATGATTCAATTCATGATCCATGATTCAATTCATGCTTCATGATCCATGATTCAATTCATACTTCATGATTCATGATTCAATTCATGATTCATGATTCATGATTCAATTCCTGATTCATTATTCAATTCATGATTCATGATTCGATTCATGATTCATGATTTATGATTCAATTCATGATTCATGATTCAATTCATGATTCATAATTAATGATTCATGATTCAATTCATGATTCATGATTCATGATTCAATTCATGATTCATGATTAAATTCATGATTCATGATTCATGATTCAATTCATGATTCATGATTCATGATTCGATTCATGATTCATGATTTATAATTCAATTCATGATTCATGATTCATGATTCAATTCATGATTCATGATTCAATTCATGATTCATGATTCATGATTCATGATTCAATTCATGATTCATGATTCATGATTCAATTCATGATTCAATTCATGATTCATGATTCATGATTCAATTTATGATTCATGATTCATGATATAATTCATGATTCAATTCATGATTCATGATTCATGATTCAATTTATGATTCATGATTCAATTCATGACTCATGATTCAATTCATGATTCATGATTTGATTCATGATTCATGATTCATGATTCAATTCATGATTCATGATTCATGATTCAATTCCTGATTCATGATTCAATTCATGATTCATAATTCATGATTCATGATTCAATTCATGATTCTTGATTCAAGATTCATGATTCATGATTGAATTCATGATTCATGATTCATTTTATGATTCATGATTTGATTTATGATTCATGATTCATGATTCATGTCATGATTCATGATTCAATTCATGATTCATGATTCGATTCATGATTCATAATTCATGATTCATGATTCGATTCATGATTTTTGATTCATGATTCATGATTTGATTCATGATTCGATTCATGATTCATGATTCAATTCATGATTCATGATTCATGATTCATGATTCAATTAATGAATTATGATTTATGATTCATGATTCAATTCATGATTCATGATTCATGATTCAATTCATGATTCAATTAATAATTCAATTCATGATTCATGATTCGATTCATGATTCATGATTCATGATTCAATTCATGATCCATGATTCAATTCATGCTTCATGATCCATGATTCAATTCATACTTCATGATTCATGATTCAATTCAGGATTCATGATTCCATTCATGATTCATAATTCATGATTCATGATTCAATTTATGATTTTATAATTCATGATTCATGATTCAATTCATGATTCAATTCATAATTCATGATTCATGATTCATGATTCAATTCATGATTCATAATTCATGATTAATGAATCAATTCATGATTCATAATTTATGATTCATGATTCGATTCATGATTCATGATTCATGATTCAATTCATGATTCATGATTCATGATTCAATTCCTGATTCATTATTCAATTCATGATTCATGATTCGATTCATGATTCATGATTTATGATTCAATTCATGATTCATGATTCAATTCATGATTCATAATTAATGATTCATGATTCAATTCATGATTCATGATTCATGATTCAATTCATGATTCATGATTCATGATTCATGATTCAATTCATGATTCATGATTCATGATTTATAATTCAATTCATGATTCATGATTCATGATTCAATTCATGATTCATGATTCATGATTCAATTCATGATTCATGATTCATGATTCATGATTCAATTCATGATTCATGATTCAATTCATGATTCAATTCATGATTCATGATTCATGATTCAATTTATGATTCATGATTCATGATATAATTCATGATTCAATTCATGATTCATGATTCATGATTCAATTTATGATTCATGATTCAATTCATGACTCATGATTCAATTCATGATTCATGATTTGATTCATGATTCATGATTCATGTTTCAATTCATGATTCATGATTCATGATTCAATTCCTGATTCATGATTCAATTCATGATTCATAATTCATGATTCATGATTCAATTCATGATTCTTGATTCAAGATTCATGATTCATGATTCAATTCATGATTCATGATTCATTTTATGATTCATGATTTGATTTATGATTCATGATTCATGATTCATGATTCAATTAATGATTCATGATTTATGATTCATGATTCAATTCATGATTCATGATTCAATTCATGATTCAATTAATAATTCAATTCATGATTCATGATTCGATTCATGATTCATGATTCATGATTCAATTCATGATCCATGATTCAATTCATGCTTCATGATCCATGATTCAATTCATGCTTCATTATTCATGATTCAATTCAGGATTCATGATTCAAGATTCATGATTCATGATTCGATTCATGATTTTTGATTCATGATTCATGATTCGATTCATGATTCATAATTCAATTCATGATTCATGATTCATGATTCATGATTCAATTTATGATGCATGATTCATGATTCATGATTTAATTCATGATTCAATTCATGATTCATTATTCAATTCATGATTCGATTCATGATTCATGATTCATGAATCAATTCATGATTCATAATTCATGATTCATGATTCGATTCATGATTCATGATTCATGATTCAATTCATGATTCATGATTCATGATTCAATTCCTGATTCATTATTCAATTCATGATTCATGATTCGATTCATGATTCATGATTTATGATTCAATTCATGATTCATGATTCAATTAATGATTCATAATTAATGATTCATGATTCAATTCATGATTCATGATTCATGATTCAATTCATGATTCATGATTCATGATTCAATTCATGATTCATGATTCATGATTCGATTCATGATTCATGATTTATAAATCAATTCATGATTCATGATTCATGATTCAATTCATGATTCATGATTCATGATTCAATTCATGATTCATGATTCATGATTCAATTCATGATTCATGATTCATGATTCAATTCATGATTCAATTCATGATTCATGATTCATGATTCAATTTATGATTCATGATTCATGATATAATTCATGATTCAATTCATTATTCATGATTCATGATTCAATTTATGATTCATGATTCAATTCATGACTCATGATTCAATTCATGATTCATGATTTGATTCATGATTCATGATTCATGATTCAATTCATGATTCATGATTCATGATTCAATTCCTGATTCATGATTCAATTCATGATTCATGATTAAATTCATGATTCTTGATTCAAGATTCATGATTCATGATTCAATTCATGATTCATGATTCATTTTATGATTCATGATTTGATTTATGATTCATGATTCATGATTCATGTCATGATTCATGATTCATGATTTAATTCATGATTCATGATTCATGATTCAATTCATGATTTTTGATTCATGATTCATGATTTGATTCATGATTCGATTCATGATTCATGATTCAATTCATGATTCATGATTCATGATTCATGATTCAATTAATGATTCATGATTTATGATTCATGATTCAATTCATGATTCATGATTCAATTCATGATTCAATTAATGATTCAATTCATGATTCATGATTCAATTTATGATTCATGACTCATGATTCATGATTCAATTCATAATTCAATTCATGATTCATGATTCAATTCATGATTCAATTTATGATTCATGATTCAATTCATGATTCATAATTCATGATTCATGATTCAATTCATGATTCATTATTCAATTCATGATTCATGATTCAATTTATGATTCGATTCATGATTACATTCATGATTCGATTCATGATTCATGATTCATGATTCGATTCATGATTCATGATTCATGATTCAATTCATGATCCATGATTCAATTCATGCTTAATGATCCATGATTCAATTCATGCTTCATGATTCATGATTCAATTCAGGATTCATGATTCAAGATTCATGATTCATGATTCGATTCATGATTTTTGATTCATGATTCATGATTCGATTCATGATTCATAATTCAATTCATGATTCATGATTCATGATTCATGATTCATTTTATGTTTCATTATTCATTAATCATGATTTATTTCATGATTCAATTCATGATTCATGATTCAATTCATGATTTAATTTATGATTCATGATTTAATTTATGATTCATGATTCAATTCATGATTTAATTCCTGATTCATGATTCAATTTATGATTCATGATTCAATTCATGATTCATGATTCAATTCATGATTCGATTCATGATTCATGATTCATGATTCAATTCATGATTCATGATTCAATTCCTGATTTATGATTCAATTAATGATTCATAATTCATGATTCTTAATTCATGATTCAATTCATGATTCATGATTCATGATTCGTGATTTGATTCATAATTTTTGATTCATGATTCATGATTCGATTCATGATTCATGATTCATGATTCAATTCATGATTCATGATTCATGATTCATGATTCAATTTATGATTCATGATTCATGATTTAATTCATGATTCAATTCATGATTCATGATTCAAATCATGAATCATGATTCATGATTCATGATTCATGATTTAATTTATGTTTCATGATTTATTAATCATGATTTAATTCATGATTCAATTCATGATGCATGATTCAATTCATGATTCAATTCATGATTCATGATTCAAAATTCATGATTCATGATTCAATTCATGATTCGAATCCTGATTCAATTCATGATTCATGATTCGATTTATGATTCATGATTCAATTCATAATTCATGATTCATGATTCAATTCATGATTCATGATTCATGATTCAATTCATTTTTCCTGATTCATGATTCAATTCATGATTCATGATTCATAATTCATGATTTGATTCATGATTCTTGATTCATAATTCATGATTCAATTCATGATACATGATTCATGATTCATAATACAATTCATGAATTATGATTAATGATTCGATTCATGATTCAATTCATGATTCATAATTCATGATTTATGATTCGATTCATGATTCACCATTCATGATTCAATTCATGATCCATGATTTATTTCATGATTCATGATTCATGATTCAATTCATGATTCAATCCATGATTCATGGTTCATGATTCATGATTCATGATTCAATTCATGATTCATAATTCATGATTCATGATTCAATTCATGATTCATGATTCATGATTCAATTCATGATTTATTATTCATGATTCAATTCATGATTCATGATTCATGATTCATGAGTCGATTCATGATTCATGATTTATGATTCAATTCATGATTCATCATTCAATTCATGATTTATGATTCATGATTCGATTCATGATTCATGATTTATGATTCAATTCATGATTCATGATTCGATTCATGATTCATGAGTCATGATTCAATTCATGATTCATGATTCATGATTTATGATTCAATTCATGATTCAATTCATAATTCATGATTCATGATTCAATTTACGATTCATGATTCATGATTTAATTCATGATTTAATTCATGATTCATGATTCAATTCATGATTCATGATTCATGATTCAATTTATGATTTATGATTGAATTCATGATTCATGATTCGATTCATGATTCATGATTCATGATTTATGATTCATGATTTAATTCATGATTCATAATTAATGATTCCTGATTTAATTCATGATTAATGATTCATGATTTATGATTCAATTCATGTTTCATGATTCATGATTAAATTCATGATTCAATTCATGATTCATGATTCATGATTCAATTTATGATTCATGATTCATGATTCAATTCATGATTCAATAATGAATTATGATTCATGATTCAATTCATGATTCATTATTCATGATTCATGATTCATGATTCTCAATTTATGATTCATGATTCGATTTATGATTCATAATTAATGATTCATGATTCATGATTCAATTCATGATTCATGATTCATGATATAATTCATGATTCATGATTCATGATTTAGTTCATGATTTATGATTTATGATTAAATTCATGATTCAATTCATGATTCATGATTCATGATTCAATTTATGATTCATGATTCATGATTTAATTCATGATTCATGATTTATGATTCAATTCATGATTCAATTCATGATTCATGATTCATGATTCAATTCATGATTCATTATTCATGATTCATGATTCAATTCATGATTCATGATTCAATTCATGATTCAAGAATCAATTCATTAATCGATTCATGATTCAATTCATTAATCGATTCATGATTCAATTCATGATTTAATGCATGATTCATGATTCATGATTCGATTCATGATTCATAATTTATGATTCAATTCATGATTCATGATTCGATTCATGATTCATGATTCATGATTCAATTCATGATTCATGATTCGATTCATGATTCATGATTCATGATTCATGATTCATGATTCCATTCATGATTCATAATTCATGATTCATGATTCAATTTATGATTTTATAATTCATGATTCATGATTCAATTCATGATTCATGATTCAAGATTCATGATTCATGATTCCATTCATGATTCATAATTCATGATTCATGATTCAATTTATGATTTTATAATTCATGATTCATGATTCAATTCATGATTCAATTCATAATTCATGATTCATGATTCATGATTCAATTCATGATTCATGATTCGATTCATGATTCATGATTTATGATTCAATTCATGGCCCATGATTCAATTCATGATTCATGCTTCAATTCATGATTCAATCCATGATTCATGGTTCATGATTCATGATTCATTAATCCATTCATGATTCATAATTCATGATTCATGATTCAATTTATGATTTTATAATTCATAATTCATGATTCAATTCATGATTCAATTCATAATTCATGATTCATGATTCATGATTCAATTCATGATTCATGATTCCATTCATGATTCATAATTCATGATTCATGATTCAATTTATGATTTTATAATTCATGATTCATGATTCAATTCATGATTCAATTCATAATTCATGATTCATGATTCATGATTCAATTCATGATTCATAATTCATGATTCATGAATCAATTCATGATTCATAATTTATGATTCATGATTCGATTCATGATTCATGATTCATGATTCAATTCATGATTCATGATTCATGATTCAATTCCTGATTCATTATTCAATTCATGATTCATGATTCGATTCATGATTCATGATTTATGATTCAATTCATGATTCATGATTCAATTCATGATTCATAATTAATGATTCATGATTCAATTCATGATTCATGATTCATGATTCAATTCATGATTCATGATTAAATTCATGATTCATGATTCATGATTCAATTCATGATTCATGATTCATGATTCGATTCATGATTCATGATTTATAATTCAATTCATGATTCATGATTCATGATTCAATTCATGATTCATGATTCAATTCATGATTCATGATTCATGATTCATGATTCAATTCATGATTCATGATTCATGATTCAATTCATGATTCAATTCATGATTCATGATTCATGATTCAATTTATGATTCATGATTCATGATATAATTCATGATTCAATTCATGATTCATGATTCATGATTCAATTTATGATTCATGATTCAATTCATGACTCATGATTCAATTCATGATTCATGATTTGATTCATGATTCATGATTCATGATTCAATTCATGATTCATGATTCATGATTCAATTCCTGATTCATGATTCAATTCATGATTCATAATTCATGATTCATGATTCAATTCATGATTCTTGATTCAAGATTCATGATTCATGATTCAATTCATGATTCATGATTCATTTTATGATTCATGATTTGATTTATGATTCATGATTCATGATTCATGTCATGATTCATGATTCATGATTCAATTCATGATTCATGATTCAATTCATGATTCATGATTCGATTCATGATTCATAATTCATGATTCATGATTCGATTCATGATTTTTGATTCATGATTCATGATTTGATTCATGATTCGATTCATGATTCATGATTCAATTCATGATTCATGATTCATGATTCATGATTCAATTAATGAATTATGATTTATGATTCATGATTCAATTCATGATTCATGATTCATGATTCAATTCATGATTCAATTAATAATTCAATTCATGATTCATGATTCGATTCATGATTCATGATTCATGATTCAATTCATGATCCATGATTCAATTCATGCTTCATGATCCATGATTCAATTCATACTTCATGATTCATGATTCAATTCATGATTCATGATTCATGATTCAATTCCTGATTCATTATTCAATTCATGATTCATGATTCGATTCATGATTCATGATTTATGATTCAATTCATGATTCATGATTCAATTCATGATTCATAATTAATGATTCATGATTCAATTCATGATTCATGATTCATGATTCAATTCATGATTCATGATTAAATTCATGATTCATGATTCATGATTCAATTCATGATTCATGATTCATGATTCGATTCATGATTCATGATTTATAATTCAATTCATGATTCATGATTCATGATTCAATTCATGATTCATGATTCAATTCATGATTCATGATTCATGATTCAATTCATGATTCATGATTCATGATTCAATTCATGATTCAATTCATGATTCATGATTCATGATTCAATTTATGATTCATGATTCATGATATAATTCATGATTCAATTCATGATTCATGATTCATGATTCAATTTATGATTCATGATTCAATTCATGACTCATGATTCAATTCATGATTCATGATTTGATTCATGATTCATGATTCACGATTCAATTCATGATTCATGATTCATGATTCAATTCCTGATTCATGATTCAATTCATGATTCATAATTCATGATTCATGATTCAATTCATGATTCTTGATTCAAGATTCATGATTCATGATTCAATTCATGATTCATGATTCATTTTATGATTCATGATTTGATTTATGATTCATGATTCATGATTCATGTCATGATTCATGATTCAATTCATGATTCATGATTCGATTCATGATTCATAATTCATGATTCATGATTCGATTCATGATTTTTGATTCATGATTCATGATTTGATTCATGATTCGATTCATGATTCATGATTCAATTCATGATTCATGATTCATGATTCATGATTCAATTAATGAATTATGATTTATGATTCATGATTCAATTCATGATTCATGATTCATGATTCAATTCATGATTCAATTAATAATTCAATTCATGATTCATGATTCGATTCATGATTCATGATTCATGATTCAATTCATGATCCATGATTCAATTCATGCTTCATGATCCATGATTCAATTCATACTTCATGATTCATGATTCAATTCAGGATTCATGATTCCATTCATGATTCATAATTCATGATTCATGATTCAATTTATGATTTTATAATTCATGATTCATGATTCAATTCATGATTCAATTCATAATTCATGATTCATGATTCATGATTCAATTCATGATTCATAATTCATGATTAATGAATCAATTCATGATTCATAATTTATGATTCATGATTCGATTCATGATTCATGATTCATGATTCAATTCATGATTCATGATTCATGATTCAATTCCTGATTCATTATTCAATTCATGATTCATGATTCGATTCATGATTCATGATTTATGATTCAATTCATGATTCATGATTCAATTCATGATTCATAATTAATGATTCATGATTCAATTCATGATTCATGATTCATGATTCAATTCATGATTCATGATTCATGATTCATGATTCAATTCATGATTCATGATTCATGATTCGATTCATGATTCATGATTTATAATTCAATTCATGATTCATGATTCATGATTCAATTCATGATTCATGATTCATGATTCAATTCATGATTCATGATTCATGATTCATGATTCAATTCATGATTCATGATTCAATTCATGATTCAATTCATGATTCATGATTCATGATTCAATTTATGATTCATGATTCATGATATAATTCATGATTCAATTCATGATTCATGATTCATGATTCAATTTATGATTCATGATTCAATTCATGACTCATGATTCAATTCATGATTCATGATTTGATTCATGATTCATGATTCATGTTTCAATTCATGATTCATGATTCATGATTCAATTCCTGATTCATGATTCAATTCATGATTCATAATTCATGATTCATGATTCAATTCATGATTCTTGATTCAAGATTCATGATTCATGATTCAATTCATGATTCATGATTCATTTTATGATTCATGATTTGATTTATGATTCATGATTCATGATTCATGATTCAATTAATGATTCATGATTTATGATTCATGATTCAATTCATGATTCATGATTCAATTCATGATTCAATTAATAATTCAATTCATGATTCATGATTCGATTCATGATTCATGATTCATGATTCAATTCATGATCCATGATTCAATTCATGCTTCATGATCCATGATTCAATTCATGCTTCATTATTCATGATTCAATTCAGGATTCATGATTCAAGATTCATGATTCATGATTCGATTCATGATTTTTGATTCATGATTCATGATTCGATTCATGATTCATAATTCAATTCATGATTCATGATTCATGATTCATGATTCAATTTATGATGCATGATTCATGATTCATGATTTAATTCATGATTCAATTCATGATTCATTATTCAATTCATGATTCGATTCATGATTCATGATTCATGAATCAATTCATGATTCATAATTCATGATTCATGATTCGATTCATGATTCATGATTCATGATTCAATTCATGATTCATGATTCATGATTCAATTCCTGATTCATTATTCAATTCATGATTCATGATTCGATTCATGATTCATGATTTATGATTCAATTCATGATTCATGATTCAATTAATGATTCATAATTAATGATTCATGATTCAATTCATGATTCATGATTCATGATTCAATTCATGATTCATGATTCATGATTCAATTCATGATTCATGATTCATGATTCAATTCATGATTCATGATTCATGATTCGATTCATGATTCATGATTTATAATTCAATTCATGATTCATGATTCATGATTCAATTCATGATTCATGATTCATGATTCAATTCATGATTCATGATTCATGATTCAATTCATGATTCATGATTCATGATTCAATTCATGATTCAATTCATGATTCATGATTCATGATTCAATTTATGATTCATGATTCATGATATAATTCATGATTCAATTCATTATTCATGATTCATGATTCAATTTATGATTCATGATTCAATTCATGACTCATGATTCAATTCATGATTCATGATTTGATTCATGATTCATGATTCATGATTCAATTCATGATTCATGATTCATGATTCAATTCCTGATTCATGATTCAATTCATGATTCATGATTAAATTCATGATTCTTGATTCAAGATTCATGATTCATGATTCAATTCATGATTCATGATTCATTTTATGATTCATGATTTGATTTATGATTCATGATTCATGATTTAATTCATGATTCATGATTCAATTCATGATTTTTGATTCATGATTCATGATTTGATTCATGATTCGATTCATGATTCATGATTCAATTCATGATTCATGATTCATGATTCATGATTCAATTAATGATTCATGATTTATGATTCATGATTCAATTCATGATTCATGATTCAATTCATGATTCAATTAATGATTCAATTCATGATTCATGATTCAATTTATGATTCATGACTCATGATTCATGATTCAATTCATAATTCAATTCATGATTCATGATTCAATTCATGATTCAATTTATGATTCATGATTCAATTCATGATTCATAATTCATGATTCATGATTCAATACATGATTCATTATTCAATTCATGATTCATGATTCAATTTATGATTCGATTCATGATTACATTCATGATTCGATTCATGATTCGATTCATGATTCATGATTCATGATTCAATTCATGATCCATGATTCAATTCATGCTTAATGATCCATGATTCAATTCATGCTTCATGATTCATGATTCAATTCAGGATTCATGATTCAAGATTCATGATTCATGATTCGATTCATGATTTTTGATTCATGATTCATGATTCGATTCATGATTCATAATTCAATTCATGATTCATGATTCATGATTCATGATTCATTTTATGTTTCATTATTCATTAATCATGATTTATTTCATGATTCAATTCATGATTCATGATTCAATTCATGATTTAATTTATGATTAATGATTTAATTTATGATTCATGATTCAATTCATGATTTAATTCCTGATTCATGATTCAATTTATGATTCATGATTCAATTCATGATTCATGATTCAATTCATGATTCGATTCATGATTCATGATTCATGATTCAATTCATGATTCATGATTCAATTCCTGATTCATGATTCAATTAATGATTCATAATTCATGATTCTTAATTCATGATTCAATTCATGATTCATGATTCATGATTCGTGATTTGATTCATAATTTTTGATTCATGATTCATGATTCGATTCATGATTCATGATTCATGATTCAATTCATGATTCATGATTCATGATTCATGATTCAATTTATGATTCATGATTCATGATTTAATTCATGATTCAATTCATGATTCATGATTCAAATCATGAATCATGATTCATGATTCATGATTCATGATTTAATTTATGTTTCATGATTTATTAATCATGATTTAATTCATGATTCAATTCATGATGCATGATTCAATTCATGATTCAATTCATGATTCATGATTCAAAATTCATGATTCATGATTCAATTCATGATTCGAATCCTGATTCAATTCATGATTCATGATTCGATTTATGATTCATGATTCAATTCATAATTCATGATTCATGATTCAATTCATGATTCATGATTCATGATTCAATTCATTTTTCCTGATTCATGATTCAATTCATGATTCATGATTCATAATTCATGATTTGATTCATGATTCTTGATTCATAATTCATGATTCAATTCATGATACATGATTCATGATTCATAATACAATTCATGAATTATGATTAATGATTCGATTCATGATTCAATTCATGATTCATAATTCATGATTTATGATTCGATTCATGATTCACCATTCATGATTCAATTCATGATCCATGATTTATTTCATGATTCATGATTCATGATTCGATTCATGATTCAATCCATGATTCATGGTTCATGATTCATGATTCATGATTAAATTCATGATTCATAATTCATGATTCATGATTCAATTCATGATTCATGATTCATGATTCAATTCATGATTTATTATTCATGATTCAATTCATGATTCATGATTCATGATTCATGAGTCGATTCATGATTCATGATTTATGATTCAATTCATGATTCATCATTCAATTCATGATTTATGATTCATGATTCGATTCATGATTCATGATTTATGATTCAATTCATGATTCATGATTCGATTCATGATTCATGAGTCATGATTCAATTCATGATTCATGATTCATGATTTATGATTCAATTCATGATTCAATTCATAATTCATGATTCATGATTCAATTTACGATTCATGATTCATGATTTAATTCATGATTTAATTCATGATTCATGATTCAATTCATGATTCATGATTCATGATTCAATTTATGATTTATGATTGAATTCATGATTCATGATTCGATTCATGATTCATGATTCATGATTTATGATTCATGATTTAATTCATGATTCATAATTAATGATTCCTGATTTAATTCATGATTAATGATTCATGATTTATGATTCAATTCATGTTTCATGATTCATGATTAAATTCATGATTCAATTCATGATTCATGATTCATGATTCAATTTATGATTCATGATTCATGATTCAATTCATGATTCAATAATGAATTATGATTCATGATTCAATTCATGATTCATTATTCATGATTCATGATTCAATTCATGATTCATGATTCATGATTCAATTCATGATTCATGATTCATGATTTAATTCATGATTCATGATTCATGATTCATGATTCAATTCATGATTCATGATTCATGATTCGATTCATGATTCATGATTTATAATTCAATTCATGATTCATGATTCATGATTCATGATTCAATTCATGATTCATGATTCAATTCATGATTCATGATTCAATTCATGATTCATGATTCAATTCATGATTCATGATTCAATTTATTATTCATGATTCAATTCATGATTCATGATTCATGATTCATGAGTCAATTCATGATTCATGATTTATGATTCAATTCATGATTCATCATTCAATTCATGATTTATGATTCATGATTCGATTCATGATTCATGATTTATGATTCAATTCATGATTCATGATTCGATTCATGATTCATGATTCATGACTCAATTCATGATTCATGATTCATGATTTATGATTCAATTCATGATTCAATTCATGATTCATGATTCATGATTCAATTTATGATTCATGATTCATGATTTAATTCATGATTCAATTCATGATTCATGATTCAATTCATGATTCAATTCATGATTCATGATTCATGATTTAATTTATGATTTATGATTCAATTCATGATTCATGATTCGATTCATGATTCATGATTCATGATTTATGATTCATGATTTGATTCATGATTCATAATTAATGATTCCTGATTTAATTCATGATTAATGATTCATGATTCATGATTCAATTCATGTTTCATGATTCATGATTCTTGATTCAATTCATGATTCATGATTCATGATTTAATTCATGATTCATGATTTATGATTAAATTCATGATTCAATTCATGATTCATGATTCATGATTCAATTCATGATTCAATTCATGAATTATGATTCATATATCAATTCATGATTCATTATTCATGATTCATGATTCAATTCATGATTCATGATTCATGATTCAATTCATGATTCATGATTCGATTCATGATTCATGATTTATGATTCAATTCATGATTCATGATTCGATTCATGATTCATGATTCATGATTCAATTCATGATTCATGATTCAATTTATGATTCATGATTCAATTCATGACTCATGATTCAATTCATGATTCATGATTTGATTCATGATTCATGATTCATGTTTCAATTCATGATTCATGATTCATGATTCAATTCCTGATTCATGATTCAATTCATGATTCATAATTCATGATTCATGATTCAATTCATGATTCTTGATTCAAGATTCATGATTCATGATTCAATTCATGATTCATGATTCATTTTATGATTCATGATTTGATTTATGATTCATGATTCATGATTCATGATTCAATTAATGATTCATGATTTATGATTCATGATTCAATTCATGATTCATGATTCAATTCATGATTCAATTAATAATTCAATTCATGATTCATGATTCGATTCATGATTCATGATTCATGATTCAATTCATGATCCATGATTCAATTCATGCTTCATGATCCATGATTCAATTCATGCTTCATTATTCATGATTCAATTCAGGATTCATGATTCAAGATTCATGATTCATGATTCGATTCATGATTTTTGATTCATGATTCATGATTCGATTCATGATTCATAATTCAATTCATGATTCATGATTCATGATTCATGATTCAATTTATGATGCATGATTCATGATTCATGATTTAATTCATGATTCAATTCATGATTCATTATTCAATTCATGATTCGATTCATGATTCATGATTCATGAATCAATTCATGATTCATAATTCATGATTCATGATTCGATTCATGATTCATGATTCATTATTCAATTCATGATTCATGATTCATGATTCAATTCCTGATTCATTATTCAATTCATGATTCATGATTCGATTCATGATTCATGATTTATGATTCAATTCATGATTCATGATTCAATTAATGATTCATAATTAATGATTCATGATTCAATTCATGATTCATGATTCATGATTCAATTCATGATTCATGATTCATGATTCAATTCATGATTCATGATTCATGATTCGATTCATGATTCATGATTTATAAATCAATTCATGATTCATGATTCATGATTCAATTCATGATTCATGATTCATGATTCAATTCATGATTCATGATTCATGATTCAATTCATGATTCATGATTCATGATTCAATTCATGATTCAATTCATGATTCATGATTCATGATTCAATTTATGATTCATGATTCATGATATAATTCATGATTCAATTCATTATTCATGATTCATGATTCAATTTATGATTCATGATTCAATTCATGACTCATGATTCAATTCATGATTCATGATTTGATTCATGATTCATGATTCATGATTCAATTCATGATTCATGATTCATGATTCAATTCCTGATTCATGATTCAATTCATGATTCATGATTAAATTCATGATTCTTGATTCAAGATTCATGATTCATGATTCAATTCATGATTCATGATTCATTTTATGATTCATGATTTGATTTATGATTCATGATTCATGATTCATGTCATGATTCATGATTCATGATTTAATTCATGATTCATGATTCATGATTCAATTCATGATTTTTGATTCATGATTCATGATTTGATTCATGATTCGATTCATGATTCATGATTCAATTCATGATTCATGATTCATGATTCATGATTCAATTAATGATTCATGATTTATGATTCATGATTCAATTCATGATTCATGATTCAATTCATGATTCAATTAATGATTCAATTCATGATTCATGATTCAATTTATGATTCATGACTCATGATTCATGATTCAATTCATAATTCAATTCATGATTCATGATTCAATTCATGATTCAATTTATGATTCATGATTCAATTCATGATTCATAATTCATGATTCATGATTCAATTCATGATTCATTATTCAATTCATGATTCATGATTCAATTTATGATTCGATTCATGATTACATTCATGATTCGATTCATGATTCATGATTCATGATTCGATTCATGATTCATGATTCATGATTCAATTCATGATCCATGATTCAATTCATGCTTAATGATCCATGATTCAATTCATGCTTCATGATTCATGATTCAATTCAGGATTCATGATTCAAGATTCATGATTCATGATTCGATTCATGATTTTTGATTCATGATTCATGATTCGATTCATGATTCATAATTCAATTCATGATTCATGATTCATGATTCATGATTCATTTTATGTTTCATTATTCATTAATCATGATTTATTTCATGATTCAATTCATGATTCATGATTCAATTCATGATTTAATTTATGATTCATGATTTAATTTATGATTCATGATTCAATTCATGATTTAATTCCTGATTCATGATTCAATTTATGATTCATGATTCAATTCATGATTCATGATTCAATTCATGATTCGATTCATGATTCATGATTCATGATTCAATTCATGATTCATGATTCAATTCCTGATTTATGATTCAATTAATGATTCATAATTCATGATTCTTAATTCATGATTCAATTCATGATTCATGATTCATGATTCGTGATTTGATTCATAATTTTTGATTCATGATTCATGATTCGATTCATGATTCATGATTCATGATTCAATTCATGATTCATGATTCATGATTCATGATTCAATTTATGATTCATGATTCATGATTTAATTCATGATTCAATTCATGATTCATGATTCAAATCATGAATCATGATTCATGATTCATGATTCATGATTTAATTTATGTTTCATGATTTATTAATCATGATTTAATTCATGATTCAATTCATGATGCATGATTCAATTCATGATTCAATTCATGATTCATGATTCAAAATTCATGATTCATGATTCAATTCATGATTCGAATCCTGATTCAATTCATGATTCATGATTCGATTTATGATTCATGATTCAATTCATAATTCATGATTCATGATTCAATTCATGATTCATGATTCATGATTCAATTCATTTTTCCTGATTCATGATTCAATTCATGATTCATAATTCATGATTTGATTCATGATTCTTGATTCATAATTCATGATTCAATTCATGATACATGATTCATGATTCATAATACAATTCATGAATTATGATTAATGATTCGATTCATGATTCAATTCATGATTCATAATTCATGATTTATGATTCGATTCATGATTCACCATTCATGATTCAATTCATGATCCATGATTTATTTCATGATTCATGATTCATGATTCAATTCATGATTCAATCCATGATTCATGGTTCATGATTCATGATTCATGATTCAATTCATGATTCATAATTCATGATTCATGATTCAATTCATGATTCATGATTCATGATTCAATTCATGATTTATTATTCATGATTCAATTCATGATTCATGATTCATGATTCATGAGTCGATTCATGATTCATGATTTATGATTCAATTCATGATTCATCATTCAATTCATGATTTATGATTCATGATTCGATTCATGATTCATGATTTATGATTCAATTCATGATTCATGATTCGATTCATGATTCATGAGTCATGATTCAATTCATGATTCATGATTCATGATTTATGATTCAATTCATGATTCAATTCATAATTCATGATTCATGATTCAATTTACGATTCATGATTCATGATTTAATTCATGATTTAATTCATGATTCATGATTCAATTCATGATTCATGATTCATGATTCAATTTATGATTTATGATTGAATTCATGATTCATGATTCGATTCATGATTCATGATTCATGATTTATGATTCATGATTTAATTCATGATTCATAATTAATGATTCCTGATTTAATTCATGATTAATGATTCATGATTTATGATTCAATTCATGTTTCATGATTCATGATTAAATTCATGATTCAATTCATGATTCATGATTCATGATTCAATTTATGATTCATGATTCATGATTCAATTCATGATTCAATAATGAATTATGATTCATGATTCAATTCATGATTCATTATTCATGATTCATGATTCAATTCATGATTCATGATTCATGATTCAATTCATGATTCATGATTCATGATTTAATTCATGATTCATGATTCATGATTCATGATTCAATTCATGATTCATGATTCATGATTCGATTCATGATTCATGATTTATAATTCAATTCATGATTCATGATTCATGATTCATGATTCAATTCATGATTCATGATTCATGATTCAATTCATGATTCATGATTCAATTCATGATTCATGATTCAATTCATGATTCATGATTCAATTCATGATTCATGATTCAATTTATTATTCATGATTCAATTCATGATTCATGATTCATGATTCATGAGTCAATTCATGATTCATGATTTATGATTCAATTCATGATTCATCATTCAATTCATGATTTATGATTCATGATTCGATTCATGATTCATGATTTATGATTCAATTCATGATTCATGATTCGATTCATGATTCATGATTCATGACTCAATTCATGATTCATGATTCATGATTTATGATTCAATTCATGATTCAATTCATGATTCATGATTCATGATTCAATTTATGATTCATGATTCATGATTTAATTCATGATTCAATTCATGATTCATGATTCAATTCATGATTCAATTCATGATTCATGATTCATGATTCAATTTATGATTTATGATTCAATTCATGATTCATGATTCGATTCATGATTCATGATTCATGATTTATGATTCATGATTTGATTCATGATTCATAATTAATGATTCCTGATTTAATTCATGATTAATGATTCATGATTCATGATTCAATTCATGTTTCATGATTCATGATTCTTGATTCAATTCATGATTCATGATTCATGATTTAATTCATGATTCATGATTTATGATTAAATTCATGATTCAATTCATGATTCATGATTCATGATTCAATTTATGATTCATGATTCATGATTCAATTCATGATTCAATTCATGAATTATGATTCATATATCAATTCATGATTCATTATTCATGATTCATGATTCAATTCATGATTCATGATTCATGATTCAATTCATGATTCATGATTCGATTCATGATTCATGATTTATGATTCAATTCATGATTCATGATTCGATTCATGATTCATGATTCATGATTCAATTCATGATTCATGATTCGATTCATGATTCATGATTCAATTCATGATTTATGATTCAATTCATGATTCATAATTCATGATTCATGAATCAATTCATGATTCATAATTCATGATTCATGATTCATGATTCAATTCCTGATTCATTATTCAATTCATGATTCATGATTCAATTCATGATTCATGATTTATGATTCAATTCATGATTCATGATTTAATTCATGATTCATAATTAATGATTCATGATTCATAATTCAATTCATGATTCATGATTCATGATTCATGATTCATGATTCAATTCATGATTCATGATTTAATTCATGATTCAATTCATGATTCTTGATTCAAGATTCCTAATTCATTATTCAATTCATGATTCATGATTCATGATTCAATTCATGATTCATGATTTAATTCATGATTCAATTCATGATTCAATATATGATTCATGATTCATGATTCATGAGTCGATTCATGATTTATGATTTATGATTCAATTCATGATTCATCATTCAATTCATGATTTATGATTCATGATTCGATTCATGATTCATGATTTATGATTCAATTCATGATTCATGATTCGATTCATGATTCATGATTCATGATTCAATTCATGATTCATGATTCATGATTTATGATTTAATTCATGATTCAATTCATGATTCATGATTCATGATTCAATTTATGATTCATGATTCATGATTTAATTCATGATTCAATTCATGATTCATGATTCAATTCATGATTCAATTCATGATTCATGATTCATGATTCGATTTATGATTTATGATTCAATTCATGATTCATGATTCGATTCATGATTCATGATTCATGATTTATGATTCAGGATTTGATTCATGATTTATAATTAATGATTCCTGATTTAATTCATGATTAATGATTCATGATTCATGATTCAATTCATGTTTTATGATTCATGATTCATGATTCAATTCATGATTCATGATTCATGATTTAATTCATGATTCATGATTTATGATTAAATTCATGATTCAATTCATGATTCATGATTCATGATTCAATTTATGATTCATGATTCATGATTCAATTCATGATTCAATTCATGAATTATGATTCATGATTCAATTCATGATTCATTATTCATGATTCATGATTCAATTCATGATTCATGATTCATGATTCAATTCATGATTCATGATTTATGATTCAATTCATGATTCATGATTCGATTCATGATTCATGATTCATGATTCAATTCATGATTCATGATTCGATTCATGATTCATGATTCAATTCATGATTTATGATTCAATTCATGATTCATAATTCATGATTCATGAATCAATTCATGATTCATAATTCATGATTCATGATTCAATTCCTGATTCATTATTCAATTCATGATTCATGATTCATGATTCATGATTCATGATTCAATTCATGATTCATGATTCATGATTCGATTCATGATTCATGATTTATAATTCATTTCATGATTCATGATTCATGATTCATGATTCATGATTCAATTCATGATTCATGATTCAATTCATGATTCATGATTCAATTCATGATTCATGATTCATGATTCAATTCATGATTCAATTCATGATTCATGATTTATGATTTAATTTATGATTCATGATTCATGATTTAATTCATGATTCAATTCATGATTCATGATTCAATTCATGATTCAATTCATGATTCATGATTCAATTTATTATTCATGATTCAATTCATGATTCAAGATTCAATTCATGATTCATGATTTGATTCATGATTCATGATTCATGATTCAATTCATGATTCATGATTCAATTCCTGATTCATGATTCAAAATATGATTCAAAATTCATGATTCATGATTCAATTCATGATTCTTGATTCAAGATTCCTGATTCATTATTCAATTCATGATTCATGATTCATGATTCAATTCATGATTCATGATTTAATTCATGATTCAATTCATAATTCAATTCATGATTCATGATTCATGATTCAATTCATGATTCATGATTCATGAGTCGATTCATGATTCATGATTTATGATTCAATTCATGATTCATCATTCAATTCATGATTTATGATTCATGATTCGATTCATGATTCATGATTTATGATTCAATTCATGATTCATGATTCGATTCATGATTCATGATTCATGATTCAATTCATGATTCAATTCATGATTCATGATTCATGATTCAATTTATGATTCATGATTCATGATTTAATTCATGATTCAATTCATGATTCATGATTCAATTCATGATTCAATTCATGATTCATGATTCATGATTCAATTTATGATTTATGATTCAATTCATGATTCTTGATTCGATTCATGATTCATGATTCATAATTAATGATTCCTGATTTAATTCATGATTAATGATTCATGATTCATGATTCAATTCATGTTTCATGATTCATGATTCATGACTCAATTCATGATTCATGATTCATGATACAATTCATGAATTATGATTAATGATTCGATTCATGATTCAATTCATGATTCATAATTCATGATTTATGATTCGATTCATGATTCACGATTCATGATTCAATTCATGATCCATGATTTATTTCATGATTCATGATTCATGATTCAATTCATGATTCAATCCATGATTCATGGTTCATGATTCATGATTCATGATTCAATTCATGATTCATAATTCATGATTCATGATTCAATTCATGATTTTATAATGCATGATTCATGATTCAATTCATGATTCAATTCATAATTCATGATTCATGATTCATGATTCAGTTCATGATTCATAATTCAAGATTCATGAATCAAATTATGATTCATAATTCATGATTCATGATTCGATTCATGATTCATGATTCATGATTCAATTCATGATTTATTATTCATGATTCAATTCATGATTCATGATTCATGATTCATGATTCATGAGTCGATTCATGATTCATGATTTATGATTCAATTCATGATTCATCATTCAATTCATGATTTATGATTCATGATTCGATTCATGATTCATGATTTATGATTCAATTCATGATTCATGATTCGATTCATGATTCATGAGTCATGATTCAATTCATGATTCATGATTCATGATTTATGATTGAATTCATGATTGAATTCATGATTCATGATTCAATTTACGATTCATGATTCATGATTTAATTCATGATTTAATTCATGATTCATGATTCAATTCATGATTCAATTCATGATTCATGATTCATGATTCAATTTATGATTTATGATTCAATTCATGATTCATGATTCGATTCATGATACATGATTCATGATTTATGATTCATGATTTGATTCATGATTCATAATTAATGATTCCTGATTTAATTCATGATTAATGATTCATGATTTATGATTCAATTCATGTTTCATGATTCATGATTCATGATTCAATTCATGATTCATGATTCAATTCATGATTCATGATTCATGATTAAATTCATGATTCAATTCATGATTCCTGATTCATGATTCAATTTATGATTCATGATTCATGATTCAATTCATGATTCAATAATGAATTATGATTCATGATTCAATTCATGATTCATTATTCATGATTCATGATTCAATTCATGATTCATGATTCATGATTCAATTCATGATTCATGATTCATGATTCAATTCATGATTCATGATTCATGATTCATGATTCAATTCATGATTCATGATTCATGATTCAATTCATGATTCATGATTCATGATTCAATTCATGATTCATGATTCATGATTCAATTCATGATTCATGATTCATGATTCATGATTCAATTCATGATTCATGATTCATGATTCAATTCATGATTCATGATTCAATTCATGATTCATGATTCAATTCATGATTCATGATTCATGATTCAATTCATGATTCATGATTCAATTTATTATTCATGATTCAATTCATGATTCATGATTCATGATTCATGAGTCAATTCATGATTCATGATTTATGATTCAATTCATGATTCATCATTCAATTCATGATTTATGATTCATGATTCGATTCATGATTCATGATTTATGATTCAATTCATGATTCATGATTCGATTCATGATTCATGATTCAATTCATGATTCATGATTCATGATTTATGATTCAATTCATGATTCAATTCATGATTCATGATTCATGATTCAATTTATGATTCATGATTCATGATTTAATTCATGATTCAATTCATGATTCATGATTCAATTCATGATTCAATTCATGATTCATGATTCATGATTCAATTTATGATTTATGATTCAATTCATGATTCATGATTCGATTCATGATTCATGATTCATGATTTATGATTCATGATTTGATTCATGATTCATAATTAATGATTCCTGATTTAATTCATGATTAATGATTCATGATTCATGATTCAATTCATGTTTCATGATTCATGATTCTTGATTCAATTCATGATTCATGATTTAATTCATGATTCATGATTTATGATTAAATTCATGATTCAATTCATGATTCATGATTCATGATTCAATTTATGATTCATGATTCATGATTCAATTCATGATTCAATTCATGAATTATGATTCATGAATCAATTCATGATTCATTATTCATGATTCATGATTCAATTCATGATTCATGATTCAATTCATGATTCATGATTCATGATTCGATTCATGATTCATGATTTATGATTCAATTCATGATTCATGATTCGATTCATGATTCATGATTCGATTCATGATTCATGATTCATGATTCAATTCATGATTTATGATTCAATTCATGATTCATAATTCATGATTCATGAATCAATTCATGATTCATAATTCATGATTCATGATTCATGATTCAATTCCTGATTCATTATTCAATTCATGATTCATGATTCGATTCATGATTCATGATTTATGATTCAATTCATTATTCATGATTTAATTCATGATTCATAATTAATGATTCATGATTCATAATTCAATTCATGATTCATGATTCATGATTCAATTCATGATTCATGATTTAATTCATGATTCAATTCATGATTCTTGATTCAAGATTCCTAATTCATTATTCAATTCATGATTCATGATTCAATTCATGATTCATGATTTAATTCATGATTCAATTCATGATTCAATATATGATTCATGATTCATGATTCATGAGTCGATTCATGATTTATGATTTATGATTCAATTCATGATTCATCATTCAATTCATGATTTATGATTCATGATTCGATTCATGATTCATGATTTATGATTCAATTCATGATTCATGATTCGATTCATGATTCATGATTCATGATTCAATTCATGATTCATGATTCATGATTTATGATTCAATTCATGATTCAATTCATGATTCATGATTCATGATTCAATTTATGATTCATGATTCATGATTTAATTCATGATTCAATTCATGATTCATTATTCATGATTCATGATTCAATTCATGATTCATGATTCATGATTCAATTCATGATTCATGATTCATGATTCGATTCATGATTCATGATTTATGATTCAATTCATGATTCATGATTCGATTCATGATTCATGATTCATGATTCAATTCATGATTCATGATTCGATTCATGATTCATGATTCATGATTCAATTCATGATTTATGATTCAATTCATGATTCATAATTCATGATTCATGAATCAATTCATGATTCATAATTCATGATTCATGATTCAATTCCTGATTCATTATTCAATTCATGATTCATGATTCATGATTCATGATTCATGATTCAATTCATGATTCATGATTCATGATTCGATTCATGATTCATGATTTATAATTCATTTCATGATTCATGATTCATGATTCATGATTCATGATTCATGATTCAATTCATGATTCATGATTCAATTCATGATTCATGATTCAATTCATGTTTCATGATTCATGATTCAATTCATGATTCAATTCATGATTCATGATTCATGATTTAATTTATGATTCATGATTCATGATTTAATTCATGATTCAATTCATGATTTAATTCATGATTCAAATCATGATTCATGATTCAATTCATGATTCAATTCATGATTCATGATTCAATTTATTATTCATGATTCAATTCATGATTCATGATTCAATTCATGATTCATGATTTGATTCATGATTCATGATTCATGATTCAATTCATGATTCATGATTCAATTCATGATTCATGATTCAATTCCTGATTCATGATTCAAAATATGATTCATGATTCATGATTTATGATTCAATTCATGATTCATCATTCAATTCATGATTTATGATTCATGATTCGATTCATGATTCATGATTTATGATTCAATTCATGATTCATGATTCGATTCATGATTCATGATTCATGATTCAATTCATGATTCAATTCATGATTCATGATTCATGATTCAATTTATGATTCATGATTCATGATTTAATTCATGATTCAATTCATGATTCATGATTCAATTCATGATTCAATTCATGATTCATGATTCATGATTCAATTTATGATTTATGATTCAATTCATGATTCATGATTCGATTCATGATTCATGATTTATGATTCAATTCATGATTCATGATTCGATTCATGATTCATGATTCGATTCATGATTCATGATTCATGATTCAATTCATGATTTATGATTCAATTCATGATTCATAATTCATGATTCATGAATCAATTCATGATTCATAATTCATGATTCATGATTCATGATTCAATTCCTGATTCATTATTCAATTCATGATTCATGATTCGATTCATGATTCATGATTTATGATTCAATTCATTATTCATGATTTAATTCATGATTCATAATTAATGATTCATGATTCATAATTCAATTCATGATTCATGATTCATGATTCAATTCATGATTCATGATTTAATTCATGATTCAATTCATGATTCTTGATTCAAGATTCCTAATTCATTATTCAATTCATGATTCATGATTCAATTCATGATTCATGATTTAATTCATGATTCAATTCATGATTCAATATATGATTCATGATTCATGATTCATGAGTCGATTCATGATTTATGATTTATGATTCAATTCATGATTCATCATTCAATTCATGATTTATGATTCATGATTCGATTCATGATTCATGATTTATGATTCAATTCATGATTCATGATTCGATTCATGATTCATGATTCATGATTCAATTCATGATTCATGATTCATGATTTATGATTCAATTCATGATTCAATTCATGATTCATGATTCATGATTCAATTTATGATTCATGATTCATGATTTAATTCATGATTCAATTCATGATTCATTATTCATGATTCATGATTCAATTCATGATTCATGATTCATGATTCGATTCATGATTCATGATTTATGATTCAATTCATGATTCATGATTCGATTCATGATTCATGATTCATGATTCAATTCATGATTCATGATTCGATTCATGATTCATGATTCATGATTCAATTCATGATTTATGATTCAATTCATGATTCATAATTCATGATTCATGAATCAATTCATGATTCATAATTCATGATTCATGATTCAATTCCTGATTCATTATTCAATTCATGATTCATGATTCATGATTCATGATTCATGATTCAATTCATGATTCATGATTCATGATTCGATTCATGATTCATGATTTATAATTCATTTCATGATTCATGATTCATGATTCATGATTCATGATTCATGATTCAATTCATGATTCATGATTCAATTCATGATTCATGATTCAATTCATGTTTCATGATTCATGATTCAATTCATGATTCAATTCATGATTCATGATTCATGATTTAATTTATGATTCATGATTCATGATTTAATTCATGATTCAATTCATGATTTAATTCATGATTCAAATCATGATTCATGATTCAATTCATGATTCAATTCATGATTCATGATTCAATTTATTATTCATGATTCAATTCATGATTCATGATTCAATTCATGATTCATGATTTGATTCATGATTCATGATTCATGATTCAATTCATGATTCATGATTCAATTCATGATTCATGATTCAATTCCTGATTCATGATTCAAAATATGATTCATGATTCATGATTTATGATTCAATTCATGATTCATCATTCAATTCATGATTTATGATTCATGATTCGATTCATGATTCATGATTTATGATTCAATTCATGATTCATGATTCGATTCATGATTCATGATTCATGATTCAATTCATGATTCAATTCATGATTCATGATTCATGATTCAATTTATGATTCATGATTCATGATTTAATTCATGATTCAATTCATGATTCATGATTCAATTCATGATTCAATTCATGATTCATGATTCATGATTCAATTTATGATTTATGATTCAATTCATGATTCATGATTCGATTCATGATTCATGATTCATAATTAATGATTCCTGATTTAATTCATGATTAATGATTCATGATTCATGATTCAATTCATGTTTCATGATTCATGATTCCTGATTCAATTCATGATTCATGATTCATGATTTAATTCATGATTCATGATTTATGATTAAATTGATGATTCAATTCATGATTCATGATTCATGATTCAATTTATGATTCATGATTCATGATTCAATTCATGATTCAATTCATGAATTATGATTCATGATTCAATTCATGATTCATTATTCATGATTCATGATTCAATTCATGATTCATGATTCATGATTAAATTCATGATTCATGATTCATGATTCGATTCATGATTCATGATTTATGCTTCAATTCATGATTCATGATTCGATTCATGATTCATGATTCATGATTCAATTCATGATTCATGATTCGATTCATGATTCATGATTCAATTCATGATTCATAATTAATGATTCATGATTCAATTCATGATTCATGATTCATGATTTAATTCATGATTCATGATTTATGATTAAATTCATGATTCAATTCATGATTCATGATTCATGATTCAATTTATGATTCATGATTCATGATTTAATTCATGATTCATGATTTATGATTCAATTCATGATTCATGATTCATGATTTATGATTGAATTCATGATTCAATTCATGATTCATGATTCATGATTCAATTTACGATTCATGATTCATGATTTAATTCATGATTTAATTCATGATTCATGATTCAATTCATGATTCAATTCATGATTCATGATTCATGATTCAATTTATGATTTATGATTCAATTCATGATTCATGATTCGATTCATGATTCATGATTCATGATTTATGATTCATGATTTGATTCATGATTCATAATTAATGATTCCTGATTTAATTCATGATTAATGATTCATGATTTATGATTCAATTCATGTTTCATGATTCATGATTCATGATTCAATTCATGATTCATGATTCAATTCATGATTCATGATTCATGATTAAATTCATGATTCAATTCATGATTCATGATTCATGATTCAATTTATGATTCATGATTCATGATTCAATTCATGATTCAATAATGAATTATGATTCATGATTCAATTCATGATTCATTATTCATGATTCATGATTCAATTCATGATTCATGATTCATGATTCAATTCATGATTCATGATTCATGATTCAATTCATGATTCATGATTCATGATTCATGATTTAAATTCATGATTCATGATTCATGATTCGATTCATGATTCATGATTTATAATTCAATTCATGATTCATGATTCATGATTCATGATTCAATTCATGATTCATGATTCAATTCATGATTCATGATTCAATTCATGATTCATGATTCATGATTCAATTCATGATTCATGATTCAATTTATTATTCATGATTCAATTCATGATTCATGATTCATGATTCATGAGTCAATTCATGATTCATGATTTATGATTCAATTCATGATTCATCATTCAATTCATGATTTATGATTCATGATTCGATTCATGATTCATGATTTATGATTCAATTCATGATTCATGATTCGATTCATGATTCATGATTCATGATTCAATTCATGATTCATGATTCATGATTTATGATTCAATTCATGATTCAATTCATGATTCATGATTCATGATTCAATTTATGATTCATGATTCATGATTTAATTCATGATTCAATTCATGATTCAATTCATGATTCAATTCATGATTCATGATTCATGATTCAATTTATGATTTATGATTCAATTCATGATTCATGATTCGATTCATGATTCATGATTCATGATTTATGATTCATGATTTGATTCATGATTCATAATTAATGATTCCTGATTTAATTCATGATTAATGATTCATGATTCAATTCATGTTTCATGATTCATGATTCTTGATTCAATTCATGATTCATGATTCATGATTTAATTCATGATTCATGATTTATGATTAAATTCATGATTCAATACATGATTCATGATTCATGATTCAATTTATGATTCATGATTCATGATTCAATTCATGATTCAATTCATGAATTATGATTCATGAATCAATTCATGATTCATTATTCATGATTCATGATTCAATTCATGATTCATGATTCATGATTCAATTCATGATTCATGATTCATGATTCGATTCATTATTCATGATTTATGATTCAATTCATGATTCATGATTCGATTCATGATTCATGATTCATGATTCAATTCATGATTCATGATTCGATTCATGATTCATGATTCATGATTCAATTCATGATTTATGATTCAATTCATGATTCATAATTCATGATTCATGAATCAATTCATGATTCATAATTCATGATTCATGATTCATGATTCAATTCCTGATTCATTATTCAATTCATGATTCATGATTCGATTCATGATTCATGATTTATGATTCAATTCATGATTCATGATTTAATTCATGATTCATAATTAATGATTCATGATTCATAATTCAATTCATGATTCATGATTCATGATTCAATTCATGATTCATGATTTAATTCATGATTCAATTCATGATTCAATATATGATTCATGATTCATGATTCATGAGTCGATTCATGATTTATGATTTATGATTCAATTCATGATTCATCATTCAATTCATGATTTATGATTCATGATTCGATTCATGATTCATGATTTATGATTCAATTCATGATTCATGATTCGATTCATGATTCATGATTCATGATTCAATTCATGATTCATGATTCATGATTTATGATTCAATTCATGATTCATGATTCATGATTCAATTTATGATTCATGATTCATGATTTAATTCATGATTCAATTCATGATTCATGATTCAATTCATGATTCAATTCATGATTCATGATTCATGATTCAATTTATGATTTATGATTCAATTCATGATTCATGATTCGATTCATGATTCATGATTCATGATTTATGATTCATGATTTGATTCATGATTCATAATTAATGATTCCTGATTTAATTCATGATTAATGATTCATGATTCATGATTCAATTCATGTTTTATAATTCATGATTCATGATTCAATTCATGATTCATGATTCATGATTTAATTCATGATTCATGATTTATGATTAAATTCATGATTCAATTCATGATTCATGATTCATGATTCAATTTATGATTCATGATTCATGATTCAATTCATGATTCAATTCATGAATTATGATTCATGATTCAATTCATGATTCATTATTGATGATTCATGATTCAATTCATGATTCATGATTCATGATTCAATACATGATTCATGATTCATGATTCGATTCATGATTCATGATTTATGATTCAATTCATGATTCATGATTCGATTCATGATTCATGATTCATGATTCAATTCATGATTCATGATTCAAATCATGATTCATGATTCATAATTCAATTCATGATTTATGATTCAATTCATGATTCATAATTCATGATTCATGAATCAATTCATGATTCATAATTCATGATTCATGATTCAATTCCTGATTCATTATTCAATTCATGATTCATGATTCATGATTCATGATTCAATTCATGATTCATGATTCATGATTCGATTCATGATTCATGATTCATCAATTCATGATTCATTATTCATGATTCATGATTCAATTCATGATTCATGATTCATGATTCATGATTCAAATTATGATTCATGATTCAATTCATTAATCGATTCATGATTCAATTCATGATTCAATTCATGATTTAATTCATGATTCATGGTTCATGATTCATGATTCATGATTCAATTCATGATTCATAATTCATGATTAATGATTCGATTCATGATTCATGATTCATGATTCAATTCATGATTCATAATTCATGATTCATGAATCAATTCATGATTCATAATTCATGATTCATGATTCAATTCATAATTCATGATTCATGATTCATGATTCATGATTCAATTCATGATTCATGATTCAATTCATGATTCATGATTCGATTCATGATTCATGATTCAATTCATGATTTATGATTCATGATTCAATTCATGATTTATAATTCATGATTCATGATTCATGATTCACTTCATGATTCATGATTCATGATTCATGATTCAATTCATGATTCATGATTCATGATTCATGATTCATAATTCATGATTCATGAATCAATTATTGATTCATAATTCATGATTCATGATTCGATTCATGATTCATGATTTATGATTCAATTCATGATTCATGATTTGATTCATGATTCATGATTCATGATTCAATTCATGATTCATGATTCATGATTCAATTCATGATTCATGATTCATGATTCATGATTCATGATTCAATTCATGATTCATGATTTAATTCATGATTCAATTCATGATTCATGATTCATGATTCAATTCATGATTCAATTCATGATTCATGATTCATGATTCAATTTATGATTCATGATTCATGATTTAATTCATGATTCAATTCATGATTCATGATTCAATTCATGATTCATTTCATGATTCATGATTCAATTCATGATTCATGATTCATGATTCAATTCATGATTCATGATTCAATTCATGATTCATGATTCATGATTCAATTCATGATTCATGATTCAATTCATGATTCATGATTTGATTCATGATTCATGATTCATGATTCAATTCATGATTCATGATTCATGATTCAATTCATGATTCATGATTCAATTCTTGATTCATAATTCATGATTCATGATTCAATTCATGATTCTTGATTCAAAATTCATGATTCATGATTCAATTCATGATTCATGATTCATGATTCAATTCATGATTCATGATTCATGATTCAATTCATGATTCATGATTCATGATTTATGATTCATGATTCATGATTCATGATTCTATTCATGATTCATGATTCATGATTCATAATTCATGATTTAATTCATGATTCATGATTCAATTCATGATTCATGATTTGATTCATGATTTTTGATTCATGATTCTATTCATGATTCATGATTCATGATTCATAATTCATGATTCAATTCATGATTCATGATTCATGATTCATGATTTATGATTCATGATTCATGATTCTATTCATGATTCATGATTCATGATTCATAATTCATGATTTAATTCATGATTCATGATTCAATTCATGATTCATGATTTGATTCATGATTTTTGATTCATGATTCATGATTCGATTCATGATTCATGATTCAATTCATGATTCATGATTCATGATTCATGATTCAATTCATGATTCATGATTTATGATTCATGATTCAATTCATGATTCATGATTCATGATTCAATTCATGATTCAATTCATGATTCATGATTCAATTTACGATTCATGATTCATGATTCATGATTCATGATTCAATTCATGATTCAATTCATGATTCATGATTCATGATTCATGATTCAATTCATGATTCAATTTATGAATTTATGATTCAATTCATGATTCATAATTCATGATTCATGATACAATTCATGATTCATTATTCAATTCATGATTTATGATTCGATTCATAATTCATGATTCATGATTAGATTTATGATTCATGATTCATGATTCAATTCATGATTCAATTTATGATTCATGATTTAATTCATGATTCATAATTCATGATTCATGATTCAATTCATGATTCATTATTCAATTCATGATTCATGATTCGATTCATAATTCATGATTCATGATTAGATTCATGATTCATGATTCATGATTCAATTCATGATCTATGAATCAATTCATGCTTCATGATTCATGATTCAATTCATGATTCATGATTCAAGATTCATGACTCATGATTCGAATCATGATTTTTGATTCATGATTCATGATTCGATTCATGATTCATGATTCATGATTCGATTCATGATTCATGATTCATGATTCATGATTCAATTCATGATTTATGATTCATGATTCATGATTTAATTTATGATTCATGATTTATGATTCATGATTTAATTCATGATTCATGATTCATGATTCGATTCATAATTCATGATTCATGATTAGATTCATGATTCATGATTCATGATTCAATTCATGATCCATGAATCAATTCATGCTTCATGATTCATGATTCAATTCATGATTCATGATTCAAGATTCATGACTCATGATTCGAATCATGATTTTTGATTCATGATTCATGATTCGATTCATGATTCATGATTCATGATTCGATTCATGATTCATGATTCATGATTCAATTCATGATTCATGATTCATGATTCATGATTTAATTTATGATTCATGATTTATGATTCATAATTCAATTCATGATTCATGATTCATGATTCGATTCATGATTCATGATTTATGATTCAATTCATGATTTGATTCATGATTCATCATTCATGATTCATGATTCAATTCATGATTCATGATTCATGAATAATGATTCATGATTCAATTCATGATTCATGATTCATGATTCATGATTCAAATTATGATTCATGATTCAATTCATTAATCGATTCATGATTCAATTCATGATTCAATTCATGATTTAATCCATGATTCATGGTTCATGATTCATGATTCATGATTCAATTCATGATTCATAATTCATGATTAACGATTCGATTCATGATTCATGATTCATGATTCAATTCATGATTCATAATTCATGATTCATGAATCAATTCATGATTCATAATTCATGATTCATGATTCAATTCATAATTCATGATTCAATTCATGATTCATGATTCGATTCATGATTCATGATTCAATTCATGATTTATGATTCATGATTCAATTCATGATTTATAATTCATGATTCATGATTCATGATTCAATTCATGATTCATGATTCATGATTCATGATTCAATTCATGATTCATGATTCATGATTCATGATTCATAATTCATGATTCATGAATCAATTATTGATTCATGATTCAATTCAGGATTCATGATTCATGATTCATGATTCAATTCATGATTCATGATTCATGATTCATAATTCATGATTCATAAATCAATTATTGATTCATAATTCATGATTCATGATTCGATTCATGATTCATGATTTATGATTCAATTCATGATTCATGATTTGATTCATGATTCATGATTCATGATTCAATTCATGATTCATGATTCATGATTCATGATTCAATTCATGATTCATGATTCATGATTCATGATTCATGATTCAATTCATGATTCATGATTTAATTCATGATTCAATTCATGATTCATGATTCATGATTCAATTCATGATTCAATTCATGATTCATGATTCATGATTCAATTTATGATTCATGATTCATGATTTAATTCATGATTCATTTCATGATTCATGATTCAATTCATGATTCATGATTCATGATTCAATTCATGATTCATGATTCAATTCAAGATTCATGATTCATGATTCAATTCATGATTCATGATTCAATTCATGATTCATGATTCAATTCATGATTCATGATTCATGATTCAATTCATGATTCATGATTCAATTCTTGATTCATAATTCATGATTCATGATTCAATTCATGATTCTTGATTCAAGATTCATAATTCATGATTTAATTCATGATTCATGATTCAATTCATGATTCATGATTTGATTCATGATTTTTGATTCATGATTCATGATTCGATTCATGATTCATGATTCAATTCATGATTCATGATTCATGATTCATGATTCAATTCATGATTCATGATTTATGATTCATGATTCAATTCATGATTCATGATTCATGATTCAATTCATGATTCAATTCATGATTCATGATTCATGATTCAATTTATGATTCATGATTCATGATTCATGATTCATGATTCATGATTCATGATTCAATTCATGATTCAATTCATGATTCATGATTCATGATTCATGATTCAATTCATGATTCAATTTATGATTCATGATTCAATTCATGATTCATAATTCATGATTCATGATTCAATTCATGATTCATTATTCAATTCATGATTCATGATTCGATTCATAATTCATGATTCATGATTAGATTCATGATTCATGATTCATGATTCAATTTATGATTCAATTTATGAATTATGATTTAATTCATGATTCATAATTCATGATTCATGATTCAATTCATGATTCATTATTCAATTCATGATTTATGATTCGATTCATAATTCATGATTCATGATTAGATTCATGATTCATGAATCATGATTCAATTCATGATCCATGATTCAATTCATGCTTCATGATTCATGATTCAATTCATGATTCATGATTCAAGATTCATGATTCATGATTCGAATCATGATTTTTGATTCATGATTCATGATTCGATTCATGATTCATGATTCATGATTCAATTCATGATTCATGATTCATGATTCATAATTCAATTTATGATTCATGATTTATGATTCATGATTTAATTCATGATTCAATTCATGATTCATGATTTAATTCATGATTCAATTCATGATTCATGATTCAATTCATGATTCATGATTCAATTCATGATTCATTATTCATGATCCATGATTCATTTCATGATTCATGATTCATGATTCAATTCATGATTCAATCCATGATTCATGGTTAATGATTCATGATTCAATTCATGATTCATAATTCATGATTCATGATTCATAATTCATGATTCATGATTCAATTTATGATTTTATAATTCATGATTCAATTCATGATTCATGATTTCATTCATGATTCATGATTTATGATTCAATTCATGATTCATGATTCAATTCATGATTCATAATTAATGATTCATGATTCAATTCATGATTCATGATTCATGATTCATAATTCAATTCATGATTCATGATTCATGATTCGATTCATGATTCATGATTCAATTCATGATTTGATTCATGATTCATCATTCATGATTCATGATTCAATTCATGATTCATGATTCATGATTCATGATTCATGATTCAATTCATGATTCATGATTCATGATTCAATTCATGATTCATTATTCATGATTCATGATTCAATTCATGATTCATGATTCATGATTCATGATTCAAATTATGATTCATGATTCAATTCATTAATCGATTCATGATTCAATTCATGATTCAATTCATGATTTAATTCATGATTCATGGTTCATGATTCATGATTCATGATTCAATTCATGATTCATAATTCATGATTAACGATTCGATTCATGATTCATGATTCATGATTCAATTCATGATTCATAATTCATGATTCATGAATCAATTCATGATTCATAATTCATGATTCATGATTCAATTCATAATTCATGATTCATGATTCATGATTCATGATTCAATTCATGATTCATGATTCAATTCATGATTCATGATTCGATTCATGATTCATGATTCAATTCATGATTTATGATTCATGATTCAATTCATGATTTATAATTCATGATTCATGATTCAATTCATGATTCATGATTCATGATTCATGATTCAAATCATGATTCATGATTCATGATTCATGATTCATGATTCATGATTCAATTCATGATTCATGATTTATGATTCATGATTCAATTCATGATTCATGATTTATGATTCATGATTCAATTCATGATTCATGATTCATGATTCAATTTATGATTCATGATTCATGATTCATGATTCATGATTCATGATTCAATTCATGATTCAATTCATGATTCATGATTCATGATTCATGATTCAATTCATGATTCAATTTATGATTCATGATTCAATTCATGATTCATAATTCATGATTCATGATTCAATTCATGATTCATTATTCAATTCATGATTCATGATTCGATTCATAATTCATGATTCATGATTAGATTCATGATTCATGATTCATGATTCAATTCATGATTCAATTTATGAATTATGATTTAATTCATGATTCATAATTCATGATTCATGATTCAATTCATGATTCATTATTCAATTCATGATTCATGATTTATGATTCAATTCATGATTCATGATTTGATTCATGATTCATGATTCAATTCATGATTCATGATTCATGATTCATGATTCAATTCATGATTCATGATTCATGATTCATGATTCATGATTCAATTCATGATTCATGATTCAATTCATGATTCAATTCATGATTCATGATTCATGATTCAATTCATGATTCAATTCATGATTCATGATTCATGATTCAATTCATGATTCATGATTCAATTCATGATTCAATTCATGATTCATGATTCATGATTCAATTTATGATTTATGATTCAATTCATGATTCATGATTCGATTCATGATTCATGATTCATGATTTATGATTCATGATTTGATTCATGATTCATAATTAATGATTCCTGATTTAATTCATGATTAATGATTCATGATTCATGATTCAATTCATGTTTCATGATTCATGATTCTTGATTCAATTCATGATTCATGATTTAATTCATGATTCATGATTTATGATTAAATTCATGATTCAATTCATGATTCATGATTCATGATTCAATTTATGATTCATGATTCATGATTCAATTCATGATTCAATTCATGAATTATGATTCATGAATCAATTCATGATTCTTTATTCATGATTCATGATTCAATTCATGATTCATGATTCAATTCATGATTCATGATTCATGATTCGATTCATGATTCATGATTTATGATTCAATTCATGATTCATGATTCGATTCATGATTCATGATTCGATTCATGATTCATGATTCATGATTCAATTCATGATTTATGATTCAATTCATGATTCATAATTCATGATTCATGAATCAATTCATGATTCATAATTCATGATTCATGATTCATGATTCAATTCCTGATTCATTATTCAATTCATGATTCATGATTCGATTCATGATTCATGATTTATGATTCAATTCATTATTCATGATTTAATTCATGATTCATAATTAATGATTCATGATTCATAATTCAATTCATGATTCATGATTCATGATTCAATTCATGATTCATGATTTAATTCATGATTCAATTCATGATTCTTGATTCAAGATTCCTAATTCATTATTCAATTCATGATTCATGATTCATGATTCAATTCATGATTCATGATTTAATTCATGATTCAATTCATGATTCAATATATGATTCATGATTCATGATTCATGAGTCGATTCATGATTTATGATTTATGATTCAATTCATGATTCATCATTCAATTCATGATTTATGATTCATGATTCGATTCATGATTCATGATTTATGATTCAATTCATGATTCATGATTCGATTCATGATTCATGATTCATGATTCAATTCATGATTCATGATTCATGATTTATGATTCAATTCATGATTCAATTCATGATTCATGATTCATGATTCAATTTATGATTCATGATTCATGATTTAATTCATGATTCAATTCATGATTCATTATTCATGATTCATGATTCAATTCATGATTCATGATTCATGATTCAATTCATGATTCATGATTCATGATTCGATTCATGATTCATGATTTATGATTCAATTCATGATTCATGATTCGATTCATGATTCATGATTCATGATTCAATTCATGATTCATGATTCGATTCATGATTCATGATTCATGATTCAATTCATGATTTATGATTCAATTCATGATTCATAATTCATGATTCATGAATCAATTCATGATTCATAATTCATGATTCATGATTCAATTCCTGATTCATTATTCAATTCATGATTCATGATTCATGATTCATGATTCATGATTCAATTCATGATTCATGATTCATGATTCGATTCATGATTCATGATTTATAATTCATTTCATGATTCATGATTCATGATTCATGATTCATGATTCATGATTCAATTCATGATTCATGATTCAATTCATGATTCATGATTCAATTCATGTTTCATGATTCATGATTCAATTCATGATTCAATTCATGATTCATGATTCATGATTTAATTTATGATTCATGATTCATGATTTAATTCATGATTCAATTCATGATTTAATTCATGATTCAAATCATGATTCATGATTCAATTCATGATTCAATTCATGATTCATGATTCAATTTATTATTCATGATTCAATTCATGATTCATGATTCAATTCATGATTCATGATTTGATTCATGATTCATGATTCATGATTCAATTCATGATTCATGATTCAATTCCTGATTCATGATTCAAAATATGATTCATGATTCATGATTTATGATTCAATTCATGATTCATCATTCAATTCATGATTTATGATTCATGATTCGATTCATGATTCATGATTTATGATTCAATTCATGATTCATGATTCGATTCATGATTCATGATTCATGATTCAATTCATGATTCAATTCATGATTCATGATTCATGATTCAATTTATGATTCATGATTCATGATTTAATTCATGATTCAATTCATGATTCATGATTCAATTCATGATTCAATTCATGATTCATGATTCATGATTCAATTTATGATTTATGATTCAATTCATGATTCATGATTCGATTCATGATTCATGATTCATAATTAATGATTCCTGATTTAATTCATGATTAATGATTCATGATTCATGATTCAATTCATGTTTCATGATTCATGATTCCTGATTCAATTCATGATTCATGATTCATGATTTAATTCATGATTCATGATTTATGATTAAATTGATGATTCAATTCATGATTCATGATTCATGATTCAATTTATGATTCATGATTCATGATTCAATTCATGATTCAATTCATGAATTATGATTCATGATTCAATTCATGATTCATTATTCATGATTCATGATTCAATTCATGATTCATGATTCATGATTAAATTCATGATTCATGATTCATGATTCGATTCATGATTCATGATTTATGCTTCAATTCATGATTCATGATTCGATTCATGATTCATGATTCATGATTCAATTCATGATTCATGATTCGATTCATGATTCATGATTCATGATTCAATTCATGATTCATAATTAATGATTCATGATTCAATTCATGATTCATGATTCATGATTTAATTCATGATTCATGATTTATGATTAAATTCATGATTCAATTCATGATTCATGATTCATGATTCAATTTATGATTCATGATTCATGATTTAATTCATGATTCATGATTTATGATTCAATTCATGATTCATGATTTATGATTGAATTCATGATTCAATTCATGATTCATGATTCATGATTCAATTTACGATTCATGATTCATGATTTAATTCATGATTTAATTCATGATTCATGATTCAATTCATGATTCAATTCATGATTCATGATTCATGATTCAATTTATGATTTATGATTCAATTCATGATTCATGATTCGATTCATGATTCATGATTCATGATTTATGATTCATGATTTGATTCATGATTCATAATTAATGATTCCTGATTTAATTCATGATTAATGATTCATGATTTATGATTCAATTCATGTTTCATGATTCATGATTCATGATTCAATTCATGATTCATGATTCAATTCATGATTCATGATTCATGATTAAATTCATGATTCAATTCATGATTCATGATTCATGATTCAATTTATGATTCATGATTCATGATTCAATTCATGATTCAATAATGAATTATGATTCATGATTCAATTCATGATTCATTATTCATGATTCATGATTCAATTCATGATTCATGATTCATGATTCAATTCATGATTCATGATTCATGATTCAATTCATGATTCATGATTCATGATTCATGATTTAAATTCATGATTCATGATTCATGATTCGATTCATGATTCATGATTTATAATTCAATTCATGATTCATGATTCATGATTCATGATTCAATTCATGATTCATGATTCAATTCATGATTCATGATTCAATTCATGATTCATGATTCATGATTCAATTCATGATTCATGATTCAATTCATTATTCATGATTCAATTCATGATTCATGATTCATGATTCATGAGTCAATTCATGATTCATGATTTATGATTCAATTCATGATTCATCATTCAATTCATGATTTATGATTCATGATTCGATTCATGATTCATGATTTATGATTCAATTCATGATTCATGATTCGATTCATGATTCATGATTCATGATTCAATTCATGATTCATGATTCATGATTTATGATTCAATTCATGATTCAATTCATGATTCATGATTCATGATTCAATTTATGATTCATGATTCATGATTTAATTCATGATTCAATTCATGATTCAATTCATGATTCAATTCATGATTCATGATTCATGATTCAATTTATGATTTATGATTCAATTCATGATTCATGATTCGATTCATGATTCATGATTCATGATTTATGATTCATGATTTGATTCATGATTCATAATTAATGATTCCTGATTTAATTCATGATTAATGATTCATGATTCAATTCATGTTTCATGATTCATGATTCTTGATTCAATTCATGATTCATGATTCATGATTTAATTCATGATTCATGATTTATGATTAAATTCATGATTCAATACATGATTCATGATTCATGATTCAATTTATGATTCATGATTCATGATTCAATTCATGATTCAATTCATGAATTATGATTCATGAATCAATTCATGATTCATTATTCATGATTCATGATTCAATTCATGATTCATGATTCATGATTCAATTCATGATTCATGATTCATGATTCGATTCATTATTCATGATTTATGATTCAATTCATGATTCATGATTCGATTCATGATTCATGATTCATGATTCAATTCATGATTCATGATTCGATTCATGATTCATGATTCATGATTCAATTCATGATTTATGATTCAATTCATGATTCATAATTCATGATTCATGAATCAATTCATGATTCATAATTCATGATTCATGATTCATGATTCAATTCCTGATTCATTATTCAATTCATGATTCATGATTCGATTCATGATTCATGATTTATGATTCAATTCATGATTCATGATTTAATTCATGATTCATAATTAATGATTCATGATTCATAATTCAATTCATGATTCATGATTCATGATTCAATTCATGATTCATGATTTAATTCATGATTCAATTCATGATTCTTGATTCAAGATTCCTAATTCATTATTCAATTCATGATTCATGATTCATGATTCAATTCATGATTCATGATTTAATTCATGATTCAATTCATGATTCAATATATGATTCATGATTCATGATTCATGAGTCGATTCATGATTTATGATTTATGATTCAATTCATGATTCATCATTCAATTCATGATTTATGATTCATGATTCGATTCATGATTCATGATTTATGATTCAATTCATGATTCATGATTCGATTCATGATTCATGATTCATGATTCAATTCATGATTCATGATTCATGATTTATGATTCAATTCATGATTCATGATTCATGATTCAATTTATGATTCATGATTCATGATTTAATTCATGATTCAATTCATGATTCATGATTCAATTCATGATTCAATTCATGATTCATGATTCATGATTCAATTTATGATTTATGATTCAATTCATGATTCATGATTCGATTCATGATTCATGATTCATGATTTATGATTCATGATTTGATTCATGATTCATAATTAATGATTCCTGATTTAATTCATGATTAATGATTCATGATTCATGATTCAATTCATGTTTTATAATTCATGATTCATGATTCAATTCATGATTCATGATTCATGATTTAATTCATGATTCATGATTTATGATTAAATTCATGATTCAATTCATGATTCATGATTCATGATTCAATTTATGATTCATGATTCATGATTCAATTCATGATTCAATTCATGAATTATGATTCATGATTCAATTCATGATTCATTATTGATGATTCATGATTCAATTCATGATTCATGATTCATGATTCAATACATGATTCATGATTCATGATTCGATTCATGATTCATGATTTATGATTCAATTCATGATTCATGATTCGATTCATGATTCATGATTCATGATTCAATTCATGATTCATGATTCAAATCATGATTCATGATTCATAATTCAATTCATGATTTATGATTCAATTCATGATTCATAATTCATGATTCATGAATCAATTCATGATTCATAATTCATGATTCATGATTCAATTCCTGATTCATTATTCAATTCATGATTCATGATTCATGATTCATGATTCATGATTCAATTCATGATTCATGATTCATGATTCGATTCATGATTCATGATTCATCAATTCATGATTCATTATTCATGATTCATGATTCAATTCATGATTCATGATTCATGATTCATGATTCAAATTATGATTCATGATTCAATTCATTAATCGATTCATGATTCAATTCATGATTCAATTCATGATTTAATTCATGATTCATGGTTCATGATTCATGATTCATGATTCAATTCATGATTCATAATTCATGATTAATGATTCGATTCATGATTCATGATTCATGATTCAATTCATGATTCATAATTCATGATTCATGAATCAATTCATGATTCATAATTCATGATTCATGATTCAATTCATAATTCATGATTCATGATTCATGATTCATGATTCAATTCATGATTCATGATTCAATTCATGATTCATGATTCGATTCATGATTCATGATTCAATTCATGATTTATGATTCATGATTCAATTCATGATTTATAATTCATGATTCATGATTCATGATTCACTTCATGATTCATGATTCATGATTCATGATTCAATTCATGATTCATGATTCATGATTCATGATTCATAATTCATGATTCATGAATCAATTATTGATTCATAATTCATGATTCATGATTCGATTCATGATTCATGATTTATGATTCAATTCATGATTCATGATTTGATTCATGATTCATGATTCATGATTCAATTCATGATTCATGATTCATGATTCAATTCATGATTCATGATTCATGATTCATGATTCATGATTCAATTCATGATTCATGATTTAATTCATGATTCAATTCATGATTCATGATTCATGATTCAATTCATGATTCAATTCATGATTCATGATTCATGATTCAATTTATGATTCATGATTCATGATTTAATTCATGATTCAATTCATGATTCATGATTCAATTCATGATTCATTTCATGATTCATGATTCAATTCATGATTCATGATTCATGATTCAATTCATGATTCATGATTCAATTCATGATTCATGATTCATGATTCAATTCATGATTCATGATTCAATTCATGATTCATGATTTGATTCATGATTCATGATTCATGATTCAATTCATGATTCATGATTCATGATTCAATTCATGATTCATGATTCAATTCTTGATTCATAATTCATGATTCATGATTCAATTCATGATTCTTGATTCAAAATTCATGATTCATGATTCAATTCATGATTCATGATTCATGATTCAATTCATGATTCATGATTCATGATTCAATTCATGATTCATGATTCATGATTCATGATTCATGATTTATGATTCATGATTCATGATTCATGATTCTATTCATGATTCATGATTCATGATTCATAATTCATGATTTAATTCATGATTCATGATTCAATTCATGATTCATGATTTGATTCATGATTTTTGATTCATGATTCTATTCATGATTCATGATTCATGATTCATAATTCATGATTCAATTCATGATTCATGATTCATGATTCATGATTTATGATTCATGATTCATGATTCTATTCATGATTCATGATTCATGATTCATAATTCATGATTTAATTCATGATTCATGATTCAATTCATGATTCATGATTTGATTCATGATTTTTGATTCATGATTCATGATTCGATTCATGATTCATGATTCAATTCATGATTCATGATTCATGATTCATGATTCAATTCATGATTCATGATTTATGATTCATGATTCAATTCATGATTCATGATTCATGATTCAATTCATGATTCAATTCATGATTCATGATTCAATTTATGATTCATGATTCATGATTCATGATTCATGATTCAATTCATGATTCAATTCATGATTCATGATTCATGATTCATGATTCAATTCATGATTCAATTTATGAATTTATGATTCAATTCATGATTCATAATTCATGATTCATGATACAATTCATGATTCATTATTCAATTCATGATTTATGATTCGATTCATAATTCATGATTCATGATTAGATTTATGATTCATGATTCATGATTCAATTCATGATTCAATTTATGATTCATGATTTAATTCATGATTCATAATTCATGATTCATGATTCAATTCATGATTCATTATTCAATTCATGATTCATGATTCGATTCATAATTCATGATTCATGATTAGATTCATGATTCATGATTCATGATTAAATTCATGATCTATGAATCAATTCATGCTTCATGATTCATGATTCAATTCATGATTCATGATTCAAGATTCATGACTCATGATTCGAATCATGATTTTTGATTCATGATTCATGATTCGATTCATGATTCATGATTCATGATTCGATTCATGATTCATGATTCATGATTCATGATTCAATTCATGATTTATGATTCATGATTCATGATTTAATTTATGATTCATGATTTATGATTCATGATTTAATTCATGATTCATGATTCATGATTCGATTCATAATTCATGATTCATGATTAGATTCATGATTCATGATTCATGATTCAATTCATGATCCATGAATCAATTCATGCTTCATGATTCATGATTCAATTCATGATTCATGATTCAAGATTCATGACTCATGATTCGAATCATGATTTTTGATTCATGATTCATGATTCGATTCATGATTCATGATTCATGATTCGATTCATGATTCATGATTCATGATTCAATTCATGATTCATGATTCATGATTCATGATTTAATTTATGATTCATGATTTATGATTCATAATTCAATTCATGATTCATGATTCATGATTCGATTCATGATTCATGATTTATGATTCAATTCATGATTTGATTCATGATTCATCATTCATGATTCATGATTCAATTCATGATTCATGATTCATGAATAATGATTCATGATTCAATTCATGATTCATGATTCATGATTCATGATTCAAATTATGATTCATGATTCAATTCATTAATCGATTCATGATTCAATTCATGATTCAATTCATGATTTAATCCATGATTCATGGTTCATGATTCATGATTCATGATTCAATTTATGATTCATAATTCATGATTAACGATTCGATTCATGATTCATGATTCATGATTCAATTCATGATTCATAATTCATGATTCATGAATCAATTCATGATTCATAATTCATGATTCATGATTCAATTCATAATTCATGATTCAATTCATGATTCATGATTCGATTCATGATTCATGATTCAATTCATGATTTATGATTCATGATTCAATTCATGATTTATAATTCATGATTCATGATTCATGATTCAATTCATGATTCATGATTCATGATTCATGATTCAATTCATGATTCATGATTCATGATTCATGATTCATAATTCATGATTCATGAATCAATTATTGATTCATGATTCAATTCATGATTCATGATTCATGATTCATGATTCAATTCATGATTCATGATTCATGATTCATAATTCATGATTCATAAATCAATTATTGATTCATAATTCATGATTCATGATTCGATTCATGATTCATGATTTATGATTCAATTCATGATTCATGATTTGATTCATGATTCATGATTCATGATTCAATTCATGATTCATGATTCATGATTCATGATTCAATTCATGATTCATGATTCATGATTCATGATTCATGATTCAATTCATGATTCATGATTTAATTCATGATTCAATTCATGATTCATGATTCATGATTCAATTCATGATTCAATTCATGATTCATGATTCATGATTCAATTTATGATTCATGATTCATGATTTAATTCATGATTCATTTCATGATTCATGATTCAATTCATGATTCATGATTCATGATTCAATTCATGATTCATGATTCAATTCAAGATTCATGATTCATGATTCAATTCATGATTCATGATTCAATTCATGATTCATGATTCAATTCATGATTCATGATTCATGATTCAATTCATGATTCATGATTCAATTCTTGATTCATAATTCATGATTCATGATTCAATTCATGATTCTTGATTCAAGATTCATAATTCATGATTTAATTCATGATTCATGATTCAATTCATGATTCATGATTTGATTCATGATTTTTGATTCATGATTCATGATTCGATTCATGATTCATGATTCAATTCATGATTCATGATTCATGATTCATGATTCAATTCATGATTCATGATTTATGATTCATGATTCAATTCATGATTCATGATTCATGATTCAATTCATGATTCAATTCATGATTCATGATTCATGATTCAATTTATGATTCATGATTCATGATTCATGATTCATGATTCATGATTCATGATTCAATTCATGATTCAATTCATGATTCATGATTCATGATTCATGATTCAATTCATGATTCAATTTATGATTCATGATTCAATTCATGATTCATAATTCATGATTCATGATTCAATTCATGATTCATTATTCAATTCATGATTCATGATTCGATTCATAATTCATGATTCATGATTAGATTCATGATTCATGATTCATGATTCAATTTATGATTCAATTTATGAATTATGATTTAATTCATGATTCATAATTCATGATTCATGATTCAATTCATGATTCATTATTCAATTCATGATTTATGATTCGATTCATAATTCATGATTCATGATTAGATTCATGATTCATGAATCATGATTCAATTCATGATCCATGATTCAATTCATGCTTCATGATTCATGATTCAATTCATGATTCATGATTCAAGATTCATGATTCATGATTCGAATCATGATTTTTGATTCATGATTCATGATTCGATTCATGATTCATGATTCATGATTCAATTCATGATTCATGATTCATGATTCATAATTCAATTTATGATTCATGATTTATGATTCATGATTTAATTCATGATTCAATTCATGATTCATGATTTAATTCATGATTCAATTCATGATTCATGATTCAATTCATGATTCATGATTCAATTCATGATTCATTATTCATGATCCATGATTCATTTCATGATTCATGATTCATGATTCAATTCATGATTCAATCCATGATTCATGGTTAATGATTCATGATTCAATTCATGATTCATAATTCATGATTCATGATTCATAATTCATGATTCATGATTCAATTTATGATTTTATAATTCATGATTCAATTCATGATTCATGATTTCATTCATGATTCATGATTTATGATTCAATTCATGATTCATGATTCAATTCATGATTCATAATTAATGATTCATGATTCAATTCATGATTCATGATTCATGATTCATAATTCAATTCATGATTCATGATTCATGATTCGATTCATGATTCATGATTCAATTCATGATTTGATTCATGATTCATCATTCATGATTCATGATTCAATTCATGATTCATGATTCATGATTCATGATTCATGATTCAATTCATGATTCATGATTCATGATTCAATTCATGATTCATTATTCATGATTCATGATTCAATTCATGATTCATGATTCATGATTCATGATTCAAATTATGATTCATGATTCAATTCATTAATCGATTCATGATTCAATTCATGATTCAATTCATGATTTAATTCATGATTCATGGTTCATGATTCATGATTCATGATTCAATTCATGATTCATAATTCATGATTAACGATTCGATTCATGATTCATGATTCATGATTCAATTCATGATTCATAATTCATGATTCATGAATCAATTCATGATTCATAATTCATGATTCATGATTCAATTCATAATTCATGATTCATGATTCATGATTCATGATTCAATTCATGATTCATGATTCAATTCATGATTCATGATTCGATTCATGATTCATGATTCAATTCATGATTTATGATTCATGATTCAATTCATGATTTATAATTCATGATTCATGATTCAATTCATGATTCATGATTCATGATTCATGATTCAAATCATGATTCATGATTCATGATTCATGATTCATGATTCATGATTCATGATTCAATTCATGATTCATGATTTATGATTCATGATTCAATTCATGATTCATGATTTATGATTCATGATTCAATTCATGATTCATGATTCATGATTCAATTTATGATTCATGATTCATGATTCATGATTCATGATTCATGATTCAATTCATGATTCAATTCATGATTCATGATTCATGATTCATGATTCAATTCATGATTCAATTTATGATTCATGATTCAATTCATGATTCATAATTCATGATTCATGATTCAATTCATGATTCATTATTCAATTCATGATTCATGATTCGATTCATAATTCATGATTCATGATTAGATTCATGATTCATGATTCATGATTCAATTCATGATTCAATTTATGAATTATGATTTAATTCATGATTCATAATTCATGATTCATGATTCAATTCATGATTCATTATTCAATTCATGATTCATGATTTATGATTCAATTCATGATTCATGATTTGATTCATGATTCATGATTCAATTCATGATTCATGATTCATGATTCAATTCATGATTCATGATTCATGATTCATGATTCATGATTCAATTCATGATTCATGATTCAATTCATGATTCAATTCATGATTCATGATTCATGATTCAATTCATGATTCAATTCATGATTCATGATTCATGATTCAATTTATGATTCATGATTCATGATTTAATTCATGATTCAATTCATGATTCATGATTCAATTCATGATTCATTTCATGATTCAATTCATGATTCATGATTCATGATTCAATTCATGATTCATGATTCAATTCATGATTCATGATTCATGATTCAATTCATGATTCATGATTCAATTCATGATTCATGATTCACTTCATGATTCATGATTTGATTCATGATTCATGATTCATGATTCAATTCATGATTCATGATTCATGATTCAATTCATGATTCATGATTCAATTCTTGATTCATAATTCATGATTCATGATTCAATTCATGATTCTTGATTCAAGATTCATGATTCATGATTCAATTCATGATTCATGATTCATGATTCAATTCATGATTCATGATTCATGATTCAATTCATGATTCATGATTCATGATTCATGATTCATGATTCTATTCATGATTCATGATTCAATTCATGATTCATGATTCATGATTCAATTCATGATTCATGATTCATGATTCAATTCATGATTTATGATTCATGATTCATGATTCATGATTCTATTCATGATTCATGATTCATGATTCATAATTCATGATTTAATTCATGATTCATGATTCAATTCATGATTCATGATTTGATTCATGATTTTTGATTCATGATTCATGATTCGATTCATGATTCATGATTCAATTCATGATTCATGATTTATGATTCATGATTCAATTCATGATTCATGATTCATGATTCAATTCATGATTCAATTCATGATTCATGATTCAATTTATGATTCATGATTCATGATTCATGATTCAATTCATGATTCAATTCATGATTCATGATTCATGATTCATGATTCAATTCATGATTCAATTTATGAATTTATGATTCAATTCATGATTCATAATTCATGATTCATGATACAATTCATGATTCATTATTCAATTCATGATTTATGATTCGATTCATAATTCATGATTCATGATTAGATTTATGATTCATGATTCATGATTCAATTCATGATTCAATTTATGATTCATGATTTAATTCATGATTCATAATTCATGATTCATGATTCAATTCATGATTCATTATTCAATTCATGATTCATGATTCGATTCATAATTCATGATTCATGATTAGATTCATGATTCATGATTCATGATTCAATTCATGATCCATGAATCAATTCATGCTTCATGATTCATGATTCAATTCATGATTCATGATTCAAGATTCATGACTCATGATTCGAATCATGATTTTTGATTCATGATTCATGATTCGATTCATTATTCATGATTCATGATTCGATTCATGATTCATGATTCATGATTCAATTCATGATTCATGATTCATGATTCATGATTTAATTTATGATTCATGATTTATGATTCATGATTTAATTCATGATTCAATTCATGATTCATGATTCAATTCATGATTCATTATTCATGATTCATGATTCAATTCATGATTCATGATTCATGATTCAATTTATGATTCATGATTCATGATTCAATTCATGATTCATGATTCAATTCAAGATTCATGATTCATGATTCAATTCATGATTCATGATTCAATTCATGATTCATGATTCAATTCATGATTCATGATTTGATTCATGATTCATGATTCATGATTCAATTCATGATTCATGATTCATGATTCAATTCATGATTCATGATTCAATTCTTGATTCATAATTCATGATTCATGATTCAATTCATGATTCTTGATTCAAGATTCATGATTCATGATTCAATTCATGATTCATGATTCATGATTCAATTCATGATTCATGATTCATGATTCTATTCATGATGCATGATTCATGATTCATAATTCATGATTTAATTCATGATTCATGATTCAATTCATGATTCATGATTTGATTCATGATTTTTGATTCATGATTCATGATTCGATTCATGATTCATGATTCAATTCATGATTCATGATTCATGATTCAATTCATGATTCATGATTTATGATTCATGATTCAATTCATGATTCATGATTCATGATTCAATTCATGATTCAATTCATGATTCATGATTCATGATTCAATTTATGATTCATGATTCATGATTCATGATTCATGATTCATGATTCATGATTCAATTCATGATTCAATTCATGATTCATGATTCATGATTCATGATTCAATTCATGATTCAATTTATGATTCATGATTCAATTCATGATTCATAATTCATGATTCATGATTCAATTCATGATTCATTATTCAATTCATGATTCATGATTCGATTCATAATTCATGATTCATGATTAGATTCATGATTCATGATTCATGATTCAATTCATGATTCAATTTATGAATTATGATTTAATTCATGATTCATAATTCATGATTCATGATTCAATTCATGATTCATTATTCAATTCATGATTTATGATTCGATTCATAATTCATGATTCATGATTAGATTCATGATTCATGAATCATGATTCAATTCATGATCCATGATTCAATTCATGCTTCATGATTCATGATTCAATTCATGATTCATGATTCAAGATTCATGATTCATGATTCGAATCATGATTTTTGATTCATGATTCATGATTCAATTCATGATTCATGATTCATGATTCAATTCATGATTCATGATTCATGATTCATAATTCAATTTATGATTCATGATTTATGATTCATGATTTAATTCATGATTCAATTCATGATTCATGATTTAATTCATGATTCAATTCATGATTCATGATTCAATTCATGATTCATGATTCAATTCATGATTCATTATTCATGATCCATGATTCATTTCATGATTCATGATTCATGATTCAATTCATGATTCAATCCATGATTCATGGTTAATGATTCATGATTCAATTCATGATTCATAATTCATGATTCATGATTCATAATTCATGATTCATGATTCAATTTATGATTTTATAATTCATGATTCAATTCATGATTCATGATTTCATTCATGATTCATGATTTATGATTCAATTCATGATTCATGATTCAATTCATGATTCATAATTAATGATTCATGATTCAATTCATGATTCATGATTCATGATTCATAATTCAATTCATGATTCATGATTCATGATTCATGATTTATGATTCAATTCATGATTTGATTCATGATTCATCATTCATGATTCATGATTCAATTCATGATTCATGATTCATGATTCATGATTCATGATTCAATTCATGATTCATGATTCATGATTCAATTCATGATTCATTATTCATGATTCATGATTCAATTCATGATTCATGATTCATGATTCATGATTCAAATTATGATTCATGATTCAATTCATTAATCGATTCATGATTCAATTCATGATTCAATTCATGATTTAATTCATGATTCATGGTTCATGATTCATGATTCATGATTCAATTCATGATTCATAATTCATGATTAACGATTCGATTCATGATTCATGATTCATGATTCAATTCATGATTCATAATTCATGATTCATGAATCAATTCATGATTCATAATTCATGATTCATGATTCAATTCATAATTCATGATTCATGATTCATGATTCATGATTCAATTCATGATTCATGATTCAATTCATGATTCATGATTCGATTCATGATTCATGATTCAATTCATGATTTATGATTCATGATTCAATTCATGATTTATAATTCATGATTCATGATTCAATTCATGATTCATGATTCATGATTCATGATTCAATTCATGATTCATGATTCATGATTCATGATTCATGATTCATGATTCATGATTCAATTCATGATTCATGATTTATGATTCATGATTCAATTCATGATTCATGATTTATGATTCATGATTCAATTCATGATTCATGATTCAATTTATGATTCATGATTCATGATTCATGATTCATGATTCATGATTCATGATTCAATTCATGATTCAATTCATGATTCATGATTCATTATTCATGATTCAATTCATGATTCAATTTATGATTCATGATTCAATTCATGATTCATAATTCATGATTCATGATTCAATTCATGATTCATTATTCAATTCATGATTCATGATTCGATTCATAATTCATGATTCATGATTAGATTCATGATTCATGATTCATGATTCAATTCATGATTCAATTTATGAATTATGATTTAATTCATGATTCATAATTCATGATTCATGATTCAATTCATGATTCATTATTCAATTCATGATTCATGATTTATGATTCAATTCATGATTCATGATTTGATTCATGATTCATGATTCATGATTCAATTCATGATTCATGATTCATGATTCATGATTCAATTCATGATTCATGATTCATGATTCATGATTCATGATTCAATTCATGATTCATGATTCATGATTCAATTCATGATTCAATTCATGATTCATGATTCATGATTCAATTTATGATTCATGATTCATGATTTAATTCATGATTCAATTCATGATTCATGATTCAATTCATGATTCATGATTCATGATTCAATTCATGATTCATGATTCAATTCATGATTCATGATTCACTTCATGATTCATGATTTGATTCATGATTCATGATTCATGATTCAATTCATGATTCATGATTCATGATTCAATTCATGATTCATGATTCAATTCTTGATTCATAATTCATGATTCATGATTCAATTCATGATTCTTGATTCAAGATTCATGATTCATGATTCAATTCATGATTCATGATTCATGATTCAATTCATGATTCATGATTCATGATTCAATTCATGATTCATGATTCATGATTCATGATTCATGATTTATGATTCATGATTCATGATTCATGATTCTATTCATGATTCATGATTCATGATTCACAATTCATGATTTAATTCATGATTCATGATTCAATTCATGATTCATGATTTGATTCATGATTTTTGATTCATGATTCATGATTCGATTCATGATTCATGATTCAATTCATGATTCATGATTTATGATTCATGATTCAATTCATGATTCATGATTCATGATTCAATTCATGATTCAATTCATGATTCATGATTCAATTTATGATTCATGATTCATGATTCAATTCATGATTCATGATTCATGATTCATGATTCAATTCATGATTCAATTTATGAATTTATGATTCAATTCATGATTCATAATTCATGATTCATGATACAATTCATGATTCATTATTCAATTCATGATTTATGATTCGATTCATAATTCATGATTCATGATTAGATTTATGATTCATGATTCATGATTCAATTCATGATTCAATTTATGATTCATGATTTAATTCATGATTCATAATTCATGATTCATGATTCAATTCATGATTCATTATTCAATTCATGATTCATGATTCGATTCATAATTCATGATTCATGATTAGATTCATGATTCATGATTCATGATTCAATTCATGATCCATGAATCAATTCATGCTTCATGATTCATGATTCAATTCATGATTCATGATTCAAGATTCATGACTCATGATTCGAATCATGATTTTTGATTCATGATTCATGATTCGATTCATGATTCATGATTCATGATTCGATTCATGATTCATGATTCATGATTCAATTCATGATTCATGATTCATGATTCATGATTTAATTTATGATTCATGATTTATGATTCATGATTTAATTCATGATTCAATTCATGATTCATGATTCAATTCATGATTCATTATTCATGATTCATGATTCAATTCATGATTCATGATTCATGATTCAATTTATGATTCATGATTCAATTCATTAATCGATTCATGGTTCAATTTATGATTTAATGCATGATTCATGATTCATGATTCGATTCATGATTCATGATTCATGATTCAATTCATGATCCATGATTCATTTCATGATTCATGATTCATGATTCAATTCATGATTCAATCCATGATTCATGGTTCATGATTTAATTCATGATTCAATTCATGATTCATGATTCATGATTCATGATTCAATTCATGATTCAATTTATGAATTTATGATTCACTTCATGATTCATAATTCATGATTCATGATACAATCCATGATTCATTATTCAATTCATGATTTATGATTCGATTCATAATTCATGATTCATGATTATATTTGTGATTCATGATTCATGATTCAATTCATGATTCAATTTATGATTCATGATTTAATTCATGATTCATAATTCATGATTCATGATTCAATTCATGATTCATTATTCAATTCATGATTCATGATTCGATTCATAATTCATGATTCATGATTAGATTCATGATTCATGATTCATGATTCAATTCATGATCCATGAATCAATTCATGCTTCATGATTCATGATTCAATTCATAATTCATGATTCATGATTCATGATTCATGATTCAATTCATGATTCATGATTCAATTCATGATTCATGATTCGATTCATGATTCATGATTCAATTCATGATTTATGATTCATGATTCAATTCATGATTTATAATTCATGATTCATGATTCATGATTCAATTCATGATTCATGATTCATGATTCAATTCATGATTCATGATTCATGATTCATGATTCATAATTCATGATTCATGAATCAATTATTGATTCATAATTCATGATTCATGATTCGATTCATGATTCATGATTTATGATTCAATTCATGATTCATGATTTGATTCATGATTCATGATTCATGATTCAATTCATGATTCATGATTCATGATTCATGATTCAATTCATGATTCATAATTCATGATTCATGATTCGATTCATGATTCATGATTTATGATTCAATTCATGATTCATGATTTGATTCATGATTCATGATTCATGATTCAATTCATGATTCATGATTTAATTCATGATTCAATTCATGATTCATGATTCATGATTCAATTCATGATTCAATTCATGATTCATGATTCATGATTCAATTTATGATTCATGATTCATGATTTAATTCATGATTCAATTCATGATTCATGATTCAATTCATGATTCATTTCATGATTCATGATTCAATTCATGATTCATGATTCATGATTCAATTCATGAAACATGATTCATGATTCAATTCATGATTCATGATTCAATTCATGATTCATGATTCAATTCATGATTCATGATTTGATTCATGATTCATGATTCATGATTCAATTCATGATTCATGATTCATGATTCAATTCATGATTCATGATTCAATTCTTGATTCATAATTCATGATTCATGATTCAATTCATGATTCTTGATTCAAGATTCATGATTCATGATTCAATTCATGATTCATGATTCATGATTCAATTCATGATTCATGATTCATGATTCAATTCATGATTCATGATTCATGATTCATGATTAATGATTCATGATTCATGATTCATGATTCTATTCATGATTCATGATTCATGATTCATAATTCATGATTTAATTCATGATTCATGATTCAATTCATGATTCATGATTTGATTCATGATTTTTGATTCATGATTCATGATTCGATTCATGATTCATGATTCAATTCATGATTCATGATTTATGATTCATGATTCAATTCATGATTCATGATTCATGATTCAATTCATGATTCAATTCATGATTCATGATTCAATTTATGATTCAATTCATGATTCATGATTCATGATTCAATTCATGATTCAATTCATAATCATGATTCATGATTCAATTTATGATTCATGATTCATGATTTAATTCATGATTCAATTCATGATTCATGATTCAATTCATGATTCATTTCATGATTCATGATTCAATTCATGATTCATGATTCATGATTCAATTCATGATTCATGATTCAATTCATGATTCATGATTCATGATTCAATTCATGATTCATGATTCAATTCATGATTCATGATTCAATTCATGATTCATGATTTGATTCATGATTCATGATTCATGATTCAATTCATGATTCATGATTCATAATTCAATTCATGATTCATGATTCAATTCTTGATTCATAATTCATGATTCATGATTCAATTCATGATTCTTGATTCAAGATTCATGATTCATGATTCAATTCATGATTCATGATTCATGATTCAATTCATGATTCATGATTCATGATTCAATTCATGATTCATGATTCATGATTCATGATTCATGATTTATGATTCATGATTCATGATTCATGATTCTATTCATGATTCATGATTCATGATTCATAATTCATGATTTAATTCATGATTCATGATTCAATTCATGATTCATGATTTGATTCATGATTTTAGATTCATGATTCATGATTCGATTCATGATTCATGATTCAATTCATGATTCATGATTTATGATTCATGATTCAATTCATGATTCATGATTCATGATTCAATTCATGATTCAATTCATGATTCATGATTCAATTTATGATTCATGATTCATGATTCATGATTCAATTCATGATTCAATTCATGATTCATGATTCATGATTCATGATTCAATTCATGATTCAATTTATGAATTTATGATTCAATTCATGATTCATAATTCATGATTCATGATACAATTCATGATTCATTATTCAATTCATGATTTATGATTCGATTCATAATTCATGATTCATGATTAGATTTATGATTCATGATTCATGATTCAATTCATGATTCAATTTATGATTCATGATTTAATTCATGATTCATAATTCATGATTCATGATTCAATTCATGATTCATTATTCAATTCATGATTCATGATTCGATTCATAATTCATGATTCATGATTAGATTCATGATTCATGATTCATGATTCAATTCATGATCCATGAATCAATTCATGCTTCATGATTCATGATTCAATTCATGATTCATGATTCAAGATTCATGACTCATGATTCGAATCATGATTTTTGATTCATGATTCATGATTCGATTCATGATTCATGATTCATGATTCGATTCATGATTCATGATTCATGATTCAATTCATGATTCATGATTCATGATTCATGATTTAATTTATGATTCATGATTTATGATTCATGATTTAATTCATGATTCAATTCATGATTCATGATTCAATTCATGATTCATTATTCATGATTCATGATTCAATTCATGATTCATGATTCATGATTCAATTTATGATTCATGATTCAATTCATTAATCGATTCATGGTTCAATTTATGATTTAATGCATGATTCATGATTCATGATTCGATTCATGATTCATGATTCATGATTCAATTCATGATCCATGATTCATTTCATGATTCATGATTCATGATTCAATTCATGATTCAATCCATGATTCATGGTTCATGATTTAATTCATGATTCAATTCATGATTCATGATTCATGATTCATGATTCAATTCATGATTCAATTTATGAATTTATGATTCACTTCATGATTCATAATTCATGATTCATGATACAATCCATGATTCATTATTCAATTCATGATTTATGATTCGATTCATAATTCATGATTCATGATTAGATTTATGATTCATGATTCATGATTCAATTCATGATTCAATTTATGATTCATGATTTAATTCATGATTCATAATTCATGATTCATGATTCAATTCATGATTCATTATTCAATTCATGATTCATGATTCGATTCATAATTCATGATTCATGATTAGATTCATGATTCATGATTCATGATTCAATTCATGATCCATGAATCAATTCATGCTTCATGATTCATGATTCAATTCATAATTCATGATTCATGATTCATGATTCATGATTCAATTCATGATTCATGATTCAATTCATGATTCATGATTCGATTCATGATTCATGATTCAATTCATGATTTATGATTCATGATTCAATTCATGATTTATAATTCATGATTCATGATTCATGATTCAATTCATGATTCATGATTCATGATTCAATTCATGATTCATGATTCATGATTCATGATTCATAATTCATGATTCATGAATCAATTATTGATTCATAATTCATGATTCATGATTCGATTCATGATTCATGATTTATGATTCAATTCATGATTCATGATTTGATTCATGATTCATGATTCATGATTCAATTCATGATTCATGATTCATGATTCATGATTCAATTCATGATTCATGATTCATGATTCATGATTCATGATTCAATTCATGATTCATGATTTAATTCATGATTCAATTCATGATTCATGATTCATGATTCAATTCATAATTCAATTCATGATTCATGATTCATGATTCAATTTATGATTCATGAATCATGATTTAATTCATGATTCAATTCATGATTCATGATTCAATTCATGATTCATTTCATGATTCATGATTCAATTCATGATTCATGATTCAATTCATGATTCATGATTCATGATTCAATTCATGATTCATGATTCAATTCATGATTCATGATTCAATTCATGATTCATGATTCATGATTCAATTCATGATTCATGATTCAATTCATGATTCATGATTCAATTCATGATTCATGATTTGATTCATGATTCATGATTCATGATTCAATTCATGATTCATGATTCATGATTCAATTCATGATTCATGATTCAATTCTTGATTCATAATTCATGATTCAATTCATGATTCAATTCATGATTCATGATTCAATTTATGATTCATGATTCATGATTCATGATTCATGATTCAATTCATGATTCAATTCATGATTCATGATTCATGATTCATGATTCAATTCATGATTCAATTTATGAATTTATGATTCAATTCATGATTCATAATTCATGATTCATGATACAATTCATGATTCATTATTCAATTCATGATTTATGATTCGATTCATAATTCATGATTCATGATTAGATTTATGATTCATGATTCATGATTCAATTCATGATTCAATTTATGATTCATGATTTAATTCATGATTCATAATTCATGATTCATAATTCAATTCATGATTCATTATTCAATTCATGATTCATGATTCGATTCATAATTCATGATTCATGATTAGATTCATGATTCATGATTCATGATTCAATTCAATTCATAATTCAATTCATGATTCATTATTCAATTCATGATTCATGATTCGATTCATAATTCATGATTCATGATTAGATTCATGATTCATGATTCATGATTCAATTCATGATCCATGAATCAATTCATGCTTCATGATTCATGATTCAATTCATGATTCATGATTCAAGATTCATGACTCATGATTCGAATCATGATTTTTGATTCATGATTCATGATTCGATTCATGATTCATGATTCATGATTCGATTGATGATTCATGATTCATGATTCAATTCATGATTCATGATTCATGATTCATGATTTAATTTATGATTCATGATTTATGATTCATGATTTAATTCATGATTCAATTCATGATTCATGATTCAATTCATGATTCATTATTCATGATTCATGATTCAATTCATGATTCATGTTTCATGATTCAATTTATGATTCATGATTCAATTCATTAATCGATTCATGGTTCAATTTATGATTTAATGCATGATTCATGATTCATGATTCGATTCATGATTCATGATTCATGATTCAATTCATGATCCATGATTCATTTCATGATTCATGATTCATGATTCAATTCATGATTCAATCCATGATTCATGGTTCATGATTTAATTCATGATTCAATTCATGATTCATGATTCATGATTCATGATTCAATTCATGATTCAATTTATGAATTTATGATTCACTTCATGATTCATAATTCATGATTCATGATACAATCCATGATTCATTATTCAATTCATGATTTATGATTCGATTCATAATTAATGATTCATGATTAGATTTATGATTCATGATTCATGATTCAATTCATGATTCAATTTATGATTCATGATTTAATTCATGATTCATAATTCATGATTCATGATTCAATTCATGATTCATTATTCAATTCATGATTCATGATTCGATTCATAATTCATGATTCATGATTAGATTCATGATTCATGATTCATGATTCAATTCATGATCCATGAATCAATTCATGCTTCATGATTCATGATTCAATTCATGATTCATGATTCAAGATTCATGACTCATGATTCGAATCATGATTTTTGATTCATGATTCATGATTCGATTCATGATTCATGATTCATGATTCAATTCATGATTCATGATTCATGATTCATGATTTAATTTATGATTCATGATTTATGATTCATGATTTAATTCATGATTCAATTCATGATTCATGATTCAATTCAAGATTCATTATTCATGATTCATGATTCAATTCATGATTCATGATTCATGATTCAATTCATGATTCATGATTCAATTCATTAATCGATTCATGGTTCAATTTATGATTTAATGCATGATTCATGATTCATGATTCGATTCATGATTCATGATTCAATTCATGATCCATGATTCATTTCATGATTCAAGATTCATGATTCAATTCATGATTCATGATTCAATTCATGATCCATGATTCATTTCATGATTCATGATTCATGATTCAATTCATGATTCAATCCATGATTCATGGTTCATGATTCCTGATTCAATTCATGATTCATAATTCATGATTCATGATTCATAATTCATGATTCATGATTCATGATTCAATTCATGATTCATGATTTCATTCATGATTTATGATTCAATTCATGATTCATGATTCAATTCATGATTCATAATTAATGATTCATGATTCAATTCATGATTCATGATTCAATTCATGATTCATGATTCATGATTCAATTCATGATTCATGATTCATGATTCGATTCATGATTCATGATTTATGATTCAATTCATGATTCATGATTTGATTCATGATTCATCATTCATGATTCATGATTCAATTCATGATTCATGATTCATGATTCAATTCATGATTCATTATTCATGATTCATGATTCAAATTATGATTCATGATTCAATTCATGATTCATTATTCATGATTCATGATTCAATTCATGATTCATGATTCATGATTCAAATTATGATTCATGATTCAATTCATTAATCGATTCATGATTCAATTCATGATTCAATTCATGATTCAATTCATGATTTAATTCATGATTCATGGTTCATGATTCATGATTCATGATTCAATTCATGATTCATAATTCATGATTAACGATTCGATTCATGATTCATGATTCATGATTCAATTCATGACTCATAATTCATGATTCATGAATCAATTCATGATTCATAATTCATGATTCATGATTCAATTCATGATTCATGATTCATGATTCGATTCATGATTCATGATTCAATTCATGATTCATGATTTATGATTCAATTCATGATTCATAATTCATGATTCATGATTCAATTCATTATTCATGATTCATGATTCATGATTCAATTCATGATTCATGATTCATGATTCAGGATTCAATTCATGATTCATAATTCATGATTCATGATTCAATTCATGATTTTATAATTCATGATTCATGATTTAATTCATGATTCAATTCATAATTCATGATTCATGATTCATGATTCAATTCATGATTCATGAATCAATTTATGATTCATAATTCATGATTCATGATTCGATTCATGATTCATGATTCAAATCATGATTCATGATTCAATTCATATTTCATGATTCAATTCATGATTCATGATTTATGATTCAATTCATGATTCATGATTCAATTCATGATTCATAATTAATGATTCATGATTTAATTCATGATTCATGATTCATGATTCATGATTCAATTCATGATTCATGATTCAATTCATGATTCATGATTCATGATTCGATTCATGATTCATAATTAATGATTCATGATTTAATTCATGATTCATGATTCATGATTCATGATTCAATTCATGATTCATGATTCAATTCATGATTCATGATTCATGATTCGATTCATGATTCATGATTTATGATTCAATTCATGATTCATGATTTGATTCATGATTCATGATTCATGATTCAATTCATGATTCATGATTCATGATTCAATTCATGATTCATGATTCATGATTCATGATTCATGATTCAATTCATGATTCATGATTCATGATTCATGATTCAATTCATGATTCATGATTCAATTCATGATTCGAATCCTGATTCAATTCATGATTCATGATTCGATTTATGATTCATGATTCAATTCATGATTCATGATTCAATTCATGATTCATGATTCATTATTCATGATTTAATTCATGTTTCCTGATTCATGATTCAAATCATGATTCATCATTCATTATTCAATTCATGATTCATGATTCGATTCATGATTCTTGATTCATGATTCAATTCATGATTCAATTCATGATTTAATTCATGATTCATGGTTCATGATTCATGATTCATGATTCAATTCATGATTTATAATTCATGATTAACGATTCGATTCATGATTCATGATTCAATTCATGATTCATAATTCATGATTCAATTCATGATTCATGATTCATGATTCATGATTCAATTCATAATTCATGATTCATGATTCATGATTCATGATTCAATTCATGATTCATGATTCAATTCATGATTCATGATTCGATTCATGATTCATGATTCAATTCATGATTCATGATTCAATTCATGATTTATAATTCATGATTCATGATTCAATTCATGATTCATGATTCATGATTCATGATTCAATTCATGATTCATGATTCATGATTCATGATTCAATTCATGATTCATAATTCATGATTCATGATTTAATTCATGATTCATGATTCATGATTCATGATTCATGATTCATGATTCAATTCATGATTCATGATTCATGATTCGATTCATGATTCATGATTCAATTCATGATTCATGATTCATGATTCAATTCATGATTCATAATACATGATTCATGATTCAATTCATTATTCATGATTCATGATTCAATTCATGATTCATGATTCATGATTCAATTCATGATTCATAATTCATGATTCATGATTCAATTCATGATTTTATAATTCATGATTCATGATTCAATTCATGATTCATGATTTATGATTCAATTCATGATTCATGATTCAATTCATGATTCATAATTAATGATTCATGATTTAATTCATGATTCATGATTCATGATTCATGATTTAATTCATGATTCATGATTCATGATTCATGATTCAATTCATGATTCATGATTCAATTCATGATTCATGATTCATGATTCGATTCATGATTCATGATTTATGATTTGATTCATGATTCATGATTCATGATTCAATTCATGATTCATGATTCATGATTCATGATTCATGATTCAATTCATGATTCATGATTCATGATTCATGATTCATGATTCAATTCATGATTCATTATTCATGATTCATGATTCAATTCATGATTCATGATTCATGATTCAATTTATGATTCATGATTCAATTCATTAATCGATTCATGGTTCAATTTATGATTTAATGCATGATTCATGATTCATGATTCGATTCATGATTCATGATTCATGATTCAATTCATGATCCATGATTCATTTCATGATTCATGATTCATGATTCAATTCATGATTCAATCCATGATTCATGGTTCATGATTTAATTCATGATTCAATTCATGATTCATGATTCATGATTCATGATTCAATTCATGATTCAATTTATGAATTTATGATTCACTTCATGATTCATAATTCATGATTCATGATACAATCCATGATTCATTATTCAATTCATGATTTATGATTCGATTCATAATTCATGATTCATGATTAGATTTATGATTCATGATTCATGATTCAATTCATGATTCAATTTATGATTCATGATTTAATTCATGATTCATAATTCATGATTCATGATTCAATTCATGATTCATTATTCAATTCATGATTCATGATTCGATTCATAATTCATGATTCATGATTAGATTTATGATTCATGATTCATGATTCAATTCATGATCCATGAATCAATTCATTCTTCATGATTCATGATTCAATTCATAATTCATGATTCATGATTCATGATTCATGATTCAATTCATGATTCATGATTCAATTCATGATTCATGATTCGATTCATGATTCATGATTCAATTCATGATTTATGATTCATGATTCAATTCATGATTTATAATTCATGATTCATGATTCATGATTCAATTCATGATTCATGATTCATGATTCAATTCATGATTCATGATTCATGATTCATGATTCATAATTCATGATTCATGAATCAATTATTGATTCATAATTCATGATTCATGATTCGATTCATGATTCATGATTTATGATTCAATTCATGATTCATGATTTGATTCATGATTCATGATTCATGATTCAATTCATGATTCATGATTCATGATTCATGATTCATGATTCAATTCATGATTCATGATTTAATTCATGATTCAATTCATGATTCATGATTCATGATTCAATTCATGATTCAATTCATGATTCATGATTCATGATTCAATTTATGATTCATGATTCATGATTTAATTCATGATTCAATTCATGATTCATGATTCAATTCATGATTCATTTCATGATTCATGATTCAATTCATGATTCATGATTCATGATTCAATTCATGATTCATGATTCAATTCATGATTCATGATTCATGATTCAATTCATGATTCATGATTCAATTCATGATTCATGATTCAATTCATGATTCATGATTTGATTCATGATTCATGATTCATGATTCAATTCATGATTCATGATTCAATTCATGATTCATGATTCAATTCTTGATTCATAATTCATGATTCATGATTCAATTCATGATTCTTGATTCAAGATTCATGATTCATGATTCAATTCATGATTCATGATTCATGATTCAATTCATGATTCATGATTCATGATTCAATTCATGATTCATGATTCATGATTCATGATTAATGATTCATGATTCATGATTCATGATTCTATTCATGATTCATGATTCATGATTCATAATTCATGATTTAATTCATGATTCATGATTCAATTCATGATTCATGATTTGATTCATGATTTTTGATTCATGATTCATGATTCGATTCATGATTCATGATTCAATTCATGATTCATGATTCATGATTCAATTCATGATTCATGATTTATGATTCATGATTCAATTCATGATTCATGATTCATGATTCAATTCATGATTCAATTCATGATTCATGATTCAATTTATGATTCATGATTCATGATTCATGATTCATGATTCAATTCATGATTCAATTCATGATTCATGATTCATGATTCATGATTCAATTCATGATTCAATTTATGAATTTATGATTCAATTCATGATTCATAATTCATGATTCATGATACAATTCATGATTCATTATTCAATTCATGATTTATGATTCGATTCATAATTCATGATTCATGATTAGATTTATGATTCATGATTCATGATTCAATTCATGATTCAATTTATGATTCATGATTTAATTCATGATTCATAATTCATGATTCATGATTCGATTCATAATTCATGATTCATGATTAGATTCATGATTCATGATTCATGATTCAATTCATGATCCATGAATCAATTCATGCTTCATGATTCATGATTCAATTCATGATTCATGATTCAAGATTCATGACTCATGATTCGAATCATGATTTTTGATTCATGATTCATGATTCGATTCATGATTCATGATTCATGATTCGATTCATGATTCATGATTCATGATTCAATTCATGATTCATGATTCATGATTCATGATTTAATTTATGATTCATGATTTATGATTCATGATTTAATTCATGATTCAATTCATGATTCATGATTCAATTCATGATTCATTATTCATGATTCATGATTCAATTCATGATTCATGTTTCATGATTCAATTTATGATTCATGATTCAATTCATTAATCGATTCATGGTTCAATTTATGATTTAATGCATGATTCATGATTCATGATTCGATTCATGATTCATGATTCATGATTCAATTCATGATCCATGATTCATTTCATGATTCATGATTCATGATTCAATTCATGATTCAATCCATGATTCATGGTTCATGATTTAATTCATGATTCAATTCATGATTCATGATTCATGATTCATGATTCAATTCATGATTCAATTTATGAATTTATGATTCACTTCATGATTCATAATTCATGATTCATGATACAATCCATGATTCATTATTCAATTCATGATTTATGATTCGATTCATAATTAATGATTCATGATTAGATTTATGATTCATGATTCATGATTCAATTCATGATTCAATTTATGATTCATGATTTAATTCATGATTCATAATTCATGATTCATGATTCAATTCATGATTCATTATTCAATTCATGATTCATGATTCGATTCATAATTCATGATTCATGATTAGATTCATGATTCATGATTCATGATTCAATTCATGATCCATGAATCAATTCATGCTTCATGATTCATGATTCAATTCATGATTCATGATTCAAGATTCATGACTCATGATTCGAATCATGATTTTTGATTCATGATTCATGATTCGATTCATGATTCATGATTCATGATTCAATTCATGATTCATGATTCATGATTCATGATTTAATTTATGATTCATGATTTATGATTCATGATTCATGATTCAATTCATGATTCATGATTTAATTCATGATTCAATTCATGATTCATGATTCATGATTCAATTCATGATTCAATTCATGATTCATGATTCATGATTCAATTTATGATTCATGATTCATGATTTAATTCATGATTCAATTCATGATTCATGATTCAATTCATGATTCATTTCATGATTCATGATTCAATTCATGATTCATGATTCATGATTCAATTCATGATTCATGATTCAATTCATGATTCATGATTCATGATTCAATTCATGATTCATGATTCAATTCATGATTCATGATTCAATTCATGATTCATGATTTGATTCATGATTCATGATTCATGATTCAATTCATGATTCATGATTCATGATTCAATTCATGATTCATGATTCAATTCTTGATTCATAATTCATGATTCATGATTCAATTCATGATTCTTGATTCAAGATTCATGATTCATGATTCAATTCATGATTCATGATTCATGATTCAATTCATGATTCATGATTCATGATTCAATTCATGATTCATGATTCATGATTCATGATTCATGATTAATGATTCATGATTCATGATTCATGATTCTATTCATGATTCATGATTCATGATTCATAATTCATGATTTAATTCATGATTCATGATTCAATTCATGATTCATGATTTGATTCATGATTTTTGATTCATGATTCATGATTCGATTCATGATTCATGATTCAATTCATGATTCATGATTCATGATTCATGATTCAATTCATGATTCATGATTTATGATTCATGATTCAATTCATGATTCATGATTCATGATTCAATTCATGATTCAATTCATGATTCATGATTCAATTTATGATTCATGATTCATGATTCATGATTCATGATTCAATTCATGATTCAATTCATGATTCATGATTCATGATTCATGATTCAATTCATGATTCAATTTATGAATTTATGATTCAATTCATGATTCATAATTCATGATTCATGATACAATTCATGATTCATTATTCAATTCATGATTTATGATTCGATTCATAATTCATGATTCATGATTAGATTTATGATTCATGATTCATGATTCAATTCATGATTCAATTTATGATTCATGATTTAATTCATGATTCATAATTCATGATTCATGATTCAATTCATGATTCATTATTCAATTCATGATTCATGATTCGATTCATAATTCATGATTCATGATTAGATTCATGATTCATGATTCATGATTCAATTCATGATCCATGAATCAATTCATGCTTCATGATTCATGATTCAATTCATGATTCATGATTCAAGATTCATGACTCATGATTCGAATCATGATTTTTGATTCATGATTCATGATTCGATTCATGATTCATGATTCATGATTCGATTCATGATTCATGATTCATGATTCAATTCATGATTCATGATTCATGATTCATGATTTAATTTATGATTCATGATTTATGATTCATGATTTAATTCATGATTCAATTCATGATTCATGATTCAATTCATGATTCATTATTCATGATTCATGATTCAATTCATGATTCATGTTTCATGATTCAATTTATGATTCATGATTCAATTCATTAATCGATTCATGGTTCAATTTATGATTTAATGCATGATTCATGATTCATGATTCGATTCATGATTCATGATTCATGATTCAATTCATGATCCATGATTCATTTCATGATTCATGATTCATGATTCAATTCATGATTCAATCCATGATTCATGGTTCATGATTTAATTCATGATTCAATTCATGATTCATGATTCATGATTCATGATTCAATTCATGATTCAATTTATGAATTTATGATTCACTTCATGATTCATAATTCATGATTCATGATACAATCCATGATTCATTATTCAATTCATGATTTATGATTCGATTCATAATTAATGATTCATGATTAGATTTATGATTCATGATTCATGATTCAATTAATGATTCAATTTATGATTCATGATTTAATTCATGATTCATAATTCATGATTCATGATTCAATTCATGATTCATTATTCAATTCATGATTCATGATTCGATTCATAATTCATGATTCATGATTAGATTCATGATTCATGATTCATGATTCAATTCATGATCCATGAATCAATTCATGCTTCATGATTCATGATTCAATTCATGATTCATGATTCAAGATTCATGACTCTCATGATTCGAATCATGATTTTTGATTCATGATTCATGATTCGATTCATGATTCATGATTCATGATTCAATTCATGATTCAATTCATGATTCAATTCATGATTTAATTCATGATTCATGGTTCATGATTCATGATTCATGATTCAATTCATGATTCATAATTCATGATTAACGATTCGATTCATGATTCATGATTCATGATTCAATTCATGATTCATAATTCATGATTCATGAATCAATTCATGATTCATAATTCATGATTCATGATTCAATTCATAATTCATGATTCATGATTCAATTCATGATTCATGATTCAATTCATGATTCATGATTCGATTCATGATTCATGATTCAATTCATGATTCATGATTCATAATTCAATTCATGATTTATAATTCATGATTCATGATTTAATTCATAATTCATGATTCATGATTCATGATTCATGATTCAATTCATGATTCATGATTCATGATTCGATTCATGATTCTTGATTCAATTCATGATTCATGATTTATGATTCAATTCATGATTCATAATTCATGATTCATGATTCAATTCATTATTCATGATTCATGATTCATGATTCAATTCATGATTCATGATTCATGATTCAGGATTCAATTCATGATTCATAATTCATGATTCATGATTCAATTCATGATTTTATAATTCATGATTCATGATTCAATTCATGATTCAATTCATAATTCATGATTCATGATTCATGATTCAATTCATGATTCATAACTCATGATTCATGAATCAATTTATGATTCATAATTCATGATTCATGATTCGATTCATGATTCATGATTCAAATCATGATTCATGATTCAATTCATATTTCATGATTCAATTCATGATTCATGATTTATGATTCAATTCATGATTCATGATTCAATTCATGATTCATAATTAATGATTCATGATTTAATTCATGATTCATGATTCATGATTCAATTCATGATTCATGATTCAATTCATGATTCATGATTCGATTCATGATTCATGATTTATGATTCAATTCATGATTCATGATTTGATTCATGATTCATGATTCAATTCATGATTCATGATTCATGATTCAATTCATGATTCATGATTCATGATTCATGATTCATGATTCAATTCATGATTCATGATTCATGATTCATGATTCAATTCATGATTCATGATTCAATTCATGATTCGAATCCTGATTCAATTCATGATTCATGATTCGATTTATGATTCATGATTCAATTCATGATTCATGATTCAATTCATGATTCATGATTCATTATTCATGATTTAATTCATGTTTCCTGATTCATGATTCAAATCATGATTCATCATTCATTATTCAATTCATGATTCATGATTCGATTCATGATTCTTGATTCATGATTCAATTCATGATTCAATTCATGATTTAATTCATGATTCATGGTTCATGATTCATGATTCATGATTCAATTCATGATTTATAATTCATGATTAACGATTCGATTCATGATTCATGATTCAATTCATGATTCATAATTCATGATTCATGATTCATGATTCATGATTCAATTCATGATTCATGATTCAATTCATGATTCATGATTCGATTCATGATTCATGATTCAATTCATGATTCATGATTCATGATTCAATTCATGATTCATGATTCATGATTCATGATTCAATTCATGATTCATGATTCATGATTCATGATTCAATTCATGATTCATAATTCATGATTCATGATTTAATTCATAATTCATGATTCATGATTCATGATTCATGATTCAATTCATGATTCATGATTCATGATTCGATTCATGATTCATGATTCAATTCATGATTCATGATTCATGATTCAATTCATGATTCATAATTCATGATTCATGATTCAATTCATTATTCATGATTCATGATTCAATTCATGATTCATGATTCATGATTCAATTCATGATTCATAATTCATGATTTATGATTCAATTCATGATTTTATAATTCATGATTCATGATTCAATTCATGATTCATGATTTATGATTCAATTCATGATTCATGATTCAATTCATGATTCATAATTAATGATTCATGATTTAATTCATGATTCATGATTCATGATTCATGATTTAATTCATGATTCATGATTCATGATTCATGATTCAATTCATGATTCATGATTCAATTCATGATTCATGATTCATGATTCGATTCATGATTCATGATTTATGATTTGATTCATGATTCATGATTCATGATTCAATTCATGATTCATGATTCATGATTCATGATTCATGATTCAATTCATGATTCATGATTCATGATTCATGATTCATGATTTAATTCATGATTCATGATTCATGATTCATGATTCAATTCATGATTCATGATTCAATTCATGATTCGAATCCTGATTCAATTCATTATTCATGATTCGATTTATGATTCATGATTCAATTCATGATTCATGATTCAATTCATGATTCATGATTCATTATTCATGATTCAATTCATGTTTCCTGATTCATGATTCAATTCATGATTCATGATTCATAATTCAATTCATGATTCATGATTCGATTCATGATTCTTGATTCATGATTCAATTCATGATTCATGATTCATGATTCATGATTCAATTCATGATGCAATTCATGATTCATGATTCGATTCATGATTCATGATTCATGATTCAATTCATGATTCATGATTCATGATTCAATTCATGATTCATGATTCATGATTCAATTCATGATTCATAATTCACGATTTAATAAATGATTCGATTCATGATTTATGATTCATGATTCATGATTCATTATTCAATTCATGATTCATATTTCATGATTTAATTCATGATTCATGATTCGATTCATGATTCATGATTCATGATTTAATTCATGATTCAATTCATGATTCTTTTCATGATCCATGATTCAATTCATGATTCATGATTCATGATTCAATTCATGATTCATGATTCAATTCATGATTCATGATTTATGATTCAATTCATGATTCATGATTCAATTCATGATTCATAATTAATGATTCATGATTTAATTCATGATTCATGATTCATGATTCATGATTCAATTCATGATTCATGATTCAATTCATGATTCATGATTCAATTCATGATTCATGATTCATGATTCGATTCATGATTCATGATTTATGATTCAATTCATGATTCATGATTTATGATTCAATTCATGATTCATGATTTGATTCATGATTCATGATTCATGATTCAATTCATGATTCATGATTCATGATTCATGATTCAATTCATGATTCATGATTCATGATTCAATTCATGATTCGAATCCTGATTCAATTCATGATTCATGATTCGATTTATGATACATGATTCAATTCATGATTCATGATTCAATTCATGATTCGTGATTCATTATTCATGATTCAATTCATGTTTCCTGATTCATGATTCAATTCATGATTCATGATTCATAATTCAATTCATGATTCATGATTCGATTCATGATTCTTGATTCATGATTCAATTCATGATTCATGATTTATGATTCAATTCATGATTAATGATTCAATTCATGATTCATAATTAATGATTCATGATTTAATTCATGATTCATGATTCATGATTCATGATTCAATTCATGATTCATGATTCAATTCATGATTCATGATTCAATTCATGATTCATGATTCATGATTCGATTCATGATTCATGATTTATGATTCAATTCATGATTCATGATTTATGATTCAATTCATGATTCATGATTTGATTCATGATTCATGATTCATGATTCAATTCATGATTCATGATTCATGATTCATGATTCAATTCATGATTCATGATTCATGATTCATGATTCAATTCATGATTCATGATTCATGATTCAATTCATGATTCGAATCCTGAATCAATTCATGATTCATGATTCGATTTATGATACATGATTCAATTCATGATTCATGATTCAATTCATGATTCGTGATTCATTATTCATGATTCAATTCATGTTTCCTGATTCATGATTCAATTCATGATTCATGATTCATGATTCAATTCATGATTCATGATTCATGATTCAATTCATGATTCATGATTCATGATTCAATTCATGATTCGAATCCTGAATCAATTCATGATTCATGATTCGATTTATGATACATGATTCAATTCATGATTCATGATTCAATTCATGATTCGTGATTCATTATTCATGATTCAATTCATGTTTCCTGATTCATGATTCAATTCATGATTCATGATTCATGATTCAATTCATGATTCATAATTCATGATTCAATTCATGATTAATAATTCACGATTTAATTAATGATTCGATTCATGATTCATGATTCATGATTCATGATTCATTATTCAATTCATGATTCATAATTCATGATTTAATTCATGATTCATGATTCGATTTATGATTCATGATCCATGATTCAATTCATGATTCATGATTCATGATTTAATTCATGATTCAATTCATGATTCGATTCATGATCCATGATTCAATTCATGATTCATGAATCATGATTCAATTCATTATTTATGATTTGAATCATGATTCATAATTCATGATTCATGATTCAATTCAGGATTCATGATTCAAGATTCATGATTCATGATTCAATTCATGATTCGAATCCCGATTCAATTCATGATTCATGATTCGATTTATGATTCATGATTCATGATCCAATTCATGATTCATAATTCATGATTCAATTTATGATTCATGATTCATGATTCGATTCATGATTCATGATTCATGATTCAATTCATAATTCATGATTTATGATTCATGATTCAATTCATGATTCATGATTCATGATTCAATTCATGATTCAAGTCATGATTCATGATTCATGATTCAATTTATGATTCATGATTCAATTCATGATTCTTGATTCAAGATTCATGATTCATGATTTAATTCATAATTCATGATTCATGATTAATGATTCGATTCATGATTCATGATTCAATTCATGATTCATGATTCAATTCATGATTCATAATTCATGATTCATGAATCAATTCATGATTCATAATTCATAATTCATGATTCGATTCATGATTCATCATTTATGATTCAATTCATGATTCATGATTTGATTCATGATTCATGATTCATGATTCAATTCATGATTCATGATTCATGATTAATGATTCAATTCATGATTCATGATTCATGATTCAATTCATGATTCATGATTCATGATTCAATTCATGATTCAATTCATGATTCATGATTCATGATTCAATTTATGATTCATGATTCATGATTTAATTCATGATTCAATTCATGATTCATGATTCATGATTCAATTTATGATTCATGATTCATGATTTAATTCATGATTCAATTCATGATTCATGATTCAATTCATGATTCAATTCATGATTCATGATTCATGATTCAATCCATGATTCATGATTCAATTCATGATTCATGATTCAATTCATGATTCATGATTCAATTCATGATTCATGAATTGATTCATGATTCATGATTCATGATTCAATTCATGATTCATGATTCATGATTCAATTCCTGATTCATGATTCAATTCTTGATTCACAATTCATGATTCATGATTCATGATTCAATTCATAATTCATGATTCATGATTCATGTCATGATTCATGATTCATGATTCATGATTCAATTCATGATTCATGAATTGATTCATGATTCATGATTCATGATTCAATTCATGATTCATGATTCAATTCCTGATTCATGATTCAATTCTTGATTCATAATTCATGATTCATGATTCAATTCATGATTCTTGATTCAAGATTCATGATTCATGATTCAATTCATAATTCATGATTCATGATTCATGATTCATGATTCATGATTCAATTCATGATTCATGATTCATGATTCAATTCATGATTCATGATTCATGATTCATGATTCATGATTCATGATTCATGATTCGATTCATGATTCATGATTCATAATTCGAATTATGATTCATGATTCATAAATTATGATTCAATTCATGATTCATGATTCAATTCATGATTCATGATTTGATTCATGATTTTTGATTCATGATTCATGATTCGATTCATGATTCATGATTCATGATTCAATTCATGATTCATGATTTATGATTCATGATTCAATTCATGATTCATGATTCATGATTCAATTCATGATTCAATTCATGATTCATGATTCATGATTCAATTTATGATTCATGATTCAATTCATGATTCTTGATTCAAGATTCATGATTTATGATTCAATTCATAATTCATGATTCATGATTCATGATTCGATTCATGATTCATGATTCAATTCATGATTCATGATTCATGATTCAATTCATGATTCATAATTCATGATTTATGAATCAATTCATGATTCATAATTCATGATTCATGATTCGATTCATGATTCATGATTTGATTCATGATTCATGATTCATGATTCAATTCATGATTCATGATTCATGATTCATGATTCAATTCATGATTCATGATTCATGATTCAATTCATGATTCAATTCATGATTCATGATTCATGATTCAATTTATGATTCATGATTCATGATTTAATTCATGATTCAATTCATGATTCATGATTCATGATTCAATTTATGATTCATGATTCATGATTTAATTCATGATTCAATTCATGATTCATGATTCAATTCATGATTCAATTCATGATTCATGATTCATGATTCAATTCATGATTCATGATTCAATTCATGATTCATGATTCAATTCATGATTCATGAATTGATTCATGATTCATGATTCATGATTCAATTCATGATTCATGATTCATGATTCAATTCCTGATTCATGATTCAATTCTTGATTCACAATTCATGATTCATGATTCAATTCATAATTCATGATTCATGATTCATGTCATGATTCATGATTCATGATTCATGATTCAATTCATGATTCATGATTCAATTCATGATTCATGATTCATGATTCATGATTCATGATTCATGATTCAATTCATGATTCATGATTTGATTAATGATTTTTTATTCATGATTCATGATTCGATTCATGATTCATGATTCATGATTCAATTCATGATTCATGATTTATGATTCATGATTCAATTCATGATTCATGATTCATGATTCAATTCATGATTCAATTCATGATTCATGATTCAATTTATGATTCATGATTCATGATTCATGATTCAATTCATGATTCAATTCATGATTCATGATTCATGATTCAATTCATGATTCATAATTCACGATTCATAATTCACGATTTAATTAATGATTCCATTCATGATTCAATTCATGATTCATCATTCATTATTCAATTCATGATTCTTAATTCATGATTTAATTCATGATTCATGATTCGATTCATGATTCATGATCCATGATTCAATTCATGATTCATGATTCATGATTTAATTCATGATTCAATTCATGATTCGATTCATGATCCATGATTCAATTCATGATTCATGAATCATGATTCAATTCATTATTTATGATTTGAATCATGATTCATAATTCATGATTCATGATTCAATTCAGGATTCATGATTCAAGATTCATGATTCATGATTCAATTCATGATTCGAATCCCGATTAAATTCATGATTCATGATTCGATTTATGATTTATGATTCATGATCCAATTCATGATTCATGATTTATGATTCCTGATTCATGATTCAATTCATGCTTCATAATTCATGATTCAATTTATGATTCATGATTCATGATTCATGAATTAATTCATGATTCATGATTTATGATTCAATTCATGATTCAATTCATGATTCATTATTCATGATTCATGATTCAATTCATGATTTATGAGTCATGATTTATGATTCAATTCATGATTCAATTCATGATTCATTATTCATGATTCATGATTCAATTCATGATTTATGATTCATGATTCATGATTCAATTCATGATTCATGATTCATGATTCATGATTCATGATTCATGATTCAATTCATGATTCATGATTCATGATTCAATTCATGATTCATGATTCATGATTCAATTCATGATTCAATTCATGATTCATGATTCATGATTCAATTTATGATTCATGATTCATGATTTAATTCATGATTCAATTCATGATTCATGATTCATGATTCAATTCATGATTCAATTCATGATTCATGATTCATGATTCAATTTATGATTCATGATTCATGATTTAATTCATGATTCAATTCATGATTCATGATTCATGATTCAATTTATGATTCATGATTCATGATTTAATTCATGATTCAATTCATGATTCATGATTCAATTCATGATTCAATTCATGATTCATGATTCATGATTCAATTCATGATTCATGATTCAATTCATGATTCATGATTCAATTCATGATTCATGAATTGATTCATGATTCATGATTCATGATTCAATTCATTATTCATGATTCATGATTCAATTCCTGATTCATGATTCAATTCTTGATTCATAATTCATGATTCATGATTCAATTCATGATTCTTGATTCAAGATTCATGATTCATGATTCATTTCATAATTCATGATTCATGATTCATGTCATGATTCATGATTCATGATTCATGATTCAATTCATGATTCATGATTCATGATTCAATTCATGATTCATGATTCATGATTCATGATTCATGATTCATGATTCGATTCATGATTCATGATTCGATTCATGATTCATAATTCATGATTCAATTCATGATTCATGATTCAATTCATGATTCATGATTTGATTCATGATTTTTGATTCATGATTCATGATTCGATTCATGATTTTTGATTCATGATTCATGATTCGATTCATGATTCATGATTCATGATTCAATTCATGATTCATGATTTATGATTCATGATTCAATTCATGATTCAATTCATGATTCATGATTCAATTTATGATTCATGATTCATGATTCATGATTCATGATTCATGATTCAATTCAAGATTCATGATTCATGATTCAATTCATGATTCATAATTCACGATTCATAATTCACGATTTAATTAATGATTCGATTCATGATTCAATTCATGATTCATGATTCATTATTCAATTCATGATTCATGAATTGATTCATGATTCATGATTCATGATTCAATTCATTATTCATGATTCATGATTCAATTCCTGATTCATGATTCAATTCTTGATTCATAATTCATGATTCATGATTCAATTCATGATTCTTGATTCAAGATTCATGATTCATGATTCAATTCATAATTCATGATTCATGATTCATGTCATGATTCATGATTCATGATTCATGATTCAATTCATGATTCATGATTCATGATTCAATTCATGATTCATGATTCATGATTCATGATTCATGATTCATGATTCGATTCATGATTCATGATTCGATTCATGATTCATAATTCATGATTCAATTCATGATTCATGATTCAATTCATGATTCATGATTTGATTCATGATTTTTGATTCATGATTCATGATTCGATTCATGATTTTTGATTCATGATTCATGATTCGATTCATGATTCATGATTCATGATTCATGATTTATGATTCATGATTCAATTCATGATTCAATTCATGATTCATGATTCAATTTATGATTCATGATTCATGATTCATGATTCATGATTCATGATTCAATTCAAGATTCATGATTCATGATTCAATTCATGATTCATAATTCACGATTCATAATTCACGATTTAATTAATGATTCGATTCATGATTCAATTCATGATTCATTATTCAATTCATGATTCTTAATTCATGATTTAATTCATGATTCATGATTCGATTCATGATTCATGATCCATGATTCAATTCATGATTCATGATTCATGATTTAATTCATGATTCAATTCATGATTCGATTCATGATCCATGATTCAATTCATGATTCATGAATCATGATTCAATTCATTATTTATGATTTGAATCATGATTCATAATTCATGATTCATGATTCAATTCAGGATTCATGATTCAAGATTCATGATTCATAATTCAATTCATGATTCGAATCCCGATTAAATTCATGATTCATGATTCGATTTATGATTCATGATTCATGATAAAATTCATGATTCATGATTTATGATTCCTGATTCATGATTCAATTCATGATTCAATTCATGATTCATAATTCATGATTCACGATTCGATTCATGATTCACGATTCATGATTCAATTTATGTTTCATGATTCATTAATCATGATTTAATTCATGATTCAATTCATGATTCATGATTCAATTCATGATTCATGATTCAATTCATGATTCATGATTCAATTCATGATTCAATTCATGATTCATGATTCATGATTCAATTTATGATTCATGATTCATGATTTAATTCATGATTCAATTCATGATTCATGATTCATGATTCAATTTATGATTCATGATTCATGATTTAATTCATGATTCAATTCATGATTCATGATTCAATTCATGATTCAATTCATGATTCATGATTCATGATTCAATTCATGATTCATGATTCAATTCATGATTCATGATTCAATTCATGATTCATGAATTGATTCATGATTCATGATTCATGATTCATGATTCAATTCATGATTCATGATTCATGATTCAATTCATGATTCATGATTCAATTCATGATTCATGATTCAATTCATGATTCATGAATTGATTCATGATTCATGATTCATGATTCATGATTCAATTCATGATTCATGATTCATGATTCAATTCCTGATTCATGATTCAATTCTTGATTCATAATTCATGATTCATGATTCAATTCATGATTCTTGATTCATGATTCATGATTCATGATTCAATTCATAATTCATGATTCATGATTCATGTCATGATTCATGATTCATGATTCATGATTCAATTCATGATTCATGATTCATGATTCAATTCATGATTCATGATTCATGATTCATGATTCATGATTCGATTCATGATTCATGATTCATGATTCGATTCATGATTCATGATTCATGATTCAATTCATGATTCATGATTCATGATTCATGATTCATGATTCGATTCATGATTCATGATTCATGATTCAATTCATTATTCATGATTCATGATTCATGATTCAATTCATGATTCATGATTCATGATTCAATTCATGATTCATGATTCACGATTCAATTCATGATTTATAATTCACGATTTAATTAATGATTCGATTCATGATTCAATTCATGATTCATGATTCATTATTCAATTCATGATTCTTAATTCATGATTTAATTCATGATTCATGATTCGATTCATGATTCATGATCCATGATTCAATTCATGATTCATGATTCATGATTTAATTCATGATTCAATTCATGATTCGATTCATGATCCATGATTGAATTCATGATTCATGAATCATGATTCAATTCATTATTTATGATTTGAATCATGATTCATAATTCATGATTCATGATTCAATTCAGGATTCATGATTCAAGATTCATGATTCATGATTCAATTCATGATTCGAATCCCGATTAAATTCATGATTCATGATTCGATTTATGATTCATGATTCATGATCCAATTCATGATTCATGATTTATGATTCCTGATTCATGATTCAATTCATGATTCATAATTCATGATTCAATTTATGATTCATGATTCATGATTTATGATTCAATTCATGATTCAATTCATGATTCATTATTCATGATTCATGATTCATGATTCATGATTCAATTCATGATTCATGATTCAATTCATTAATAGATTCATGATTCAATTCATGATTCAATTCATGATTCAATTCATGATTCATGGTTCATGATTCATGATTCATGATTCAATTCATGATTCATAATTCATGATTCACGATTCGATTCATGATTCATGATTCATGATTAAATTCATGATTCATAATTCATGATTCATGAATCAATTCATGATTCAATTCATGATTCATGATTCATGATTCATGATTCAATTCATGATTCATGATTCATGATTCATGATTCGATTCATGATTCATGATTCATGATTCGATTCATGATTCATAATTCATGATTCAATTCATGATTCATGATTCAATTCATGATTCATGATTTGATTCATGATTTTTGATTCATGATTCATGATTCGATTCATGATTCATGATTCATGATTCAATTCATGATTCATGATTTATGATTCATGATTCAATTCATGATTCAATTCATGATTCATGATTCAATTTATGATTCATGATTCATGATTCAATTCAAGATTCATGATTCATGATTCAATTCATGATTCATAATTCACGATTCATAATTCACGATTTAATTAATGATTCGATTCATGATTCAATTCATGATTCATGATTCATTATTCAATTCATGATTCTTAATTCATGATTTAATTCATGATTCATGATTCGATTCATGATTCATGATCCATGATTCAATTCATGATTCATGATTCATGATTTAATTCATGATTCAATTCATGATTCGATTCATGATCCATGATTCAATTCATGATTCATGAATCATGATTCAATTCATTATTTATGATTTGAATCATGATTCATAATTCATGATTCATGATTCAATTCAGGATTCATGATTCAAGATTCATGATTCATAATTCAATTCATGATTCGAATCCCGATTAAATTCATGATTCATGATTCGATTTATGATTCATGATTCATGATAAAATTCATGATTCATGATTTATGATTCCTGATTCATGATTCATTATTCATGCTTCATAATTCATGATTCAATTTATGATTCATGATTCATGATTCATGAATTAATTCATGATTCATGATTTATGATTCAATTCATGATTCAATTCATGATTCATTATTCATGATTCATGATTCAATTCATGATTTATGATTCATGATTCATGATTCAATTCATGATTCATGATTTAATTCATTAATCGATTCATGATTCAATTCATGATTCAATTCATGATTCAATTCATGATTCATGGTTCATGATTCATGATTCATGATTCAATTCATGATTCATAATTCATGATTCACGATTCGATTCATGATTCACGATTCATGATTAAATTCATGATTCATAATTCATGATTCATGAATCAATTCATGATTCATAATTCATGATTCAATTCATAATTCATGATTCATGATTCATGATTCAATTCATGATTCATGATTCAATTCATGAATCATGATTCATGATTCGATTCATGATTCATGATTCAATTCATGATTCATAAATCATGATTCAATTCATGATTCATGATTCATGATTCATGATTCAATTCATGATTCATAAATCATGATTCATGATTCAATTCATGATTCAATTCATTATTCATGATTCTATTCATGATTCATAATTCATGATTCATGAATCAATTCATGATTCATAATTCATGATTCGATTCATGATTCATGATTTATGATTCAATTCATGATTCAATTCATGATTCATGATTCACGATTCATGATTCAATTCATGATTCCTGATTCATGATTCATGATTCAATTCATGATTCATGATATAATTCATGATTCATGATTCATGATTCAATTCATGATTCAATTCATGATTCATGATTCAATTTATGATTCATGATTCATGATTTAATTCATGATTCAATTCATGATTCATGATTCATTTCATGATTCAATTCATGATTCATGATTCATGATTCAATTCATGATTCATGATTCAATTCATGATTCATGATTTGATTCATGATTCATGATTCATGATTTAATTCATGATTCATGATTCATGATTCAATTCCTGATTCATGATTCAATTCTTGATTCATAATTCATGATTCATGATTCAATTCATGATTCTTGATTCAAGATTCATGATTCATGATTCATGATTCATGTCATGATTCATGATTCATGATTCATGATTCAATTCATGATTCATGATTCATGATTCAATTCATGATTCATGATTCATGATTCATGATTCATGATTCATGATTCGATTCATGATTCATGATTCATAATTCATGATTCAATTCATGATTCAATTCATGATTCATGATTTGATTCATGATTTTTGATTCATGATTCATGATTCGATTCATTATTCATGATTCAATTCATGATTCATGATTCATGATTCATGATTCAATTCATGATTCATGATTTATGATTCATGATTCAATTCATGATTCATGATTTAATTCATGATTCGATTCATGATTCTTGATTCATGATTCATAATTCATGATTCAATTCATGATTCATGATTCAATTCATGAATCATGATTTGATTCATGATTTTTGATTCATGATTCATGATTCGATTCATGATTCATGATTCAATTTATGATTCATGATTCATGATTCATGATTCAATTCATGATTCATGATTTATGATTCATGATTCAATTCATGATTCATGATTCATGATTCAATTCATGATTCAATTCATGATTCATGATTCATGATTCAATTTATGATTCATGATTCATGAATTATGATTCATGATTCAATTCATGATTCAATTCATGATTCATGATTCATGATTCAATTCATGATTCAATTTATGATTCATGATTCAATTCATGATTCATAATTCATGATTCATGATTCAATTCATGATTCATTATTCAATTCATGATTCATGATTCAATTCATAATTCATGATTCATGATTAGATTCATGATTCATGATTCATGATTCAATTCATGATCCATGATTCAATTCATGCTTCATGATTCATGATTCAATTCATGATTCAAGATTCATGATTCATGAGTCGATTCATGATTTTTGATTCATAATTCATGATTCGATTCATGATTCATGATTCAATTCATGATTCATGATTCATGATTCAATTTATGATTCATGATTTATGATTCATGATTTAATGCATGATTCAATTCATGATTCATGATTCAATTCATGATTCAATTTATGATTCATGATTCATGATTCAATTTATGTTTCATGATTCATGATTCATGATTCAATTTATGTTTTATGATTCATTAATCATGATTTAATTCATGATTCAATTCATGATTCATGATTCAATTCATGATTCATGATTCAATTCATGATTCAATTCATGATTCATGATTCATGATTCAATTTATGATTCATGATTCATGATTTAATTCATGATTCAATTCATGATTCATGATTCAATTTATGATTCATGATTAATGATTTAATTCATGATTCAATTCATGATTCAATTCATGATTCATGATTCATGATTCAATTCATGATTCATGATTCAATTCATGATTCAAGATTCAATTCATGATTCATGAATTGATTCATGATTCATGATTCATGATTCATGATTCAATTCATGATTCATGATTCATGATTCAATTCATGATTCATGATTCAATTCATGATTCATGATTCAATTCATGATTCATGATTCATGATTCAATTCCTGATTCATGATTCAATTCTTGATTCATAATTCATGATTCATGATTCAATTCATAATTCATGATTCATGATTCATGTCATGATTCATGATTCATGATTCATGATTCAATTCATGATTCATGATTCATGATTCAATTCATGATTCATGATTCATGATTCATGATTCATGATTCGATTCATGATTCATGATTCATGATTCGATTCATGATTCATGATTCATGATTCATAATTCATGATTCAATTCATGATTCATGATTCAATTCATGATTTATGATTTATGATTCATGATTCAATTCATGATTCATGATTTGAATTATGATTTTTGATTCATTATTCATGATTCATGATTCATGATTCAATTCATGATTCATGATTCATGATTCATGATTCAATTCATGATTCATGATTCATGATTCAATTCATGATTTATAATTCACGATTTAATTAATGATTCGATTCATGATTCAATTCATGATTCATGATTCATTATTCAATTCATGATTCTTAATTCATGATTCAATTCATGATTCATGATTCATGATTTAATTCATGATTCAATTCATGATTCGATTCATGATCCATGATTGAATTCATGATTCATGAATCATGATTCAATTCATTATTTATGATTTGAATCATGATTCATAATTCATGATTCATGATTCAATTCAGGATTCATGATTCAAGATTCATGATTCATGATTCAATTCATGATTCGAATCCCGATTAAATTCATGATTCATGATTCGATTTATGATTCATGATTCATGATCCAATTCATGATTCATGATTTATGATTCCTGATTCATGATTCAATTCATGCTTCATAATTCATGATTCAATTTATGATTCATGATTCATGATTCATGAATTAATTCATGATTCATGATTTATGATTCAATTCATGATTCAATTCATGATTCATTATTCATGATTCATGATTCATGATTCAATTCATGATTCATGATTCAATTCATTAATCGATTCATGATTCAATTCATGATTCAATTCATGATTCAATTCATGATTCATGGTTCATATTTCATGATTCATGATTCAATTCATGATTCATAATTCATGATTCACGATTCGATTCATGATTCATGATTCATGATTAAATTCATGATTCATAATTCATGATTCATGAATCAATTCATGATTCATGATTCATGAATCAATTCATGATTCATAATTCATGATTCATGATTCAATTCATAATTCATGATTCATGATTCATGATTCAATTCATGATTCATGATTCAATTCATGATTCATGATTCATGATTCGATTCATGATTCATGATTCAATTCATGATTCATAAATCATGATTCAATTCATGAATTATGATTCATGATTCATGATTCATGATTCAATTCATGATTCATAAATCATGATTCATGATTCAATTCATAATTTTATAATTCATGATTAATGATTCAATTTATGATTCAATTCATAATTCATGATTCATGATTCATGATTCAATTCATGATTCATAATTCATGATTCATGAATCAATTCATGATTCATAATTCATGATTCATGATTCGATTCATGATTCATGATTTATGATTCAATTCATGATTCATGATTTGATTCATGATTCATGATTCATGATTCAATTCATGATTCATGATTCATGATTCATGATTCAATTCATGATTCATGATTCAATTCATGATTCATGATTCATGATTCATGATTCAATTCATGATTCATGAATCATGACTTAATTCATGATTCAATTCATGATTCATGATTCATGATTCAATTCATGATTCATGATTCATGATTCATGATTCATGATTCAATTTATGATTCATGATTCATGATTTAATTCATGATTCAATTCATGATTCATGATTCATTTCATGATTCAATTCATGATTTATGATTCATGATTCAATTCATGATTCATGATTCAATTCATGATTCATGATTTGATTCATGATTCATGATTCATGATTCAATTCATGATTCATGATTCATGATTCAATTCCTGATTCATGATTCAATTCTTGATTCATAATTCATGATTCATTATTCAATTCATGATTCTTGATTCAAGATTCATGATTCATGATTCAATTCATGATTCTTGATTCAAGATTCATGATTCATGATTCAATTCATGATTCATGATTCATGTCATGATTCATGATTCATGATTCATGATTCAATTCATTATTCATGATTCATGATTCAATTCATGATTCATGATTCATGATTCATGATTCGATTCATGATTCATGATTCATAATTCATGATTCAATTCATGATTCATGATTCAATTCATGTATCATGATTCAATTCATGATTCATGATTTGATTCATGATTTTTGATTCATGATTCATGATTCGAGTCATGATTCATGAGTCAATTCATGATTCATGATTCAATTCATGATTCATGATTCTAATTCATGATTCATGATTCATGATTCAATTCATGATTCATGATTCATGATTCAATTCCTGATTCATGATTCAATTCTTGATTCATAATTCATGATTCATTATTCAATTCATGATTCTTGATTCAAGATTCATGATTCATGATTCAATTCATGATTCTTGATTCAAGATTCATGATTCATGATTCAATTCATGATTCATGATTCATGATTCATGATTCATGATTCATGATTCAATTCATTATTCATGATTCATGATTCAATTCATGATTCATGATTCATGATTCATGATTCATGATTCATAATTCATGATTCAATTCATGATTCATGATTCAATTCATGATTCATGATTCAATTCATAATTCATGATTCAATTCATGATTCATGATTCAATTTATGATTCATGATTTGATTCATGATTTTTGATTCATGATTCATGATTCAATTTATGATTCATGATTTGATTCATGATTTTTGATTCATGATTCATGATTCAATTCATGATTCATGATTCATGATTCATAATTCATGATTCAATTCATGATTCATGATTCAATTCATGATTCATTTCATAATTCATGATTCAATTCATGATTCATGATTCAATTCATGATTCATGATTTGATTCATGATTTTTGATTCATGATTCATGATTCGATTCATGATTCATGATTCATGATTCATGATGCATGATTCAATTCATGATTCATGATTTATGATTCATGATTCAATTCATGATTCATGATTCAATTCATGATTCAATTCATGATTCATGATTCATGATTCAATTTATGATTCATGATTCATGAATTATGATTCATGATTCCATTCATGATTCAATTCATGATTCATAATTCATGATTCATGATTCAATTCATGATTCATTATTCAATTCATGATTCATGATTCGATTCATAATTCATGATTCATGATTAGATTCATGATTCATGATTCAATTCATGATCCATGATTCAATTCATGCTTCATGATTCATGATTCAATTCATGATTCATGATTCAAGATTCATGATTCATTATTCGATTCATGATTTTTGATTCATGATTCATGATTCGATTCATGATTCATGATTCAATTCATGATTCATGATTCATGATTCAATTTATGATTCATGATTTATGATTCATGATTTAATTCATGATTCAATTCATGATTCATGATTCAATTCATGGTTCATGATTTATGATTCATGATTCATGATTCAATTTATGTTTCATGATTCATGATTCATGATTCAATTTATGTTTCATGATTCATGATTCATGAATTAATTCATGATTCATGATTTATGATTCAATTCATGATTCATAATTCATGATTCAATTTATGATTCATGATTCATGATTCATGAATTAATTCATGATTCATGATTTATGATTCAATTCATGATTCAATTCATGATTCATTATTTATGATTCATGATTCAATTCATGATTTATGATTCATGATTCATGATTCAATTCATGATTCATGATTCAATTCATTAATCGATTCATGATTCAATTCATGATTCAATTCATGATTCAATTCATGATTCATGGTTCATGATTCATGATTCATGATTCAATTCATGATTCATAATTCATGATTCACGATTCGATTCATGATTCATGAATAAATTCATGATTCATAATTCATGATTCATGAATCAATTCATGATTCATGATTCATGAATCAATTCATGATTCATAATTCATGATTCATGATTCAATTCATAATTCATGATTCATGATTCATGATTCATGATTCAATTCATGATTCATGATTCATGATTCGATTCATGATTCATGATTCAATTCATGATTCATAAATCATGATTCATGATTCAATTCATGATTTTATAATTCATGATTCACGATTCGATTCATGATTCATGATTCATGATTAAATTCATGATTCATAATTCATGATTCATGAATCAATTCATGATTCAATTCATGATTCATGATTCATGATTCATGATTCAATTCATGATTCATGATTCATGATTCATGATTCGATTCATGATTCATGATTCATGATTCGATTCATGATTCATAATTCATGATACAATTCATGATTCATGATTCAATTCATGATTCATGATTTGATTCATGATTTTTGATTCATGATTCATGATTCGATTCATGATTCATGATTCATGATTCAATTCATGATTCATGATTTATGATTCATGATTCAATTCATGATTCAATTCATGATTCATGATTCAATTTATGATTCATGATTCATGATTCATGATTCATGATTCAATTCAAGATTCATGATTCATGATTCAATTCATGATTCATAATTCACGATTCATAATTCACGATTTAATTAATGATTCGATTCATGATTCAATTCATGATTCATGATTCATTATTCAATTCATGATTCTTAATTCATGATTTAATTCATGATTCATGATTCGATTCATGATTCATGATCCATGATTCAATTCATGATTCATGATTCATGATTTAATTCATGATTCAATTCATGATTCGATTCATGATCCATGATTCAATTCATGATTCATGAATCATGATTCAATTCATTATTTATGATTTGAATCATGATTCATAATTCATGATTCATGATTCAATTCAGGATTCATGATTCAAGATTCATGATTCATAATTCAATTCATGATTCGAATCCCGATTAAATTCATGATTCATGATTCGATTTATGATTCATGATTCATGATAAAATTCATGATTCATGATTTATGATTCCTGATTCATGATTCATTATTCATGCTTCATAATTCATGATTCAATTTATGATTCATGATTCATGATTCATGAATTAATTCATGATTCATGATTTATGATTCAATTCATGATTCAATTCATGATTCATTATTCATGATTCATGATTCAATTCATGATTTATGATTCATGATTCATGATTCAATTCATGATTCATGATTTAATTCATTAATCGATTCATGATTCAATTCATGATTCAATTCATGATTCAATTCATGATTCATGGTTCATGATTCATGATTCATGATTCAATTCATGATTCATAATTCATGATTCACGATTCGATTCATGATTCACGATTCATGATTAAATTCATGATTCATAATTCATGATTCATGAATCAATTCATGATTCATAATTCATGATTCAATTCATAATTCATGATTCATGATTCATGATTCATGATTCAATTCATGATTCATGATTCAATTCATGAATCATGATTCATGATTCGATTCATGATTCATGATTCAATTCATGATTCATAAATCATGATTCAATTCATGATTCATGATTCATGATTCATGATTCAATTCATGATTCATAAATCATGATTCATGATTCAATTCATGATTCAATTCATTATTCATGATTCTATTCATGATTCATAATTCATGATTCATGAATCAATTCATGATTCATAATTCATGATTCATGATTCGATTCATGATTCATGATTTATGATTCAATTCATGATTCAATTCATGATTCATGATTCACGATTCATGATTCAATTCATGATTCCTGATTCCTGATTCATGATTCAATTCATGATTCATGATTCAATTCATGATTCATGATTCATGATTCAATTCATGATTCAATTCATGATTCATGATTCAATTTATGATTCATGATTCATGATTTAATTCATGATTCAATTCATGATTCATGATTCATTTCATGATTCAATTCATGATTCATGATTCAATTCATGATTCATGATTCAATTCATGATTCATGATTTGATTCATGATTCATGATTCATGATTTAATTCATGATTCATGATTCATGATTCAATTCCTGATTCATGATTCAATTCTTGATTCATAATTCATGATTCATGATTCAATTCATGATTCTTGATTCAAGATTCATGATTCATGATTCATGATTCATGTCATGATTCATGATTCATGATTCATGATTCAATTCATGATTCATGATTCATGATTCAATTCATGATTCATGATTCATGATTCATGATTCATGATTCATGATTCGATTCATGATTCATGATTCATAATTCATGATTCAATTCATGATTCAATTCATGATTCATGATTTGATTCATGATTTTTGATTCATGATTCATGATTCGATTCATTATTCATGATTCAATTCATGATTCATGATTCATGATTCATGATTCAATTCATGATTCATGATTTATGATTCATGATTCAATTCATGATTCATGATTCATGATTTAATTCATGATTCGATTCATGATTCTTGATTCATGATTCATAATTCATGATTCAATTCATGATTCATGATTCAATTCATGAATCATGATTTGATTCATGATTTTTGATTCATGATTCATGATTCGATTCATGATTCATGATTCAATTTATGATTCATGATTCATGATTCATGATTCAATTCATGATTCATGATTTATGATTCATGATTCAATTCATGATTCATGATTCATGATTCAATTCATGATTCAATTCATGATTCATGATTCATGATTCAATTTATGATTCATGATTCATGAATTATGATTCATGATTCAATTCATGATTCAATTCATGATTCATGATTCATGATTCAATTCATGATTCAATTTATGATTCATGATTCAATTCATGATTCATAATTCATGATTCATGATTCAATTCATGATTCATTATTCAATTCATGATTCATGATTCAATTCATAATTCATGATTCATGATTAGATTCATGATTCATGATTCATGATTCAATTCATGATCCATGATTCAATTCATGCTTCATGATTCATGATTCAATTCATGATTCAAGATTCATGATTCATGATTCGATTCATGATTTTTGATTCATAATTCATGATTCGATTCATGATTCATGATTCAATTCATGATTCATGATTCATGATTCAATTTATGATTCATGATTTATGATTCATGATTTAATGCATGATTCAATTCATGATTCATGATTCAATTCATGATTCAATTTATGATTCATGATTCATGATTCAATTTATGTTTCATGATTCATGATTCATGATTCAATTTATGTTTTATGATTCATTAATCATGATTTAATTCATGATTCAATTCATGATTCATGATTCAATTCATGATTCATGATTCAATTCATGATTCAATTCATGATTCATGATTCAAGATTCAATTTATGATTCATGATTCATGATTTAATTCATGATTCAATTCATGATTCATGATTCAATTTATGATTCATGATTCATGATTTAATTCATGATTCAATTCATGATTCAATTCATGATTCATGATTCATGATTCAATTCATGATTCATGATTCAATTCATGATTCATGATTCAATTCATGATTCATGAATTGATTCATGATTCATGATTCATGATTCATGATTCAATTCATGATTCATGATTCATGATTCAATTCATGATTCATGATTCAATTCATGATTCATGATTCAATTCATGATTCATGAATTAATTCATGATTCATGATTCATGATTCATGATTCAATTCATGATTCATGATTCATGATTCAATTCCTGATTCATGATTCAATTCTTGATTCATAATTCATGATTCATGATTCAATTCATAATTCATGATTCATGATTCATGTCATGATTCATGATTCATGATTCATGATTCAATTCATGATTCATGATTCATGATTCAATTCATGATTCATGATTCATGATTCATGATTCATGATTCGATTCATGATTCATGATTCATGATTCGATTCATGATTCATGATTCATGATTCATAATTCATGATTCAATTCATGATTCATGATTCAATTCATGATTCATGATTTATGATTCATGATTCAATTCATGATTCATGATTTGATTCATGATTTTTGATTCATTATTCATGATTCATGATTCATGATTCAATTCATGATTCATGATTCATGATTCAATTCATGATTCATGATTCATGATTCAATTCATGATTTATAATTCACGATTTAATTAATGATTCGATTCATGATTCAATTCATGATTCATGATTCATTATTCAATTCATGATTCTTAATTCATGATTTAATTCATGATTCATGATTCGATTCATGATTCATGATCCATGATTCAATTCATGATTCATGATTCATGATTTAATTCATGATTCAATTCATGATTCGATTCATGATCCATGATTGAATTCATGATTCATGAATCATGATTCAATTCATTATTTATGATTTGAATCATGATTCATAATTCATGATTCATGATTCAATTCAGGATTCATGATTCAAGATTCATGATTCATGATTCAATTCATGATTCGAATCCCGATTAAATTCATGATTCATGATTCGATTTATGATTCATGATTCATGATCCAATTCATGATTCATGATTTATGATTCCTGATTCATGATTCAATTCATGCTTCATAATTCATGATTCAATTTATGATTCATGATTCATGATTCATGAATTAATTCATGATTCATGATTTATGATTCAATTCATGATTCAATTCATGATTCATTATTCATGATTCATGATTCATGATTCAATTCATGATTCATGATTCAATTCATTAATCGATTCATGATTCAATTCATGATTCAATTCATGATTCAATTCATGATTCATGGTTCATATTTCATGATTCATGATTCAATTCATGATTCATAATTCATGATTCACGATTCGATTCATGATTCATGATTCATGATTAAATTCATGATTCATAATTCATGATTCATGAATCAATTCATGATTCATGATTCATGAATCAATTCATGATTCATAATTCATGATTCATGATTCAATTCATAATTCATGATTCATGATTCATGATTCATGATTCAATTCATGATTCATGATTCAATTCATGATTCATGATTCATGATTCGATTCATGATTCATGATTCAATTCATGATTCATAAATCATGATTCAATTCATGAATTATGATTCATGATTCATGATTCATGATTCAATTCATGATTCATAAATCATGATTCATGATTCAATTCATGATTTTATAATTCATGATTAATGATTCAATTTATGATTCAATTCATAATTCATGATTCATGATTCATGATTCAATTCATGATTCATAATTCATGATTCATGAATCAATTCATGATTCATAATTCATGATTCATGATTCGATTCATGATTCATGATTTATGATTCAATTCATAATTCATGATTTGATTCATGATTCATGATTCATGATTCAATTCATGATTCATGATTCATGATTCATGATTCAATTCATGATTCATGATTCATGATTCATGATTCAATTCATGATTCATGAATCATGACTTAATTAATGATTCAATTCATGATTCATGATTCATGATTCAATTCATGATTCATGATTCATGATTCATGATTCATGATTCAATTTATGATTCATGATTCATGATTTAATTCATGATTCAATTCATGATTCATGATTCATTTCATGATTCAATTCATGATTTATGATTCATGATTCAATTCATGATTCATGATTCAATTCATGATTCATGATTTGATTCATGATTCAATTCATGATTCAATTCATGATTCATGATTCATGATTCAATTCATGATTCATGATTCAATTCATGATTCATGATTCAATTCATGATTCATGAATTGATTCATGATTCATGATTCATGATTCATGATTCAATTCATGATTCATGATTCATGATTCAATTCATGATTCATGATTCAATTCATGATTCATGATTCAATTCATGATTCATGAATTAATTCATGATTCATGATTCATGATTCATGATTCAATTCATGATTCATGATTCATGATTCAATTCCTGATTCATGATTCAATTCTTGATTCATAATTCATGATTCATGATTCAATTCATAATTCATGATTCATGATTCATGTCATGATTCATGATTCATGATTCATGATTCAATTCATGATTCATGATTCATGATTCAATTCATGATTCATGATTCATGATTCATGATTCATGATTCGATTCATGATTCATGATTCATGATTCGATTCATGATTCATGATTCATGATTCATAATTCATGATTCAATTCATGATTCATGATTCAATTCATGATTCATGATTTATGATTCATGATTCAATTCATGATTCATGATTTGATTCATGATTTTTGATTCATTATTCATGATTCATGATTCATGATTCAATTCATGATTCATGATTCATGATTCAATTCATGATTCATGATTCATGATTCAATTCATGATTTATAATTCACGATTTAATTAATGATTCGATTCATGATTCAATTCATGATTCATGATTCATTATTCAATTCATGATTCTTAATTCATGATTTAATTCATGATTCATGATTCGATTCATGATTCATGATCCATGATTCAATTCATGATTCATGATTCATGATTTAATTCATGATTCAATTCATGATTCGATTCATGATCCATGATTGAATTCATGATTCATGAATCATGATTCAATTCATTATTTATGATTTGAATCATGATTCATAATTCATGATTCATGATTCAATTCAGGATTCATGATTCAAGATTCATGATTCATGATTCAATTCATGATTCGAATCCCGATTAAATTCATGATTCATGATTCGATTTATGATTCATGATTCATGATCCAATTCATGATTCATGATTTATGATTCCTGATTCATGATTCAATTCATGCTTCATAATTCATGATTCAATTTATGATTCATGATTCATGATTCATGAATTAATTCATGATTCATGATTTATGATTCAATTCATGATTCAATTCATGATTCATTATTCATGATTCATGATTCATGATTCAATTCATGATTCATGATTCAATTCATTAATCGATTCATGATTCAATTCATGATTCAATTCATGATTCAATTCATGATTCATGGTTCATATTTCATGATTCATGATTCAATTCATGATTCATAATTCATGATTCACGATTCGATTCATGATTCATGATTCATGATTAAATTCATGATTCATAATTCATGATTCATGAATCAATTCATGATTCATGATTCATGAATCAATTCATGATTCATAATTCATGATTCATGATTCAATTCATAATTCATGATTCATGATTCATGATTCATGATTCAATTCATGATTCATGATTCAATTCATGATTCATGATTCATGATTCGATTCATGATTCATGATTCAATTCATGATTCATAAATCATGATTCAATTCATGAATTATGATTCATGATTCATGATTCATGATTCAATTCATGATTCATAAATCATGATTCATGATTCAATTCATGATTTTATAATTCATGATTAATGATTCAATTTATGATTCAATTCATAATTCATGATTCATGATTCATGATTCAATTCATGATTCATAATTCATGATTCATGAATCAATTCATGATTCATAATTCATGATTCATGATTCGATTCATGATTCATGATTTATGATTCAATTCATAATTCATGATTTGATTCATGATTCATGATTCATGATTCAATTCATGATTCATGATTCATGATTCATGATTCAATTCATGATTCATGATTCATGATTCATGATTCAATTCATGATTCATGAATCATGACTTAATTAATGATTCAATTCATGATTCATGATTCATGATTCAATTCATGATTCATGATTCATGATTCATGATTCATGATTCAATTTATGATTCATGATTCATGATTTAATTCATGATTCAATTCATGATTCATGATTCATTTCATGATTCAATTCATGATTTATGATTCATGATTCAATTCATGATTCATGATTCAATTCATGATTCATGATTTGATTCATGATTCATGATTCATGATTCAATTCATGATTCATGATTCATGATTCAATTCCTGATTCATGATTCAATTCTTGATTCATAATTCATGATTCATTATTCAATTCATGATTCTTGATTCAAGATTCATGATTCATGATTCAATTCATGATTCTTGATTCAAGATTCATGATTCATGATTCAATTCATGATTCATGATTCATGTCATGATTCATGATTCATGATTCATGATTCAATTCATTATTCATGATTCATGATTCAATTCATGATTCATGATTCATGATTCATGATTCATGATTCATGATTCGATTCATGATTCATGATTCATAATTCATGATTCAATTCATGATTCATGATTCAATTCATGTATCATGATTCAATTCATGATTCATGATTTGATTCATGATTTTTGATTCATGATTCATGATTCGAGTCATGATTCATGAGTCAATTCATGATTCATGATTCAATTCATGATTCATGATTCTAATTCATGATTCATGATTCATGATTCAATTCATGATTCATGATTCATGATTCAATTCCTGATTCATGATTCAATTCTTGATTCATAATTCATGATTCATTATTCAATTCATGATTCTTGATTCAAGATTCATGATTCATGATTCAATTCATGATTCTTGATTCAAGATTCATGATTCATGATTCAATTCATGATTCATGATTCATGATTCATGTCATGATTCATGATTCATGATTCATGATTCAATTCATTATTCATGATTCATGATTCAATTCATGATTCATGATTCATGATTCATGATTCATGATTCATGATTCGATTCATGATTTATGATTCATAATTCATGATTCAATTCATGATTCATGATTCAATTCATGATTCATGATTCAATTCATAATTCATGATTCAATTCATGATTCATGATTCAATTTATGATTCATGATTTGATTCATGATTTTTGATTCATGATTCATGATTCAATTCATGATTCATGATTCATGATTCATAATTCATGATTCAATTCATGATTCATGATTCAATTCATGATTCATGATTCAATTCATAATTCATGATTCAATTCATGATTCATGATTCAATTCATGATTCATGATTTGATTCATGATTTTTGATTCATGATTCATGATTCGATTCATGATTCATGATTCATGATTCATGATGCATGATTCAATTCATGATTCATGATTTGATTCATGATTCATAATTCATGATTCAATTCATGATTCATGATTCGATTCATGATTCATGATTTATGATTCAATTCATGATTCATGATTTGATTCATGATTCATGATTCATGATTTAATTCATGATTCATGATTCATGATTCATGATTCAATTCATGATTTAATTCATGATTCATGATTCAGATTCATGATTCAATTCATGATTCATGATTCATGATTTAATTCATGATTCAATTCATGATTCATGATTGATTTCATGATTCAATTCATGATTCATGATTCATGATTCAATTCATGATTCATGATTCAATTCATGATTCATGATTTGATTCATGATTCATGATTCATGATTCAATTCATGATTCATGATTCATAATTCAATTCCTGATTTATGATTCAATTCTTGATTCATAATTCATGATTCATGATTCAATTCATGATTCAAGATTCAAGATTCATGATTCATGATTCAATTCATGATTCATGATTCATGTCATGATTCATGATTCATGATTCATGATTCAATTCATGATTCATGATTCATGATTCAATTCATGATTCATGATTCATGATTCATGATTCATGATTCGATTCATGATTCATGATTCATGATTCATAATTCATGATTCATGATTCAATTCATGATTCATGATTTGATTCATGATTTTTGATTCATGATTCATGATTCGATTCATGATTCATGATTCAATTCATGATTCATGATTCATGATTCAATTCATGATTCATGATTTATGATTCATGATTCAATTCATGATTCATAAATCATGATTCATGATTCAATTCATGATTTTATAATTCATGATTCATGATTCAATTTATGATTCAATTCATAATTCATGATTCATGATTCAATTCATGATTCATAATTCATGAATTATGAATCAATTCATGAATTATAATTCATGATTCATGATTCGATTCATGATTTATGATTCAATTCATGATTCATGATTTGATTCATGATTCATGATTCATGATTCAATTCATGATTCATGATTCATGATTCATGATTCAATTCATGATTCATGATTCATGATTCATGATTCAATTCATGATTCATGATTCATGATTTAATTCATGATTCAATTCATGATTCATGATTCATGATTCAATTTATGATTCATGATTCATTATTCATGAATTAATTCATGATTCATGATTTATGATTCAATTCATGATTCAATTCATGATTCATTATTCATGATTCATGATTCAATTCATGATTCATGATTCATGATTCAATTTATGATTCATGATTCATTATTCATGAATTAATTCATGATTCATGATTTATGATTCAATTCATGATTCAATTCATGATTCATTATTCATGATTCATGATTCAATTCATGATTCATGATTCATGATTCAATTCATGATTCATGATTCAATTCATTAATCTATTCATGATTCAACTCATGATTCAATTCATGATTCAATTCATGATTCAATTCATGATTCATGGTTCATGATTCATGATTCATGATTCAATTCATGATTCATAATTCATGATTCATAATTCATGATTCACGATTCGATTCATGATTCATGATTTATGATTAAATTCATGATTCATAATTCATGATTCATGAATCAATTCATGAATAATAATTCATGATTGATGATTCAATTCATAATTCATGATTCATGATTCATGATTCATGATTCAATTCATGATTCATGATTCGATTCATGATTCATGATTCAATTCATGATTCATAAATCATGATTCAATTCATGATTCATGATTCATGATTCATGATTCAATTCATGATTCATAAATCATGATTCATGATTCAATTCATGATTTTATAATTCATGAGTCATGATTCAATTTATGATTCAATTCATAATTCATGATTCATGATTCATGATTCAATTCATGATTCATAATTCATGATTCATGAATCAATTCATGAATTATAATTCATGATTCATGATTCGATTCATGATTTATGATTCAATTCATGATTCATGATTTGATTCATGATTCATGATTCATGATTCAATTCATGATTCATGATTCATGATTCATGATTCAATTCATGATTCATGATTCATGATTCATGATTCAATTCATGATTCATGATTCATGATTTAATTCATGATTCAATTCATGATTCATGATTCATGATTCATGATTCATGATTCAATTTATGATTCATGATTCATTATTCATGAATTAATTCATGATTCATGATTTATGATTCAATTCATGATTCATTATTCATGATTCATGATTCAATTCATGATTCATGATTCATGATTCATGATTCAATTCATGATTCATGATTCAATTCATTAATCTATTCATGATTCAATTCATGATTCAATTCATGATTCAATTCATGATTCATGGTTCATGATTCATGATTCATGATTCAATTCATGATTCATAATTCATGATTCACGATTCGATTCATGATTCATGATTCATGATTAAATTCATGATTCATAATTCATGATTCATGAATCAATTCATGAATAATAATTCATGATTCATGATTCAATTCATAATTCATGATTCATGATTCATGATTCATGATTCAATTCATGATTCATGATTCGATTCATGATTTATGATTCAATTCATGATTCATAAATCATGATTCAATTCATGATTCATGATTCATAATTCATGATTCATGATTCAATTCATGATTCATAAATCATGATTCATGATTCAATTCATGATTTTATAATTCATGAGTCATGATTCAATTTATGATTCATAATTCATGATTCATGAATCAATTCATGAATTATAATTCATGATTCATGATTCGATTCATGATTCATGATTTATGATTCAATTCATGATTCATGATTTGATTCATGATTCATGATTCATGATTCAATTCATGATTCATGATTTATGATTCATGATTCAATTCATGATTCATGAATCAATTCATGAATTATAATTCATGATTCATGATTCGATTCATGATTCATGATTTATGATTCAATTCATGATTCATGATTTGATTCATGATTCATGATTCATGATTTAATTCATGATTCATGATTCATGATTCATGATTCAATTCATGATTCATGATTCATGATTCATGATTCATGATTCATGATTCAATTCATGATTTAATTCATGATTCATGATTCAGATTCATGATTCAATTCATGATTCATGATTCATGATTTAATTCATGATTCAATTCATGATTCATGATTGATTTCATGATTCAATTCATGATTCATGATTCATGATTCAATTCATGATTCATGATTCAATTCATGATTCATGATTTGATTCATGATTCATGATTCATGATTCAATTCATGATTCATGATTCATAATTCAATTCCTGATTTATGATTCAATTCTTGATTCATAATTCATGATTCATGATTCAATTCATGATTCTTGATTCAAGATTCAATTCATGATTCATGATTCATGATTCATGATTCATGATTCATGATTCAATTAATGATTCATGATTAATGATTCATGTCTTGATTCATGATTCATGATTCATGATTCAATTCATGATTCATGATTCATGATTCAATTCATGATTCATGATTCATGATTCATGATTCATGATTCAATTCATGATTCATGATTCATAAGTCATGATTCAATTCATGATTCATGATTCAATTCATGATTCATGATTTGATTCATAATTTTTGATTCATGATTCATGATTCGATTCATGATTCATGATTCAATTCATGATTCATGATTCATGATTCATGATTCAATTCATGATTCATAATTTATGATTCATGATTCAATTCATGATTCATGATTCATGATTCAATTCATGATTCGATTCATGATTTGATTCATGATTTTTGATTCATGATTCATGATTCGATTCATGATTCATGATTTAATTCATGATTCATGATTTATAATTCATGATTCAATTCATGATTCAATTCATGATTCATGATTCATGATTCAATTTATGATTCATGATTCATGATTCATGATTCAATTCATGATTCAATTCATGATTCATGATTCATGATTCAATTCATGATTCAATTTATGATTCATGATTCAATTTATGATTCATGATTCAATTCATGATTCATAATTCATGATTCATGATTTAATTCATGATTCATTATTCAATTCATGATTCATGATTCGATTCATAATTCATGATTCATGATTAGATTCATGATTCATGATTCAATTCATGATCCATGATTCAATTCATGCTTCATGATTCATTATTCAATTCATGATTCATGATTCGATTCATAATTCATGATTCATGATTAGATTCATGATTCATGATTCATGATTCAATTAATGATCCATGATTCAATTCATGCTTCATGATTCATGATTCAATTCATGATTCATGATTCAAGATTCATGATTCATGATTCGGTTCATGATTTTTGATTCATGATTCATGATTCAAATCATGATTCATGATTCAATTCATGATTCATGATTCAATTTATGATTCATGATTCATGATTCATGATTCAATTTATGTTTCATGATTCATTAATCATGATTTAATTCATGATTCAATTCATGATTCATGATTCAATTCATGATTCAATTCATGATTCATGATTCAATTTATGATTCATGATTCAATTCATGATTCAATTCATGATTCATGATTCAATTTATGATTCATGATTCAATTCATGATTCATGATTCAATTCATGATTCATGATTCGATTAATGATTCATGATTCAATTCATAATTCATGATTCATGATTCATGATTCATGATTCAATTCATGATTCATGATTCAATTCATGATTCATGATTCATGATTCGATTCATGATTCATGATTCAATTCATGATTCATGATTCAATTCATGATTCATAATTCTTGATTCATGATTCAATTCATTATTCATGATTCATAATCAATGATTCAATTCATGATTCATGATTCATGATTCAATTCATAATTCATAATTCATGATTCATGATTCAATTCATGATTTTATAATTCATGATTCATGATTCAATTCATGATTCAATTCTTAATTCATGATTCATGATTCATGATTCAATTCATGATGCATAATTCATGATTCATGAATCAATTTATGATTCATAATTCATGATTCTTGATTCGATTCATGATTCATGATTCAAATCATGATTCATGATTCATGATTCAATTCATATTTCATGATTCAATTCATGATTCATGATTTAATTCATGATTCATGATTTATGATTCAATTCATGATTCATGATTCAATTCAAGATTCATAATTAATGATTCATGATCCAATTCATGATTCATAATTCATGATTCATGATTCAATTCATGATTCATGATTCAATTCATGATTCATGATTCATGATTCGATTCATGATTCATGATTTATGATTCAATTCATGATTCATTATTTGATTCATGATTCATGATTCAATTCATGATTCATGATTCATGATTCATGATTCATGATTCAATTCATGATTCATGATTCAGGATTCATGATTCATGATTCAATTCATGATTTATGATTCATGATTCATGATTCAATTCATGATTCATGATTCAATTCATGATTCGAATCCTGATTCAATTCATGATTCATGATTCATGATTCATGATTCAATTCATGATTCAATTCATGATTCATGATTCATGATTCATGATTCGATTCATGATTCATGATTCAATTCATGATTCATGATTCAATTCATGATTCATAATTAATGATTCATGATTCAATTCATGATTCATGATTCAATTCATGATTCATAATTAATGGTTCATGATTCATTTTATGATTCATTATTCATGATTCATGATTCAATTCATGATTCTTGATTCATGATTCAATTCATGATTCATGATTCAATTCATTAATCGATTCATGATTCAATTCATGATTCAATGCATGATTCATGATTCGATCCATGATTCATGATTCATGATTTAATTCATGATCCATGATTCATTTCATGATTCATGATTCATGATTATATTCATGATTCAATCCATGATTCATGGTTCATGATTCATGATTCATGATACAATTCATGATTAATAATTCATGATTCATGATTCAATTCATTATTTTATAATTCATGATTCATGATTCAATTCATGATTCAATTCATAATTCATGATTCATGATTCATGATTAAATTCATGATTCATAATTCATGATTCATGAATCAATTCATGATTAATAATTCATGATTCATGATTCGATTCATGAATTATGATTCATGATTCAATTCATGATTCATGATTCATGATTTATAATTCAATTCATGATTCATGATTTAATTCATGATTCATAATTAATGATTCATGATTCAATTCATGATTCATGATTCATGATTCAATTCATGATTCGATTCATGATTCATGATTCATGATTCAATTTATGATTCGATTCATGATTCATGATTTATGATTCAATTCATGATTCATGATTCAATTCATGATTCATGATTCATGATTCATGATTCAATTCATGATTCATGATTTATGATTAAATTCATGATTCAATTCATGATTCATGATTCATGATTTAATTTATGATTCATGATTCATGATTCAATTCATGATTTATGATTTATGATTCAATTCATGATTCAATTCATGATTCATGATTCATGATTCAATTCATGATTCATTATTCATGATTCATGATTCAATTCATGATTCATGATTCAATTCATGATTCATGATTCATGATTCAATTCATGATCCATGATTCATTTCATGATTCAATCCATGATTCATGGTTCATGATTCATGATTCAATTCATGATTCATAATTCATGATTCATGATTCATAATTCATGATTCATGATTCATAATTCATGATTCATGATTCAATTCATGATTTTATAATTCATGATTCATGATTCAATTCATGATTCATGATTTCATTCATGATTCATGATTTATGATTCAATTCATGATTCATGATTCAATTCATGATTCATAATTAATGATTCATGATTAAATTCATGATTCATGATTCATGATTCATCATTCAATTCATGATTCATGATTCATGATTCGATTCATGATTCATGATTTATGATTCAATTCATGATTCATGATTTGATTCATGATTCATCATTCATGATTCATGATTCAATTCATGATTCATGATTCATGATTCATGATTCAATTCATGATTCATGATTCATGATTCAATTCATGATTCATAATTCATGAATTATGAATCAATTCATGAATTATAATTCATGATTCATGATTCGATTCATGATTTATGATTCAATTCATGATTCATGATTTGATTCATGATTCATGATTCATGATTCAATTCATGATTCATGATTCATGATTCATGATTCAATTCATGATTCATGATTCATGATTCATGATTCAATTCATGATTCATGATTCATGATTTAATTCATGATTCAATTCATGATTCATGATTCATGATTCAATTTATGATTCATGATTCATTATTCATGAATTAATTCATGATTCATGATTTATGATTCAATTCATGATTCAATTCATGATTCATTATTCATGATTCATGATTCAATTCATGATTCATGATTCATGATTCAATTTATGATTCATGATTCATTATTCATGAATTAATTCATGATTCATGATTTATGATTCAATTCATGATTCAATTCATGATTCATTATTCATGATTCATGATTCAATTCATGATTCATGATTCATGATTCAATTCATGATTCATGATTCAATTCATTAATCTATTCATGATTCAACTCATGATTCAATTCATGATTCAATTCATGATTCAATTCATGATTCATGGTTCATGATTCATGATTCATGATTCAATTCATGATTCATAATTCATGATTCATAATTCATGATTCACGATTCGATTCATGATTCATGATTTATGATTAAATTCATGATTCATAATTCATGATTCATGAATCAATTCATGAATAATAATTCATGATTGATGATTCAATTCATAATTCATGATTCATGATTCATGATTCATGATTCAATTCATGATTCATGATTCGATTCATGATTCATGATTCAATTCATGATTCATAAATCATGATTCAATTCATGATTCATGATTCATGATTCATGATTCAATTCATGATTCATAAATCATGATTCATGATTCAATTCATGATTTTATAATTCATGAGTCATGATTCAATTTATGATTCAATTCATAATTCATGATTCATGATTCAATTCATGATTCATAATTCATGATTCATGAATCAATTCATGAATTATAATTCATGATTCATGATTCGATTCATGATTTATGATTCAATTCATGATTCATGATTTGATTCATGATTCATGATTCATGATTCAATTCATGATTCATGATTCATGATTCATGATTCAATTCATGATTCATGATTCATGATTCATGATTCAATTCATGATTCATGATTCATGATTTAATTCATGATTCAATTCATGATTCATGATTCATGATTCATGATTCAATTTATGATTCATGATTCATTATTCATGAATTAATTCATGATTCATGATTTATGATTCAATTCATGATTCAATTCATGATTCATTATTCATGATTCATGATTCAATTCATGATTCATGATTCATGATTCATGATTCAATTCATGATTCATGATTCAATTCATTAATCTATTCATGATTCAATTCATGATTCAATTCATGATTCAATTCATGATTCATGGTTCATGATTCATGATTCATGATTCAATTCATGATTCATAATTCATGATTCACGATTCGATTCATGATTCATGATTCATGATTAAATTCATGATTCATAATTCATGATTCATGAATCAATTCATGAATAATAATTCATGATTCATGATTCAATTCATAATTCATGATTCATGATTCATGATTCATGATTCAATTCATGATTCATGATTCGATTCATGATTTATGATTCAATTCATGATTCATAAATCATGATTCAATTCATGATTCATGATTCATAATTCATGATTCATGATTCAATTCATGATTCATAAATCATGATTCATGATTCAATTCATGATTTTATAATTCATGAGTCATGATTCAATTTATGATTCATAATTCATGATTCATGAATCAATTCATGAATTATAATTCATGATTCATGATTCGATTCATGATTCATGATTTATGATTCAATTCATGATTCATGATTTGATTCATGATTCATGATTCATGATTCAATTCATGATTCATGATTTATGATTCATGATTCAATTCATGATTCATGAATCAATTCATGAATTATAATTCATGATTCATGATTCGATTCATGATTCATGATTTATGATTCAATTCATGATTCATGATTTGATTCATGATTCATGATTCATGATTTAATTCATGATTCATGATTCATGATTCATGATTCAATTCATGATTCATGATTCATGATTCATGATTCATGATTCATGATTCAATTCATGATTTAATTCATGATTCATGATTCAGATTCATGATTCAATTCATGATTCATGATTCATGATTTAATTCATGATTCAATTCATGATTCATGATTGATTTCATGATTCAATTCATGATTCATGATTCATGATTCAATTCATGATTCATGATTCAATTCATGATTCATGATTTGATTCATGATTCATGATTCATGATTCAATTCATGATTCATGATTCATAATTCAATTCCTGATTTATGATTCAATTCTTGATTCATAATTCATGATTCATGATTCAATTCATGATTCTTGATTCAAGATTCAATTCATGATTCATGATTCATGATTCATGATTCATGATTCATGATTCAATTAATGATTCATGATTAATGATTCATGTCTTGATTCATGATTCATGATTCATGATTCAATTCATGATTCATGATTCATGATTCAATTCATGATTCATGATTCATGATTCATGATTCATGATTCAATTCATGATTCATGATTCATAAGTCATGATTCAATTCATGATTCATGATTCAATTCATGATTCATGATTTGATTCATAATTTTTGATTCATGATTCATGATTCGATTCATGATTCATGATTCAATTCATGATTCATGATTCATGATTCATGATTCAATTCATGATTCATAATTTATGATTCATGATTCAATTCATGATTCATGATTCATGATTCAATTCATGATTCGATTCATGATTTGATTCATGATTTTTGATTCATGATTCATGATTCGATTCATGATTCATGATTTAATTCATGATTCATGATTTATAATTCATGATTCAATTCATGATTCAATTCATGATTCATGATTCATGATTCAATTTATGATTCATGATTCATGATTCATGATTCATGATTCAATTCATGATTCAATTCATGATTCATGATTCATGATTCAATTCATGATTCAATTTATGATTCATGATTCAATTTATGATTCATGATTCAATTCATGATTCATAATTCATGGTTCATGATTTAATTCATGATTCATTATTCAATTCATGATTCATGATTCGATTCATAATTCATGATTCATGATTAGATTCATGATTCATGATTAGATTCATGATTCATGATTCAATTCATGATCCATGATTCAATTCATGCTTCATGATTCATTATTCAATTCATGATTCATGATTCGATTCATAATTCATGATTCATGATTAGATTCATGATTCATGATTCATGATTCAATTAATGATCCATGATTCAATTCATGCTTCATGATTCATGATTCAATTCATGATTCATGATTCAAGATTCATGATTCATGATTCGGTTCATGATTTTTGATTCATGATTCATGATTCAAATCATGATTCATGATTCAATTCATGATTCATGATTCAATTTATGATTCATGATTCATGATTCATGATTCAATTTATGTTTCATGATTCATTAATCATGATTTAATTCATGATTCAATTCATGATTCATGATTCAATTCATGATTCAATGCATGATTCATGATTCAATTTATGATTCATGATTCAATTCATGATTCAATTCATGATTCATGATTCAATTTATGATTCATGATTCAATTCATGATTCATGATTCAATTCATGATTCATGATTCGATTAATGATTCATGATTCAATTCATAATTCATGATTCATGATTCATGATTCATGATTCAATTCATGATTCATGATTCAATTCATGATTCATGATTCATGATTCGATTCATGATTCATGATTCAATTCATGATTCATGATTCAATTCATGATTCATAATTCTTGATTCATGATTCAATTCATTATTCATGATTCATAATCAATGATTCAATTCATGATTCATGATTCATGATTCAATTCATAATTCATAATTCATGATTCATGATTCAATTCATGATTTTATAATTCATGATTCATGATTCAATTCATGATTCAATTCTTAATTCATGATTCATGATTCATGATTCAATTCATGATGCATAATTCATGATTCATGAATCAATTTATGATTCATAATTCATGATTCTTGATTCGATTCATGATTCATGATTCAAATCATGATTCATGATTCATGATTCAATTCATATTTCATGATTCAATTCATGATTCATGATTTAATTCATGATTCATGATTTATGATTCAATTCATGATTCATGATTCAATTCAAGATTCATAATTAATGATTCATGATCCAATTCATGATTCATAATTCATGATTCATGATTCAATTCATGATTCATGATTCAATTCATGATTCATGATTCATGATTCGATTCATGATTCATGATTTATGATTCAATTCATGATTCATTATTTGATTCATGATTCATGATTCAATTCATGATTCATGATTCATGATTCATGATTCATGATTCAATTCATGATTCATGATTCAGGATTCATGATTCATGATTCAATTCATGATTTATGATTCATGATTCATGATTCAATTCATGATTCATGATTCAATTCATGATTCGAATCCTGATTCAATTCATGATTCATGATTCATGATTCATGATTCAATTCATGATTCAATTCATGATTCATGATTCATGATTCATGATTCGATTCATGATTCATGATTCAATTCATGATTCATGATTCAATTCATGATTCATAATTAATGATTCATGATTCAATTCATGATTCATGATTCAATTCATGATTCATAATTAATGGTTCATGATTCATTTTATGATTCATTATTCATGATTCATGATTCAATTCATGATTCTTGATTCATGATTCAATTCATGATTCATGATTCAATTCATTAATCGATTCATGATTTAATTCATGATTCAATGCATGATTCATGATTCGATCCATGATTCATGATTCATGATTTAATTCATGATCCATGATTCATTTCATGATTCATGATTCATGATTATATTCATGATTCAATCCATGATTCATGGTTCATGATTCATGATTCATGATACAATTCATGATTAATAATTCATGATTCATGATTCAATTCATTATTTTATAATTCATGATTCATGATTCAATTCATGATTCAATTCATAATTCATGATTCATGATTCATGATTAAATTCATGATTCATAATTCATGATTCATGAATCAATTCATGATTAATAATTCATGATTCATGATTCGATTCATGAATTATGATTCATGATTCAATTCATGATTCATGATTCATGATTTATAATTCAATTCATGATTCATGATTTAATTCATGATTCATAATTAATGATTCATGATTCAATTCATGATTCATGATTCATGATTCAATTCATGATTCGATTCATGATTCATGATTCATGATTCATGATTCATGATTCAATTTATGATTCGATTCATGATTCATGATTTATGATTCAATTCATGATTCATGATTCAATTCATGATTCATGATTCATGATTCATGATTCAATTCATGATTCATGATTTATGATTAAATTCATGATTCAATTCATGATTCATGATTCATGATTTAATTTATGATTCATGATTCATGATTCAATTCATGATTTATGATTTATGATTCAATTCATGATTCAATTCATGATTCATGATTCATGATTCAATTCATGATTCATTATTCATGATTCATGATTCAATTCATGATTCATGATTCAATTCATGATTCATGATTCATGATTCAATTCATGATCCATGATTCATTTCATGATTCAATCCATGATTCATGGTTCATGATTCATGATTCAATTCATGATTCATAATTCATGATTCATGATTCATAATTCACGATTCATGATTCATAATTCATGATTCATGATTCAATTCATGATTTTATAATTCATGATTCATGATTCAATTCATGATTCATGATTTCATTCATGATTCATGATTTATGATTCAATTCATGATTCATGATTCAATTCATGATTCATAATTAATGATTCATGATTAAATTCATGATTCATGATTCATGATTCATGATTCAATTCATGATTCATGATTCATGATTCGATTCATGATTCATGATTTATGATTCAATTCATGATTCATGATTTGATTCATGATTCATCATTCATGATTCATGATTCAATTCATGATTCATGATTCATGATTCATGATTCAATTCATGATTCATGATTCATGATTCAATGCATGATTCATTATTCATGATTCATGATTCAATTCATGATTCATGATTCATGATTCATTATTCAAATTATGATTCATGATTCAATTCATTAATCGATTCATGATTCAATTCATGATTCAATTCATGATTTAATTCATGATTCATGGTTCATGATTCATGATTCATGATTCAATTCATGATTCATAATTCATGATTAACGATTCGATTCATGATTCATGATTCATGATTCAATTCATGATTCATGATTCATGATTCAATTCATGATTCATAATTCATGATTCATGAATCAATTCATGATTCATAATTCATGATTCATGATTCAATTCATAATTCATGATTCATGATTCATGATTCAATTCATGATTCATGATTCAATTCATGATTCATGATTCGATTCATGATTCATGATTCATGATTCAATTCATGATTTATAATTCATGATTCATGATTCAATTCATGATTCATGATTCATGATTCATGATTCAATTCATGATTCATGATTCATGATTCAATTCATGATTCATAATTCATGATTCATGATTTAATTCATAATTCATGATTCATGATTCATGATTCAATTCATGAATTATGATTCATGATTCGATTCATGATTCATGATTTCATTCATGATTCATGATTTATGATTCAATTCATGATTCATGATTCAATTCATGATTCATAATTAATGATTCATGATTAAATTCATGATTCATGATTCATGATTCATGATTCAATTCATGATTCATGATTCATGATTCAATTCATGATTCATGATTCAATTCATGATTCATGATTCATGATTCAATTCATGATCCATGATTCATTTCATGATTCAATCCATGATTCATGGTTCATGATTCATGATTCAATTCATGATTCATAATTCATGATTCATGATTCATAATTCATGATTCATGATTCATAATTCATGATTCATGATTCAATTCATGATTTATAATTCATGATTCATGATTCAATTCATGATTCATGATTCATGATTCATGATTCAATTCATGATTCATGATTCATGATTCAATTCATGATTCATAATTCATGATTCATGATTTAATTCATAATTCATGATTCATGATTCATGATTCAATTCATGAATTATGATTCATGATTCGATTCATGATTCATGATTTCATTCATGATTCATGATTTATGATTCAATTCATGATTCATGATTCAATTCATGATTCATAATTAATGATTCATGATTAAATTCATGATTCATGATTCATGATTCATGATTCAATTCATGATTCATGATTCATGATTCAATTCATGATTCATGATTCAATTCATGATTCATGATTCATGATTCAATTCATGATCCATGATTCATTTCATGATTCAATCCATGATTCATGGTTCATGATTCATGATTCAATTCATGATTCATAATTCATGATTCATGATTCATAATTCATGATTCATGATTCATAATTCATGATTCATGATTCAATTCATGATTTTATAATTCATGATTCATGATTCAATTCATGATTCATGATTTCATTCATGATTCATGATTTATGATTCAATTCATGATTCATGATTCAATTCATGATTCATAATTAATGATTCATGATTAAATTCATGATTCATGATTCATGATTCATGATTCAATTCATGATTCATGATTCATGATTCGATTCATGATTCATGATTTATGATTCAATTCATGATTCATGATTTGATTCATGATTCATCATTCATGATTCATGATTCAATTCATGATTCATGATTCATGATTCATGATTCAATTCATGATTCATGATTCATGATTCAATGCATGATTCATTATTCATGATTCATGATTCAATTCATGATTCATGATTCATGATTCATTATTCAAATTATGATTCATGATTCAATTCATTAATCGATTCATGATTCAATTCATGATTCAATTCATGATTTAATTCATGATTCATGGTTCATGATTCATGATTCATGATTCAATTCATGATTCATAATTCATGATTAACGATTCGATTCATGATTCATGATTCATGATTCAATTCATGATTCATGATTCATGATTCAATTCATGATTCATAATTCATGATTCATGAATCAATTCATGATTCATAATTCATGATTCATGATTCAATTCATAATTCATGATTCATGATTCATGATTCAATTCATGATTCATGATTCAATTCATGATTCATGATTCGATTCATGATTCATGATTCATGATTCAATTCATGATTTATAATTCATGATTCATGATTCAATTCATGATTCATGATTCATGATTCATGATTCAATTCATGATTCATGATTCATGATTCAATTCATGATTCATAATTCATGATTCATGATTTAATTCATAATTCATGATTCATGATTCATGATTCAATTCATGAATTATGATTCATGATTCGATTCATGATTCATGATTTCATTCATGATTCATGATTTATGATTCAATTCATGATTCATGATTCAATTCATGATTCATAATTAATGATTCATGATTAAATTCATGATTCATGATTCATGATTCATGATTCAATTCATGATTCATGATTCATGATTCGATTCATGATTCATGATTTATGATTCAATTCATGATTCATGATTTGATTCATGATTCATCATTCATGATTCATGATTCAATTCATGATTCATGATTCATGATTCATGATTCAATTCATGATTCATGATTCATGATTCAATTCATGATTCATTATTCATGATTCATGATTCAATTCATGATTCATGATTCATGATTCATTATTCAAATTATGATTCATGATTCATTTCATTAATCGATTCATGATTCAATTCATGATTCAATTCATGATTTAATTCATGATTCATGGTTCATGATTCATGATTCATGATTCAATTCATGATTCATAATTCATGATTAACGATTCGATTCATGATTCATGATTCATGATTCAATTCATGATTCATAATTCATGATTCATGAATCAATTCATGATTCATAATTCATGATTCATGATTCAATTCATAATTCATGATTCATGATTCATGATTCAATTAATGATTCATGATTCAATTCATGATTCATGATTCGATTCATGATTCATGATTCAATTCATGATTCGTGATTCATGATTCAATTCATGATTTATAATTCATGATTCATGATTCAATTCATGATTCATGATTCATGATTCAATTAATGATTCATAATTCATGATTCATGATTTAATTCATAATTCATGATTCATGATTCATGATTCAATTCATGAATTATGATTCATGATTCGATTCATGATTCATGATTCAATTCATGATTCATGATTCATGATTCAATTCATGATTCATAATTCATGATTCATGATTCAATTCATTATTCATGATTCATGATTCAATTTATGATTCATGATTTATGATTCATGATTCAATTCATGATTCATAATTCATGATTCATGATTCATGATTCAATTCATGATTTTATAATTCATGATTCATGATTCAATTCATGATTCAATTCATAATTCATGATTCATGATTCATGATTCAATTCATGATTCATAACTCATGATTCATGAATCAATTTATGATTCATAATTCATGATTCATGATTCGATTCATGATTCATGATTCAAATCATGATTCATGATTCAATTCATATTTCATGATTCAATTCATGATTCATGATTCAATTCATGATTCATGATTTATGATTCAATTCATGATTCATGATTCAATTCATGATTCATAATTAATGATTCATGATTTAATTCATGATTCATGATTAATGATTCAAGATTCAATTCATGATTCATGATTCAATTCATGATTCATGATTCATGATTCGATTCATGATTCATGATTTATGATTCAATTCATGATTCATGATTCATGATTCATGATTCAATTCATGATTCATAATTCATGATTCATGATTCAATTCATGATTTTATAATTCATGATTCATGATTCAATTCATGATTCAATTCATAATTCATGATTCATGATTCATGATTCAATTCCTGATTCATAACTCATGATTCATGAATCAATTTATGATTCATAATTCATGATTCATGATTCGATTCATGATTCATGATTGAAATTATGATTCATGATTCAATTCATATTTCTTGATTCAATTCATGATTCATGATTCAATTCATGATTCATGATTTATGATTCAATTCATGATTCATGATTCAATTCATGATTCATAATTAATGATTCATGAGTTAATTCATGATTCATGATTAATGATTCAAGATTCAATTCATGATTCATGATTCAATTCATGATTCATGATTCATGATTCGATTCATGATTCATGATTTATGATTCAATTCATGATTCATGATTTGATTCATGATTCATGATTTAATTCATGATTCATGATTCATGATTCATGATTCAATTCATGATTCATGATTCATGATTCATGATTCATGATTCAATTCATGATTCATGATTCATGATTCATGATTCATGATTCATGATTCATGATTCATGATTCAATTCATAATTCGAATCCTGATTCAATTCATGATTCATGATTCGATTTATGATTCATGATTCAATTCATGATTCATGATTCAATTCATGATTTATGATTCATTATTCATGATTCAATTCATGTTTCCTGATTCATGATTCAATTCATGATTCATGATTCATAATTCAATTCATGATTCATGATTCAATTCATGATTCATGATTCATGATTCAATTCATGATTCATGATTCAATTCATGATGCAATTCATGATTCATGATTCGATTCATGATTCATGATTCATGATTCAATTCATGATTCATGATTCATGATTCAATTCATGATTCATGATTCATGATTCAATTCATAATTCATAATTCACGATTTAATTAAGGATTCGATTCATGATTCATGATTTAGGATTCATTATTCAATTCATGATTCATAATTCATGATTTAATTCATGATTCATGATTCGATTCATGATTCATGATCCATGATTCAATTCATGATTCATGATTCATGATTTAATTCATGATTCAATTCATGATTCGATTCATGATCCATGATTCAATTCATGATTCATGAATCATGATTCAATTCATTATTTATGATTTGAATCATGATTCATAATTCATGATTCATGATTCAATTCAGGATTCATGATTCAAGATTCATGATTCATGATTCAATTCATGATTCGAATCCCGATTCAATTCATGATTCATGATTCGATTTATGATTCATGATTCATGATCCCATTCATGATTCATGATTTATGATTCCTGATTCATGATTCAATTCATGATTCATAATTCATGATTCAATTCATGATTCATGATTCATGATTCATGAATTAATTCATGATTCATAATTCATGATTCAATTCATGATTCATGATTCATGATTCATGAATTAATTCATGATTCATGATTTATGATTCAATTCATGATTCAATTCATGATTCATTATTCATGATTCATGATTCAATTCATGATTCATGATTCATGATTCATGATTCAATTCATGATTCATGATTCAATTCATTAATCGATTCATGATTCAATTCATGATTCAATTCATGATTCAATTCATGATTCATGATTCATTATTCATGAATTAATTCATGATTCATGATTTATGATTCAATTCATGATTCAATTCATGATTCATTATTCATGATTCATGATTCAATTCATGATTCAATTCATGATTCAATTCATGATTCAATTCATGATTCAATTCATGATTCATGGTTCATGATTCATGATTCATGATTCAATTCATGATTCATAATTCATGATTCACGATTCGATTCATGATTCATGATTCATGATTAAATTCATGATTCATAATTCATGATTCATGAATCAATTCATGAATAATAATTCATGATTCATGATTCAATTCATAATTCATGATTCATGATTCATGATTCATGATTCAATTCATGATTCATGATTCGATTCATGATTCATGATTCAATTCATGATTCATAAATCATGATTCAATTCATGATTCATGATTCATGATTCATGATTCATGATTCAATTCATGATTCATAAATCATGATTCATGATTCAATTCATGATTTTATAATTCATGAGTCATGATTCAATTTATGATTCAATTCATAATTCATTATTCATGATTCATGATTCAATTCATGATTCATAATTCATGATTCATGAATCAATTCATGAATTATAATTCATGATTCATGATTCGATTCATGATTCATGATTTATGATTCAATTCATGATTCATGATTTGATTCATGATTCATGATTCATGATTCAATTCATGATTCATGATTCATGATTCATGATTCAATTCATGATTCATGAATCAATTCATGAATTATAATTCATGATTCATGATTCGATTCATGATTCATGATTTATGATTCAATTCATGATTCATGATTTGATTCATGATTCATGATTCATGATTCAATTCATGATTCATGATTCATGATTCAATTCATGATTCATGATTCATGATTCATGATTCATGATTCATGATTCAATTCATGATTTAATTCATGATTCATGATTCAGATTCATGATTCAATTCATGATTCATGATTCATGATTTAATTCATGATTCAATTCATGATTCATGATTGATTTCATGATTCAATTCATGATTCATGATTCATGATTCAATTCATGATTCATGATTCAATTCATGATTCATGATTTGATTCATGATTCATGATTCATGATTCAATTCATGATTCATGATTCATGATTCAATTCCTGATTTATGATTCAATTCTTAATTCATAATTCATGATTCATGATTCAATTCATGATTCTTGATTCAAGATTCAATTCATGATTCATGATTCATGATTCATGATTCATGATTCATGATTCAATTAATGATTCATGATTAATGATTCATGTCTTGATTCATGATTCATGATTCATGATTCAATTCATGATTCATGATTCATGATTCAATTCATGATTCATGATTCATGATTCATGATTCATGATTCATGATTCAATTCATGATTCATGATTCATAAGTCATGATTCAATTCATGATTCATGATTCAATTCATGATTCATGATTTGATTCATAATTTTTGATTCATGATTCATGATTCGATTCATGATTCATGATTCAATTCATGATTCATGATTCATGATTCATGATTCAATTCATGATTCATAATTTATGATTCATGATTCAATTCATGATTCATGATTCATGATTCAATTCATGATTCGATTCATGATTCATGATTCATGATTCATAATTCATGATTCAATTCATGATTCATGATTTGATTCATGATTTTTGATTCATGATTCATGATTCGATTCATGATTCATGATTTAATTCATGATTCATGATATATAATTCATGATTCAATTCATGATTCATGATTCATGATTCAATTCATGATTCAATTCATGATTCATGATTCATGATTCAATTTATGATTCATGATTCATGATTGATGATTCATGATTCAATTCATGATTCAATTCATGATTCATGATTCATGATTCAATTCATGATTCAATTTATGATTCATGATTCAATTCATGATTCATGATTCATGATTCAATTCATGATTCATGATTTATGATTCAATTCATGATTCATAATTCATGATTCATGATTCAATTCATTATTCATGATTCATGATTCATGATTCAATTCATGATTCATGATTCATGATTCAATTCATGATTCATAATTCATGATTCATGATTCATGATTCAATTCATGATTTTATAATTCATGATTCATGATTCAATTCATGATTCAATTCATAATTCATGATTCATGATTCATGATTCAATTCATGATTCATAACTCATGATTCATGAATCAATTTATGATTCATAATTCATGATTCATGATTCGATTCATGATTCATGATTCAAATCATGATTCATGATTCAATTCATATTTCATGATTCAATTCATGATTCATGATTCAATTCATGATTCATGATTTATGATTCAATTCATGATTCATGATTCAATTCATGATTCATAATTAATGATTCATGATTTAATTCATGATTCATGAATAATGATTCAAGATTCAATTCATGATTCATGATTCAATTCATGATTCATGATTCATGATTCGATTCATGATTCATGATTTATGATTCAATTCATGATTCATGATTCATGATTCATGATTCAATTCATGATTCATAATTCATGATTCATGATTCAATTCATGATTTTATAATTCATGATTCATGATTCAATTCATGATTCAATTCATAATTCATGATTCATGATTCATGATTCAATTCATGATTCATAACTCATGATTCATGAATCAATTTATGATTCATAATTCATGATTCATGATTCAATTCATGATTCATGATTGAAATCATGATTCATGATTCAATTCATATTTCTTGATTCAATTCATGATTCATGATTCAATTCATGATTCATGATTTATGATTCAATTCATGATTCATGATTCAATTCATGATTCATAATTAATGATTCATGATTTAATTCATGATTCATGATTAATGATTCAAGATTCAATTCATGATTCATGATTCAATTCATGATTCATGATTCATGATTCGATTCATGATTCATGATTTATGATTCAATTCATGATTCATGATTTGATTCATGATTCATGATTCATGATTTAATTCATGATTCATGATTCATGATTCAATTCATGATTCATGATTCATGATTCATGATTCATGATTCAATTCATGATTCATGATTTATGATTCATGATTCAATTCATGATTCATTATTCAATTCATAATTCGAATCCTGATTCAATTCATGATTCATGATTCGATTTATGATTCATGATTCAATTCATGATTCATGATTCAATTCATGATTCATGATTCATTATTCATGATTCAATTCATGTTTCCTGATTCATGATTCAATTCATGATTCATGATTCATAATTCAATTCATGATTCATGATTCAATTCATGATTCATGATTCATGATTCAATTCATGATTCATGATTCAATTCATGATGCAATTCATGATTCAATTCATGATTCATGATTCATGATTCAATTCATGATTCATGATTCATGATTCAATTCATGATTCATGATTCATGATTCAATTCATAATTCATAATTCACGAATTAATTAAGGATTCGATTCATGATTCATGATTCATGATTCATTATTCAATTCATGATTCATAATTCATGATTTAATTCATGATTCATGATTCGATTCATGATTCATGATCCATGATTCAATTCATGATTCATGATTCATGATTTAATTCATGATTCAATTCATGATTCGATTCATGATCCATGATTCAATTCATGATTCATGAATCATGATTCAATTCATTATTTATGATTTGAATCATGATTCATAATTCATGATTCATGATTCAATTCAGGATTCATGATTCAAGATTCATGATTCATGATTCAATTCATGATTCGAATCCCGATTCAATTCATGATTCATGATTCGATTTATGATTCATGATTCATGATCCCATTCATGATTCATGATTTATGATTCCTGATTCATGATTCAATTCATGATTCATAATTCATGATTCAATTCATGATTCATGATTTATGATTCAATTCATGATTCAATTCATGATTCCTTATTCATGATTCATGATTCAATTCATGATTCATGATTCATGATTCAATTCATGATTCATGATTCAATTCATTAATCGATTCATGATTCAATTCATGATTCAATTCATGATTCAATTCATGATTCATTGTTCATGATTCATGATTCATGATTCAATTCATGATTCATAATTCATGATTCACGATTCGATTCATGATTCATGATTCATGATTAAATTCATGATTCATAATTCATGATTCATGAATCAATTTCATGATTCATAATTCATGATTCATGATTCAATTCATAATTCATGATTCATGATTCCTGATTCATGATTCAATTCATGATTTATGATTCAATTCATGATTCATGATTCGATTCATGAGTCATGATTCAATTCATGATTCATGATTCATAATTCAATTCATGATTCATGATTCATGATTCAATTCATGATTCATAAATCATGATTCATGATTCAATTCATGATTTTATAATTCATGATTCATGATTCAATTTATGATTCAATTCATAATTCATGTTTCATGATTCATGATTCAATTCATGATTCATAATTCATGATTCATGAATCAATTCATGATTCATAATTCATGATTCATGATTCGATTCATGATTCATCATTTATGATTCAATTCATGATTCATGATTTGATTCATGATTCATGATTCATGATTCAATTCATGATTCATGATTCATGATTCATGATTCATTTCATGATTCATGATTCATGATTCATGATTCAATTCATGATTCATGATTCATGATTTAATTCATGATTCAATTAATGATTCATGATTCATGATTCAATTCATGATTCAATTCATGATTCATGATTCATGATTCAATTTATGATTCATGATTCATGATTTAATTCATGATTCAATTCATGATTCATGATTCAATTCATGATTCAATTAATGATTCATGATTCATGATTCAATTCATGATTCATGATTCAATTCATGATTCATGAATTGATTCATGATTCATGATTCAATTCATGATTCATGATTCATGATTCATTTCCTGATTCATGATTCAGTTCTTGATTCATAATTCATGATTCATGATTCAATTCATGATTCTTGATTCAAGATTCATGATTCATGATTCAATTCATGATTCATGATTCATGTCATGATTCATGATTCATGATTCATGATTCATTTCCTGATTCATGATTCAGTTCTTGATTCATAATTCATGATTCATGATTCAATTCATGATTCTTGATTCAAGATTCATGATTCATGATTCAATTCATGATTCATGATTCATGTCATGATTCATGATTCATGATTCATGATTCAATTCATGATTCATGATTCATGATTCAATTCATGATTCATGATTCATGATTCATGATTCATGATTCGATTCATGATTCATGATTCATAATTCATGATTCATGATTCAATTCATGATTCATGATTCGATTCATGATTCATGATTCAATTCATGATTCATGATTCATGATTCAATTCATGATTCATGATTTATGATTCATGATTCAATTCATGATTCATAAATCATGATTCATGATTCAATTCATGATTTTATATTTCATGATTCATGATTCAATTTATGATTCAATTCATAATTCATGATTCATGATTCATGATTCAATTCATGATTTATAATTCATGATTCATGAATCAATTCATGAATTATAATTCATGATTCATGATTCAATTCATGATTCATGATTTATGATTCAATTCATGATTCATGATTTGATTCATGATTCATGATTCATGATTCATGATTCATGATTCAATTCATGATTCATGATTCATGATTCATGATTCAATTCATGATTCATGATTCATGATTTAATTCATGATTCAATTCATGATTCATGATTCATGATTCAATTTATGATTCATGATTCATTATTCATGAATTAATTCATGATTCATGATTTATGATTCAATTCATGATTCAATTCATGATTCATTATTCATGATTCATGATTCAATTCATGATTCATGAATCATGATTCATGATTCAATTCATGATTCATGATTCAATTCATTAATCTATTCATGATTCAATTCATGATTCAATTCATGATTCAATTCATGATTCATGGTTCATGATTCATGATTCATGATTCAATTCATGATTCATAATTCATGATTCACGATTCGATTCATGATTCATGATTCATGATTAAATTCATGAATAATAATTCATGATTCATGATTCAATTCATAATTCATGATTCATGATTCATGATTCATGATTCAATTCATGATTCATAAATCATGATTCAATTCATGATTCATGATTCATGATTCATGATTCATGATTCAATTCATGATTCATAAATCATGATTCATGATTCAATTCATGATTTTATAATTCATGAGTCATGATTCAATTTATGATTCAATTCATAATTCATGATTCATGATTCATGATTCAATTCATGATTCATAATTCATGATTCATGAATGAATTCATGAATTATAATTCATGATTCATGATTCGATTCATGATTCATGATTTATGAATCAATTCATGATTCATGATTTGATTCATGATTCATGATTCATGATTCAATTCATGATTCATGATTCATGATTCATGATTCAATTCATGATTCATGAATCAATTCATGAATTATAATTCATGATTCATGATTCGATTCATGATTCATGATTTATGATTCAATTCATGATTCATGATTTGATTCATGATTCATGATTCATGATTCAATTCATGATTCATGATTCATGATTCAATTCATGATTCATGATTCATGATTCATGATTCATGATTCAATTCATGATTTAATTCATGATTCATGATTCAGATTCATGATTCAATTCATGATTCATGATTCATGATTTAATTCATGATTCAATTAATGATTCATGATTGATTTCATGATTCAATTCATGATTCATGTTTCATGATTCAATTCATGATTCATGATTCAATTCATGATTCATGATTTGATTCATGATTCATGATTCATGATTCAATTCATGATTCATGATTCATGATTCAATTCCTGATTTATGATTCAATTCTTGATTCATAATTCATGATTCATGATTCAATTCATGATTCTTGATTCAAGATTCAATTCATGATTCATGATTCATGATTCATGATTCATGATTCAATTAATGATTCATGATTAATGATTCATGTCTTGATTCATGATTCATGATTCATGATTCAATTCATGATTCATGATTCAATTCATGATTCATGATTCATGATTCATGATTCATGATTCAATTCATGATTCATGATTCATAAGTCATGATTCAATTCATGATTCATGATTCAATTCATGATTCATGATTTGATTCATAATTTTTGATTCATGATTCATGATTTGATTCATGATTCATGATTCAATTCATGATTCATAATTTATGATTCATGATTCAATTCATGATTCATGATTCAATTCATGATTCGATTCATGATTCATGATTCATGATTCATAATTCATGATTCAATTCATGATTCATGATTTGATTCATGATTTTTGATTCATGATTCATGATTCGATTCATGATTCATGATTTAATTCATGATTCATGATTTATAATTCATGATTCAATTCATGATTCATGATTCATGATTCAATTCATGATTCAATTCATGATTCATGATTCATGATTCAATTTATGATTCATGATTCATGATTCATGATTCATGATTCAATTCATGATTCATGATTCATGATTCAATTCATGATTCAATTTATGATTCATGATTCAATTTATGATTCATGATTCAATTCATGATTCATAATTCATGATTCATGATTTAATTCATGATTCATTATTCAATTCATGATTCATGATTCGATTCATAATTCATGATTCATGATTAGATTCATGATTCATGATTCATGATTCAATTCATGATCCATGATTCAATTCATGCTTCATGATTCATTATTCAATTCATGATTCATGATTCGATTCATAATTCATGATTCATGATTAGATTCATGATTCATGATTCATGATTCAATTCATGATCCATGATTCAATTCATGCTTCATGATTCATGATTCAATTCATGATTCATGATTCAAGATTCATGATTCATGATTCGGTTCATGATTTTTGATTCATGATTCATGATTCAAATCATGATTCATGATTCAATTCATGATTCATGATTCAATTTATGATTCATGATTCATGATTCAATTTATGATTCATGATTCATGATTCAATTTATGTTTCATGATTCATTAATCATGATTTAATTCATGATTCAATTCATGATTCATGATTCAATTCATGATTCAATTCATGATTCATGATTCAATTTATGATTCATGATTCAATTCATGATTCAATTCATGATTCATGATTCAATTCATGATTCATGATTCGATTCATGATTCATGATTCAATTCATAATTCATGATTCATGATTCATGATTCAATTCATGATTCATGATTCAATTCATGATTCATGATTCATGATTCGATTCATGATTCATGATTCAATTCATGATTCATGATTCAATTCATGATTCATAATTCTTGATTCATGATTCAATTCATTATTCATGATTCATGAATCAATTCATGAATTATAATTCATGATTCATGATTCGATTCATGATTCATGATTTATGATTCAATTCATGATTCATGATTTGATTCATGATTCATGATTCATGATTCAATTCATGATTCATGATTCATGATTCATGATTCATGATTTAATTCATGATTCAATTCATGATTCATGATTCAATTCATGATTCAATTAATGATTCATGATTCATGATTCAATTCATGATTCATGATTCAATTCATGATTCATGAATTGATTCATGATTCATGATTCAATTCATGATTCATGATTCATGATTCATTTCCTGATTCATGATTCAGTTCTTGATTCATAATTCATGATTCATGATTCAATTCATGATTCTTGATTCAAGATTCATGATTCATGATTCAATTCATGATTCATGATTCATGTCATGATTCATGATTCATGATTCATGATTCAATTCATGATTCATGATTCATGATTCAATTCATGATTCATGATTCATGATTCATGATTCATGATTCGATTCATGATTCATGATTCATAATTCATGATTCATGATTCAATTCATGATTCATGATTTGATTCATGATTTTTGATTCATGATTCATGATTCGATTCATGATTCATGATTCAATTCATGATTCATGATTCATGATTCAATTCATGATTCATGATTTATGATTCATGATTCAATTCATGATTCATAAATCATGATTCATGATTCAATTCATGATTTTATAATTCATGATTCATGATTCAATTTATGATTCAATTCATAATTCATGATTCATGATTCATGATTCAATTCATGATTCATAATTCATGATTCATGAATCAATTCATGAATTATAATTCATGATTCATGATTCAATTCATGATTCATGATTTATGATTCAATTCATGATTCATGATTTGATTCATGATTCATGATTCATGATTCATGATTCATGATTCAATTCATGATTCATGATTCATGATTCATGATTCAATTCATGATTCATGATTCATGATTTAATTCATGATTCAATTCATGATTCATGATTCATGATTCAATTTATGATTCATGATTCATTATTCATGAATTAATTCATGATTCATGATTTATGATTCAATTCATGATTCAATTCATGATTCATTATTCATGATTCATGATTCAATTCATGATTCATGAATCATGATTCATGATTCAATTCATGATTCATGATTCAATTCATTAATCTATTCATGATTCAATTCATGATTCAATTCATGATTCAATTCATGATTCATGGTTCATGATTCATGATTCATGATTCAATTCATGATTCATAATTCATGATTCACGATTCGATTCATGATTCATGATTCATGATTAAATTCATGAATAATAATTCATGATTCATGATTCAATTCATAATTCATGATTCATGATTCATGATTCATGATTCAATTCATGATTCATAAATCATGATTCAATTCATGATTCATGATTCATGATTCATGATTCAATTCATGATTCATAAATCATGATTCATGATTCAATTCATGATTTTATAATTCATGAGTCATGATTCAATTTATGATTCAATTCATAATTCATGATTCATGATTCATGATTCAATTCATGATTCATAATTCATGATTCATGAATGAATTCATGAATTATAATTCATGATTCATGATTCGATTCATGATTCATGATTTATGATTCAATTCATGATTCATGATTTGATTCATGATTCATGATTCATGATTCAATTCATGATTCATGATTCATGATTCATGATTCAATTCATGATTCATGAATCAATTCATGAATTATAATTCATGATTCATGATTCGATTCATGATTCATGATTTATGATTCAATTCATGATTCATGATTTGATTCATGATTCATGATTCATGATTCAATTCATGATTCATGATTCATGATTCATGATTCAATTCATGATTCATGATTCATGATTCATGATTCATGATTCATGATTCAATTCATGATTTAATTCATGATTCATGATTCAGATTCATGATTCAATTCATGAATTATGATTCATGATTTAATTCATGATTCAATTAATGATTCATGATTGATTTCATGATTCAATTCATGATTCATGTTTCATGATTCAATTCATGATTCATGATTCAATTCATGATTCATGATTTGATTCATGATTCATGATTCATGATTCAATTCATGATTCATGATTCATGATTCAATTCCTGATTTATGATTCAATTCTTGATTCATAATTCATGATTCATGATTCAATTCATGATTCTTGATTCAAGATTCAATTCATGATTCATGATTCATGATTCATGATTCATGATTCAATTAATGATTCATGATTAATGATTCATGTCTTGATTCATGATTCATGATTCAATTCATGATTCATGATTCAATTCATGATTCATGATTCATGATTCATGATTCATGATTCAATTCATGATTCATGATTCATAAGTCATGATTCAATTCATGATTCATGATTCAATTCATGATTCATGATTTGATTCATAATTTTTGATTCATGATTCATGATTCGATTCATGATTCATGATTCAATTCATGATTCATAATTTATGATTCATGATTCAATTCATGATTCATGATTCATGATTCAATACATGATTCGATTCATGATTCATGATTCATGATTCATAATTCATGATTCAATTCATGATTCATGATTTGATTCATGATTTTTGATTCATGATTCATGATTCGATTCATGATTCATGATTTAATTCATGATTCATGATTTATAATTCATGATTCAATTCATGATTCATGATTCATGATTCAATTCATGATTCAATTCATGATTCATGATTCATGATTCAATTTATGATTCATGATTCATGATTCATGATTCATGATTCAATTCATGATTCAATTCATGATTCATGATTCATGATTCAATTCATGATTCAATTTATGATTCATGATTCAATTTATGATTCATGATTCAATTCATGATTCATAATTCATGATTCATGATTTAATTCATGATTCATTATTCAATTCATGATTCATGATTCGATTCATAATTCATGATTCATGATTAGATTCATGATTCATGATTCATGATTCAATTCATGATCCATGATTCAATTCATGCTTCATGATTCATTATTCAATTCATGATTCATGATTCGATTCATAATTCATGATTCATGATTAGATTCATGATTCATGATTCATGATTCAATTCATGATCCATGATTCAATTCATGCTTCATGATTCATGATTCAATTCATGATTCATGATTCAAGATTCATGATTCATGATTCGGTTCATGATTTTTGATTCATGATTCATGATTCAAATCATGATTCATGATTCAATTCATGATTCATGATTCAATTTATGATTCATGATTCATGATTCATGATTCAATTTATGTTTCATGATTCATTAATCATGATTTAATTCATGATTCAATTCATGATTCATGATTCAATTCATGATTCAATTCATGATTCATGATTCAATTTATGATTCATGATTCAATTCATGATTCAATTCATGATTCATGATTCAATTCATGATTCATGATTCGATTCATGATTCATGATTCAATTCATAATTCATGATTCATGATTCATGATTCATGATTCAATTCATGATTCATGATTCAATTCATGATTCATGATTCATGATTCGATTCATGATTCATGATTCAATTCATGATTCATGATTCAATTCATGATTCATAATTCTTGATTCATTATTCAATTCATTATTCATGATTCATGAATCAATTCATGAATTATAATTCATGATTCATGATTCGATTCATGATTCATGATTTATGATTCAATTCATGATTCATGATTTGATTCATGATTCATGATTCATGATTCAATTCATGATTCATGATTCATGATTCATGATTCAATTCATGATTAATGAATCAATTCATGAATTATAATTCATGATTCATGATTCGATTCATGATTCATGATTCATGATTCAATTCATGATTCATGATTCATGATTCATGATTCAATTCATGATTCATGATTCATGATTCATGATTCATGATTCAATTCATGATTTAATTCATGATTCATGATTCAGATTCATGATTCAATTCATGATTCATGATTCATGATTTAATTCATGATTCAATTCATGATTCATGATTGATTTCATGATTCAATTCATGATTCATGTTTCATGATTCAATTCATGATTCATGATTCAATTCATGATTCATGATTTGATTCATGATTCATGATTCAATTCATGATTCATGATTCATGATTCAATTCCTGATTTATGATTCAATTCTTGATTCATAATTCATGATTCATGATTCAATTCATGATTCTTGATTCAAGATTCAATTCATGATTCATGATTCATGATTCATGATTCATGATTCATGATTCAATTAATGATTCATGATTAATGATTCATGTCTTGATTCATGATTCATGATTCATGATTCAATTCATGATTCATGATTCATGATTCAATTCATGATTCATGATTCATGATTCATGATTCATGATTCATGATTCATGATTCAATTCATGATTCATGATTCATAAGTCATGATTCAATTCATGATTAATGATTCAATTCATGATTCATGATTTGATTCATCATTTTTGATTCATGATTCATGATTCGATTCATGATTCATGATTCAATTCATGATTCATGATTCATGATTCATGATTCAATTCATGATTCATAATTTATGATTCATGATTCAATTCATGATTCATGATTCATGATTCAATTCATGATTCGATTCATGATTCATGATTCATGATTCATAATTCATGATTCAATTCATGATTCATGATTTAATTCATGATTCATGATTTATAATTCATGATTCAATTCATGATTCATGATTCATGATTCAATTCATGATTCAATTCATGATTCATGATTCATGATTCAATTTATGATTCATGATTCATGATTCATGATTCATGATTCAATTCATAATTCAATTCATGATTCATTATTCATGATTCATGATTCAATTCATGATTCATGATTCAATTCATGATTCATGATTCATGATTGAATTCATGATCCATGATTCATTTCATGATTCAATCCATGATTCATGGTTCATGATTCATGATTCAATTCATGATTCATAATTCATGATTCATGATTCATAATTCATGATTCATGATTCATAATTCATGATTCATGATTCAATTCATGATTTTATAATTCATGATTCATGATTCAATTCATGATTCATGATTTCATTCATGATTCATGATTTATGATTCAATTCATGATTCATGATTCAATTCATGATTCATAATTAATGATTCATGATTAAATTCATGATTCATGATTCATGATTCATGATTCAATTCATGATTCATGATTCATGATTCGATTCATGATTCATGATTTATGATTCAATTCATGATTCATGATTTGATTCATGATTCATCATTCATGATTCATGATTCAATTCATGATTCATGATTCATGATTCAATTCATGATTCATGATTCATGATTCAATGCATGATTCATTATTCATGATTCATGATTCAATTCATGATTCATGATTCATTATTCAAATTATGATTCATGATTCAATTCATTAATCAATTCATGATTCAATTCATGATTCAATTCATGATTTAATTCATGATTCATGGTTCATGATTCATGATTCATGATTCAATTCATGATTCATAATTCATGATTAACGATTCGATTCATGATTCATGATTCATGATTCAATTCATGATTCATAATTCATGATACATGAATCAATTCATGATTCATAATTCATGATTCATGATTCAATTCATAATTCATGATTCATGATTCATGATTCAATTCATGATTCATGATTCAATTCATGATTCATGATTCGATTCATGATTCATGATTCAATTCATGATTCATGATTCATGATTCAATTCATGATTTATAATTCATGATTCATGATTCAATTCATGATTCATGATTCATGATTCATGATTCAATTCATGATTCATGATTCATGATTCAATTCATGATTCATAATTCATGATTCATGATTTAATTCATAATTCATGATTCATGATTCATGATTCAATTCATGAATTATGATTCATGATTCGATTCATGATTCATGATTTCATTCATGATTCATGATTTATGATTCAATTCATGATTCATGATTGAATTCATGATTCATAATTAATGATTCATGATTAAATTCATGATTCACGATTCATGATTCATGATTCAATTCATGATTCATGATTCATGATTCGATTCATGATTCATGATTTATGATTCAATTCATGATTCATGATTTGATTCATGATTCATCATTCATGATTCATGATTCAATTCATGATTCATGATTCATGATTCATGATTCAATTCATGATTCATGATTCAATTCATGATTCATTATTCATGATTCATGATTCAATTCATGATTCATGATTCATGATTCATTATTCAAATTATGATTCATGATTCAATTCATTAATCGATTCATGATTCAATTCATGATTCAATTCATGATTTAATTCATGATTCATGGTTCATGATTCATGATTCATGATTCAATTCATGATTCATAATTCATGATTAACGATTCGATTCATGATTCATGATTCAATTCATGATTCATAATTCATGATTCATGAATCAATTCATGATTCATAATTCATGATTCATGATTCAATTCATAATTCATGATTCATGATTCATGATTCAATTCATGATTCATGATTCAATTCATGATTCATGATTCGATTCATGATTCATGATTCAATTCATGATTCGTGATTCATGATTCAATTCATGATTTATAATTCATGATTCATGATTCAATTCATGATTCATGATTCATGATTCAATTCATGATTCATGATTCATGATTCAATTTATGATTCATAATTCATGATTCATGATTTAATTCATAATTCATGATTCATGATTCATGATTCAATTCATGAATTATGATTCATGATTCGATTCATGATTCATGATTCAATTCATGATTCATGATTCATGATTCAATTCATGATTCATAATTCATGATTCATGATTCAATTCATTATTCATGATTCATGATTCAATTTATGATTCATGATTCATGATTCATGATTCAATTCATGATTCATAATTCATGATTCATGATTCATGATTCAATTCATGATTTTATAATTCATGATTCATGATTCAATTCATGATTCAATTCATAATTCATGATTCATGATTCATGATTCAATTCATGATTCATAACTCATGATTCATGAATCAATTTATGATTCATAATTCATGATTCATGATTCGATTCATGATTCATGATTCAAATCATGATTCATGATTTAATTCATATTTCATGATTCAATTCATGATTCATGATTCAATTCATGATTCATGATTTATGATTCAATTCATGATTCATGATTCAATTCATGATTCATAATTAATGATTCATGATTTAATTCATGATTGATGATTAATGATTCAAGATTCAATTCATGATTCATGATTCAATTCATGATTCATGATTCGATTCATGATTCATGATTTATGATTCAATTCATGATTCATGATTCATGATTCATGATTCAATTCATGATTCATAATTCATGATTCATGATTCAATTCATGATTTTATAATTCATGATTCATGATTCAATTCATGATTCAATTCATAATTCATGATTCATGATTCATGATTCAATTCATGATTCATAACTCATGATTCATGAATCAATTTATGATTCATAATTCATGATTCATGATTCGATTCATGATTCATGATTGAAATCATGATTCATGATTCAATTCATATTTCTTGATTCAATTCATGATTCATGATTCAATTCATGATTCATGATTTATGATTCAATTCATGATTCATGATTTATGATTCAATTCATGATTCATGATTCAATTCATGATTCATAATTAATGATTCATGATTTAATTCATGATTCATGATTAATGATTCAAGATTCAATTCATGATTCATGATTCAATTCATGATTCATGATTCATGATTCGATTCATGATTCATGATTTATGATTCAATTCATGATTCATGATTTGATTCATGATTCATGATTCATGATTTAATTCATGATTCATGATTCATGATTCATGATTCAATTCATGATTCATGATTCATGATTCATGATTCATGATTCAATTCATGATTCATGATTCATGATTCATGATTCAGTTCATGATTCATTATTCAATTCATAATTCGAATCCTGATTCAATTCATGATTCATGATTCGATTTATGATTCATGATTCAATTCATGATTCATGATTCAATTCATGATTCATGATTCATTATTCATGATTCAATTCATGTTTCCTGATTCATGATTCAATTCATGATTCATGATTCATAATTCAATTCATGATTCATGATTCAATTCATGATTCATGATTCATGATTCAATTCATGATTCATGATTCAATTCATGATGCAATTCATGATTCATGATTCATGATTCGATTCATGATTCATGATTCATGATTCAATTCATGATTCATGATTCATGATTCAATTCATGATTCATGATTCATGATTCAATTCATAATTCATAATTCACGATTTAATTAAGGATTCGATTCATGATTCATGATTTATGATTCATTATTCAATTCATGATTCATAATTCATGATTTAATTCATGATTCATGATTCGATTCATGATTCATGATCCATGATTCAATTCATGATTCATGATTTATGATTCAATTCCTCATTCATGATTCAATTAATGATTCATAATTCATGATTCATGATTCATGATTCGATTTATGATTCATGATTCATTAATCATGATTTAATTCATGATTCAATTCATGATTCATGATTCAATTCATGATTCAATTCATGATTCATGATTCAATTCATGATTCATGATTCAATTCATGATTCGAATCCTGATTCAATTTATGATTCATGATTTGAATTATGATTCATGATTCATGATTCATGTCATGATTTAATTCATAATTCATGATTCATGATTCAAATCATGATTCATAATTCATGAATCAATTCATGATTCATAATTCATGATTCATGATTCGATTCATGATTCATAATTCATGATTTATGATTTATGATTCAATTCATGATTCATGATTCAATTCATGATTCATGATTCGATTCATTATTCATGATTTATGATTGAATTCCTGATTCATGATTAAATTCATGATTCATAATTAATGATTCATGATTCAATTCATGATTCATGATTCATGATTCATGATTCAATTTATGATTCATGATTCATAATTCATGATTCAATTCATGATTCAATTTATGATTCATGATTCATGATTCATGATTCAATTCATGATTCAATTTATGATTCATGATTCTATTCATGATTCATAATTCATGATTCATGATTCAATTCATGATTCATTATTCAATTCATGATTCATGATTCATGATTCATGATTCAATTCATGATTCAATTTATGATTCATGATTCAATTCATGATTCATAATTCATGATTCATGATTCAATTCATGATTCATTATTCAATTCATGATTCATGATTCAATTTATGATTCGATTCATGATTCAATTCATGATTCAATTCATGTTTCATGATCCATGATTCAATTCATGCTTCATGATTCATGATTCAATTCATGATTCGATTCATGATTCATGATTCGATTCATGATTCATGATTTATGATTCAATTCATGATTCATGATTCAATTCATGATTCATAATTAATGATTCATGATTCAATTCATGATTCAATTCATGATTCAATTCATGATTCATGATTCATGATTCAATTCATGATTCGATTCATGATTCATGATTCATGATTCAATTCATAATTCATGATTCATGATTCATGATTCAATTCATGATTCATGATTCATGATTCAATTTATGATTCATGATTCATGATTCAATTCATGATTCATGATTCAATTCATGATGCAATTCATGATTCATGATTCATGATTCGATTCATGATTCATGATTCATGATTCAATTCATGATTCATGATTCATGATTCAATTCATGATTCATGATTCATGATTCAATTCATAATTCATAATTCACGATTTAATTAAGGATTCGATTCATGATTCATGATTTATGATTCATTATTCAATTCATGATTCATAATTCATGATTTAATTCATGATTCATGATTCGATTCATGATTCATGATCCATGATTCAATTCATGATTCATGATTTATGATTCAATTCCTCATTCATGATTCAATTAATGATTCATAATTCATGATTCATGATTCATGATTCGATTTATGATTCATGATTCATTAATCATGATTTAATTCATGATTCAATTCATGATTCATGATTCAATTCATGATTCAATTCATGATTCATGATTCAATTCATGATTCATGATTCAATTCATGATTCGAATCCTGATTCAATTTATGATTCATGATTTGAATTATGATTCATGATTCATGATTCATGTCATGATTTAATTCATAATTCATGATTCATGATTGAAATCATGATTCATAATTCATGAATCAATTCATGATTCATAATTCATGATTCATGATTCGATTCATGATTCATAATTCATGATTTATGATTTATGATTCAATTCATGATTCATGATTCAATTCATGATTCATGATTCGATTCATTATTCATGATTTATGATTGAATTCCTGATTCATGATTAAATTCATGATTCATAATTAATGATTCATGATTCAATTCATGATTCATGATTCATGATTCAATTTATGATTCATGATTCATAATTCATGATTCAATTCATGATTCAATTTATGATTCATGATTCATGATTCATGATTCAATTCATGATTCAATTTATGATTCATGATTCTATTCATGATTCATAATTCATGATTCATGATTCAATTCATGATTCATTATTCAATTCATGATTCATGATTCATGATTCATGATTCAATTCATGATTCAATTTATGATTCATGATTCAATTCATGATTCATAATTCATGATTCATGATTCAATTCATGATTCATTATTCAATTCATGATTCATGATTCAATTTATGATTCGATTCATGATTCAATTCATGATTCAATTCATGTTTCATGATCCATGATTCAATTCATGCTTCATGATTCATGATTCAATTCATGATTCGATTCATGATTCATGATTCGATTCATGATTCATGATTTATGATTCAATTCATGATTCATGATTCAATTCATGATTCATAATTAATGATTCATGATTCAATTCATGATTCAATTCATGATTCAATTCATGATTCATGATTCATGATTCAATTCATGATTCGATTCATGATTCATGATTCAATTCATAATTCATGATTCATGATTCATGATTCAATTCATGATTCATGATTCATGATTCAATTTATGATTCATGATTCATGATTCAATTCATGATTCATGATTCAATTCATGATTCAATTCATGATTCATGATTCAATTCATGATTCATTATTCATGATTCATGATTCAATTCATGATTCATGATTCATGATTCAATTCATGATTCATGATTTATTTCATGATTCATGATTCAATTTATGTTTCATGATTCATTAATCATTATTTAATTTATGATTCAATTCATGATTCATGATTCAATTCATGATTCATGATTCAATTTATGATTCATGATTCAATTCATGATTCATGATTCTATTTATGATTCATGATTCGATTCATGATTCATGATTCAATTCATGATTCATGATTTATGATTCAATTCCTGATTCATGATTCAATTAATGATTCATAATTCATGATTCATGATTCATGATTAAATTTATGTTTCATGATTAAATTTATGTTTCATGATGAATTAATCATGATTTATTTCATGATTCAATTCATGATTCATGATTCAATTCATGATTCAATTCATGATTCATGATTTATGATTCAATTCCTGATTCATGATTCAATTAATGATTTATAATTCATGATTCATGATTCATGATTAAATTTATGTTTCATTATTCATTAATCATGATTTAATTCATGATTAAATTCATGATTCATGATTCAATTCATGATTCGAATCCTGATTCAATTTATGATTCATGATTTGAATTATGATTCATGATTCATGATTCATGTCATGATTCAATTCATAATTCATGATTCATGATTCAAATCATGATTCATAATTCATGATTCATGAATCAATTCATGATTCATAATTCATTATTCATAATTCGATTCATGATTCATGATTCATAATTCATGATTCATGATTCACGATTCAATTCATGATTCATGATTCAATTCATGATTCGATTCATGATTCATGATTTATGATTGAATTCCTGATTCATGATTAAATTCATGATTCATAATTAATGATTCATGATTCAATTCATGATTCAATTTATGATTCATGATTCATGATTCATGATTCAATTCATGATTCAATTTATGATTCATGATTCTATTCATGATTCATAATTCATGATTCATTATTCAATTCATGATTCATTATTCAATTCATGATTCATGATTCATGATTCATGATTCAATTCATGATTCAATTTATGATTCATGATTCAATTCATGATTCATAATTCATGATTCATGATTCAATTCATGATTCATTATTTAATTCATGATTCATGATTCAATTCATGTTTCATGATCCATGATTCAATTCATGCTTCATGATTCATGATTCAATTCATGATTCGATTCATGATTCATGATTCATGATTCGATTCATGCTTCATGATTTAATTCATGATTCATGATTCAAGATTCATGATTCATGATTCGATTCATGATTTTTGATTCATGATTCATGATTCGATTCATGATTCATGATTCATGATTTATGATTCAATTTATGATTCATGATTCATGATTCATGATTTAATTCATGATTCAATTCATGATTCATGATTCAATTCATGATTCATGATTCATGATTCATGATTCATGAATCATGATTCATGATTTAATTCATGATTCTATTCATGATTCATGATTCAATTCATGATTCAATTCATGATTCATGATTCAATTCATGATTCAATTCATGATTCATGATTCGATTCATGATTCTTGATTCATGATTCGATTCATGATTCTTGATTCATGATTCAATTCATGATTCATGATTCAATTCATGATTCTTGATTCATGATTCGATTCATGATTCTTGATTCATGATTCATGATTCGATTCATGATTCATGATTCATGATTCAATTCATGATTCATGATTCATGGTACATGATTCAATTCATGATTCAAGATTCATGATTCGATTCATGATTCCTGATTCAATTAATGATTCATGATTCATGTTTTGATTCATAATTCAATTCATGATTCATGATTCGATTCATGATTCATGATTCAATTCATGATTCATAATTCATGATTTATGATTCGATTCATGATTCATGATTCAATTCATGATTCATGATTCATGTTTCGATTCATGATTCAATTCATGATTCATGATTCGATTTATGATTCATGATTCAATTCATGATTCATAATTCATTATTTATGATTTGATTCATGATTTATGATTCAATTCATGATTCATGATTCATGATTCATGATTCATGATTCAATTCATGATTCATAATTCATGATTCATGATTCAATTCATGATTCATGATTCAATTCATGTTTCATGATTCATGATTCGATTCATGATTCATGATTCATGATTCATGATTCATAATTCATGATTCAATTCATGATTCATGATTCATTTCATGATTCATGATTCATGATTCAATTCATGATTCATGATTCAATTCATGATTTATGATTCATGATTCAATTCATGATTCATGATTCATGATTCAATTTATTATTCATGATTCATGATTTAATTCATGATTCAATTCATGATTCATGATTAAATTCAGGAATCAATTCATGATTCATGATTCATGATTCAATTCATGATTCATGATTCATGATTCATGATTCGATTCATGATTCATGATTCATGATTCAATTCATGATTCATGATTCGATTCATGATTCATGATTCGTGTTTCATTTCATGATTCATGATTCATGATTCAATTCATGATTCATGATTCATGATTCAATTCATGATTTATGATTCATGATTCAATTCATGATTCAATTCATGATTCATGATTCATGATTCAATTTATTATTCATGATTCATGATTTAATTCATGATTCAATTCATGATTCATGATTAAATTCAGGAATCAGTTCATGATTCATGATTCATGATTCAATTCATGATTCATGTTTCATGACTCATGATTCGATTCATAATTCATGATTCATGATTCAATTCATGATTCAATTCATGATTCATGATTCGATTCATGATTCATGATTCATGATTCAATTCATGATTCAATTCATGATTCATGATTCAATTCATGATTCATGATTCAATTCATGATTCATGATTCATTACATGATTTATGATTCAATTCATGATTCATGATTCAATTCATGATTCATGATTCGTTTCATGATTCTTGATTCATGATTCATGATTCAATTCATGATTCATGATTCATGATTCATGATTCAATTCATGATTCATGATTCATGATTCATGATTCATGATTCAATTCATAATTCATGATTCATGATTCATGATTCAATTCATGGTTTATGATTCATGATTCGAATCATGATTCATGATTCATGATTCAGTTTATGATTCATGATTCATGATTTAATTCATGATTCATGATTCATGATTCAATTCATGATTCAATTCATGATTCATGATTTAATTCATGATTCGATTCATGATTCATGATTCATGATTCAATTCATGATTCATTATTCATGATTCATGATTCATGATTCATGATTCAATTCATGATTCATGATTTAATTCATGATTCCTAATTCATGATTCATGATTCAATTCATGATTCATGATTCAATTCTAGATTTGAATCCTGATTCAATTCATGATTCATGATTCATGATTCATGATTCAATTCATGATTCATGATTCATGATTCAATTCATGATTCATGATTCATGATTCAATTCATGATTCATGATTTGTTTCATGATTCTTGATTCATGATTCATGATTCATGATTCAATTCATGATTCATGATTCTATTCTAATTCATGATTCATGATTCATGATTCGATTCATGATTCATGATTCATAATTCAGTTCATAATTCATGATTCATGATTCATGATTCAATTCATAATTTATGATTCATGATTCAATTCATGATTCATGATTCATGATTCATGATTCAAATTATGATTCATGATTCAATTCATGATTCATGATTCATGATTCAATTCATGATTTATGATTCATGATTCATGATTCATGATTCATGATTCATGATTCAATTCATGATTCATGATTCAATTCATGATTCATGATTCATGATTCAATTCATGATTCATGATTCGATTCATGATTTTTGATTCATGATTCATGATTCGATTCATGATTCAATTCATGATTCATGATTCATGATTCAATTCATGATTCATGATTCAATTCATGATTCATGATTCATGATTCAATTCATGATTCATGATTCGATTCATGATTCATGATTCGATTCATGATTCATGATTCATGATTCAATTCATGATTCATGATTTATGGTTCAATTTATGATTCATGAATCATGATTCATGATTCAATTCATGATTCAATTTATGATTCTGGATTTAATTTATGATTCATGATTCATGATTCAATTCATGATTTATGATTCATGATTCAATTCATGATTCATGATTCATGATTCATGATTCATGATTCATTTCATGATTCATGATTCGATTCAAGATTCTTGATTCATGATTCGATTCATGATTCATGATTCATGATTCATTTCATGATTCATGATTCGATTCAAGATTCTTGATTATTGATTCGATTCATGATTCATGATTCATGATTCAATTCATGATTCATGAATTATGATTCATGATTCAATTCATAATTCATGATTCATAATTCATGATTCATGATTCATGATTCATGATTCAATTCATAATTCATAATTCATGCTTCATGATTCAATTCATGATTCATGATTCGATTCATGATTCTTGATTCATGATTCGATTCATGATTCTTGATTCATGATTCGATTCATGATTCATGATTCATGATTCAATTCATGATTCATGATTCATGATTCAATTCATGATTCAAGATTCATGATTCGATTCATGATTCCTGATTCAATTAATGATTCATGATTCATGTTGCGATTCATAATTCAATTCATGATTCATGATTCGATTCATGATTCATGATTCAATTCATGATTCATAATTCATGATTTATGATTCGATTCATGATTCATGATTCAATTCATGATTCATGATTCATGTTTCGATTCATGATTCAATTCATGATTCATGATTCGATTCATGATTCATGATTCAATTCATGATTCATAATTCATTATTTATGATTTGATTCATGATTCATGATTCAATTCATGATTCATGATTCATGATTCATGATTCAATTCATGATTCATAATTCATGATTCATGATTCAATTCATGATTCATGATTCAATTCATGTTTCATGATTCATGATTCAATTCATGATTTATGATTCATGATTCAATTCATGATTCAATTCATGATTCATGATTCATGATTCAATTTATTATTCATGATTCATGATTTAATTCATGATTCAATTCATGATTCATGATTAAATTCAGGAATCAATTCATGATTCATGATTCATGATTCAATTCATGATTCATGATTCATGATTCGATTCATGATTCATGATTCATGATTCAATTCATGATTCATGATTAGATTCATGATTCATGATTCGTGTTTCATTTCATGATTCATGATTCATGATTCAATTGATGATTCATGATTCATGATTCAATTCATGATTTATGATTCATGATTCAATTCATGATTCAATTCATGATTCATGATTCATGATTCAATTTATTATTCATGATTCATGATTTAATTCATGATTCAATTCATGATTCATGATTAAATTTAGGAATCAATTCATGATTCATGATTCAATTCATGATTCATGCTTTATGACTCATGATTCGATTCATAATTCATGATTCATGATTCAATTCATGATTCAATTCATGATTCATGATTCGATTCATGATTCATGATTCATGATTCAATTCATGATTCATGATTCATGATTCAATCCATGATTCATGATTCATTATTCAATTCATGATTCATGATTCATGATTCATGATTCATGATTCATGATTCATGATTCAATTCATGATTCATGATTCAATTCATGATTCATGATTCAATTCATGATTCATGATTCATGACATGATTCATGATTCAATTCATGATTCATGATTCAATTCATGATTCATGATTCGTTTCATGATTCTTGATTCATGATTCATGATTCAATTCATGATTCATGATTCATGATTCATGATTCAATTCATGATTCATGATTCATGATTCATGATTCATGATTCAATTCATAATTCATGATTCATGATTCATGATTCAATTCATGGTTTATGATTCATGATTCAATTCATGATTCATGATTCATGATTCATGATTCAATTCATGATTCATGATTCAATTCAGGATTCATGATTCAATTCATGATTCATGATTAATGATTCAATTCATGATTCATGATTCATGATTCATGATTCATGATTCATGATTCAATTCATGATTCTTGACTCATGATTCATGATTCGATTCATGATTCATGATTCATGATTCAATTCATGATTCATGATTCATGATTCGATTCATGATTCTTGTTTCATGATTCATGATTCGATTCATGATTCATGATTCAATTCATAATTCATGATTCATGATTCATGATTCGATTCATGATTCTTGACTCATGATTCATGATTCGATTCATGATTCATGATTCATGATTCATGATTCATGATTCAATTCATGATTCATGATTCATGAATAATGATTCATGATTCAATTCATAATTCATGATTCATGATTTATGATTCGATTCATGATTCATGATTCAATATTCATGATTCATTATTCAATTCATGATTCAAGATTCATGATTCGATTCATGATTCATGATTCGATTCATGATTCATGATTCGATTCATGATTCAATTCATGATTCATGATTCGATTCATGATTCATGATTCAATTCATGATTCATGATTCATAATTTAATTCATGATTCATGATTCAATTCATGATTCATGATTCAATTCATGATTCAATCCATGATTCATGATTCAATTCATGATTCATGATTCATGATTCAATTCATGATTCATGATTTATGATTCAATTCATGATTCATGATTCATGATTTAATTCATGATTCATGATTTATGATTCAATTCATGTTTCATGACTCATGATTCGATTCATAATTCATGATTCATGATTCAATTCATGATTCATGATTCAATTCATGATTCATGATTCATGATTCAATTCATGATTCATGATTCATGATTCAATCCATGATTCATGATTCATGATTCATGATTCATTTCATGATTCAATTCCTGATTCATGATTCATGTTTCAATTCATGATTCATGATTCAATTCATGATTCATGATTCATGACATGATTCATGATTCAATTCATGATTCATGATTCAATTCATGATTCATGATTCGTTTCATGATTCTTGATTCATGATTCATGATTCGATTCATGATTCATGATTCATGATTCAATTCATGATTCATGATTCATGATTCAATTCATGATTCATGATTCATGATTCATGATTCAATTCATAATTCATGATTCATGATTCATGATTCAATTCATGATTTATGATTCATGATTCAATTCATGATTCATGATTCATGATTCATGATTCATGATTCAATTCATGATTCATGATTCAATTCATGATTCATGATTCATGATTCATGATTCATGTTTCGATTCATGATTCATGATTCATGATTCATGATTCAATTCATGATTCATGATTCAATTCATGATTCATGATTCAATTCATGATTCATGATTAATGATTCAATTCATAAATCATGATTCATGATTCATGATTCATGATTCATGATTCATGATTCAATTCATGATTCATGATTCATGATTCAATTCATGATTCATGATTCATGATTCAATTCATGATTCATGATTCGATTCATGATTCTTGTTTCATGATTCATGATTCGATTCATGATTCATGATTCATGATTCATGATTCGATTCATGATTCTTGTTTCATGATTCATGATTCGATTCATGATTCATGATTCGATTCATGATTCATGATTCATGATTCATGATTCAATTCATAATTCATGATTCATGATTCGATTCATGATTCATGATTCAAATCATGATTCATGATTCAATTCATGATTCATGATTCGATTCATGATTCAGTTTATGATTCATGATTTAATTCATGATTCATAATTCATGATTCAATTTATGATTCAATTCATGATTCATGATTTAATTCATGATTCGATTCATGATTCATGATTCATGATTCAATTCATGATTCATTATTCATGATTCATGATTCATGATTCAATTCATGATTCATGATTTAATTCATGATTCATGATTTAATTCATGATTCCTAATTCATGATTCATGATTCAATACATGATTCATGATTCAATTCTAGGTTTGAATCCTGATTCAATTCATGATTCATGATTCATGATTCAATTCACGATTCATGATTCATGATTCATGATTCAATTCATGATTCATGATTCATTATTCAATTCATGATTCATGATTCATGATTCATGATTAGATTCATGATTCATGATTCATGATTCAATTCATGATTCATGATTCATGATTCAATTCATGATTCATGATTCGTTTCATGATTCTTGATTCATTAATTCATGATTCATGATTCAATTCATGATTCATGATTCTATTCTAATTCATGATTCATGATTCATGATTCGATTCATGATTCATGATTCATGATTCATGATTCAATTCATGATTCATGATTCATGATTCATGATTCATGATTCATGATTCATGATTCATGATTCAATTCATGATTCATGATTCATGATTCAATTCATGATTCATGATTCGATTCATGATTCTTGTTTCATGATTCATGATTCGATTCATGATTCATGATTCATGATTCTATTCATGATTCATGATTCATGATCCGATTCATGATTCTTGTTTCATGATTCATGATTCGATTCATGATTCATGATTCATGATTCAATTCATAATTCATGATTCATGATTCGATTCATGATTCTTGACTCATGATTCATGATTCGATTCATGATTCATGATTCATGATTCATGATTCAATTCATGATTCATGATTCATGAATAATGATTCATGATTCAATTCATAATTCATGATTCATGATTTATGATTCGATTCATGATTCATGATTCAATATTCATGATTCATTATTCAATTCATGATTCAAGATTCATGATTCGATTCATGATTCATGATTCGATTCATGATTCATGATTCGATTCATGATTCAATTCATGATTCATGATTCGATTCATGATTCATGATTCAATTCATGATTCATGATTCATAATTTAATTCATGATTCATGATTCAATTCATGATTCATGATTCAATTCATGATTCAATCCATGATTCATGATTCAATTCATGATTCATGATTCATGATTCGATTCATGATTCATGATTTATGATTCAATTCATGATTCATGATTCATGATTTAATTCATGATTCATGATTCATGATTTATGATTCAATTCATGTTTCATGACTCATGATTCGATTCATAATTCATGATTCATGATTCAATTCATGATTCATGATTCAATTCATGATTCATGATTCATGATTCAATTCATGATTCATGATTCATGATTCAATCCATGATTCATGATTCATGATTCATTTCATGATTCAATTCCTGATTCATGATTCATGTTTCAATTCATGATTCATGATTCAATTCATGATTCATGATTCGTTTCATGATTCTTGATTCATGATTCATGATTCGATTCATGATTCATGATTCATGATTCAATTCATGATTCATGATTCATGATTCAATTTATGATTCATGATTCATGATTCAATTCATAATTCATGATTCATGATTCATGATTCAATTCATGATTTATGATTCATGATTCAATTCATGATTCATGATTCATGATTCATGATTCATGATTCAATTCATGATTCATGATTCAATTCATGATTCATGATTCATGATTCATGTTTCGATTCATGATTCATGATTCATGATTCAATTCATGATTCATGATTCAATTCATGATTCATGATTCATGATTCAATTCATGATTCATGATTAATGATTCAATTCATAAATCATGATTCATGATTCATGATTCATGATTCATGATTCAATTCATGATTCATGATTCATGATTCAATTCATGATTCATGATTCATGATTCAATTCATGATTCATGATTCGATTCATGATTCTTGTTTCATGATTCATGATTCGATTCATGATTCATGATTCATGATTCATGATTCATGATTCATGATTCAATTCATAATTCATGATTCATGATTCGATTCATGATTCTTGACTCATGATTCATGATTCGATTCATGATTCATGATTCATGATTCATGATTCAATTCATGATTCATGATTCATGAATAATGATTCATGATTCAATTCATAATTCATGATTCATGATTCGATTCATGATTCATGATTCAATTCATGATTCATGATTCAATTCATGATTCATGATTCATGATTCGATTCATGATTCAGTTTATGATTCATGATTTAATTCATGATTCATGATTCATGATTCAATTTATGATTCAATTCATGATTCATGATTTAATTCATGATTCGATTCATGATTCATGATTCATGATTCAATTCATGATTCATTATTCATGATTCATGATTCATGATTCATGATTCAATTCATGATTCATGATTTAATTCATGATTCCTAATTCATGATTCATGATTCAATTCATGATTCATGATTCAATTCTAGGTTTGAATCCTGATTCAATTCATGATTCATGATTCATGATTCAATTCACGATTCATGATTCAATTCATGATTCATGATTCATTATTCAATTCATGATTCATGATTCATGATTCATGATTAGATTCATGATTCATGATTCATGATTCATGATTCAATTCATGATTCATAATTCATGATTCAATTCATGATTCATGATTCGTTTCATGATTCTTGATTCATGATTCATGATTCATGATTCAATTCATGATTCATGATTCTATTCTAATTCATGATTCATGATTCATGATTCGATTCATGATTCATGATTCATGATTCAATTCATGATTCATGATTCATGATTCATGATTCAATATTCATGATTCATGATTCAGTTCATAATTCATGATTCATGATTCATGATTCAATTCATAATTTATGATTCATGATTCAATTCATGATTCATGATTCATGATTCATGATTCAAATTATGATTCATGATTCAATTCATGATTCATGATTCATGATTCAATTCATGATTTATGATTCATGATTCATGATTTGATTCATGATTCATGATTCATGATTCATGATTCATGATTCAAATTATGATTCATGATTCAATTCATGATTCATGATTCATGATTCGATTCATGATTCAATTCATGATTCATGATTCATGATTCAATTCATGATTCATGATTCGATTCATGATTCATGATTCATGATTCAATTCATGATTCATGATTCAATTCATGATTCATGATTCAATTCATGATTCATGATTCATGATTCAATTCATGATTCAATTTATGATACTGGATTTAATTCATGATTCATGATTCATGATTCATGATTCAATTCATGATTCATGATTCATGATTCATGATTCATGATTCGATTCAAGATTCTTGATTCATGATTCGATTCATGATTCATGATTCATGATTCAATTCATGATTCATGATTCATGATTCATGATTCAATTCATAATTCATGATTCATAATTCATGATTTATGATTCATGATTCATGATTCAATTCATAATTCATGATTCATGCCTCATGATTCAATTCATGATTCATGATTCGAATCATGATTCTTGATTCATGATTCGATTCATGATTCTTGATTCATGATTCATGATTCGATTCATGATTCATGATTCATGATTCAATTCATGATTCATGATTCATGATTCATGATTCAATTCATGATTCAAGATTCATGATTCGATTCATGATTCCTGATTCAATTAATGATTCATGATTCATGTTTCGATTCATAATTCAATTCATGATTCATGATTCGATTCATGATTCATGATTCAATTCATGATTCATAATTCATGATTTATGATTCGATTCATGATTCATGATTCAATTCATGATTCATGATTCATGTTTCGATTCATGATTCAATTCATGATTCATGATTCGATTCATGATTCATGATTCAATTCATGATTCATAATTCATTATTTATGATTCGATTCATGATTCATGATTCAATTCATGATTCATGATTCATGATTCAATTCATGATTCATAATTCATGATTCATGATTCAATTCATGATTCATGATTCAATTCATGTTTCATGATTCATGATTCAATTCATGATTCATGATTCAATTCATGATTCATGATTCGATTCATGATTCATGATTCGATTCATGATTCATGATTCGATTCATGATTCATGATTCGTGTTTCATTTCATGATTCATGATTCATGATTCAATTCATGATTCATGATTCATGATTCAATTCATGATTTATGATTCATGATTTAATTCATGATTCAATTCATGATTCATGATTCATGATTCAATTTATTATTCATGATTCATGATTTAATTCATGATTCAATTCATGATTCATGATTAAATTCAGGAATCAATTCATGATTCATGATTCATGATTCAATTCATGATTCATGATTCATGATTCATGATTCGATTCATGATTCATGATTCATGATTCATGATTCAATTCATAATTCATGATTCATAATTCATGATTCATGATTCAATTCCTGATTCATGATTCAATTCATGATTCATAATTTATGATTCATGATTTAATACATGATTCATGATTCAATTTATGATTCATGATTTGATTTATCATTCATGATTTATGATTCAATTTATGATTCATGATTCATGATTCAATTCATGATTCATGATTCATGATTCATGATTCATGATTCAATTTATTATTCATGAATTATGATTCATGATTTAATTCATGATTCATGATTCAATTCATGATTCATGATTAGATTCATGATTTTTGATTCATGATTCATGATTCGATTCATGATTCATGATTCACTTCATGATTCATGATTCATGATTCATTATTCATGATTCAATTCATGATTCATGATTCATGATTCATGATTCAATTCATAATTCATGATTCATGATTCAATTCATGATTCATGATTCAATTCATGATTCTTGATTCATGATTCATGATTCATGATTCAATCCATAATTCATGATTCATGATTCATGATTCAATTCATGATTTATGATTCATGATTCAATTCATGATTCATGATTCATGATTCAATTCATGATTCATGATTCAATTCATGATTCATGATTCAATTCATGATTCATGATTCATGATTCGATTCATGATTCAATTCATGATTCATAATTCGATTCATGATTCATGATTCATGATTCAATTCATGATTCTTGATTCATGATTCAATTCATGATTCATAATTCGATTCATGATTCATGATTCATGATTCATGATTCAATTCATAATTCATGATTCATGATTCATGATTCATGATTCAATTCCTGATTCATGATTCAATTCATGATTCATAATTTATGATTCATGATTCAATTCATGATTCATGATTCAATATTCATGATTCATGATTCAATTTATGATTCATGATTTGATTTATCATTCATGATTTATGATTCAATTCATGATTCATGATTCAATTCATGATTCAAGATTCATGATTCGATTCATGATTCATGATTCGATTCATGATTCATGATTCAATTCATGATTCATGATTCATTATTCAATTCATGATTCAATTCATGATTCATGATTCGATTCATGATTCATGATTCAATTCATGATTCATGATTCATGATTTAATTCATGATTCATGATTCAATTCATGATTCATGATTCATGATTTAATTCATGATTCATGATTTAATTCATGATTCATGATTCATGATTCAATTCATGATTCAATTCATGATTCATGATTTAATTCATGATTCATGATTCGATTCATGATTCATGATTCATGATTCAATTCATGATTCATGATTCATGATTCATGATTCATGATTCAATTCATGATTCATGATTCAATTCATGATTACTAATTCATGATTCATGATTCAATTCATGATTCATGATTCAATTCTAGATTCAAATCCTGATTCAATTCATGATTCATAATTAATGACTCAATTCAAGATTCATGATTCATGATTCAATTCATGATTCATGATTCAATTCTAGATTCGAATCCTGATTCAATTCATGATTCATGATTTATTATTCAATTCATGATTCATGATTCATGATTCATGATTCAATTCATGATTCAATTTATGATACTGGATTTAATTCATGATTCATGATTCATGATTCATGATTCAATTCATGATTCATGATTCATGATTCATGATTCATGATTCGATTCAAGATTCTTGATTCATGATTCGATTCATGATTCATGATTCATGATTCAATTCATGATTCATGATTCATGATTCATGATTCAATTCATAATTCATGATTCATAATTCATGATTTATGATTCATGATTCATGATTCAATTCATAATTCATGATTCATGCCTCATGATTCAATTCATGATTCATGATTCGAATCATGATTCTTGATTCATGATTCGATTCATGATTCTTGATTCATGATTCATGATTCGATTCATGATTCATGATTCATGATTCAATTCATGATTCATGATTCATGATTCATGATTCAATTCATGATTCAAGATTCATGATTCGATTCATGATTCCTGATTCAATTAATGATTCATGATTCATGTTTCGATTCATAATTCAATTCATGATTCATGATTCGATTCATGATTCATGATTCAATTCATGATTCATAATTCATGATTTATGATTCGATTCATGATTCATGATTCAATTCATGATTCATGATTCATGTTTCGATTCATGATTCAATTCATGATTCATGATTCGATTCATGATTCATGATTCAATTCATGATTCATAATTCATTATTTATGATTCGATTCATGATTCATGATTCAATTCATGATTCATGATTCATGATTCAATTCATGATTCATAATTCATGATTCATGATTCAATTCATGATTCATGATTCAATTCATGTTTCATGATTCATGATTCAATTCATGATTCATGATTCAATTCATGATTCATGATTCGATTCATGATTCATGATTCGATTCATGATTCATGATTCGATTCATGATTCATGATTCGTGTTTCATTTCATGATTCATGATTCATGATTCAATTCATGATTCATGATTCATGATTCAATTCATGATTTATGATTCATGATTTAATTCATGATTCAATTCATGATTCATGATTCATGATTCAATTTATTATTCATGATTCATGATTTAATTCATGATTCAATTCATGATTCATGATTAAATTCAGGAATCAATTCATGATTCATGATTCATGATTCAATTCATGATTCATGATTCATGATTCATGATTCGATTCATGATTCATGATTCATGATTCATGATTCAATTCATAATTCATGATTCATAATTCATGATTCATGATTCAATTCCTGATTCATGATTCAATTCATGATTCATAATTTATGATTCATGATTTAATACATGATTCATGATTCAATTTATGATTCATGATTTGATTTATCATTCATGATTTATGATTCAATTTATGATTCATGATTCATGATTCAATTCATGATTCATGATTCATGATTCATGATTCATGATTCAATTTATTATTCATGAATTATGATTCATGATTTAATTCATGATTCATGATTCAATTCATGATTCATGATTAGATTCATGATTTTTGATTCATGATTCATGATTCGATTCATGATTCATGATTCACTTCATGATTCATGATTCATGATTCATTATTCATGATTCAATTCATGATTCATGATTCATGATTCATGATTCAATTCATAATTCATGATTCATGATTCAATTCATGATTCATGATTCAATTCATGATTCTTGATTCATGATTCATGATTCATGATTCAATCCATAATTCATGATTCATGATTCATGATTCAATTCATGATTTATGATTCATGATTCAATTCATGATTCATGATTCATGATTCAATTCATGATTCATGATTCAATTCATGATTCATGATTCAATTCATGATTCATGATTCATGATTCGATTCATGATTCAATTCATGATTCATAATTCGATTCATGATTCATGATTCATGATTCAATTCATGATTCTTGATTCATGATTCAATTCATGATTCATAATTCGATTCATGATTCATGATTCATGATTCATGATTCAATTCATAATTCATGATTCATGATTCATGATTCATGATTCAATTCCTGATTCATGATTCAATTCATGATTCATAATTTATGATTCATGATTCAATTCATGATTCATGATTCAATATTCATGATTCATGATTCAATTTATGATTCATGATTTGATTTATCATTCATGATTTATGATTCAATTCATGATTCATGATTCAATTCATGATTCAAGATTCATGATTCGATTCATGATTCATGATTCGATTCATGATTCATGATTCAATTCATGATTCATGATTCATTATTCAATTCATGATTCAATTCATGATTCATGATTCGATTCATGATTCATGATTCAATTCATGATTCATGATTCATGATTTAATTCATGATTCATGATTCAATTCATGATTCATGATTCATGATTTAATTCATGATTCATGATTTAATTCATGATTCATGATTCATGATTCAATTCATGATTCAATTCATGATTCATGATTTAATTCATGATTCATGATTCGATTCATGATTCATGATTCATGATTCAATTCATGATTCATGATTCATGATTCATGATTCATGATTCAATTCATGATTCATGATTCAATTCATGATTACTAATTCATGATTCATGATTCAATTCATGATTCATGATTCAATTCTAGATTCAAATCCTGATTCAATTCATGATTCATAATTAATGACTCAATTCAAGATTCATGATTCATGATTCAATTCATGATTCATGATTCAATTCTAGATTCGAATCCTGATTCAATTCATGATTCATGATTTATTATTCAATTCATGATTCATGATTCATGATTCATGATTCATGATTAGATTCATGATTCATGATTCATGATTCATGATTCAATTCATGATTCATGATTCAATTCATGATTCATGATTCATTTCATGATTCTTGATTCATGATTCATGATTCATGATTCGATTCATGATTCATGATTCAATTCATGATTCATGATTCATTATTCAATTCATGATTCATGATTCATAATTCATGATTCATGATTCAATTCATAATTCATGATTCATGATTCAATTCATAATTTATGATCCATGATTCATGATTCACTTCATGATTCATGATTCATGATTCATGATTCAATTCATGATTCATGATTCATGATTCATGATTCAATTCATAATTCATGATTCATGATTCATGATTTAATTCATGATTCATGATTCAATTCATGATTCTTGATTCATGATTCATGATTCAATTCATAATTCATGATTCATGATTCATGATTCAATTCATGATTTATGATTCATGATTCAATTCATGATTCATGATTCATGATTCATGATTCAATTCATGATTCATGGTTCAATTCATGATTCATTATTCATGATTCATGATTCATGATTCGATTCATGATTCATGATTCAATTCATGATTCATGATTCAATTCATGATTCATGATTCATGATTCGATTCATGATTCATGATTCAATTCATGATTCATGATTCAATTCATGATTCATGATTCATGATTCATGATTCATGATTCAATTCATGATTCAATTCATGATTAATGATTCATGATTCAATTTATTATTCATGATTCATGATTTAATTCATGATTCAATTCATGATTCATGATTCAATTCAGGATTCAATTCATGATTCATGATTCATGATTCAATTCATGATTCATGATTCAATTCATGATTCATGATTCATGATTTATGATTCAATTCATAATTCATGATTCATGATTCATGATTCATGATTCAATTCCTGATTCATGATTCAATTCATGATTCAATTTATTATTCATGATTCATGATTTAATTCATGATTCAATTCATGATTCATGATTCAATTCAGGATTCAATTCATGATTCATGATTCATGATTCATGATTCAATTCATGATTCATGATTCAATTCATGATTCATGATTCATGATTCATGATTCAATTCATAATTCATGATTCATGATTCATGATTCATGATTCAATTCCTGATTCATGATTCAATTCATGATTCATAATTTATGATTCATGATTCAATTCATGATTCATGATTCATGATTCAATTTATGATTCATGATTTGATTTATCATTCATGATTTATGATTCAATTCATGATTCATGATTCATGATTCAATTCATGATTCAAGATTCATGATTCGATTCATGATTCATGATTCGATTCATGATTCATGATTCGATTCATGATTCATGATTCATGATTCGATTCATGATTCAATTCATGATTCATGATTTGATTCATGATTCATGATTCAATTCATGATTCATGATTTAATTCATGATTCATGATTCATGATTCTATTCATGATTCATGGTTCAATTCATGATTCATGATTTGATTCATGATTTGATTCATGATTCATGATTCATGATTCAATTCATGATTCATGATTCATGATTCAATTCATGATTCGTGATTCAATTCATGATTACTAATTCATGATTCATGATTCAATTCATGATTCATGATTCAGTTCTAGATTCGAATCCTGATTCAATTCATGATTCATGATTCATGATTCAATTCATGATTCATGATTCAATTCTAGATTCGAATCCTGATTCAATTCATGATTCATGATTCATGATTCAATTCACGATTCATGATTCATGATTCAATTCATGATTCTTATCTCATGATTCATGATTCATGATTCGATTCATGATTCATGATTCAATTCTAATTCATGGTTCATGATTCATGATTCGATTCATGATTCATGATTCATGATTCAATTCATGATTCATGATTCATGATTCATGATTCAATTAATGATTCATGATTCAATTCATAATTCATGATTCATGATTCAATTCATAATTTATGATTTATGATTCAATTCATTATTCATGATTCATGATTCATGATTCATGATTCAATTCATGATTCATGATTCATGATTCAATTCATGATTCATGATTCATGATTCAATTCATGGTTTATGATTCATGATTCATGATTCATGATTCATGATTCATGATTCAATTCATGATTCATGATTCATGATTCAATTCATGATTCATGATTCATGATTCATGATTCATGATTCGATTCATGATTTTTGATTCATGATTCATGATTCGATTCATGATTCAATTCATGATTCATGATTCATGATTCAATTCATGATTCATGATTCATGATTCAATTCATGATTGATGATTCGATTCATGATTCATGATTCGATTCATGATTCATGATTCATGATTCAATTCATGATTCATGATTCATGATTCAATTCATGATTCATGATTTATGAATTATGATTCAATTCATGATTCATGATTCATGATTCAATTCATGATTCAATTCATGAATCATGATTCATGATTCAATTCATGATTCATGATTCATGGTTCAATTTATGATTCATGAATCATGATTCATGATTCAATTCATGATTCAATTTATGATACTGGATTTAATTCATGATTAATGATTCAATTCATGATTCATGATTCAATTCATGATTCAATTTATGATACTGGATTTAATTCATGATTCATGATTCATGATTCAATTCATGATTTATGATTCATGATTCAATTCATGATTCATGATTCATGATTCATTTCATGATTCATTTCAAGATTCTTGATTCATGATTCAATTCATGATTCATAATTCATGATTCATTTCATGATTCATGATTCAATTCAAGATTCTTGATTCATGATTCGATTCATGATTCATGATTCATGATTCATGATTCAATTCATAATTCATGATTCATGATTCATGATTCATGATTCAATTCCTGATTCATGATTCAATTCATGATTCATAATTTATGATTCATGATTCAATTCATGATTCATGATTCAAGATTCATGATTCATGATTCAATTTATGATTCATGATTTGATTTATCATTCATGATTTATGATTCAATTCATGATTCATGATTCATGATTCAATTCATGATTCAAGATTCATGATTCGATTCATGATTCATGATTCGATTCATGATTCATGATTCAATTCATGATTCATTATTCGATTCATGATTCAATTCATGATTCATGATTTGATTCATGATTCATGATTCAATTCATGATTCATGATTCATGATTTAATTCATGATTCATGATTCATGATTCAATTCATGATTCATGCTTCAATTCATGATTCATGATTTAATTCATGATTCATGATTCGATTCATGATTCATGATTCATGATTCAATTCATGATTCATGATTCATGATTCATGATTCATGATTCAATTCATGATTCGTGATTCAATTCATGATTACTAATTCATGATTCATGATTCAATTCATGATTCATGATTCAATTCTAGATTCGAATCCTGATTCAATTCATGATTCATGATTCAATTCACGATTCATGATTCATGATTCGAATCCTGATTCAATTCATGATTCATGATTCAATTCACGATTCATGATTCATGATTCAATTCATGATTCATGATTCATTATTCAATTCATGATTCATGATTCATGATTCATGATTCATGATTAGATTCATGATTCATGATTCATTAATTCATGATTCAATTCATGATTCATGATTCATGATTCTTGATTCATGATTAGATTCATGATTCATGATTCATGATTCATGATTCAATTCATGATTCATGATTCATGATTCAATTCATGATTCATGATTCGTTTCATGATTCTTGATTCATGATTCATGATTTAATTCATGATTCATGATTCAATTCATAATTCATGATTCATGATTCATGATTTAATTCATGATTCATGATTCAATTCATAATTCATGATTCATGATTCATGATTCAATTCATAATTTATGATTTATGATGCAATTCATGATTCATGATTCATGATTCATGATTCATGATTCAATTCATCATTCATGATTCATGATTCAATTCATGATTCATGATTCATGATTCAATTCATGATTTATGATTCATTATTCATGATTCGATTCATGATTCATGATTCATGATTCATGATTCAATTCATGATTCAAGATTCATGATTTAATTCATGATTCATGATTCATGATTCAATTCATGATTCGATTCATGATTTTTGATTCATGAATCATGATTCGATTCATGATTCAATTCATGATTCATGATTCATGATTCAATTCATGATTCATGATTCAATTCATGATTCATGATTCATGATTCAATTCATGATTCATGATTCGATTCATGATTCATGATTCATGATTCAATTCATGATTCATGATTCATGATTCAATTCATGATTCATGATTTATGAATTATGATTCAATTCATGATTCATGATTCAATTCATGATTCAATTCATGAATCATGATTCATGATTCAATTCATGATTCATGATTCATGGTTCAATTTATGATTCATGAATCATGATTCATGATTCAATTCATGATTCAATTTATGATAGTGGATTTAATTCATGATTAATGATTCAATTCATGATTCATGGTTCAATTTATGATTCATGAATCATGATTCATGATTCAATTCATGATTCAATTTATGATACTGGATTTAATTCATGATTCATGATTCATGATTCATGATTCAATTCATGATTTATGATTCAATTCATGATTCATGATTCATGATTCATTTCATGATTCATGATTCGATTCAAGATTCTTGATTCATGATTCAATTCATGATTCATAATTCATGATTCATTTCATGATTCATGATTCGATTCAAGATTCTTGATTCATGATTCGATTCATGATTCATGATTCATGATTCAATTCATGATTCATGATTCATGATTCATGATTCAATTCATAATTCATGATTCATAATTCATGATTCATGATTCATGATTCAATTCATAATTCATGATTCATGCTTTATGATTCAATTCATGATTCATGATTCGATTCATGATTCTTGATTCATGATTCATGATTCGATTCATGATTCATGATTCATGATTCAATTCATGATTCATGATTCAGGATTCATGATTCAATTCATGATTCGTAATTCATGATTCATGATTCAATTCATGATTCATAATTCATGATTTATGATTCGATTCTTGATTCATGATTCAATTCATGATTCTTGATTCATGTTTCGATTCATGATTCAATTCATGATTCATAATTCGATTCATAATTCATGATTCATAATTCATGATTTATGATTCGATTCATGATTTATGATTCATGATTCAATTCATGATTCATGATTCATGATTCATTTCATGATTCATGATTCAATTCAAGATTCTTGATTCATGATTCAATTCATGATTCATGGTTCAATTTATGATTCATGAATCATGATTCATGATTCAATTCATGATTCAATTTATGATACTGGATTTAATTCATGATTAATGATTCAATTCATGATTCATGGTTCAATTTATGATTCATGAATCATGATTCATGATTCAATTCATGATTCATGAATCATGATTCATGATTCATGAATCATGATTCATGATTCAATTCATGATTCAATTTATGATACTGAATTTAATTCATGATTCATGATTCATGATTCAATTCATGATTTATGATTCATGATTCAATTCATGATTCATGATTCATGATTCATTTCATGATTCATGATTCAATTCAAGATTCTTGATTCATGATTCAATTCATGATTCATAATTCATGATTCATTTCATGATTCATGATTCAATTCAAGATTCTTGATTCATGATTCGATTCATGATTCATGATTCATGATTCATGATTCAATTCATAATTCATGATTCATGATTCATGATTCATGATTCAATTCCTGATTCATGATTCAATTCATGATTCATAATTTATGATTCATGATTCAATTCATGATTCAAGATTCATGATTCATGATTCAATTTATGATTCATGATTTGATTTATCATTCATGATTTATGATTCAATTCATGATTCATGATTCATGATTCAATTCATGATTCAAGATTCATGATTCGATTCATGATTCATGATTCGATTCATGATTCATGATTCAATTCATGATTCATGATTCATGATTCGATTCATGATTCAATTCATGATTCATGATTTGATTCATGATTCATGATTCAATTCATGATTCATGATTCATGATTTAATTCATGATTCATGATTCATGATTCAATTCATGATTCATGCTTCAATTCATGATTCATGATTTAATTCATGATTCATGATTCGATTCATGATTCATGATTCATGATTCAATTCATGATTCATGATTCATGATTCATGATTCATGATTCAATTCATGATTCGTGATTCAATTCATGATTACTAATTCATGATTCATGATTCAATTCATGATTCATGATTCAATTCTAGATTCGAATCCTGATTCAATTCATGATTCATGATTCAATTCACGATTCATGATTCATGATTCAATTCATGATTCATGATTCATTATTCAATTCATGATTCATGATTCATGATTCATGATTCATGATTAGATTCATGATTCATGATTCATTAATTCATGATTCAATTCATGATTCATGATTCATGATTCTTGATTCATGATTAGATTCATGATTCATGATTCATGATTCATGATTCAATTCATGATTCATGATTCATGATTCAATTCATGATTCATGATTCGTTTCATGATTCTTGATTCATGATTCATGATTCATGATTCGATTCATGATTCATGATTCATGATTCATGATTCATGATTCATGATTCGATTCATGATTCATGATTCATGATTCATGATTCAATTCATGATTCATGATTCAATTCTAATTCATGGTTCATGATTCATGATTCGATTCATGATTCATGATTCATGATTCAATTCATGATTCATGATTCATGATTCATGATTTAATTCATGATTCATGATTCAATTCATAATTCATGATTCATGATTCATGATTCAATTCATAATTTATGATTTATGATGCAATTCATGATTCATGATTCATGATTCATGATTCATGATTCAATTCATCATTCATGATTCATGATTCAATTCATGATTCATGATTCATGATTCAATTCATGATTTATGATTCATTATTCATGATTCGATTCATGATTCATGATTCATGATTCATGATTCAATTCATGATTCATGATTCATGATTTAATTCATGATTCATGATTCATGATTCAATTCATGATTCGATTCATGATTTTTGATTCATGAATCATGATTCGATTCATGATTCAATTCATGATTCATGATTCATGATTCAATTCATGATTCATGATTCAATTCATGATTCATGATTCATGATTCAATTCATGATTCATGATTCGATTCATGATTCATGATTCATGATTCAATTCATGATTCATGATTCATGATTCAATTCATGATTCATGATTTATGAATTATGATTCAATTCATGATTCATGATTCAATTCATGATTCAATTCATGAATCATGATTCATGATTCAATTCATGATTCATGATTCATGGTTCAATTTATGATTCATGAATCATGATTCATGATTCAATTCATGATTCAATTTATGATAGTGGATTTAATTCATGATTAATGATTCAATTCATGATTCATGGTTCAATTTATGATTCATGAATCATGATTCATGATTCAATTCATGATTCAATTTATGATACTGGATTTAATTCATGATTCATGATTCATGATTCAATTCATGATTTATGATTCAATTCATGATTTATGATTCATGATTCATTTCATGATTCATGATTCGATTCAAGATTCTTGATTCATGATTCAATTCATGATTCATAATTCATGATTCATTTCATGATTCATGATTCGATTCAAGATTCTTGATTCATGATTCGATTCATGATTCATGATTCATGATTCAATTCATGATTCATGATTCATGATTCATGATTCAATTAATAATTCATGATTCATAATTCATGATTCATGATTCATGATTCAATTCATAATTCATGATTCATGCTTCATGATTCAATTCATGATTCATGATTCGATTCATGATTCTTGATTCATGATTCATGATTCGATTCATGATTCATGATTCATGATTCAATTCATGATTCATGATTCAGGATTCATGATTCAATTCATGATTCGTAATTCATGATTCATGATTCAATTCATGATTCATAATTCATGATTTATGATTCGATTTTTGATTCATGATTCAATTCATGATTCATGATTCATGTTTCGATTCATGATTCAATTCATGATTCATAATTCGATTCATAATTTATGATTCATAATTCATGATTTATGATTCGATTCATGATTCATGATTCAATTCATGATTCATGATTCATGATTCAATTCATGATTCATAATTCATGATTCATGATTCAATTCATGATTCATGATTCAATACATGTTTCATGATTCATGATTCGATTCATGATTCATGATTCGTGATTCAATTCATGATTCATGATTCAATTCATGATTCATGATTCATGTTTCATTTCATATTTCATGATTCATGATTCAATTCATGATTCATGATTCATGATTCAATTCATGATTCAATTCATGATTCATGATTCATGATTCAATTTATTATTCATGATTCATGATTTAATTCATGATTCAATTCATGATTCATGATTCAATTCAGGATTCAATTCATGATTCATGATTCATGATTCAATTCATGATTCATGATTCATGATTCGATTCATGATTCATGATTCGATTCATGATTCATGATTCATGATTCATGATTCAATTCATAATTCATGATTCATGATTCATGATTCATGATTCAATTCCTGATTCATGATTCAATTCATTATTCATAATTTATGATTCATGATTCAATTCATGATTCATGATTCAATTTATGGTTCATGATTTGATTTATCATTCATGATTTATGATTCAATTCATGATTCATGATTCATGATTCAATTCATGATTCATGATTCATTATTCATGATTAGATTTATTATTCATGATTCATGATTCATGATTTAATTCATGATTCATGATTCATGATTCAATTCATAAATCATGATTCATTATTCATGATTCAATTCATGATTCATGATTCAATTCATGATTCTTGATTCATGATTCATGATTCATGATTCATGATTCAATTCATAATTCATGATTCATGATTCAATTCATGATTCATGATTCATGATTCATGATTCAATTCATGATTCATGATTCAATTCATGATTCATGATTCATGATTCATGATTCATGATTCAATTCATGATTCATGATTCATGATTCAATTTATTATTCATGATTGATGATTTAATTCATGATTCAATTCATGATTCATGATTCAATTCAGGATTCAATTCATGATTCATGATTCATGATTCAATTCATGATTCATGATTCATGATTCAATTCATGATTCATGATTCGATTCATGATTCATGATTCATGATTCATGATTCATGATTCAATTCCTGATTCATGATTCAATTCATGATTAATAATTTATGATTCATGATTCAATTCATGATTCATGATTCAAGATTCATGATTCATGATTCAATTCATGATTCATGATTCAATTCATGATTTATGATTCATGATTCAATTCATGATTCATGATTCATGATTCATGATTCATTTCATGATTCATGATTCGATTCAAGATTCTTGATTCATGATTCAATTCATGATTCATGATTCATGATTCATTTCATGATTCATGATTCGATTCAAGATTCTTGATTCATGATTCGATTCATGATTCATGATTCATGATTTAATTCATAATTCATGATTCATGATTCATGATTCAATTCATGATTCATGATTCGATTCATGATTCTTGATTCATGATTCATGATTCGATTCATGATTCATGATTCATGATTCAATTCATGATTCATGATTCATGATATATGATTCAATTCATGATTCAAGATTCATGATTCGATTCATGATTCCTGATTCAATTAATGATTCATGATTCATGTTTCGATTCATGATTCAATTCATGATTCATGGTTCGATTCATGATTCATGATTCAATTCATGATTCATAATTCATGATTTATGATTCGATTCATGATTCATGATTCAATTCATGATTCATGATTCATGTTTCGATTCATGATTCAATTCATGATTCATGATTCGATTCATAATTCATGATTCACAATTCATGATTTATGATTCGATTCATGATTCATGATTCAATTCATGATTCATGATTCATGATTCAATTCATGACTCATAATTCATGATTCATGATTAAATTCATGATTCATGATTCAATACATGTTTCATGATTCATGATTCGATTCATGATTCATGATTCATGATTCAATTCATGATTCATGATTCATGTTTCATTTCATGATTCATTATTCATGATTCAATTCATGATTCATGATTCAATTCATGATTCATGATTCATGTTTCATTTCATGATTCATTATTCATGATTCAATTCATGATTCATGATTCATGATTCAATTCATGATTTATGATTCATGATTCAATTCATGATTCAATTCATGATTCATGATTCATGATTCAATTTATTTTTCATGATTCATGATTTAATTCATGATTCAATTCATGATTCATGATTCAATTCAGGATTCAATTCATGATTCATGATTCATGATTCAATTCTTGATTCATGATTCATGATTCGATTCATGATTCATGATTCGATTCATGATTCATGATTCATGATTCATGATTCAATTCATAATTCATGATTCATGATTCATGATTCATGATTCATGATTCAATTCCTGATTCATGATTCAATTCATTATTCATAATTTATGATTCATGATTCAATTCATGATTCATGATTCAAGATTCATGATTCATGATTCAATTTATGATTCATGATTTGATTTATCATTCATGATATATGATTCAATTCATGATTCATGATTCATGATTCATGATTCATGATTCGATTTATTATTCATGATTTATGATTCAATTTATAATTCATGATTCATGATTCATGATTCAATTCATGATTCATGATTCAATTCATGATTCATGATTCATGATTCAATTCATGATTCATGATTCATGATTCATGATTAAATTCATGATTCATTATTCAATTCATGATTCATGATTCATGATTCATGATTCGATTCATGATTCATGATTCAATTCATGATTCATGATTCAATTCATGAATCATGATTCATGATTCATGATTCATGATTCGATTCATGATTCATGATTCATGATTCAATTCACGATTCATGATTCAATTCATGATTCAATTCATGATTCATGATTCAATTCATGATTCAATTCATGATTCATGATTCATGATTCAATTTATTATTCATGATTCATGATTTAATTCATGATTCAATTCATGATTCATGATTCAATTCAGGATTCAATTCATGATTCATGATTCATGATTCAATTCATGATTCATGATTCATGATTCAATTCATGATTCATGATTCATGATTCATAATTCATGATTCAATTCCTGATTCATGATTCAATTCATGATTCATAATTTATGATTCATGATTCATGATTCATGATTCATGCTTCATGATTCAATTCATGATTCATGATTCGATTCATGATTCTTGATTCATGATTCATGATTCGATTCATGATTCATGATTCATGATTCAATTCATGATTCATGATTCATGATTCATGATTCAATTCATGATTAAAGATTCATGATTCGATTCATGATTCCTGATTCAATTAATGATTCATGATTCATGTTTCGATTCATGATTCAATTCATGATTCGTAATTCATGATTCATGATTCAATTCATGATTCATAATTCATGATTTATGATTCGATTCTTGATTCATGATTCAATTCATCATACATGATTCATGTTTCGATTCATGATTCAATTCATGATTCATGATTCGATTCATAATTCATGATTCATAATTCATGATTTATGATTCAATTCATGATTCATGATTCAATTCATGATTCATGATTCATGATTCAATTCATGATTCATAATTCATGATTCATGATTCAATTCATGATTCATGATTCAATACATGTTTCATGATTCATGATTCGATTCATGATTCATGATTCATGATTCAATTCATGATTCATGATTTAATTCATGATTCATGATTCATGTTTCATTTCATGATTCATGATTCATGATTCAATTCATGATTCATGATTCATGATTCAATTCATGATTCAATTCATGATTCATGATTCATGATTCAATTCATGATTCATGATTCATGATTCAATTCATGATTCATGATTCATGATTTAATTCATGATTCAATTCATGATTCATGATTCAATTCAGGATTCAATTCATGATTCATGATTCATGATTCAATTCTTGATTCATGATTCATGTTTCATGTCATGATTCATGATTCATGATTCAATTCATAATTCATGATTCATGATTCGATTCATGATTCATGATTTAATTCATGATTCAATTCATGATTCATGATTCAATTCAGGATTCATGATTCATGATTCAATTCATGATTCATGATTCATGATTCAATTCATAATTCAATTCATGATTCATGATTAATGATTCAATTCATGATTCATGATTCATGATTCAATTCATGATTCAATTCATGATTCATGATTCAATTCAGGATTCAATTCATGATTCATGATTCAATTCATGATTCATGATTCATGATTCAATTCATGATTCATGATTCAATTCATGATTCATGATTCATGTTTCATGTCATGATTCATGATTCATGATTCAATTCATAATTCATGATTCATGATTCAATTCATGATTCATGATTCATGATTCATGATTCATGATTCAATTCATGATTCATGATTCAATTTATGATTCATGATTCATGATTCATGATTCATGATTCGATTCTTGATTCATGATTCAATTCATGATTCATGATTCATGATTCGATTCATGATTCATGATTCATGATTCATGATTCAATTCGTGATTCATGATTCAATTCATAATTCATGATTCATGATTCATGATTCAATTCATGATTAAATTCATGATTCATGATTCATGATTCAATTTATTATTCATGATTCATGATTTAATTTATGATTCAATTCATGATTCATGATTCAATTCAGGATTCAATTCATGATTCATGATTCATGATTCAATTCATGATTCATGATTCAATTCATGATTCAATTCATGATTCATGATTCAATTCAGGATTTAATTCATGATTCATGATTCAATTCATGATTCATGATTCATGATTGAATTCATGATTCATGATTCGATTCATGATTCATGATTTATGATTCATGATTCATGATTCAATTCATAATTCATGATTCATGATTCATGATTCATGATTCAATTCCTGATTCATGATTCAATTCATGATTCATGATTCGATTCATGATTCATGATTCAAGATTCATGATTCAATTCGTGATTCATGATTCAATTCATGATTCATGATTCATGATTCGATTCATGATTCATGATTAAATTCATGATTCATGATTCATGATTCAAATTATTATTCATGATTCATGATTTAATTCATGATTCAATTCATGAATTATGATTCAATTCAGGATTCAATTCATGATTCATGATTCATGATTCAATTCATGATTCATGATTCATGATTCAATTCATGATTCATGATTCATGATTCAATTCATGATTCATGATTCATGATTCAATTCATGATTCATGATTCGATTCATGATTCATGATTCATGATTCAATTCATAATTCATGATTCATGATTCATGATTCATGATTCATGATTCAATTCCTGATTCATGATACAATTCATGATTCATAATTTATGATTCATGATTCAATTCATGATTCATGATTCAAGATTCATGATTCATGATTCAATTTATGATTCATGATCCATGATTCAATTCATGATTCATGATTCATGATTCAATTCATGATTCTTGATTCATGATTCATGATTCATGATTCAATTCATAATTCATGATTCATGATTCATGATTCAATTCATGATTCATGATTCATGATTCATGATTCATGATTCAATTCATGATTCATGATTCAATTCATGATTCATGATTCATGATTCATGATTCAATTCATGATTCATGATTCATGATTCATGATTCAATTCATAATTCATGATTCATAATTCATGATTCATGATTCATGATTCATGATTCAATTCATAATTCATGATTCATGCTTCATGATTCAATTCATGATTCATGATTCTATTCATGATTCTTGATTCATGATTCATGATTCGATTCATGATTCTTGATTCATGATTCATGATTCGATTCATGATTCATGATTCATGATTCAATTCATGATTCATGATTCATGATTCATGATTCAATTCATGATTCATGATTCATGTTTTAATTCATGATTCAATTCATGATTCATAATTCGATTCATGATTCCTGATTCAATTAATGATTCATGATTCATGTTTCGATTCATAATTCAGTTCATGATTCATGATTCGATTCATGATTCATGATTCAATTCATGATTCATAATTCATGATTTATGATTCGATTCATGATTCATGATTCAATTCATGATTCATTATTCATGTTTTGATTCATGATTCAATTCATGATTCATGATTCATGTTTTAATTCATGATTCAATTCATGATTCATAATTCGATTCATGATTCATGATTCAATTCATGATTCATAATTCATTATTTATGATTCGATTCATGATTCATGATTCATGATTCATGATTCATGATTCTTGATTCAATTCATGATTCATAATTCATGATTCATGATTCAATTCATGATTCATGATTCAATTCATGTTTCATGATTCATGATTCGATTCATGATTCATGATTCATGATTCAATTCATGATTCATGATTCGATTCATGATTCATGATTCGTGTTTCATTTCATGATTCATGATTCATGATTCAATTCATGATTCATGATTCATGATTCAATTCATGATTTATGATTCATGATTCAATTCATGATTCGATTCATGATTCATAATTCGTGTTTCATTTCATGATTCATGATTCATGATTCAATTCATGATTCATGATTCATGATTCAATTCATGATTTATGATTCATGATTCAATTCATGATTCATGATTCATGATTCAATTTATTATTCATGATTCATGATTTAATTCATGATTCAATTCATGATTTATGATTAAATTCAGGAATCAATTCATGATTCAAGATTCATGATTCAATTCATGATTCATGATTCATGATTCATGATTCGATTCATGATTCATGATTCATGATTCATGATTCAATTCATAATTCATGATTCATGATTCATGATTCAATTCCTGATTCATGATTCAATTCATGATTCATAATTTATGATTCATGATTCAATTCATGATTCATGATTCATGATTCATGATTCGATTCATGATTCATGATTCATGATTCATGATTCAATTCATGATTCATGATTCAATTCATGATTCATGATTCATGATTCATAATTCATGATTCAATTCATGATTCAATTCATGATTCATGATTCATGATTCAATTTATTATTCATGATTCATGATTTAATTCATGATTTAATTCATGATTCATGATTCAATTCAGGATTCAATTCATGATTCATGATTCATGATTTAATTCATGATTCTTGATTCATGATTCAATTCATGATTCATAATTCGATTCATGATTCATGATTCATGATTCAATTCATAATTCATGATTCATGATTCATGATTCAATTCCTGATTCATGATTCAATTCATGATTCATAATTTATGATTCATGATTCAATTCATGATTCATGATTCAAGATTCATGATTCATGATTCAATTTATGATTCATGATTTGATTTATCATTCATGATTTATGATTCAATTCATGATTCATGATTCATGATTCAATTCATGATTCAAGATTCATGATTCGATTCATGATTCATGATTCGATTCATGATTCATGATTCGATTCATGATTCATGATTCAATTCATGATTCATGATTCGATTCATGATTCAATTCATGATTCATGATTCGATTCATGATTCATGATTCAATTCATGATTCATGATTCATGATTTAATTCATGATGCATGATTTAATTCATGATTCATGATTCATGATTCAATTCATGATTCATGATTTAATTCATAATTCATGATTCGATTCATGATTCATGATTCATGATTCAATTCATGATTCATGATTCATGATTCATGATTCATGATTCATGATTCAATTCATGATTCATGATTCAATTCATGATTACTAATTCATGATTCATGATTCAATTCATGATTCATGATTCAATTCTAGATTCGAATCCTGATTCAATTCATGATTCATGATTCATGACTCAATTCAAGATTCATGATTCATGATTCAATTCATGATTCATGATTCAATTCTAGATTCGAATCCTGATTCAATTCATGATTCATGATTCATGACTCAATTCACGATTCATGATTCATGATTCAATTCATGATTCATGATTTATTATTCAATTCATGATTCATGATTCATGATTCATGATTCATGATTAGATTCATGATTCATGATTCATGATTCATGATTCAATTCATGATTCATGATTCATGATTCAATTCATGATTCATGATTCATTTCATGATTCTTGATTCATGATTCATGATTCATGATTCGATTCATGATTCATGATTCAATTCATGATTCATGATTCATGATTCAATTCATGATTCATGATTCATAATTCATGATTCATGATTCAATTCATATTTCATGATTCATGATTCAATTCATAATTTATGATTCATGATTCATGATTCACTTCATGATTCATGATTCATGATTCATGATTCATGATTCAATTCATGATTCATGATTCATGATTCAATTCATGATTTATGATTCATGATTCAATTCATGATTCATGATTCATGATTCATGATTCAATTCATGATTCATGGTTCAATTCATGATTCATGATTCATGATTCGATTCATGATTCATGATTCAATTCATGATTCATGATTCAATTCATGATTCATGATTCATGATTCAATTCATGATTCATGGTTCAATTCATGATTCATGATTCATGATTCATGATTCGATTCATGATTCATGATTCAATTCATGATTCATGATTCAATTCATGATTCATGATTCATGATTCGATTCATGATTCATGATTCAATTCATGATTCATGATTCAATTCATGATTCATGATTCATGATTCATGATTCATGATTCATGATTCGATTCATGATTCATGATTCATGATTCATGATTCAATTCATAATTCATGATTCATGATTCATGATTCAATTCATGATTTATGATTCATGATTCAATTCATGATTCATGATTCAATTCATGATTCATGATTCATGATTCATGATTCGATTCATGATTCATGATTCATGATTCATGATTCAATTCATGATTCATGATTCAATTCATGATTCATGATTCATGATTCATGATTCATAATTCATGATTCAATTCATGATTCAATTCATGATTCATGATTCAATTTATTATTCATGATTCATGATTTAATTCATGATTTAATTCATGATTCATGATTCAATTCAGGATTCAATTCATGATTCATGATTCATGATTTAATTCATGATTCTTGATTCATGATTCAATTCATGATTCATAATTCGATTCATGATTCATGATTCATGATTCAATTCATAATTCATGATTCATGATTCATGATTCAATTCCTGATTCATGATTCAATTCATGATTCATAATTTATGATTCATGATTCAATTCATGATTCATGATTCAAGATTCATGATTCATGATTCAATTTATGATTCATGATTTGATTTATCATTCATGATTTATGATTCAATTCATGATTCATGATTCATGATTCAATTCATGATTCAAGATTCATGATTCGATTCATGATTCATGATTCGATTCATGATTCATGATTCGATTCATGATTCATGATTCAATTCATGATTCATGATTCGATTCATGATTCAATTCATGATTCATGATTCGATTCATGATTCATGATTCAATTCATGATTCATGATTCATGATTTAATTCATGATGCATGATTTAATTCATGATTCATGATTCATGATTCAATTCATGATTCATGATTTAATTCATAATTCATGATTCGATTCATGATTCATGATTCATGATTCAATTCATGATTCATGATTCATGATTCATGATTCATGATTCATGATTCAATTCATGATTCATGATTCAATTCATGATTACTAATTCATGATTCATGATTCAATTCATGATTCATGATTCAATTCTAGATTCGAATCCTGATTCAATTCATGATTCATGATTCATGACTCAATTCAAGATTCATGATTCATGATTCATGATTCGATTCATGATTCATGATTCAATTCATGATTCATGATTCATGATTCATGATTCAATTCATGATTCATGATTCATAATTCATGATTCATGATTCAATTCATATTTCATGATTCATGATTCAATTCATAATTTATGATTCATGATTCATGATTCACTTCATGATTCATGATTCATGATTCATGATTCATGATTCAATTCATGATTCATGATTCATGATTCAATTCATGATTTATGATTCATGATTCAATTCATGATTCATGATTCATGATTCATGATTCAATTCATGATTCATGGTTCAATTCATGATTCATGATTCATGATTCGATTCATGATTCATGATTCAATTCATGATTCATGATTCAATTCATGATTCATGATTCATGATTCAATTCATGATTCATGGTTCAATTCATGATTCATGATTCATGATTCATGATTCGATTCATGATTCATGATTCAATTCATGATTCATGATTCAATTCATGATTCATGATTCATGATTCGATTCATGATTCATGATTCAATTCATGATTCATGATTCAATTCATGATTCATGATTCATGATTCATGATTCATGATTCATGATTCGATTCATGATTCATGATTCATGATTCATGATTCAATTCATAATTCATGATTCATGATTCATGATTCAATTCCTGATTCATGATTCAATTCATGATTCATAATTTATGATTCATGATTCAATTCATGATTCATGATTCAAGATTCATGATTCATGATTCAATTTATGATTCATGATTTGATTTATCATTCATGATTTATGATTCAATTCATGATTCATGATTCAATTCATGATTCATGATTCATGATTCATGATTCGATTTATTATTCATGAATTATGATTCATGATTTAATTCATGATTCATGATTCAATTCATGATTCATGATTCGATTCATGATTTTTGATTCATGATTCATGATTCGATTCATGATTCATGATTCACTTCATGATTCATGATTCATGATTCATTATTCATGATTCAATTCATGATTCATGATTCATGATTCATGATTCAATTCATAATTCATGATTCATGATTCAATTCATGATTCATGATTCAATTCATGATTCTTGATTCATGATTCATGATTCATGATTCAATTCATAATTCATGATTCATGATTCATGATTCAATTCATGATTTATGATTCATGATTCAATTCATGATTCATGATTCAATTCATGATTCATGATTTATGATTCATGATTCGATTCATGATTCATGATTCATGATTCATGATTCAATTCATGATTCATGATTCAATTCATGATTCATGATTCATGATTCATGATTCATAATTCATGATTCAATTCATGATTCAATTCATGATTCATGATTCATGATTCAATTTATTATTCATGATTCATGATTTAATTCATGATTTAATTCATGATTCATGATTCAATTCAGGATTCAATTCATGATTCATGATTCATGATTCAATTCATGATTCTTGATTCATGATTCAATTCATGATTCATAATTTGATTCATGATTCATGATTCATGATTCAATTCATAATTCATGATTCATGATTCATGATTCAATTCCTGATTCATGATTCAATTCATGATTCATAATTTATGATTCATGATTCAATTCATGATTCATGATTCAAGATTCATGATTCATGATTCAATTTATGATTCATGATTTGATTTATCATTCATGATTTATGATTCAATTCATGATTCATGATTCATGATTCAATTCATGATTCAAGATTCATGATTCGATTCATGATTCATGATTCGATTCATGATTCATGATTCGATTCATGATTCATGATTCAATTCATGATTCATGATTCGATTCATGATTCAATTCATGATTCATGATTCGATTCATGATTCATGATTCAATTCATGATTCATGATTCATGATTTAATTCATGATGCATGATTTAATTCATGATTCATGATTCATGATTCAATTCATGATTCATGATTTAATTCATAATTCATGATTCGATTCATGATTCATGATTCATGATTCAATTCATGATTCATGATTCATGATTCATGATTCATGATTCATGATTCATGATTCATGATTCAATTCATGATTCATGATTCAATTCATGATTACTAATTCATGATTCATGATTCAATTCATGATTCATGATTCAATTCTAGATTCGAATCCTGATTCAATTCATGATTCATGATTCATGACTCAATTCAAGATTCATGATTCATGATTCAATTCATGATTCATGATTCAATTCTAGATTCGAATCCTGATTCAATTCATGATTCATGATTCATGACTCAATTCACGATTCATGATTCATGATTCAATTCATGATTCATGATTTATTATTCAATTCATGATTCATGATTCATGATTCATGATTCATGATTAGATTCATGATTCATGATTCATGATTCATGATTCAATTCATGATTCATGATTCATGATTCAATTCATGATTCATGATTCATTTCATGATTCTTGATTCATGATTCATGATTCATGATTCGATTCATGATTCATGATTCAATTCATGATTCATGATTCATGATTCATGATTCAATTCATGATTCATGATTCATAATTCATGATTCATGATTCAATTCATATTTCATGATTCATGATTCAATTCATAATTTATGATTCATGATTCATGATTCACTTCATGATTCATGATTCATGATTCATGATTCATGATTCAATTCATGATTCATGATTCATGATTCAATTCATGATTTATGATTCATGATTCAATTCATGATTCATGATTCATGATTCATGATTCAATTCATGATTCATGGTTCAATTCATGATTCATGATTCATGATTCATGATTCATGATTCGATTCATGATTCATGATTCATGATTCGATTCATGATTCATGATTCAATTCATGATTCATGATTCAATTCATGATTCATGATTTATGATTCAATTCATGATTCATGGTTCAATTCATGATTCATGATTCATGATTCATGATTTGATTCATGATTCATGATTCAATTCATGATTCATGATTCAATTCATGATTCATGATTCGATTCATGATTCATGATTCAATTCATGATTCATGATTCAATTCATGATTCATGATTCATGATTCATGATTCATGATTCAATTCATGATTCAATTCATGATTAATGATTCATGATTCAATTTATTATTCATGATTCATGATTTAATTCATGATTCAATTCATGATTCATGATTCAATTCATGATTCAATTCATGATTCATGATTCATGATTCAATTCATAATTTATGATTCATGATTCATGATTCAATTCCTGATTCATGATTCAATTCCTGATTCATGATTCAATTCATGATTCATAATTTATGATTCATGATTCAATTCATGATTCATGATTCAAGATTCATGATTCATGATTCAATTTATGATTCATGATTCAATTCATGATTCATGATTCATGATTCATGATTCATAATTCATGATTCAATTCATGATTCAATTCATGATTCATGATTCAATTTATTATTCATGATTCATGATTTAATTCATGATTTAATTCATGATTCATGATTCAATTCAGGATTCAATTCATGATTCATGATTCATGATTCAATTCATGATTCTTGATTCATGATTCAATTCATGATTCATAATTCGATTCATGATTCATGATTCATGATTCAATTCATAATTCATGATTCATGATTCATGATTCAATTCCTGATTCATGATTCAATTCATGATTCATAATTTATGATTCATGATTCAATTCATGATTCATGATTCAAGATTCATGATTCATGATTCAATTTATGATTCATGATTTGATTTATCATTCATGATTTATGATTCAATTCATGATTCATGATTCATGATTCAATTCATGATTCAAGATTCATGATTCGATTCATGATTCATGATTCGATTCATGATTCATGATTCGATTCATGATTCATGATTCAATTCATGATTCATGATTCGATTCATGATTCAATTCATGATTCATGATTCGATTCATGATTCATGATTCAATTCATGATTCATGATTCATGATTTAATTCATGATGCATGATTTAATTCATGATTCATGATTCATGATTCAATTCATGATTCATGATTTAATTCATAATTCATGATTCGATTCATGATTCATGATTCATGATTCAATTCATGATTCATGATTCATGATTCAATTCATGATTCATGATTCAATTCATGATTACTAATTCATGATTCATGATTCAATTCATGATTCATGATTCAATTCTAGATTCGAATCCTGATTCAATTCATGATTCATGATTCATGACTCAATTCAAGATTCATGATTCATGATTCAATTCATGATTCATGATTCAATTCTAGATTCGAATCCTGATTCAATTCATGATTCATGATTCATGACTCAATTCACGATTCATGAATCATGATTCAATTCATGATTCATGATTTATTATTCAATTCATGATTCATGATTCATGATTCATGATTCATGATTAGATTCATGATTCATGATTCATGATTCATGATTCAATTCATGATTCATGATTCATGATTCAATTCATGATTCATGATTCATTTCATGATTCTTGATTCATGATTCATGATTCATGATTCGATTCATGATTCATGATTCAATTCATGATTCATGATTCATGATTCATGATTCAATTCATGATTCATGATTCATAATTCATGATTCATGATTCAATTCATATTTCATGATTCATGATTCAATTCATAATTTATGATTCATGATTCATGATTCACTTCATGATTCATGATTCATGATTCATGATTCATGATTCAATTCATGATTCATGATTCATGATTCAATTCATGATTTATGATTCATGATTCAATTCATGATTCATGATTCATGATTCATGATTCAATTCATGATTCATGGTTCAATTCATGATTCATGATTCATGATTCATGATTCATGATTCGATTCATGATTCATGATTCAATTCATGATTCATGATTCAATTCATGATTCATGATTCATGATTCAATTCATGATTCATGGTTCAATTCATGATTCATGATTCATGATTCATGATTCGATTCATGATTCATGATTCAATTCATGATTCATGATTCAATTCATGATTCATGATTCATGATTCGATTCATGATTCATGATTTAATTCATGATTCATGATTCAATTCATGATTCATGATTCATGATTCATGATTCATGATTCAATTCATGATTCAATTCATGATTAATGATTCATGATTCAATTTATTATTCATGATTCATGATTTAATTCATGATTCAATTCATGATTCATGATTCAATTCATGATTCAATTCATGATTCATGATTCATGATTCAATTCATAATTTATGATTCATGATTCATGATTCAATTCCTGATTCATGATTCAATTCCTGATTCATGATTCAATTCATGATTCATAATTTATGATTCATGATTCAATTCATGATTCATGATTCAAGATTCATGATTCATGATTCAATTTATGATTCATGATTTGATTTATCATTCATGATTTATGATTCAATTCATGATTCATGATTCATGATTCAATTCATGATTCAAGATTCATGATTCGATTCATGATTCATGATTCGAATCATGATTCATGATTCAATTCATGATTCATGATTCATGATTCGATTCATGATTCATGATTCAATTCATGATTCATGATTCATGATTCAATTCATGATTCATGATTCATGATTTAATTCATGATTCATGATTCATGATTCAATTCATGATTCATGATTCAATTCATGATTCATGATTTAATTCATGATTCATGATTCGATTCATGATTCAATTCATGATTCATGATTCATGATTCAATTCATGATTCGTGATTCAATTCATGATTACTAATTCATGATTCATGATTCAAATCATGATTCATGATTCAATTCTAGATTCGAATCCTGATTCAATTCATGATTCATGATTCATGATTCAATTCACGATTCATGATTCATGATTCAATTCATGATTCATGATTCATTATTCAATTCATGATTCATGATTCATGATTCATGATTCATGATTCATGATTAGATTCATGATTCTTGATTGATGATTCAATTCATAATTCATGATTCGTTTCATGATTCTTGATTCATGATTCATGATTCATGATTCGATTCATGATTCATGATTCATGATTCATGATTCAATTCATGATTCATGATTCAATTCTAATTCATGGTTCATGATACATGATTCGATTCATGATTCATGATTCATGATTCAATTCATGATTCATGATTCATGATTCATGATTCATGATTCAATTCATGATTCATGATTCAATTCATAGTTCATGATTCATGATTCATGATTCAATTCATAATTTATGATTTATGATTCAATTCATGATTCATGATTCAATTCATAATTCATGATTCATGATTCAATTCATGATTCATGATTCATGATTCAATTCATGATTTATGATTCATGATTCATGATTCGATTCATGATTCATGATTCAATTCATGATTCATGATTCATGATTCAATTCATGATTCATGATTCATGATTTAATTCTTGATTCATGATTCGATTCATGATTCAATTCATGATTCATGATTCATGATTCAATTCATGATTCATGATTCAATTCATGATTCATGATTCATGATTCAATTCATGATTCATGATTCGATTCATGATTCATGATTCATGATTCAATTCATGATTCATGATTCAAGATTCATGATTCAATTCATGATTTATGAATTATGATTCAATTCATGATTCATGATTTATGAATTATGATTCAATTCATGATTCATGATTCATGATTCAATTCATGATTCAATTCATGAATCATGAATCATGATTCAATTCATGATTCATGATTCATGATTTAATTCATGATTCATGATTCGATTCATGATTCATGATTCATGATTCAATTCATGATTCATGATTCATGATTCATGATTCATGATTCAATTCATGATTCATGATTCAATTCATGATTACTAATTCATGATTCATGATTCAATTCATGATTCAATTCTAGATTCGAATCCTGATTCAATTCATGATTCATGATTCATGACTCAATTCAAGATTCATGATTCATGATTCAATTCATGATTCATGATTCAATTCTAGATTCGAATCCTGATTCAATTCATGATTCATGATTTATGATTCAATTCATGATTCATGGTTCAATTCATGATTCATGATTCATGATTCATGATTTGATTCATGATTCATGATTCAATTCATGATTCATGATTCAATTCATGATTCATGATTCGATTCATGATTCATGATTCAATTCATGATTCATGATTCAATTCATGATTCATGATTCATGATTCATGATTCATGATTCAATTCATGATTCAATTCATGATTAATGATTCATGATTCAATTTATTATTCATGATTCATGATTTAATTCATGATTCAATTCATGATTCATGATTCAATTCATGATTCAATTCATGATTCATGATTCATGATTCAATTCATAATTTATGATTCATGATTCATGATTCAATTCCTGATTCATGATTCAATTCCTGATTCATGATTCAATTCATGATTCATAATTTATGATTCATGATTCAATTCATGATTCATGATTCAAGATTCATGATTCATGATTCAATTTATGATTCATGATTCAATTCATGATTCATGATTCATGATTCATGATTCATAATTCATGATTCAATTCATGATTCAATTCATGATTCATGATTCAATTTATTATTCATGATTCATGATTTAATTCATGATTTAATTCATGATTCATGATTCAATTCAGGATTCAATTCATGATTCATGATTCATGATTCAATTCATGATTCTTGATTCATGATTCAATTCATGATTCATAATTCGATTCATGATTCATGATTCATGATTCAATTCATAATTCATGATTCATGATTCATGATTCAATTCCTGATTCATGATTCAATTCATGATTCATAATTTATGATTCATGATTCAATTCATGATTCATGATTCAAGATTCATGATTCATGATTCAATTTATGATTCATGATTTGATTTATCATTCATGATTTATGATTCAATTCATGATTCATGATTCATGATTCAATTCATGATTCAAGATTCATGATTCGATTCATGATTCATGATTCGATTCATGATTCATGATTCGATTCATGATTCATGATTCAATTCATGATTCATGATTCGATTCATGATTCAATTCATGATTCATGATTCGATTCATGATTCATGATTCAATTCATGATTCATGATTCATGATTTAATTCATGATGCATGATTTAATTCATGATTCATGATTCATGATTCAATTCATGATTCATGATTTAATTCATAATTCATGATTCGATTCATGATTCATGATTCATGATTCAATTCATGATTCATGATTCATGATTCAATTCATGATTCATGATTCAATTCATGATTACTAATTCATGATTCATGATTCAATTCATGATTCATGATTCAATTCTAGATTTGAATCCTGATTCAATTCATGATTCATGATTCATGACTCAATTCAAGATTCATGATTCATGATTCAATTCATGATTCATGATTCAATTCTAGATTCGAATCCTGATTCAATTCATGATTCATGATTCATGACTCAATTCACGATTCATGAATCATGATTCAATTCATGATTCATGATTTATTATTCAATTCATGATTCATGATTCATGATTCATGATTCATGATTAGATTCATGATTCATGATTCATGATTCATGATTCAATTCATGATTCATGATTCATGATTCAATTCATGATTCATGATTCATTTCATGATTCTTGATTCATGATTCATGATTCATGATTCGATTCATGATTCATGATTCAATTCATGATTCATGATTCATGATTCATGATTCAATTCATGATTCATGATTCATAATTCATGATTCATGATTCAATTCATATTTCATGATTCATGATTCAATTCATAATTTATGATTCATGATTCATGATTCACTTCATGATTCATGATTCATGATTCATGATTCATGATTCAATTCATGATTCATGATTCATGATTCAATTCATGATTTATGATTCATGATTCAATTCATGATTCATGATTCATGATTCATGATTCAATTCATGATTCATGGTTCAATTCATGATTCATGATTCATGATTCATGATTCATGATTCGATTCATGATTCATGATTCAATTCATGATTCATGATTCAATTCATGATTCATGATTCATGATTCAATTCATGATTCATGGTTCAATTCATGATTCATGATTCATGATTCATGATTCGATTCATGATTCATGATTCAATTCATGATTCATGATTCAATTCATGATTCATGATTCATGATTCGATTCATGATTCATGATTCAATTCATGATTCATGATTCAATTCATGATTCATGATTCATGATTCATGATTCATGATTCAATTCATGATTCAATTCATGATTAATGATTCATGATTCAATTTATTATTCATGATTCATGATTTAATTCATGATTCAATTCATGATTCATGATTCAATTCATGATTCAATTCATGATTCATGATTCATGATTCAATTCATAATTTATGATTCATGATTCATGATTCAATTCCTGATTCATGATTCAATTCCTGATTCATGATTCAATTCATGATTCATAATTTATGATTCATGATTCAATTCATGATTCATGATTCAAGATTCATGATTCATGATTCAATTTATGATTCATGATTTGATTTATCATTCATGATTTATGATTCAATTCATGATTCATGATTCATGATTCAATTCATGATTCAAGATTCATGATTCGATTCATGATTCATGATTCGAATCATGATTCATGATTCAATTCATGATTCATGATTCATGATTCGATTCATGATTCATGATTCAATTCATGATTCATGATTCATGATTCAATTCATGATTCATGATTCATGATTTAATTCATGATTCATGATTCATGATTCAATTCATGATTCATGATTCAATTCATGATTCATGATTTAATTCATGATTCATGATTCGATTCATGATTCAATTCATGATTCATGATTCATGATTCAATTCATGATTCGTGATTCAATTCATGATTACTAATTCATGATTCATGATTCAAATCATGATTCATGATTCAATTCTAGATTCGAATCCTGATTCAATTCATGATTCATGATTCATGATTCAATTCACGATTCATGATTCATGATTCAATTCATGATTCATGATTCATTATTCAATTCATGATTCATGATTCATGATTCATGATTCATGATTCATGATTAGATTCATGATTCTTGATTGATGATTCAATTCATAATTCATGATTCGTTTCATGATTCTTGATTCATGATTCATGATTCATGATTCGATTCATGATTCATGATTCATGATTCATGATTCAATTCATGATTCATGATTCAATTCTAATTCATGGTTCATGATACATGATTCGATTCATGATTCATGATTCATGATTCAATTCATGATTCATGATTCATGATTCATGATTCATGATTCAATTCATGATTCATGATTCAATTCATAGTTCATGATTCATGATTCATGATTCAATTCATAATTTATGATTTATGATTCAATTCATGATTCATGATTCAATTCATAATTCATGATTCATGATTCAATTCATGATTCATGATTCATGATTCAATTCATGATTTATGATTCATGATTCATGATTCGATTCATGATTCATGATTCAATTCATGATTCATGATTCATGATTCAATTCATGATTCATGATTCATGATTTAATTCTTGATTCATGATTCGATTCATGATTCAATTCATGATTCATGATTCATGATTCAATTCATGATTCATGATTCAATTCATGATTCATGATTCATGATTCAATTCATGATTCATGATTCGATTCATGATTCATGATTCATGATTCAATTCATGATTCATGATTCAAGATTCATGATTCAATTCATGATTTATGAATTATGATTCAATTCATGATTCATGATTTATGAATTATGATTCAATTCATGATTCATGATTCATGATTCAATTCATGATTCAATTCATGAATCATGAATCATGATTCAATTCATGATTCATGATTCATGATTTAATTCATGATTCATGATTCGATTCATGATTCATGATTCATGATTCAATTCATGATTCATGATTCATGATTCATGATTCATGATTCAATTCATGATTCATGATTCAATTCATGATTACTAATTCATGATTCATGATTCAATTCATGATTCAATTCTAGATTCGAATCCTGATTCAATTCATGATTCATGATTCATGACTCAATTCAAGATTCATGATTCATGATTCAATTCATGATTCATGATTCAATTCTAGATTCGAATCCTGATTCAATTCATGATTCATGATTCATGACTCCATTCACGATTCATGATTCATGATTCAATTCATGATTCATGATTTATTATTCAATTCATGATTCATGATTCATGATTCATGATTCATGATTAGATTCATGATTCATGATTCATGATTCAATTCATGATTCATGATTCATTTCATGATTCTTGATTCATGATTCATGATTCATGATTCGATTCATGATTCATGATTCAATTCATGATTCATGATTCATGATTCATGATTCAATTCATGATTCATGATTCATAATTCATGATTCATGATTCAATTCATAATTCATGATTCATGATTCATGATTAAATTCATAATTTATGATTCATGATTCATGATTCACTTCATGATTCATGATTCATGATTCATGATTCAATTCATGATTCATGATTCATGATTCATGATTCAATTCATAATTCATGATTCATGATTCATGATTCAATTCATGATTCATGATTCAATTCATGATTCTTGATTCATGATTCATGATTCAATTCATAATTCATGATTCATGATTCATGATTCAATTCATGATTTATGATTCATGATTCAATTCATGATTCATGATTTATGATTCATGATTCATGATTCATGATTCAATTCATGATTCATGGTTCAATTCATGATTCATGATTCATGATTCATGATTCAATTCATGATTTATGATTCATGATTCAATTCATGATTCATGATTTATGATTCATGATTCATGATTCATGATTCAATTCATGATTCATGGTTCAATTCATGATTCATGATTCATGATTCATGATTCATGATTCGATTCTTGATTCATGATTCAATTCATGATTCATGATTCAATTCATGATTCATGATTCATGATTCGATTCATGATTCATGATTCAATTCATGATTCATGATTCAATTCATGATTACTAATTCATGATTCATGATTCAATTCATGATTCAATTCTAGATTCGAATCCTGATTCAATTCATGATTCATGATTCATGACTCAATTCAAGATTCATGATTCATGATTCAATTCATGATTCATGATTCAATTCTAGATTCGAATCCTGATTCAATTCATGATTCATGATTCATGACTCCATTCACGATTCATGATTCATGATTCAATTCATGATTCATGATTTATTATTCAATTCATGATTCATGATTCATGATTCATGATTCATGATTAGATTCATGATTCATGATTCATGATTCAATTCATGATTCATGATTCATTTCATGATTCTTGATTCATGATTCATGATTCATGATTCGATTCATGATTCATGATTCAATTCATGATTCATGATTCATGATTCATGATTCAATTCATGATTCATGATTCATAATTCATGATTCATGATTCAATTCATAATTCATGATTCATGATTCATGATTAAATTCATAATTTATGATTCATGATTCATGATTCACTTCATGATTCATGATTCATGATTCATGATTCATGATTCAATTCATGATTCATGATTCATGATTCATGATTCAATTCATAATTCATGATTCATGATTCATGATTCAATTCATGATTCATGATTCAATTCATGATTCTTGATTCATGATTCATGATTCAATTCATAATTCATGATTCATGATTCATGATTCAATTCATGATTTATGATTCATGATTCAATTCATGATTCATGATTTATGATTCATGATTCATGATTCATGATTCAATTCATGATTCATGGTTCAATTCATGATTCATGATTCATGATTCGATTCTTGATTCATGATTCAATTCATGATTCATGATTCAATTCATGATTCATGATTCATGATTCGATTCATGATTCATGATTCAATTCATGATTCATGATTCAATTCATGATTCATGATTCATCATTCATGATTCATGATTCATGATTCATGATTTAATTCATGATTCAATTCATGATTAATGATTCATGATTCAATTTATTATTCATGATTCATGATTTAATTCATGATTCAATTCATGATTCATGATTCAATTCAGGATTCAATTCATGATTCATGATTCATGATTCAATTCATGATTCATGATTCGATTCATGATTCATGATTCATGATTCAATTCATAATTCATGATTCATGATTCATGATTCAATTCATAATTCATGATTCATGATTCATGATTCATGATTCAATTCTTGATTCATGATTCAATTCATGATTCATAATTTATGATTCATGATTCAATTCATGATTCATGATTCAAGATTCATGATTCATGATTCAATTTATGATTCATGATTTGATTTATCATTCATGATTTATGATTCAATTCATGATTCATGATTCATGATTCAATTCATGATTCAAGATTCATGATTCGATTCATGATTCATGATTCGATTCATGATTCATGATTCGATTCATGATTCATGATTCATGATTCGATTCATGATTCAATTCATGATTCATGATTTGATTCATGATTCATGATTCAATTCATGATTCATGATTCAATTCATGATTCATGATTTAATTCATGATTCATGATTCGATTCATGATTCATGATTCAATTCATGATTCATGATTCATGATTCATGATTCAATTCATGATTCAAGATTCATGATTCGATTCATGATTCATGATTCGATTCATGATTCATGATTCGATTCATGATTCATGATTCATGATTCGATTCATGATTTAATTCATGATTCATGATTTAATTCATGATTCATGATTCAATTCATGATTCATGATTTAATTCATGATTCATGATTCGATTCATGATTCATGATTCAATTCATGATTCATGATTCATGATTCATGATTCATGATTCAATTCATGATTCGTGATTCAATTCATGATTACTAATTCATGATTCATGATTCAATTCACGATTCATGATTCATAATTTAATTCATGATTCATGATTCATTATTCAATTCATGATTCATGATTCATGATTCATGATTCATGATTAGATTCATGATTCATGATTCATTAATTCATGATTCAATTCATGATTCATGATTCATGATTTATGATTCATGATTAGATTCATGATTCATGATTCATGATTCAATTCATGATTCATGATTCATGATTCAATTCATGATTCATGATTCGTTTCATGATTCTTGATTCATGATTCATGATTCATGATTCGATTCATGATTCATGATTCATGATTCATGATTCAATTCATGATTCATGATTCAATTCTAATTCATGGTTCATGATTCAATTCATGATTCATGATTCATGATTCATGATTCATGATTCATGATTCATGATTCAATTCATGATTCATGATTCATGATTCAATTCATGATTCATGATTCATGATTCAATTCATGATTTATGATTCATGATTCATGATTCGATTCATGATTCATGATTCATGATTCAATTCATGATTCATGATTCATGATTCAATTCATGATTCATGATTCATGATTCAATTCTTGATTCATGATTCGATTCATGATTTTTGATTCATGATTCATGATTCGATTCATGATTCAATTCATGATTCATGATTCATGATTCAATTCATGATTCATGATTCAATTCATGATTCATGATTCGATTCATGATTCATGATTCATGATTCAATTCATGATTCATGATTCATGATTCAATTCATGATTCATGATTTATGAATTATGATTCAATTCATGATTCATGATTCATGATTCAATTCATGATTCAATTCATGAATCATGATTCATGATTCAATTCATGATTCATGGTTCAATTTATGATTCATGAATCATGATTCATGATTCAATTCATGGTTCAATTTATGATACTGGATTTAATTCATGATTCATGATTCATGATTCAATTCATGATTTATGATTCATGATTCAATTCATGATTCATGATTCATGATTCATGATTCATTTCATGATTCATGATTCTATTCAAGATTCTTGATTCATGATTCAATTCATGATTCATAATTCATGATTCATTTCATGATTCATGATTCGATTCAAGATTCTTGATTCATGATTCGATTCATGATTCATGATTCATGATTCAATTCATGATTCATGATTCAATTCATAATTCATGATTCATAATTCATGATTCATGATTCATGATTCATGATTCAATTCATAATTCATGATTCATGCTTCATGATTCAATTCATGATTCATGATTCGATTCATGATTCTTGATTCATGATTCATGATTCGATTCATGATTCATGATTCATGATTCAATTCATGATTCATGATTCATGATTCATGATTCAATTCATGATTCAAGATTCATGATTCGATTCATGATTCCTGATTCAATTAATGATTCATGATTCATGTTTCGATTCATGATTCAATTCATGATTCATAATTCATGATTCATGATTCATTTCATGATTCATAATTCATGATTTATGATTCGATTCATGATTCATGATTCAATTCATGATTCATGATTCATGTTTCGATTCATGATTCAATTCATGATTCATGATTCTATTCATAATTCATGATTCAGAATTCATGATTTATGATTCGATTCATGATTCATGATTCAATTCATGATTCATGATTCATGATTCAATTCATGATTCATAATTCATGATTCATGATTCAATTCATGATTCATGATTCAATACATGTTTCATGATTCATGATTCGATTCATGATTCATGATTCATGATTCAATTCATGATTCATGATTCAATTCATGATTCATGATTCATGTTTCATTTCATGATTCATGATTCATGATTCAATTCATGATTCATGATTCATGATTCAATTCATGATTCAATTTATGATTCATAATTCATGATTCAATTCATGATTCATGATTCAATTCATGATTCATGATTCATGTTTCATTTCATGATTCATGATTCTTGATTCAATTCATGATTCATGATTCATGATTCAATTCATGATTCATGATTCATGATTTAATTCATGATTCATGATTCATGATTTAATTCATGATTCAATTCATGATTCATGATTCAATTCAGGATTCAATTCATGATTCATGATTCATGATTCAATTCATGATTCATGATTCATGATTCAATTCATGATTCATGATTCATGATTCATGATTCAATTCATGTTTCGATTCATGATTCAATTCATGATTCATGATTCGATTCATGATTCATGATTCAATTCATGATTCATAATTCATGATTCATGATTCAATTCATGATTCATGATTCATGTTTCGATTCATGATTCAATTCATGATTCATGATTCAATTCATAATTCATGATTCACAATTCATGATTTATGATTCGATTCATGATTCATGATTCAATTCATGATTCATGATTCATGATTCAATTCATGATTCATAATTCATGATTCAATTCATGATTCATGATTCAATACATGTTTCATGATTCATGATTCGATTCATGATTCATGATTCATGATTCAATTCATGATTCATGATTCATGTTTCATTTCATGATTCATTATTCATGATTCAATTCATGATTCATGATTCATGATTCAATTCATGATTTATGATTCATGATTCAATTCATGATTCAATTCATGATTCATGATTCATGATTCAATTTATTATTCATGATTCATGATTTAATTCATGATTCAATTCATGATTCATGATTCAATTCAGGATTCAATTCATGATTCATGATTCATGATTCAATTCTTGATTCATGATTCATGATTCGATTCATGATTCATGATTCGATTCATGATTCATGATTCATGATTCATGATTCAATTCATAATTCATGATTCATGATTCATGATTCATGATTCAATTCCTGATTCATGATTCAATTCATTATTCATAATTTATAATTCATGATTCAATTCATTATTCATGATTCAAGATTCATGATTCATGATTTAATTTATGATTCATGATTTGATTTATCATTCACGATTTATGATTCAATTCATGATATATGATTCATGATTCATGATTCATGATTCGATTTATTATTCATGATTTATGATTCATGATTCAATTCATAATTCATGATTCATGATTCATGATTCAATTCATGATTCATGATTCAATTCATGATTCATGATTCATGATTCATGATTCAATTCATGATTCATGATTCATGATTCATGATTCATGATTCAATTCATGATTCATGATTCAATTCATGATTCATGATTCAATTCATGAATCATGATTCAATTCATGATTCATGATTCATGATTCATGATTCAATTCATGATTCATGATTCAATTCATGATTCATGATTCATGATTCATGATTCAATTCATGATTCAATTCATTATTCATGATTCATGATTCAATTTATTATTCATGATTCATGATTTAATTCATGATTCAATTCATGATTCATGATTCAATTCAGGATTCAATTCATGATTCATGATTCATGATTCAATTCATGATTCATGATTCATGATTCAATTCATGATTCATGATTCGATTCATGATTTATGATTCATGATTCATGATTCAATTTATAATTCATGATTCAAGATTCATGATTCATGATTCAATTTATGATTCATGATTTGATTTATCATTCATGATTTATGATTCAATTCATGATTCATGATTCAAATCATGATTCATGATTCATGATTCATGATTCGATTTATTATTCATGATTCATGATTCATGATTTAATTCATGATTTATGATTCTTGATTCAATTAATGATTCATGATTCGATTCATGATTTTTGATTCATGATTCATGATTCGATTAATGATTCATGATTCATGATTCACTTCATGATTCATGATTCATGATTCATTATTCATGATTCAATTTATGATTCATGATTCATGATTCAATTCATGATTCATGATTCATGATTCAATTCATGATTCATGATTCGATTCATGATTTATGATTCATGATTCATGATTCAATTCATAATTCATGATTCATGATTCATGATTCATAATTCATGATTCAATTCCTGATTCATGATTCAATTCATGATTCATAATTTATGATTCATGATTCAATTCATGATTCATGATTCAAGATTCATGATTGATGATTCAATTTATGATTCATGATTTGATTTATCATTCATGATTTATGATTCAATTCATGATTCATGATTCAATTCATGATTCATGATTCATGATTCATGATTCGATTTATTATTCATGATTCATGATTCATGATTTAATTCATGATTTATGATTCTTGATTCAATTAATGATTCATGATTCATGATTCACTTCATGATTCATGATTCATGATTCATTATTCATGATTCAATTCATGATTCATGATTCATGATTCATGATTCAATTCATAATTCATGATTCATGATTCAATTCATGATTCATGATTCAAGTTTCAATTCATGATTTATGATTCAATTCATGATTCTTGATTCATGATTCATGATTCAATTCATGATTCATGATTCATGATTTATGATTCATAATTAAATTCATGATTCATGATTCATGATTCAATTCATGATTCATGATTCATGATTCATGATTCAATTCATGATTCATGATTCATGATTCATGATTCATGATTCAATTCATGATTCATGATTCAATTCATGATTCATGATTTATGATTCGATTCATGATTCATGATTCAATTCATGATTCATGATTCAATTCATGATTCATGATTCGATTCATGATTCATGATTCATGATTCATGATTCATGATTCATGATTCATGATTCAATTCATGACTCAATTCATGATTCATGATTCAATTTATTATTCATGATTCATGATTTAATTCATGATTCAATTCATGATTCATGATTCAATTCAGGATTCAATTCATGATTCATGATTCAATTCATGATTCACGATTCATGATTCAATTCATGATTCATGATTCGATTCATGATTCATGATTCATGATTCATGATTCACTTCATAATTCATGATTCATGATTCATGATTCATGATTCATGATTCATGATTCAATTCCTGATTCATGATTCAATTCATGTTTCATGATTCATGATTCGATTCATGATTCATGATTCATGATTCAATTCATGATTCATGATTCAATTCATGATTCATGATTCATGTTTCATGTCATGATTCATGATTCATGATTCAATTCATAATTCATGATTCATGATTCATGATTCAATTCATGATTTATGATTCATGATTCATGATTCAATTCAGGATTCATGATTCAATTCATGATTCATGATTCATGATTCATGATTCATGATTCAATTCATGATTCATGATTCAATTCATGATTCATGATTCATGATTCATGATTCATGATTCGATTTATGATTCATGATTCATGATTCATGATTCATGATTCAATTCATGATTCATGATTCAATTCATGATTCATGATTCATGATTCATGATTCAATTCATGATTCATGATTCAATTCATGATTCATGATTCATGATTCGATTTATGATTCATGATTCATGATTCAATTCGTGATTCATGATTTAATTCATGACTCATGATTCATGATTCAATTCATGATTAAATTCATGATTCATGATTTATGATTCAATTCATGATTCATGATTCATGATTCAATTCATGATTCAATTCATGATTCATGATTCAATTCAGGATTCAATTCATGATTCATGATTCAATTCATGATTCATGATTCATGATTCAATTCATGATTCATGATTCGATTCATGATTCATGATTCATGATTTATGATTCAATTCATAATTCATGATTCATGATTCATGATTGATGATTCATGATTCAATTCCTGATTCATGATTCAATTCATGTTTCATGATTCATGATTCGATTCATGATTCATGATGCAATTCATGATTCATGATTCATGATTCATGATTCAATTCATGATTCATGATTCATGATTCATGATTCAATTCATGATTCATGATTCATGATTCAATTCTTGATTCATGATTTATGATTAAATTCATGATTCATGATTCATGAATTATGATTCAATTCAAGATTCATGATTCATGATTCAATTCATGAATCATGATTCATGATTCAATTCATGATTCATGATTCATGATTCAATTCTTGATTCATGATTTATGATTAAATTCATGATTCATGATTCATGAATTATGATTCAATTCAAGATTCATGATTCATGATTCAATTTATGATTCATGATTCATGATTCATGATTCAATTCATGATTCAATTTATGATTCTGGATTTAATTCATGATTCATGATTCAATTCTTGATTTATGATTCATGATTCAATTCATGATTCAATTCATGATTCATTATTCATGATTCATTTCATGATTCATGAGTCGATTCAAGATTCTTGATTCATGATTCAATTCATGATTCATGATTCATGATTCCTTTCATGATTCATGATTCGATTCAAGATTCTTGATTCATGATTTGATTCATGATTCATGATTCAATTCATGATTCATGATTCATGATTCATGATTCATGATTCAATTCATAATTCATGATTCATAATTCATGATTCATGATTCATGATTCAATTCATAATTCATGATTCATGATTCGATTCATGATTCTTGATTCATGATTCATGATTCAATTCATGATTCATGATTCATGATTCATGATTCAATTCATGATTCATGATTCAATTCATGATTCAAGATTCATGATTCGATTCATGATTCATGATTCAATTCATAATTCATTATTCATGTTTCGATTCATGATTCAATTCATGATTCATGATTCGATTCATGATTCATGATTCAATTCATGATTCATGATTCATGATTCATGATTCAATCCATGATTCATGATTCAATTCATGATTCATGATTCATGATTCGATTCATGATTCATGATTTATGATTCAATTCATGATTCATGATTCATGATTTAATTCATGATTAATGATTCAATTCATGTTTCATGACTCATGATTCGATTCATAATTTATGATTCATGATTCAATTCATTATTCAATTCATGATTCATGATTCGATTCATGATTCATGATTCAATTCATGATTCATGATTCATGATTCAATCCATGATTCATGATTCATGATTTATGATTCATTTCATGATTCAATTCATGATTCATGATTCAATTCATGATTCATGATTCATGACATGATTCATGATTCATGATTCAATTCATGATTCATGATTCGTTTCATGATTCTTGATTCATGATTCATGATTTAATTCATGATTCATGATTCATGATTCAATTCATAATTCATGATTCATGATTCAATTCATGGTTTATGATTCATGATTCAATTCATGATTCATGATTCAATTCATGATTCATGATTCATGATTCATGATTCATGTTTTGATTCATGATTCATGATTCATGATTCATGATTCAATTCATGATTCATGATTCAATTCATGATTCATGATTCATGATTCAATTCACGATTCATGATTAATGATTCAATTCATGATTCATGATTCATGATTCATGATTCATGATTCAATTCATGATTCATGATTCATGATTTAATTCATGATTCATGATTCAATTCATGATTCATGATTCGATTCATGATTCTTGTTTCATGATTAATGATTCGATTCATGATTCATGATTCATGATTCGATTCATGATTCTTGTTTCATGATTCATGATTCGATTCATGATTCTTGTTTCATGATTAATGATTCGATTCATGATTCATGATTCATGATTCAATTCATAATTCATGATTCATGATTCATGATTCGATTCATGATTCTTGACTCATGATTCATGATTCGATTCATGATTCATGATTTATGATTCATGATTCAATTCATGATTCATGATTCATGAATAATGATTCATGATTCAATTCATAATTCATGATTCATGATTCATGATTCGATTCATGATTCATGATTCAATTCATGATTCATGATTCGATTCATGATTCATGATTCAATTCATGATTCATGATTCATAATTTAATTCATGATTCATGATTCAATTCACGATTCATGATTAAATTCATGATTCAATCCATGATTCATGATTCAATTCATGATTCATGATTCGATTTATGATTCATGATTTATGATTCAATTCATGATTCATGATTCATGATTTAATTCATGATTCATGATTCATGATTTATGATTCAATTCATGTTTCATGACTCAGGATTCGATTCATAATTCATGATTCATGATTCAATTCATGATTCATGATTCGATTCATGATTCATGATTCATGATTCAATTCATGATTCATGATTCATGATTCAATCCATGATTCATGATTCATGATTCATGATTCATTTCATGATTCAATTCATGATTCATGATTCATGTTTCAATTCATGATTCATGATTCAATTCATGATTCATGATTCATGACATGATTCATGATTCAAATCATGATTCATGATTCAATTCATGATTCATGATTCGTTTCATGATTCTTGATTCATGATTCATGATTCGATTCATGATTCATGTTTCATGATTCAATTCATGATTCATGATTCATGATTCAATTCATGATTCATGATTCATGATTCATGATTCATGATTCAATTCATAATTCATGATTCATGATTCATGATTCAATTCATGATTTATGATTCATGATTCAATTCATGATTCATGATTCATGATTCATGATTCAATTCATGATTCATGATTCAATTCATGATTCATGATTCATGATTCATGATTCATGTTTCGATTCATGATTCATGATTCATGATTCATGATTCAATTCATGATTCATGATTCAATTCATGATTCATGATTCAATTCATGATTCATGATTAATGATTCAATTCATAAATCATGATTCATGATTCATGATTCATGATTCATGATTCAATTCATGATTCATGATTCATGATTCAATTCATGATTCATGATTCATGATTCAATTCATGATTCATGATTTGATTCATGATTCTTGTTTCATGATTCATGATTCGATTCATGATTCATAATTAATGATTCATGATTCAATTCATGATTCATGATTCAATTCATGATTCATGATTCATGATTTAATTCATGATTCATGATTTATGATTAAATTCATGATTTAATTCATGATTCAATTTATGATTCATAATTCATGATTGAATTCATGATTCATGATTTATGATTCAATTCATGATTCATTATTCATGATTCATGATTCAATTCCTGATTCATGATTCAATTCATTAATCGATTCATGATTCAATTCATGATTCAATGCATGATTCATGATTCATGATTCGATCCATGATTCATGATTCATGATTTATGATTCAATTCATAATTCATGATTCATGATTCATGATTGATGATTCATGATTCAATTCCTGATTCATGATTCAATTCATGTTTCATGATTCATGATTCGATTCATGATTCATGATGCAATTCATGATTCATGATTCATGATTCATGATTCAATTCATGATTCATGATTCATGATTCATGATTCAATTCATGATTCATGATTCATGATTCAATTCTTGATTCATGATTTATGATTAAATTCATGATTCATGATTCATGAATTATGATTCAATTCAAGATTCATGATTCATGATTCAATTCATGAATCATGATTCATGATTCAATTCATGATTCATGATTCATGATTCAATTCTTGATTCATGATTTATGATTAAATTCATGATTCATGATTCATGAATTATGATTCAATTCAAGATTCATGATTCATGATTCAATTTATGATTCATGATTCATGATTCATGATTCAATTCATGATTCAATTTATGATTCTGGATTTAATTCATGATTCATGATTCAATTCTTGATTTATGATTCATGATTCAATTCATGATTCAATTCATGATTCATTATTCATGATTCATTTCATGATTCATGAGTCGATTCAAGATTCTTGATTCATGATTCAATTCATGATTCATGATTCATGATTCCTTTCATGATTCATGATTCGATTCAAGATTCTTGATTCATGATTTGATTCATGATTCATGATTCAATTCATGATTCATGATTCATGATTCATGATTCATGATTCAATTCATAATTCATGATTCATAATTCATGATTCATGATTCATGATTCAATTCATAATTCATGATTCATGATTCGATTCATGATTCTTGATTCATGATTCATGATTCAATTCATGATTCATGATTCATGATTCATGATTCAATTCATGATTCATGATTCAATTCATGATTCAAGATTCATGATTCGATTCATGATTCATGATTCAATTCATAATTCATTATTCATGTTTCGATTCATGATTCAATTCATGATTCATGATTCGATTCATGATTCATGATTCAATTCATGATTCATGATTCATGATTCATGATTCAATCCATGATTCATGATTCAATTCATGATTCATGATTCATGATTCGATTCATGATTCATGATTTATGATTCAATTCATGATTCATGATTCATGATTTAATTCATGATTAATGATTCAATTCATGTTTCATGACTCATGATTCGATTCATAATTTATGATTCATGATTCAATTCATTATTCAATTCATGATTCATGATTCGATTCATGATTCATGATTCAATTCATGATTCATGATTCATGATTCAATCCATGATTCATGATTCATGATTTATGATTCATTTCATGATTCAATTCATGATTCATGATTCAATTCATGATTCATGATTCATGACATGATTCATGATTCATGATTCAATTCATGATTCATGATTCGTTTCATGATTCTTGATTCATGATTCATGATTTAATTCATGATTCATGATTCATGATTCAATTCATAATTCATGATTCATGATTCAATTCATGGTTTATGATTCATGATTCAATTCATGATTCATGATTCAATTCATGATTCATGATTCATGATTCATGATTCATGTTTTGATTCATGATTCATGATTCATGATTCATGATTCAATTCATGATTCATGATTCAATTCATGATTCATGATTCATGATTCAATTCACGATTCATGATTAATGATTCAATTCATGATTCATGATTCATGATTCATGATTCATGATTCAATTCATGATTCATGATTCATGATTTAATTCATGATTCATGATTCAATTCATGATTCATGATTCGATTCATGATTCTTGTTTCATGATTAATGATTCGATTCATGATTCATGATTCATGATTCGATTCATGATTCTTGTTTCATGATTCATGATTCGATTCATGATTCTTGTTTCATGATTAATGATTCGATTCATGATTCATGATTCATGATTCAATTCATAATTCATGATTCATGATTCATGATTCGATTCATGATTCTTGACTCATGATTCATGATTCGATTCATGATTCATGATTTATGATTCATGATTCAATTCATGATTCATGATTCATGAATAATGATTCATGATTCAATTCATAATTCATGATTCATGATTCATGATTCGATTCATGATTCATGATTCAATTCATGATTCATGATTCGATTCATGATTCATGATTCAATTCATGATTCATGATTCATAATTTAATTCATGATTCATGATTCAATTCACGATTCATGATTAAATTCATGATTCAATCCATGATTCATGATTCAATTCATGATTCATGATTCGATTTATGATTCATGATTTATGATTCAATTCATGATTCATGATTCATGATTTAATTCATGATTCATGATTCATGATTTATGATTCAATTCATGTTTCATGACTCAGGATTCGATTCATAATTCATGATTCATGATTCAATTCATGATTCATGATTCGATTCATGATTCATGATTCATGATTCAATTCATGATTCATGATTCATGATTCAATCCATGATTCATGATTCATGATTCATGATTCATTTCATGATTCAATTCATGATTCATGATTCATGTTTCAATTCATGATTCATGATTCAATTCATGATTCATGATTCATGACATGATTCATGATTCAAATCATGATTCATGATTCAATTCATGATTCATGATTCGTTTCATGATTCTTGATTCATGATTCATGATTCGATTCATGATTCATGTTTCATGATTCAATTCATGATTCATGATTCATGATTCAATTCATGATTCATGATTCATGATTCATGATTCATGATTCAATTCATAATTCATGATTCATGATTCATGATTCAATTCATGATTTATGATTCATGATTCAATTCATGATTCATGATTCATGATTCATGATTCAATTCATGATTCATGATTCAATTCATGATTCATGATTCATGATTCATGATTCATGTTTCGATTCATGATTCATGATTCATGATTCATGATTCAATTCATGATTCATGATTCAATTCATGATTCATGATTCAATTCATGATTCATGATTAATGATTCAATTCATAAATCATGATTCATGATTCATGATTCATGATTCATGATTCAATTCATGATTCATGATTCATGATTCAATTCATGATTCATGATTCATGATTCAATTCATGATTCATGATTTGATTCATGATTCTTGTTTCATGATTCATGATTCGATTCATGATTCATAATTAATGATTCATGATTCAATTCATGATTCATGATTCAATTCATGATTCATGATTCATGATTTAATTCATGATTCATGATTTATGATTAAATTCATGATTTAATTCATGATTCAATTTATGATTCATAATTCATGATTGAATTCATGATTCATGATTTATGATTCAATTCATGATTCATTATTCATGATTCATGATTCAATTCCTGATTCATGATTCAATTCATTAATCGATTCATGATTCAATTCATGATTCAATGCATGATTCATGATTCATGATTCGATCCATGATTCATGATTTAATTCATGATCCATGATTCATTTCATGATTCATATTTCATGATTCAATTCATGATTCATAATTCATGATTCATGATTCAAATCATTATTTTATAAATCATGATTCATGATTCAATTCATGATTCATAATTCATGATTCATGAATCAATTCATGATTAATAATTCATGATTCATGATTCGATTCATGATTTATGATTAAATTCATGATTCATGATTCATGAATTATGATTCAATTCAAGATTCATGATTCATGATTCAATTCATGATTCAATTCATGAATCATGATTCATGATTCAATTCATGATTCATGATTCATGGTTCAATTTATGATTCACGATTCATGATTCATGATTCAATTCATGATTCAATTTATGATTCTGGATTTAATTCATGATTCATGATTCAATTCATGATTTATGATTCATGATTCAATTCATGATTCATGATTCATGATTCATTATTCATGATTCATTTCATGATTCATGAGTCGATTCAAGATTCTTGATTCATGATTCAATTCATGATTCATGATTCATGATTCCTTTCATGATTCATGATTCGATTCAAGATTCTTGATTCATGATTTGATTCATGATTCATGATTCATGATTCAATTCATAATTCATGATTCATAATTCATGATTCATGATTCAATTCATAATTCATGATTCATGATTCGATTCATGATTCTTGATTCATGATTCATGATTCAATTCATGATTCATGATTCATGATTCATGATTTAATTCATGATTCATGATTCAATTCATGATTCAAGATTCATGATTCGATTCATGATTCATGATTCAATTCATAATTCATTATTCATGTTTCAATTCATGATTCAATTCATGATTCATGATTCGATTCATGATTCATGATTCAATTCATGATTCATGATTCGATTCATGATTCATGATTCATGATTCAATTCATGATTCATGATTCATGATTCAATCCATGATTCATGATTCATGATTCATGATTCATTTCATGATTCAATTCATGATTCATGATTCATGTTTCAATTCATGATTCATGATTCAATTCATGATTCATGATTCATGACATGATTCATGATTCAAATCATGATTCATGATTCAATTCATGATTCATGATTCGTTTCATGATTCTTGATTCATGATTCATGATTCGATTCATGATTCATGTTTCATGATTCAATTCATGATTCATGATTCATGATTCAATTCATGATTCATGATTCATGATTCATGATTCATGATTCAATTCATAATTCATGATTCATGATTCATGATTCAATTCATGATTTATGATTCATGATTCAATTCATGATTCATGATTCATGATTCATGATTCAATTCATGATTCATGATTCAATTCATGATTCATGATTCATGATTCATGATTCATGTTTCGATTCATGATTCATGATTCATGATTCATGATTCAATTCATGATTCATGATTCAATTCATGATTCATGATTCAATTTATGATTCATGATTAATGATTCAATTCATAAATCATGATTCATGATTCATGATTCATGATTCATGATTCAATTCATGATTCATGATTCATGATTCAATTCATGATTCATGATTCATGATTCAATTCATGATTCATGATTTGATTCATGATTCTTGTTTCATGATTCATGATTCGATTCATGATTCATAATTAATGATTCATGATTCAATTCATGATTCATGATTCAATTCATGATTCATGATTCATGATTTAATTCATGATTCATGATTTATGATTAAATTCATGATTTAATTCATGATTCAATTTATGATTCATAATTCATGATTGAATTCATGATTCATGATTTATGATTCAATTCATGATTCATTATTCATGATTCATGATTCAATTCCTGATTCATGATTCAATTCATTAATCGATTCATGATTCAATTCATGATTCAATGAATGATTCATGATTCATGATTCGATCCATGATTCATGATTTAATTCATGATCCATGATTCATTTCATGATTCATATTTCATGATTCAATTCATGATTCATAATTCATGATTCATGATTCAAATCATTATTTTATAATTCATGATTCATGAATCAATTCATGATTAATAATTCATGATTCATGATTCGATTCATGATTTATGATTAAATTCATGATTCATGATTCATGAATTATGATTCAATTCAAGATTCATGATTCATGATTCAATTCATGATTCAATTCATGAATCATGATTCATGATTCAATTCATGATTCATGATTCATGGTTCAATTTATGATTCATGATTCATGATTCATGATTCAATTCATGATTCAATTTATGATTCTGGATTTAATTCATGATTCATGATTCAATTCATGATTTATGATTCATGATTCAATTCATGATTCATGATTCATGATTCATTATTCATGATTCATTTCATGATTCATGAGTCGATTCAAGATTCTTGATTCATGATTCAATTCATGATTCATGATTCATGATTCCTTTCATGATTCATGATTCGATTCAAGATTCTTGATTCATGATTTGATTCATGATTCATGATTCATGATTCAATTCATAATTCATGATTCATAATTCATGATTCATGATTCATGATTCAATTCATAATTCATGATTCATGATTCGATTCATGATTCTTGATTCATGATTCATGATTCAATTCATGATTCATGATTCATGATTCATGATTCAATTCATGATTCATGATTCAATTCATGATTCAAGATTCATGATTCGATTCATGATTCATAATTCAATTCATAATTCATTATTCATGTTTCAATTCATGATTCAATTCATGATTCATGATTCGATTCATGATTCATGATTCAATTCATGATTCATAATTCATGATTTATGATTCGATTCATGATTCATGATTCAATTCATGATTTGTGATTCATTTCATGATTCATGATTCATAATTCATGATTCAATCCATGATTCATGATTCAATTCATGATTCATGATTCATGATTCGATTCATGATTCATGATTTATGATTCAATTCATGATTCATGATTCATGATTTAATTCATGATTCATGATTCAATTCATGTTTCATGACTCATGATTCGATTCATAATTCATGATTCATGATTCAATTCATGATTCAATTCATGATTCATGATTCGATTCATGATTCATGATTCAATTCATGATTCATGATTCATGATTCAATCCATGATTCATGATTCATGATTCATGATTCATTTCATGATTCAATTCATGATTCATGATTCAATTCATGATTCATGATTCATGACATGATTCATGATTCAATTCATGATTCATGATTCATGACATGATTCATGATTCAATTCATGATTCATGATTCAATTCATGATTCATGATTCGTTTCATGATTCTTGATTCATGATTCATGATTCAATTCATGATTCATGATTCATGATTCAATTCATGATTCATGATTGATGATTTATGATTCATGATTCAATTCATAATTCATGATTCATGATTCAATTCATGGTTTATGATTCATGATTCAATTCATGATTCATGATTCATGATTCATGATTCATGATTCATGATTCATGATTCAATTCATGATTCATGATTCAATTCATGATTCATGATTCATGATTCATGATTCATGTTTTGATTCATGATTCATGATTCATGATTCATGATTCAATTCATGATTCATGATTCAATTCATGATTCATGATTCATGATTCAATTCACGATTCATGATTAATGATTCAATTCATGATTCATGATTCATGATTCATGATTCATGATTCAATTCATGATTCATGATTCATGATTCAATTCATGATTCATGATTCAATTCATGATTCATGATTCGATTCATGATTCTTGTTTCATGATTAATGATTCGATTCATGATTCATGATTCATGATTCTTGATTCGATTCATGATTCTTGTTTCATGATTCATGATTCGATTCATGATTCATGATTCATGATTCAATTCATAATTCATGATTCATGATTCATGATTCGATTCATGATTCTTGACTCATGATTCATGATTCGATTCATGATTCATGATTCATGATTCATGATTCAATTCATGATTCATGATTCATGAATAATGATTCATGATTCAATTCATAATTCATGATTCATGATTCATAATTCGATTCATGATTCATGATTCAATTCATGATTCATGATTCATGATTCATTATTCAATTCATGATTCAAGATTCATGATTCGATTCATGATACATGATTCGATTCATGATTCATGATTCGATTCATGATTCATGATTCAATTCATGATTCATGATTCGATTCATGATTCATGATTCAATTCATGATTCATGATTCATAATTTAATTCATGATTCATGATTCAATTCATGATTCATGATTAAATTCATGATTCAATCCATGATTTATGATTCAATTCATGATTCATGATTCATGATTCGATTCATGATTCATGATTTATGATTCAATTCATGATTCATGATTCATGATTTAATTCATGATTCATGATTCATGATTCATGATTTATGATTCAATTCATGTTTCATGACTCATGATTCGATTCATAATTCATGATTCATGATTCAATTCATGATTCATGATTCGATTCATGATTCATGATTCATGATTCAATTCATGATTCATGATTCATGATTCAATCCATGATTCATGATTCATGATTCATGATTCATTTCATGATTCAATTCATGATTCATGATTCATGTTTCAATTCATGATTCATGATTCAATTCATGATTCATGATTCATGACATGATTCATGATTCAAATCATGATTCATGATTCAATTCATGATTCATGATTTGTTTCATGATTCTTGATTCATGATTCATGATTCGATTCATGATTCATGATTCATGATTCAATTCATGATTCATGATTCATGATTCAATTCATGATTCATGATTCATGATTCATGATTCATGATTCAATTCATAATTCATGATTCATGATTCATGATTCAATTCATGATTTATGATTCATGATTCAATTCATGATTCATGATTCATGATTCATGATTCAATTCATGATTCATGATTCAATTCATGATTCATGATTCATGATTCATGATTCATGTTTCGATTCATGATTCATGATTCATGATTCATGATTCAATTCATGATTCATGATTCAATTCATGATTCATGATTCATGATTCAATTCATGATTCATGATTAATGATTCAATTCATAAATCATGATTCATGATTCATGATTCATGATTCATGATTCAATTCATGATTCATGATTCATGATTCAATTCATGATTCATGATTCATGATTCAATTCATGATTCATGATTTGATTCATGATTCTTGTTTCATGATTCATGATTCGATTCATGATTCATGATTCATGATTCAATTCATGATTCATGATTCATGATTTAATTCATGATTCATGATTCATGATTCAATTCATGATTCATGATTCAATTCATGATTCATGATTTAATTCATGATTCATGATTCGATTCATGATTCAATTCATGATTCATGATTCATGATTCAATTCATGATTCGTGATTCAATTCATGATTACTAATTCATGATTCATGATTCAAATCATGATTCATGATTCAATTCTAGATTCGAATCCTGATTCAATTCATGATTTATGATTCATGATTCAATTCACGATTCATGATTCATGATTCAATTCATGATTCATGATTCATTATTCAATTCATGATTCATGATTCATGATTCATGATTCATGATTCATGATTAGATTCATGATTCTTGATTCATGATTCAATTCATAATTCATGATTCGTTTCATGATTCTTGATTCATGATTCATGATTCATGATTCGATTCATGATTCATGATTCATGATTCATGATTCAATTCATGATTCATGATTCAATTCTAATTCATGGTTCATGATACATGATTCGATTCATGATTCATGATTCATGATTCAATTCATGATTCATGATTCATGATTCATGATTCATGATTCAATTCATGATTCATGATTCAATTCATAGTTCATGATTCATGATTCATGATTCAATTCATAATTTATGATTTATGATTCAATTCATGATTCATGATTCAATTCATAATTCATGATTCATGATTCAATTCATGATTCATGATTCATGATTCAATTCATGATTTATGATTCATGATTCATGATTCGATTCATGATTCATGATTCAATTCATGATTCATGATTCATGATTCAATTCATGATTCATGATTCATGATTTAATTCTTGATTCATGATTCGATTCATGATTCAATTCATGATTCATGATTCATGATTCAATTCATGATTCATGATTCAATTCATGATTCATGATTCATGATTCAATTCATGATTCATGATTCGATTCATGATTCATGATTCATGATTCAATTCATGATTCATGATTCATGATTTATGATTCAATTCATGATTTATGAATTATGATTCAATTCATGATTCATGATTTATGAATTATGATTCAATTCATGATTCATGATTCATGATTCAATTCATGATTCAATTCATGAATCATGATTCATGATTCAATTCATGATTCATGATTCATGATTTAATTCATGATTCATGATTCGATTCATGATTCATGATTCATGATTCAATTCATGATTCATGATTCATGATTCATGATTCATGATTCAATTCATGATTCATGATTCAATTCATGATTACTAATTCATGATTCATGATTCAATTCATGATTCAATTCTAGATTCGAATCCTGATTCAATTCATGATTCATGATTCATGACTCAATTCAAGATTCATGATTCATGATTCAATTCATGATTCATGATTCAATTCTAGATTCGAATCCTGATTCAATTCATGATTCATGATTCATGACTCCATTCACGATTCATGATTCATGATTCAATTCATGATTCATGATTTATTATTCAATTCATGATTCATGATTCATGATTCATGATTCATGATTAGATTCATGATTCATGATTCATGATTCAATTCATGATTCATGATTCATTTCATGATTCTTGATTCATGATTTATGATTCATGATTCGATTCATGATTCATGATTCAATTCATGATTCATGATTCATGATTCATGATTCAATTCATGATTCATGATTCATAATTCATGATTCATGATTCAATTCATAATTCATGATTCATGATTCATGATTAAATTCATAATTTATGATTCATGATTCATGATTCACTTCATGATTCATGATTCATGATTCATGATTCATGATTCAATTCATGATTCATGATTCATGATTCATGATTCAATTCATAATTCATGATTCATGATTCATGATTCAATTCATGATTCATGATTCAATTCATGATTCTTGATTCATGATTCATGATTCAATTCATAATTCATGATTCATGATTCATGATTCAATTCATGATTTATGATTCATGATTCAATTCATGATTCATGATTTATGATTCATGATTCATGATTCATGATTCAATTCATGATTCATGGTTCAATTCATGATTCATGATTCATGATTCATGATTCATGATTCGATTCTTGATTCATGATTCAATTCATGATTCATGATTCAATTCATGATTCATGATTCATGATTCGATTCATGATTCATGATTCAATTCATGATTCATGATTCAATTCATGATTCATGATTCATCATTCATGATTCATGATTCATGATTCATGATTCAATTCATGATTCAATTCATGATTAATGATTCATGATTCAATTTATTATTCATGATTCATGATTTAATTCATGATTCAATTCATGATTCATGATTCAATTCAGGATTCAATTCATGATTCATGATTCAATTCATGATTCATGATTCGATTCATGATTCATGATTCATGATTCAATTCATAATTCATGATTCATGATTCAATTCATAATTCATGATTCATGATTCATGATTCATGATTCAATTCTTGATTCATGATTCAATTCATGATTCATAATTTATGATTCATGATTCAATTCATGATTCATGATTCAAGATTCATGATTCATGATTCAATTTATGATTCATGATTTGATTTATCATTCATGATTTATGATTCAATTCATGATTCATGATTCATGATTCAATTCATGATTCAAGATTCATGATTCGATTCATGATTCATGATTCGATTCATGATTCATGATTCGATTCATGATTCATGATTCAATTCATGATTCATGATTCATGATTCGATTCATGATTCAATTCATGATTCATGATTTGATTCATGATTCATGATTCAATTCATGATTCATGATTCATGATTTAATTCATGATTCATGATTTAATTCATGATTCATGATTCAATTCATGATTCATGATTTAATTCATGATTCATGATTCGATTCATGATTCATGATTCAATTCATGATTCATGATTCATGATTCATGATTCATGATTCAATTCATGATTCGTGATTCAATTCATGATTACTAATTCATGATTCATGATTCAATTCACGATTCATGATTCATAATTTAATTCATGATTCATGATTCATTATTCAATTCATGATTCATGATTCATGATTCATGATTAGATTCATGATTCATGATTCATTAATTCATGATTCAATTCATGATTCATGATTCATGATTTATGATTCATGATTAGATTCATGATTCATGATTCATGATTCAATTCATGATTCATGATTCATGATTCAATTCATGATTCATGATTCGTTTCATGATTCTTGATTCATGATTCATGATTCATGATTCGATTCATGATTCATGATTCAATTCATGATTCATGATTCAATTCTAATTCATGGTTCATGATTCAATTCATGATTCATGATTCATGATTCATGATTCATGATTCATGATTCATGATTCAATTCATGATTCATGATTCATGATTCAATTCATGATTCATGATTCATGATTCAATTCATGATTTATGATTCATGATTCATGATTCGATTCATGATTCATGATTCATGATTCAATTCATGATTTATGATTCATGATTCATGATTCGATTCATGATTCATGATTCATGATTCATGATTCAATTCATGATTCATGATTCATGATTCAATTCATGATTCATGATTCATGATTCAATTCTTGATTCATGATTCGATTCATGATTTTTGATTCATGATTCATGATTCGATTCATGATTCAATTCATGATTCATGATTCATGATTCAATTCATGATTCATGATTCAATTCATGATTCATGATTCGATTCATGATTCATGATTCATGATTCAATTCATGATTCATGATTCATGATTCAATTCATGATTCATGATTTATGAATTATGATTCAATTCATGATTCATGATTCATGATTCAATTCATGATTCAATTCATGAATCATGATTCATGATTCAATTCATGATTCATGATTCATGGTTCAATTTATGATTCATGAATCATGATTCATGATTCAATTCATGGTTCAATTTATGATACTGGATTTAATTCATGATTCATGATTCATGATTCAATTCATGATTTATGATTCATGATTCAATTCATGATTCATGATTCATGATTCATGATTCATTTCATGATTCATGATTCTATTCAAGATTCTTGATTCATGATTCAATTCATGATTCATAATTCATGATTCATTTCATGATTCATGATTCGATTCAAGATTCTTGATTCATGATTCGATTCATGATTCATGATTCATGATTCAATTCATGATTCATGATTCAATTCATAATTCATGATTCATAATTCATGATTCATGATTCATGATTCATGATTCAATTCATAATTCATGATTCATGCTTCATGATTCAATTCATGATTCATGATTCGATTCATGATTCTTGATTCATGATTCATGATTCGATTCATGATTCATGATTCATGATTCAATTCATGATTCATGATTCATGATTCATGATTCAATTCATGATTCAAGATTCATGATTCGATTCATGATTCCTGATTCAATTAATGATTCATGATTCATGTTTCGATTCATGATTCAATTCATGATTCATAATTCATGATTCATGATTCATTTCATGATTCATAATTCATGATTTATGATTCGATTCATGATTCATGATTCAATTCATGATTCATGATTCATGTTTCGATTCATGATTCAATTCATGATTCATGATTCTATTCATAATTCATGATTCAGAATTCATGATTTATGATTCGATTCATGATTCATGATTCAATTCATGATTCATGATTCATGATTCAATTCATGATTCATAATTCATGATTCATGATTCAATTCATGATTCATGATTCAATACATGTTTCATGATTCATGATTCGATTCATGATTCATGATTCATGATTCAATTCATGATTCATGATTCAATTCATGATTCATGATTCATGTTTCATTTCATGATTCATGATTCATGATTCAATTCATGATTCATGATTCATGATTCAATTCATGATTCAATTTATGATTCATAATTCATGATTCAATTCATGATTCATGATTCAATTCATGATTCATGATTCATGTTTCATTTCATGATTCATGATTCTTGATTCAATTCATGATTCATGATTCATGATTCAATTCATGATTCATGATTCATGATTCAATTCATGATTCATGATTTAATTCATGATTCAATTCATGATTCATGATTCAATTCAGGATTCAATTCATGATTCATAATTCATGATTCATTTCATGATTCATGATTCGATTCAAGATTCTTGATTCATGATTCGATTCATGATTCATGATTCATGATTCAATTCATGATTCATGATTCAATTCATAATTCATGATTCATAATTCATGATTCATGATTCATGATTCATGATTCAATTCATAATTCATGATTCATGCTTCATGATTCAATTCATGATTCATGATTCGATTCATGATTCTTGATTCATGATTCATGATTCGATTCATGATTCATGATTCATGATTCAATTCATGATTCATGATTCATGATTCATGATTCAATTCATGATTCAAGATTCATGATTCGATTCATGATTCCTGATTCAATTAATGATTCATGATTCATGTTTCGATTCATGATTCAATTCATGATTCATAATTCATGATTCATGATTCATTTCATGATTCATAATTCATGATTTATGATTCGATTCATGATTCATGATTCAATTCATGATTCATGATTCATGTTTCGATTCATGATTCAATTCATGATTCATGATTCTATTCATAATTCATGATTCAGAATTCATGATTTATGATTCGATTCATGATTCATGATTCAATTCATGATTCATGATTCATGATTCAATTCATGATTCATAATTCATGATTCATGATTCAATTCATGATTCATGATTCAATACATGTTTCATGATTCATGATTCGATTCATGATTCATGATTCATGATTCAATTCATGATTCATGATTCAATTCATGATTCATGATTCATGTTTCATTTCATGATTCATGATTCATGATTCAATTCATGATTCATGATTCATGATTCAATTCATGATTCAATTTATGATTCATAATTCATGATTCAATTCATGATTCATGATTCAATTCATGATTCATGATTCATGTTTCATTTCATGATTCATGATTCTTGATTCAATTCATGATTCATGATTCAATTCATGATTCATGATTTAATTCATGATTCATGATTCATGATTTAATTCATGATTCAATTCATGATTCATGATTCAATTCAGGATTCAATTTATGATTCATGATTCATGATTCAATTCATGATTCATGATTCATGATTCGATTCATGATTCATGATTCGATTCATGATTCATGATTCATGATTCATGATTCAATTCATAATTCATGATTCATGATTCATGATTCATGATTCAATTCATGATTCATGATTCAATTCATTATTCATAATTTATGATTCATGATTCAATTCATGATTCATGATTCAAGATTCATGATTCATGATTCAATTTATGATTCATGATTTGATTTATCATTCATGATTTATGATTCAATTCATGATTCATAATTCATGATTCAATTCATGATTCATGATTCATGATTCATGATTCATGATTCGATTTATTATTCATGATTCATGATTCATGATTTAATTCATGATTCATGATTCATGATTCAATTCATAAATCATGATTCATGATTCATGATTCAATTCATGATTCATGATTCAATTCATGATTCTTGATTCATGATTCATGATTCATGATTCAATTCATAATTCATGATTCATGATTCATGATTCAATTCATGATTCATGATTCATGATTCAATTCATGATTCATGATTCAATTCATGATTCATGATTGAATTCATGATTCATGATTCGATTCATGATTCATGATTCATGATTCATGATTCATGATTCGATTCATGATTCATGATTCATGATTCATGATTCATGATTCAATTCATGATTCATGATTTAATTCATGATTCATGATTCATGATTCATGATTCATGATTCAATTCAAGATTCAATTCATGATTCATGATTCAATTTATTATTCATGATTCATGATTTAATTCATGATTCAATTCATGATTCATGATTCAATTCAGGATTCAATTCATGATTCATGATTCATGATTCAATTCATTATTCATGATTCATGATTCAATTCATGATTCATGATTCGATTCATGATTCATGAGTCATGATTCATAATTCAATTCATAATTCTTGATTAATAATTCATGATTCATGATTCATGATTCATGATTCAATTCATAATTCATGATTCATGCTTCATGATTCAATTCATGATTCATGATTCATGATTCATGATTCAATTCATGATTCAAGATTCATGATTCGATTCATGATTCCTGATTCAATTAAGGATTCATGATTCAATTCATGATTCATAATTCATGATTTATGATTCGATTCATGATTCATGATTCATGATTCAATTCATGATTCATGATTCATGTTTCGATTCATGATTCAATTCATGATTCATGATTCAATTCATAATTCATGATTCACAATTCATGATTTATGATTCGATTCATGATTCATGATTCGATTCAAGATTCTTGATTCATGATTCGATTCATGATTCATGATTCATGTTTCGATTCATGATTCAATTCATGATTCATGATTCAATTCATAATTCATGATTCACAATTCATGATTTATGATTCGATTCATGATTCATGATTCAATTCATGATTCATGATTCATGATTCAATTCATGATTCATAATTCATGATTCATGATTCGATTCAGGATTCATGATTCATGATTCAATTCATGATTCATGATTCATGATTCATGATTCAATTCATGTTTCGATTCATGATTCAATTCATGATTCATGATTCGATTCATGATTCATGATTCAATTCATGATTCATAATTCATGATTTATGATTCGATTCATGATTCATGATTCATGATTCAATTCATGATTCATGATTCATGTTTCGATTCATGATTCAATTCATGATTCATGATTCAATTCATAATTCATGATTCACAATTCATGATTTATGATTCGATTCATGATTCATGATTCAATTCATGATTCATGATTCATGATTCAATTCATGATTCATAATTCATGATTCATGATTCAATTCATGATTCATGATTCAATACATGTTTCATGATTGATGGTTTGATTCATGATTCATGATTCATGATTCAATTCATGATTCATGATTCATGTTTCATTTCATGATTCATTATTCATGATTCAATTCATGATTCATGATTCATGATTCAATTCATGATTTATGATTCATGATTCAATTCATGATTCAATTCATGATTCATGATTCAATTTATTATTCATGATTCATGATTTAATTCATGATTCAATTCATGATTCATGATTCAATTCAGGATTCAATTCATGATTCATGATTCATGATTCAATTCTTGATTCATGATTCATGATTCGATTCATGATTCATGATTCGATTCATGATTCATGATTCATGATTCATGATTCAATTCATAATTCATGATTCATGATTCATGATTCATGATTCATGATTCAATTCCTGATTCATGATTCAATTCATTATTCATAATTTATGATTCATGATTCAATTCATGATTCATGATTCATGATTCATTTCATGATTCATGATTCATGATTCATTTCATGATTCATGATTCGATTCAAGATTCTTGATTCATGATTCAATTCATGATTCATGATTCATGATTCATTTCATGATTCATGATTCGATTCAAGATTCTTGATTCATGATTCGATTCATGATTCATGATTCATGATTCAATTCATGTATCATGATTCATGATTCATGATTCAATTCATAATTCATGATTAATAATTCATGATTCATGATTCATGATTCAATTCATAATTCATGATTCATGCTTCATGATTCAATTCATGATTCATGATTCATGATTCATGATTCAATTCATGATTCAAGATTCATGATTCGATTCATGATTCCTGATTCAATTAAGGATTCATGATTCAATTCATGATTCATAATTCATGATTTATGATTCGATTCATGATTCATGATTCATGATTCAATTCATGATTCATGATTCATGTTTCGATTCATGATTCAATTCATGATTCATGATTCAATTCATAATTCATGATTCACAATTCATGATTTATGATTCGATTCATGATTCATGATTCAATTCATGATTCATGATTCATGATTCAATTCATGATTCATAATTCATGATTCATGATTCGATTCATGATTCATGATTCATGATTCAATTCATGATTCAATTCATGATTCATGATTCATGATTCAATTCATGTTTCGATTCATGATTCAATTCATGATTCATGATTCGATTCATGATTCATGATTCAATTCATGATTCATAATTCATGATTTATGATTCGATTCATGATTCATGATTCATGATTCAATTCATGATTCATGATTCATGTTTCGATTCATGATTCAATTCATGATTCATGATTCAATTCATAATTCATGATTCACAATTCATGATTTATGATTCGATTCATGATTCATGATTCAATTCATGATTCATGATTCATGATTCAATTCATGATTCATAATTCATGATTCAATTCATGATTCATGATTCAATACATGTTTCATGATTCATGATTCGATTCATGATTCATGATTCATGATTCAATTCATGATTCATGATTCATGTTTCATTTCATGATTCATTATTCATGATTCAATTCATGATTCATGATTCATGATTCAATTCATGATTTATGATTCATGATTCAATTCATGATTCAATTCATGATTCATGATTCATGATTCAATTTATTATTCATGATTCATGATTTAATTCATGATTCAATTCATGATTCATGATTCAATTCAGGATTCAATTCATGATTCATGATTCATGATTCAATTCTTGATTCATGATTCATGATTCGATTCATGATTCATGATTCGATTCATGATTCATGATTCATGATTCATGATTCAATTCATAATTCATGATTCATGATTCATGATTCATGATTCAATTCCTGATTCATGATTCAATTCATTATTCATAATTTATGATTCATGATTCAATTCATTATTCATGATTCAAGATTCATGATTCATGATTTAATTTATGATTCATGATTTGATTTATCATTCACGATTTATGATTCAATTCATGATATATGATTCATGATTCATGATTCATGATTCGATTTATTATTCATGATTTATGATTCATGATTCAATTCATAATTCATGATTCATGATTCATGATTCAATTCATGATTCATGATTCAATTCATGATTCATGATTCATGATTCATGATTCAATTCATGATTCATGATTCATGATTCATGATTCATGATTCAATTCATGATTCATGATTCAATTCATGATTCATGATTCAATTCATGAATCATGATTCAATTCATGATTCATGATTCATGATTCATGATTCAATTCATGATTCATGATTCAATTCATGATTCATGATTCATGATTCATGATTCAATTCATGATTCAATTCATTATTCATGATTCATGATTCAATTTATTATTCATGATTCATGATTTAATTCATGATTCAATTCATGATTCAATTCAGGATTCAATTCATGATTCATGATTCATGATTCAATTCATGATTCATGATTCATGATTCAATTCATGATTCATGATTCGATTCATGATTTATGATTCATGATTCATGATTCAATTCATAATTCATGATTCATGATTCATAATTCATGATTCAATTCCTGATTCATGATTCAATTCATGATTTATAATTTATGATTCATGATTCAATTCATGATTCATGATTCAAGATTCATGATTCATGATTCAATTTATGATTCATGATTTGATTTATCATTCATGATTTATGATTCAATTCATGATTCATGATTCAATTCATGATTCATGATTCATGATTCATGATTCGATTTATTATTCATGATTCATGATTCATGATTTAATTCATGATTTATGATTCTTGATTCAATTAATGATTCATGATTCGATTCATGATTTTTGATTCATGATTCATGATTCGATTAATGATTCATGATTCATGATTCACTTCATGATTCATGATTCATGATTCATTATTCATGATTCAATTCATGATTCATGATTCATGATTCAATTCATGATTCATGATTCATGATTCAATTCATGATTCATGATTCGATTCATGATTTATGATTCATGATTCATGATTCAATTCATAATTCATGATTCATGATTCATGATTCATAATTCATGATTCAATTCCTGATTCATGATTCAATTCATGATTCATAATTTATGATTCATGATTCAATTCATGATTCATGATTCAAGATTCATGATTGATGATTCAATTTATGATTCATGATTTGATTTATCATTCATGATTTATGATTCAATTCATGATTCATGATTCAATTCATGATTCATGATTCATGATTCATGATTCGATTTATTATTCATGATTCATGATTCATGATTTAATTCATGATTTATGATTCTTGATTCAATTAATGATTCATGATTCATGATTCACTTCATGATTCATGATTCATGATTCATTATTCATGATTCAATTCATGATTCATGATTCATGATTCATGATTCAATTCATAATTCATGATTCATGATTCAATTCATGATTCATGATTCAAGTTTCAATTCATGATTTATGATTCAATTCATGATTCTTGATTCATGATTCATGATTCAATTCATGATTCATGATTCATGATTTATGATTCATAATTAAATTCATGATTCATGATTCATGATTCAATTCATGATTCATGATTCATGATTCATGATTCAATTCATGATTCATGATTCATGATTCATGATTCATGATTCAATTCATGATTCATGATTCAATTCATGATTCATGATTTATGATTCGATTCATGATTCATGATTCAATTCATGATTCATGATTCAATTCATGATTCATGATTCGATTCATGATTCATGATTCATGATTCATGATTCATGATTCAATTCATGACTCAATTCATGATTCATGATTCAATTTATTATTCATGATTCATGATTTAATTCATGATTCAATTCATGATTCATGATTCAATTCAGGATTCAATTCATGATTCATGATTCAATTCATGATTCACGATTCATGATTCAATTCATGATTCGATTCATGATTCATGATTCATGATTCACTTCATAATTCATGATTCATGATTCATGATTCATGATTCAATTCCTGATTCATGATTCAATTCATGTTTCATGATTCATGATTCGATTCATGATTCATGATTCATGATTCAATTCATGATTCATGATTCAATTCATGATTCATGATTCATGTTTCATGTCATGATTCATGATTCATGATTCAATTCATAATTCATGATTCATGATTCATGATTCAATTCATGATTTATGATTCATGATTCATGATTCAATTCAGGATTCATGATTCAATTCATGATTCATGATTCATGATTCATGATTCAATTCATGATTCATGATTCATGATTCATGATTCATGATTCGATTTATGATTCATGATTCATGATTCATGATTCATGATTCAATTCATGATTCATGATTCAATTCATGATTCATGATTCATGATTCATGATTCAATTCATGATTCATGATTCAATTCATGATTCATGATTCATGATTCGATTTATGATTCATGATTCATGATTCAATTCGTGATTCATGATTTAATTCATGACTCATGATTCATGATTCAATTCATGATTAAATTCATGATTCATGATTTATGATTCAATTCATGATTCATGATTCATGATTCAATTCATGATTCAATTCATGATTCATGATTCAATTCAGGATTCAATTCATGATTCATGATTCAATTCATGATTCATGATTCAATTCATGATTCATGATTCGATTCATGATTCATGATTCATGATTTATGATTCAATTCATAATTCATGATTCATGATTCATGATTGATGACTCATGATTCAATTCCTGATTCATGATTCAATTCATGTTTCATGATTCATGATTCGATTCATGATTCATGATGCAATTCATGATTCATGATTCATGATTCATGATTCAATTCATGATTCATGATTCATGATTCATGATTCATGATTCAATTCATGATTCATGATTCATGATTCAATTCTTGATTCATGATTTATGATTAAATTCATGATTCATGATTCATGAATTATGATTCAATTCAAGATTCATGATTCAGGATTCAATTCATGAATCATGATTCATGATTCAATTCATGATTCATGATTCATGGTTCAATTTATGATTCATGATTCATGATTCATGATTCAATTCATGATTCAATTTATGATTCTGGATTTAATTCATGATTCATGATTCAATTCTTGATTTATGATTCATGATTCAATTCATGATTCAATTCATGATTCATTATTCATGATTCATTTCATGATTCATGAGTCGATTCAAGATTCTTGATTCATGATTCAATTCATGATTCATGATTCATGATTCCTTTCATGATTCATGATTCGATTCAAGATTCTTGATTCATGATTTGATTCATGATTCATGATTCAATTCATGATTCATGATTCATGATTCATGATTCATGATTCAATTCATAATTCATGATTCATAATTCATGATTCATGATTCATGATTCAATTCATAATTCATGATTCATGATTAGATTCATGATTCTTGATTCATGATTCATGATTCAATTCATGATTCATGATTCCTGATTCATGATTCAATTCATGATTCATGATTCAATTCATGATTCAAGATTCATGATTCGATTCATGATTCATGATTCAATTCATAATTCATTATTCATGTTTCGATTCATGATTCAATTCATGATTCATGATTCGATTCATGATTCATGATTCAATTCATGATTCATGATTCATGATTCATGATTCAATCCATGATTCATGATTCAATTCATGATTCATGATTCATGATTCGATTCATGATTCATGATTTATGATTCAATTCATGATTCATGATTCATGATTTAATTCATGATTAATGATTCAATTCATGTTTCATGACTCATGATTCGATTCATAATTTATGATTCATGATTCAATTCATGATTCAATTCATGATTCATGATTCGATTCATGATTCATGATTCAATTCATGATTCATGATTCATGATTCAATCCATGATTCATGATTCATGATTTATGATTCATTTCATGATTCAATTCATGATTCATGATTCAATTCATGATTCATGATTCATGACATGATTCATGATTCATGATTTATGATTCATTTCATGATTCAATTCATGATTCATGATTCAATTCATGATTCATGATTCATGACATGATTCATGATTCATGATTCAATTCATGATTCATGATTCGTTTCATGATTCTTGATTCATGATTCATGATTTAATTCATGATTCATGATTCATGATTCAATTCATGATTCATGATTCATGATTCATGATTCATGATTCATGATTCATGATTCATGATTCAATTCATAATTCATGATTCATGATTCAATTCATGGTTTATGATTCATGATTCAATTCATGATTCATGATTCAATTCATGATTCATGATTCATGATTCATGATTCATGTTTTGATTCATGATTCATGATTCATGATTCATGATTCAATTCATGATTCATGATTCAATTCATGATTCATGATTCATGATTCAATTCACGATTCATGATTAATGATTCAATTCATGATTCATGATTCATGATTCATGATTCATGATTCAATTCATGATTCATGATTCATGATTTAATTCATGATTCATGATTCAATTCATGATTCATGATTCGATTCATGATTCTTGTTTCATGATTAATGATTCGATTCATGATTCATGATTCATGATTCGATTCATGATTCTTGTTTCATGATTCATGATTCGATTCATGATTCATGATTCATGATTCAATTCATAATTCATGATTCATGATTCATGATTCGATTCATGATTCTTGACTCATGATTCATGATTCGATTCATGATTCATGATTTATGATTCATGATTCAATTCATGATTCATGATTCATGAATAATGATTCATGATTCAATTCATAATTCATGATTCATGATTCATGATTCGATTCATGATTCATGATTCAATTCATGATTCATGATTCGATTCATGATTCATGATTCAATTCATGATTCATGATTCATAATTTAATTCATGATTCATGATTCAATTCACGATTCATGATTAAATTCATGATTTAATCCATGATTCATGATTCAATTCATGATTCATGATTCGATTTATGATTCATGATTTATGATTCAATTCATGATTCATGATTCATGATTTAATTCATGATTCATGATTCATGATTTATGATTCAATTCATGTTTCATGACTCAGGATTCGATTCATAATTCATGATTCATGATTCAATTCATGATTCATGATTCGATTCATGATTCATGATTCATGATTCAATTCATGATTCATGATTCATGATTCAATCCATGATTCATGATTCATGATTCATGATTCATTTCATGATTCAATTCATGATTTAATGATTCATGTTTCAATTCATGATTCATGATTCAATTCATGATTCATGATTCATGACATGATTCATGATTCAAATCATGATTCATGATTCAATTCATGATTCATGATTCGTTTCATGATTCTTGATTCATGATTCATGATTCGATTCATGATTCATGTTTCATGATTCAATTCATGATTCATGATTCATGATTCAATTCATGATTCATGATTCATGATTCATGATTCAATTCATAATTCATGATTCATGATTCATGATTCAATTCATGATTTATGATTCATGATTCAATTCATGATTCATGATTCATGATTCATGATTCAATTCATGATTCATGATTCAATTCATGATTCATGATTCATGATTCATGATTCATGTTTCGATTCATGATTCATGATTCATGATTCATGATTCAATTCATGATTCATGATTCAATTCATGATTCATGATTCAATTCATGATTCATGATTAATGATTCAATTCATAAATCATGATTCATGATTCAATTCATGATTCATGATTCATGATTCAATTCATGATTCATGATTCATGATTTAATTCATGATTCATGATTTATGATTAAATTCATGATTTAATTCATGATTCAATTTATGATTCATAATTCATGATTGAATTCATGATTCATGATTTATGATTCAATTCATGATTCATTATTCATGATTCATGATTCAATTCCTGATTCATGATTCAATTCATTAATCGATTCATGATTCAATTCATGATTCAATGAATGATTCATGATTCATGATTCGATCCATGATTCATGATTTAATTCATGATCCATGATTCATTTCATGATTCATATTTCATGATTCAATTCATGATTCATAATTCATGATTCATGATTCAAATCATTATTTTATAATTCATGATTCATGAATCAATTCATGATTAATAATTCATGATTCATGATTCGATTCATGATTTATGATTAAATTCATGATTCATGATTCATGAATTATGATTCAATTCAAGATTCATGATTCATGATTCAATTCATGATTCAATTCATGAATCATGATTCATGATTCAATTCATGATTCATGATTCATGGTTCAATTTATGATTCATGATTCATGATTCATGATTCAATTCATGATTCAATTTATGATTCTGGATTTAATTCATGATTCATGATTCAATTCATGATTTATGATTCATGATTCAATTCATGATTCATGATTCATGATTCATTATTCATGATTCATTTCATGATTCATGAGTCGATTCAAGATTCTTGATTCATGATTCAATTCATGATTCATGATTCATGATTCCTTTCATGATTCATGATTCGATTCAAGATTCTTGATTCATGATTTGATTCATGATTCATGATTCATGATTCAATTCATAATTCATGATTCATAATTCATGATTCATGATTCATGATTCAATTCATAATTCATGATTCATGATTCGATTCATGATTCTTGATTCATGATTCATGATTCAATTCATGATTCATGATTCATGATTCATGATTCAATTCATGATTCATGATTCAATTCATGATTCAAGATTCATGATTCGATTCATGATTCATAATTCAATTCATAATTCATTATTCATGTTTCAATTCATGATTCAATTCATGATTCATGATTCGATTCATGATTCATGATTCAATTCATGATTCATAATTCATGATTTATGATTCGATTCATGATTCATGATTCAATTCATGATTTGTGATTCATTTCATGATTCATGATTCATAATTCATGATTCAATCCATGATTCATGATTCAATTCATGATTCATGATTCATGATTCGATTCATGATTCATGATTTATGATTCAATTCATGATTCATGATTCATGATTTAATTCATGATTCATGATTCAATTCATGTTTCATGACTCATGATTCGATTCATAATTCATGATTCATGATTCAATTCATGATTCAATTCATGATTCATGATTCGATTCATGATTCATGATTCAATTCATGATTCATGATTCATGATTCAATCCATGATTCATGATTCATGATTCATGATTCATTTCATGATTCAATTCATGATTCATGATTCAATTCATGATTCATGATTCATGACATGATTCATGATTCAATTCATGATTCATGATTCATGACATGATTCATGATTCAATTCATGATTCATGATTCAATTCATGATTCATGATTCGTTTCATGATTCTTGATTCATGATTCATGATTCAATTCATGATTCATGATTCATGATTCATGATTGATGATTTATGATTCATGATTCAATTCATAATTCATGATTCATGATTCAATTCATGGTTTATGATTCATGATTCAATTCATGATTCATGATTCATGATTCATGATTCATGATTCATGATTCATGATTCAATTCATGATTCATGATTCAATTCATGATTCATGATTCATGATTCATGATTCATGTTTTGATTCATGATTCATGATTCATGATTCATGATTCAATTCATGATTCATGATTCAATTCATGATTCATGATTCATGATTCAATTCACGATTCATGATTAATGATTCAATTCATGATTCATGATTCATGATTCATGATTCATGATTCAATTCATGATTCATGATTCATGATTCAATTCATGATTCATGATTCAATTCATGATTCATGATTCGATTCATGATTCTTGTTTCATGATTAATGATTCGATTCATGATTCATGATTCATGATTCTTGATTCGATTCATGATTCTTGTTTCATGATTCATGATTCGATTCATGATTCATGATTCATGATTCATGATTCAATTCATGATTCATGATTCATGAATAATGATTCATGATTCAATTCATAATTCATGATTCATGATTCATAATTCGATTCATGATTCATGATTCAATTCATGATTCATGATTCATGATTCATTATTCAATTCATGATTCAAGATTCATGATTCGATTCATGATACATGATTCGATTCATGATTCATGATTCGATTCATGATTCATGATTCAATTCATGATTCATGATTCGATTCATGATTCATGATTCAATTCATGATTCATGATTCATAATTTAATTCATGATTCATGATTCAATTCATGATTCATGATTAAATTCATGATTCAATCCATGATTTATGATTCAATTCATGATTCATGATTCATGATTCGATTCATGATTCATGATTTATGATTCAATTCATGATTCATGATTCATGATTTAATTCATGATTCATGATTCATGATTCATGATTTATGATTCAATTCATGTTTCATGACTCATGATTCGATTCATAATTCATGATTCATGATTCAATTCATGATTCATGATTCGATTCATGATTCATGATTCATGATTCAATTCATGATTCATGATTCATGATTCAATCCATGATTCATGATTCATGATTCATGATTCATTTCATGATTCAATTCATGATTCATGATTCATGTTTCAATTCATGATTCATGATTCAATTCATGATTCATGATTCATGACATGATTCATGATTCAAATCATGATTCATGATTCAATTCATGATTCATGATTCGTTTCATGATTCTTGATTCATGATTCATGATTCGATTCATGATTCATGATTCATGATTCAATTCATGATTCATGATTCATGATTCAATTCATGATTCATGATTCATGATTCATGATTCATGATTCAATTCATAATTCATGATTCATGATTCATGATTCAATTCATGATTTATGATTCATGATTCAATTCATGATTCATGATTCATGATTCATGATTCATGATTCAATTCATGATTCATGATTCAATTCATGATTCATGATTCATGATTCATGATTCATGTTTCGATTCATGATTCATGATTCATGATTCATGATTCAATTCATGATTCATGATTCAATTCATGATTCATGATTCATGATTCAATTCATGATTCATGATTAATGATTCAATTCATAAATCATGATTCATGATTCATGATTCATGATTCATGATTCAATTCATGATTCATGATTCATGATTCAATTCATGATTCATGATTCATGATTCAATTCATGATTCATGATTTGATTCATGATTCTTGTTTCATGATTCATGATTCGATTCATGATTCATGATTCATGATTCATGATATATGATTCATGATTCAATTCGTAATTCATGATTCATGATTCATGTTTCGATTCATGATTCTTGACTCATGATTCATGATTCGATTCATGATTCATGATTCAATTTGTGATTTATGATTCATGATTCAATTCATGATTCATGATTCATGATTCATGTCATGATTCATGATTCGATTCAAGATTCTTGATTCATGATTCAATTCATGATTCATGATTCATGATTCATGATTCATTTCATGATTCATGATTCGATTCAAGATTCTTGATTCATGATTCGATTCATGATTCATGATTCATGATTCAATTCATGATTCATGATTCGATTCATGATTCTTGATTCATGATTCATGATTCGATTCATGATTCATGATTCATGATTCAATTCATGATTCATGATTCATGATTCATGATTCAATTCATGATTCAAGATTTATGATTCGATTCATGATTCCTGATTCAATTAATGATTCATGATTCATGTTTTGATTCATAATTCAATTCATGATTCATGATTCGATTCATGATTCATGATTCAATTCATGATTCATAATTCATGATTTATGATTCGATTCATGATTCATGATTCAATTCATGATTCATGATTCATGTTTCGATTCATGATTCAATTCATGATTCATGATTCGATTCATGATTCATGATTCAATTCATGATTCATAATTCATTATTTATGATTTGATTCATGATTTATGATTCAATTCATGATTCATGATTCATGATTCATGATTCATGATTCAATTCATGATTCATAATTCATGATTCATGATTCAATTAATGATTCATGATTCAATTCATGTTTCATGATTCATGATTCGATTCATGATTCATGATTCATAATTCAATTCATGATTCATGATTCGATTCATGATTCATGATTCGTGTTTCATTTCATGATTCATGATTCATGATTCAATTCATGATTCATGATTCATGATTCAATTCATGATTTATGATTCATGATTCAATTCATGATTCATGATTCATGATTCAATTTATTATTCATGATTCATGATTTAATTCATGATTCAATTCATGATTCATGATTAAATTCAGGAATCAATTCATGATTCATGATTCATGATTCAATTCATGATTCATGATTCATGATTCATGATTCGATTCATGATTCATGATTCATGATTCAATTCATGATTCATGATTCGATTCATGATTCATGATTCGTGTTTCATTTCATGATTCATGATTCATGATTCAATTCATGATTCATGATTCATGATTCAATTCATGATTTATGATTCATGATTCAATTCATGATTCAATTCATGATTCATGATTCATGATTCAATTTATTATTCATGATTCATGATTTAATTCATGATTCAATTCATGATTCATGATTAAATTCAGGAATCAATTCATGATTCATGATTCATGATTCAATTCATGATTCATGTTTCATGACTCATGATTCGATTCATAATTCATGATTCATGATTCAATTCATGATTCAATTCATGATTCATGATTCGATTCATGATTCATGATTCATGATTCAATTCATGATTCATGATTCAATTCATGATTCATGATTCATGATTCATTTCATGATTCAATTCATGATTCAATTCATGATTCATGATTCAATTCATGATTCATGATTCATGACATGATTTATGATTCAATTCATGATTCATGATTCAATTCATGATTCATGATTCGTTTTATGATTCTTGATTCATGATTCATGATTCAATTCATGATTCATGATTCATGATTCATGATTCAATTCATGATTCATGATTCATGATTCATGATTCATGATTCAATTCATAATTCATGATTCATGATTCAATTCATGATTCATGATTCATGATTCGAATCATGATTCATGATTCATGATTCATGATTCATGATTCAGTTTATGATTCATGATTCATGATTTAATTCATGATTCGTGATTCATGATTCAATTCATGATTCATGATTTAATTCATGATTCGATTCATGATTCATGATTCATGATTCAATTCATGATTCATTATTCATGATTCATGATTCATGATTCATGATTCATGATTCAATTCATGATTCATGATTTAATTCATGATTCCTAATTCATGATTCATGATTCAATTCATGATTCATGATTCAATTCTAGATTTGAATCCTGATTCAATTCATGATTCATGATTCATGATTCAATTCACGATTCATGATTCATGATTCAATTCATGATTCATGATTCATTATTCAATTCATGATTCATGATTCATGATTCATGATTCATGATTAGATTCATGATTCATGATTCATGATTCAATTCATGATTCATGATTCATGATTCAATTCATGATTCATGATTTGTTTCATGATTCTTGATTCATGATTCATGATTCATGATTCAATTCATGATTCATGATTCTATTCTAATTCATGATTCATGATTCATGATTCGATTCATGATTCATGATTCATGATTCAGTTCATAATTCATGATTCATGATTCAATTCATAATTTATGATTCATGATTCAATTCATGATTCATGATTCATGATTCATGATTCAAATTATGATTCATGATTCAATTCATGATTCATGATTCATGATTCATATCATGATTTATGATTCATGATTCATGATTCATGATTCATGATTCATGATTCAATTCATGATTCATGATTCAATTCATGATTCATGATTCATGATTCAATTCATGATTCATGATTCGATTCATGATTTTTGATTCATGATTCATGATTCGAATCATGATTCAATTCATGATTCATGATTCATGATTCAATTCATGATTCATGATTCAATTCATGATTCATGATTCATGATTCAATTCATGATTCATGATTCGATTCATGATTCATGATTCGATTCATGATTCATGATTCATGATTCAATTCATGATTCATGATTTATGGTTCAATTTATGATTCATGAATCATGATTCATGATTCAATTCATGATTTATGATTCATGATTCAATTCATGATTCATGATTCATGATTCATGATTCATGATTCATGATTCATGATTCATGATTCGATTCAAGATTCTTGATTCATGATTCGATTCATGATTCATGATTCATGATTCATGATTCATTTAATGATTCATGATTCGATTCAAGATCCTTGATTATTGATTTGATTCATGATTCATGATTCATGATTCAATTCATGATTCATGAATTATGATTCATGATTCAATTCATAATTCATGATTCATAATTCATGATTCATGATTCATGCTTCATGATTCAATTCATGATTCATGATTCGATTCATGATTCTTGATTCATGATTCGATTCATGATTCAATTCATGATTCATGATTCGATTCATGATTCTTGATTCATGATTCGATTCATGATTCTTGATTCATGATTCGATTCATGATTCATGATTCATGATTCAATTTATGATTCATGATTCATGATTCATGATTCAATTCATGATTCAAGATTCATGATTCGATTCATGATTCCTGATTCAATTAATGATTCATGATTCATGTTGCGATTCATAATTCAATTCATGATTCATGATTCGATTCATGATTCATGATTCAATTCATGATTCATAATTCATGATTTATGATTTGATTCATGATTCATGATTCAATTCATGATTCATAATTCATTATTTATGATTTGATTCATGATTCATGATTCAATTCATGATTCATGATTCATGATTCAATTCATGATTCATGATTCAATTCATGATTCATGATTCATGATTCATGTTTCGATTCATGATTCATGATTCATGATTCATGATTCAATTCATGATTCATGATTCAATTCATGATTCATGATTCATGATTCAATTCATGATTCATGATTAATGATTCAATTCATAAATCATGATTCATGATTCATGATTCATGATTCATGATTCATGATTCAATTCATGATTCATGATTCAATTCATGATTCATGATTCGTTTCATGATTCTTGATTCATGATTCATGATTCGATTCATGATTCATGATTCATGATTCAATTCATGATTCATGATTCATGATTCAATTCATGATTCATGATTCATGATTCATGATTCAATTCATAATTCATGATTCATGATTCAATTCATGATTTATGATTCATGATTCAATTCATGATTCATGATTCATGATTCATGATTCATGATTCAATTCATGATTCATGATTCAATTCATGATTCATGATTCATGTTTCGATTCATGATTCATGATTCATGATTCATGATTCAATTCATGATTCATGAATCAATTGATGATTCATGATTCATGATTCAATTCATGATTCATGATTAATGATTCAATTCATAAATCATGATTCATGATTCATGATTCATGATTCATGATTCATGATTCATGATTCAATTCATGATTCATGATTCATGATTCAATTCATGATTCATGATTCATGATTCAATTCATGATTCATGATTCGATTCATGATTCTTGTTTCATGATTCATGATTCATGATTCATGATTCATGATTCATGATTCAATTCATGATTCATGATTCATGATTCAATTCATGATTCATGATTCATGATTCAATTCATGATTCATGATTCGATTCATGATTCTTGTTTCATGATTCATGATTCGATTCATGATTCATGATTCATGATTCATGATTCATGATTCATGATTCAATTCATAATTCATGATTCATGATTCGATTCATGATTCTTGACTCATGATTCATGATTCGATTCATGATTCATGATCATGATTCATGATTCAATTCATGATTCATGATTCATGAATAATGATTCATGATTCAATTCATAATTCATGATTCATGATTCGATTCATGATTCATGATTCAATTCATGATTCATGATTCAATTCATGATTCATGATTCATGATTCGATTCATGATTCAGTTTATGATTCATGATTCATGATTTAATTCATGATTCATGATTCATGATTCAATTTATGATTCAATTCATGATTCATGATTTAATTCATGATTCGATTCATGATTCATGATTCATGATTCAATTCATGATTCATTATTCATGATTCATGATTCATGATTCATGATTCAATTCATGATTCATGATTTAATTCATGATTCCTAATTCATGATTCATGATTCAATTCATGATTCATGATTCAATTCTAGGTTTGAATCCTGATTCAATTCATGATTCATGATTCATGATTCAATTCACGATTCATGATTCATGATTCATGATTCAATTCATGATTCATGATTCATTATTCAATTCATGATTCATGATTCATGATTCATGATTAGATTCATGATTCATGATTCATGATTCATGATTCAATTCATGATTCATGATTCATGATTCAATTCATGATTCATGATTCGTTTCATGATTCTTGATTCATGATTCATGATTCATGATTCAATTCATGATTCATGATTCTATTCTAATTCATGATTCATGATTCATGATTCGATTCAAGATTCATGATTCATGATTCATGATTCAATTCATGATTCATGATTCATGATTCATGATTCAATATTCATGATTCATGATTCAGTTCATAATTCATGATTCATGATTCATGATTCAATTCATAATTTATGATTCATGATTCAATTCATGATTCATGATTCATGATTCATGATTCAAATTATGATTCATGATTCAATTCATGATTCATGATTCATGATTCAATTCATGATTTATGATTCATGATTCATGATTTGATTCATGATTCATGATTCATGATTCATGATTCAAATTATGATTCATGATTCAATTCATGATTCATGATTCATGATTCGATTCATGATTCAATTCATGATTCATGATTCGATTCATGATTCATGATTCATGATTCAATTCATGATTCATGATTCAATTCATGATTCATGATTCGATTCATGATTCATGATTCATGATTCAATTCATGATTCATGATTTATGGTTCAATTTACGATTCATGAATCATGATTCATGATTCAATTCATGATTCAATTTATGATACTGGATTTAATTCATGATTCATGATTCATGATTCATGATTCAATTCATGATTCATGATTCATGATTCATGATTCATTTCATGATTCATGATTCGATTCAAGATTCTTGATTCATGATTCGATTCATGATTCATGATTCATGATTCAATTCATGATTCATGATTCATGATTCATGATTCAATTCATAATTCATGATTCATAATTCATGATTCATGATTCATGATTCAATTCATAATTCATGATTCATGCCTTATGATACAATTCATGATTCATGATTCGAATCATAATTCTTGATTCATGATTCGATTCATGATTCTTGATTCATGATTCATGATTCAATTCATGATTCAAGATTCATGATTCGATTCATGATTCCTGATTCAATTAATGATTCATGATTCATGTTTCGATTCATAATTCAATTCATGATTCATGATTCGATTCATGATTCATGATTCAATTCATGATTCATAATTCATGATTTATGATTCGATTCATGATTCATGATTCAATTCATGATTCATGATTCATGTTTCGATTCATGATTCAATTCATGATTCATGATTCGATTCATGATTCATGATTCAATTCATGATTCATTATTTATGATTCGATTCATGATTCATGATTCAATTCATGATTCATGATTCATGATTCAATTCATGATTCATAATTCATGATTCATGATTCAATTCATGATTCATGATTCAATTCATGTTTCATGATTCATGATTCATGATTCAATTCATGATTCATGATTCGATTCATGATTCATGATTCGTGTTTCATTTCATGATTCATGATTCATGATTCAATTCATGATTCATGATTCATGATTCAATTCATGATTTATGATTCATGATTTAATTCATGATTCAATTCATGATTCATGATTCATGATTCAATTTATTATTCATGATTCATGATTTAATTCATGATTCAATTCATGATTCATGATTAAATTCAGGAATCAATTCATGATTCATGATTCATGATTCAATTCATGATTCATGATTCATGATTCGATTCATGATTCATGATTCATGATTCATGATTCAATTCATAATTCATGATTCATGATTCATGATTCATGATTCAATTCCTGATTCATGATTCAATTCATGATTCATAATTTATGATTCATGATTTAATTCATGATTCATGATTCAATTTATGATTCATGATTTGATTTATCATTCATGATTTATGATTCAATTTATGATTCATGATTCATGATTCAATTCATGATTCATGATTCATGATTCATGATTCAATTTATTATTCATGAATTATGATTCATGATTTAATTCATGATTCATGATTCAATTCATGATTCATGATTAGATTCATGATTTTTGATTCATGATTCGATTCATGATACATGATTCGATTCATGATTCATGATTCGATTCATGATTCATGATTCAATTCATGATTCATGATTCGATTCATGATTCATGATTCAATTCATGATTCATGATTCATAATTTAATTCATGATTCATGATTCAATTCATGATTCATGATTAAATTCATGATTCAATCCATGATTTATGATTCAATTCATGATTCATGATTCATGATTCGATTCATGATTCATGATTTATGATTCAATTCATGATTCATGATTCATGATTTAATTCATGATTCATGATTCATGATTCATGATTTATGATTCAATTCATGTTTCATGACTCATGATTCGATTCATAATTCATGATTCATGATTCAATTCATGATTCATGATTCGATTCATGATTCATGATTCATGTTTCAATTCATGATTCATGATTCAATTCATGATTCATGATTCATGACATGATTCATGATTCAAATCATGATTCATGATTCAATTCATGATTCATGATTCGTTTCATGATTCTTGATTCATGATTCATGATTCGATTCATGATTCATGATTCATGATTCAATTCATGATTCATGATTCATGATTCAATTCATGATTCATGATTCATGATTCATGATTCATGATTCAATTCATAATTCATGATTCATGATTCATGATTCAATTCATGATTTATGATTCATGATTCAATTCATGATTCATGATTCATGATTCATGATTCATGATTCAATTCATGATTCATGATTCAATTCATGATTCATGATTCATGATTCATGATTCATGTTTCGATTCATGATTCATGATTCATGATTCATGATTCAATTCATGATTCATGATTCAATTCATGATTCATGATTCATGATTCAATTCATGATTCATGATTCATGATTCAATTCATGATTCATGATTTGATTCATGATTCTTGTTTCATGATTCATGATTCGATTCATGATTCATGATTCATGATATATGATTCATGATTCAATTCATAATTCATGATTCATGATTCATGTTTCGATTCATGATTCTTGACTCATGATTCATGATTCGATTCATGATTCATGATTCAATTTGTGATTTATGATTCATGATTCAATTCATGATTCATGATTCATGATTCATGTCATGATTCATGATTCGATTCAAGATTCTTGATTCATGATTCAATTCATGATTCATGATTCATGATTCATTTCATGATTCATGATTCGATTCAAGATTCTTGATTCATGATTCGATTCATGATTCATGATTCATGATTCAATTCATGATTCATGATTCGATTCATGATTCTTGATTCATGATTCATGATTCGATTCATGATTCATGATTCATGATTCAATTCATGATTCATGATTCATGATTCATGATTCAATTCATGATTCAAGATTTATGATTCGATTCATGATTCCTGATTCAATTAATGATTCATGATTCATGTTTTGATTCATAATTCAATTCATGATTCATGATTCGATTCATGATTCATGATTCAATTCATGATTCATAATTCATGATTTATGATTCGATTCATGATTCATGATTCAATTCATGATTCATGATTCATGTTTCGATTCATGATTCAATTCATGATTCATGATTCGATTCATGATTCATGATTCAATTCATGATTCATAATTCATTATTTATGATTTGATTCATGATTTATGATTCAATTCTTGATTCTTGATTCATGATTCATGATTCATGATTCAATTCATGATTCATAATTCATGATTCATGATTCAATTCATGATTCATGATTCAATTCATGTTTCATGATTCATGATTCGATTCATGATTCATAATTCAATTCATGATTCATGATTCGATTCATGATTCATGATTCGTGTTTCATTTCATGATTCATGATTCATGATTCAATTCATGATTCATGATTCATGATTCAATTCATGATTTATGATTCATGATTCAATTCATGATTCATGATTCATGATTCAATTTATTATTCATGATTCATGATTTAATTCATGATTCAATTCATGATTCATGATTAAATTCAGGAATCAATTCATGATTCATGATTCATGATTCAATTCATGATTCATGATTCATGATTCATGATTCGATTCATGATTCATGATTCATGATTCAATTCATGATTCATGATTCGATTCATGATTCATGATTCGTGTTTCATTTCATGATTCATGATTCATGATTCAATTCATGATTCATGATTCATGATTCAATTCATGATTTATGATTCATGATTCAATTCATGATTCAATTCATGATTCATGATTCATGATTCAATTTATTATTCATGATTCATGATTTAATTCATGATTCAATTCATGATTCATGATTAAATTCAGGAATCAATTCATGATTCATGATTCATGATTCAATTCATGATTCATGTTTCATGACTCATGATTCGATTCATAATTCATGATTCATGATTCAATTCATGATTCAATTCATGATTCATGATTCGATTCATGATTCATGATTCATGATTCAATTCATGATTCATGATTCAATCCATGATTCATGATTCATGATTCATTTCATGATTCAATTCATGATTCATGATTCAATTCATGATTCATGATTCAATTCATGATTCATGATTCATGACATGATTTATGATTCAATTCATGATTCATGATTCAATTCATGATTCATGATTCGTTTCATGATTCTTGATTCATGATTCATGATTCAATTCATGATTCATGATTCATGATTCATGATTCAATTCATGATTCATGATTCATGATTCATGATTCATGATTCAATTCATAATTCATGATTCATGATTCATGATTCAATTCATGGTTTATGATTCATGATTCGAATCATGATTCATGATTCATGATTCATGATTCATGATTCATGATTCAATTCATGATTCATGATTCATGATTCATGATTCATGATTCAATTCATAATTCATGATTCATGATTCATGATTCAATTCATGGTTTATGATTCATGATTCGAATCATGATTCATGATTCATGATTCATGATTCATGATTCAGTTTATGATTCATGATTCATGATTTAATTCATGATTCGTGATTCATGATTCAATTCATGATTCAATTCATGATTCATGATTTAATTCATGATTCGATTCATGATTCATGATTCATGATTCAATTCATGATTCATTATTCATGATTCATGATTCATGATTCATGATTCAATTCATGATTCATGATTTAATTCATGATTCCTAATTCATGATTCATGATTCAATTCATGATTCATGATTCAATTCTAGATTTGAATCCTGATTCAATTCATGATTCATGATTTAATTCACGATTCATGATTCATGATTCAATTCATGATTCATGATTCATTATTCAATTCATGATTCATGATTCATGATTCATGATTCATGATTAGATTCATGATTCATGATTCATGATTCATGATTCAATTCATGATTCATGATTCATGATTCAATTCATGATTCATGATTTGTTTCATGATTCTTGATTCATGATTCATGATTCATGATTCAATTCATGATTCATGATTCTATTCTAATTCATGATTCATGATTCATGATTCGATTCATGATTCATGATTCATGATTCAGTTCATAATTCATGATTCATGATTCATGATTCAATTCATAATTTATGATTCATGATTCAATTCATGATTCATGATTCATGATTCATGATTCAAATTATGATTCATGATTCAATTCATGATTCATGATTCATGATTCATATCATGATTTATGATTCATGATTCATGATTCATGATTCATGATTCATGATTCATGATTCAATTCATGATTCATGATTCAATTCATGATTCATGATTCATGATTCAATTCATGATTCATGATTCGATTCATGATTTTTGATTCATGATTCATGATTCGATTCATGATTCAATTCATGATTCATGATTCATGATTCAATTCATGATTCATGATTCAATTCATGATTCATGATTCATGATTCAATTCATGATTCATGATTCGATTCATGATTCATGATTCGATTCATGATTCATGATTCATGATTCAATTCATGATTCATGATTTATGGTTCAATTTATGATTCATGAATCATGATTCATGATTCAATTCATGATTTATGATTCATGATTCAATTCATGATTCATGATTCATGATTCATGATTCATGATTCATGATTCATGATTCGATTCAAGATTCTTGATTCATGATTCGATTCATGATTCATGATTCATGATTCATGATTCATTTCATGATTCATGATTCGATTCAAGATTCTTGATTATTGATTTGATTCATGATTCATGATTCATGATTCAATTCATGATTCATGAATTATGATTCATGATTCAATTCATAATTCATGATTCATAATTCATGATTCATGATTCATGATTCATGATTCAATTCATAATTCATGATTCATGCTTCATGATTCAATTCATGATTCATGATTCGATTCATGATTCTTGATTCATGATTCGATTCATGATTCTTGATTCATGATTCGATTCATGATTCATGATTCATGATTCAATTTATGATTCATGATTCATGATTCATGATTCAATTCATGATTCAAGATTCATGATTCGATTCATGATTCCTGATTCAATTAATGATTCATGATTCATGTTGCGATTCATAATTCAATTCATGATTCATGATTCGATTCATGATTCATGATTCAATTCATGATTCATAATTCATGATTTATGATTCGATTCATGATTCATGATTCAATTCATGATTCATGATTCATGTTTCGATTCATGATTCGATTCATGATTCATGATTCAATTCATGATTCATAATTCATTATTTATGATTTGATTCATGATTCATGATTCAATTCATGATTCATGATTCATGATTCAATTCATGATTCATGATTCAATTCATGATTCATGATTCATGATTCATGATTCATGTTTCGATTCATGATTCATGATTCATGATTCATGATTCAATTCATGATTCATGATTCAATTCATGATTCATGATTCATGATTCAATTCATGATTCATGATTAATGATTCAATTCATAAATCATGATTCATGATTCATGATTCATGATTCATGATTCATGATTCAATTCATGATTCATGATTCAATTCATGATTCATGATTCGTTTCATGATTCTTGATTCATGATTCATGATTCGATTCATGATTCATGATTCATGATTCAATTCATGATTCATGATTCATGATTCAATTCATGATTCATGATTCATGATTCATGATTCAATTCATAATTCATGATTCATGATTCATGATTCAATTCATGATTTATGATTCATGATTCAATTCATGATTCATGATTCATGATTCATGATTCATGATTCAATTCATGATTCATGATTCAATTCATGATTCATGATTCATGTTTCGATTCATGATTCATGATTCATGATTCATGATTCAATTCATGATTCATGATTCAATTCATGATTCATGATTCATGATTCAATTCATGATTCATGATTAATGATTCAATTCATAAATCATGATTCATGATTCATGATTCATGATTCATGATTCATGATTCATGATTCAATTCATGATTCATGATTCATGATTCAATTCATGATTCATGATTCATGATTCAATTCATGATTCATGATTCGATTCATGATTCTTGTTTCATGATTCATGATTCGATTCATGATTCATGATTCATGATTCGATTCATGATTCTTGACTCATGATTCATGATTCGATTCATGATTCATGATTCATGATTCATGATTCAATTCATGATTCATGATTCAATTCATGATTCATGATTCATGAATAATGATTCATGATTCAATTCATAATTCATGATTCATGATTCGATTCATGATTCATGATTCAATTCATGATTCATGATTCAATTCATGATTCATGATTCATGATTCGATTCATGATTCAGTTTATGATTCATGATTCATGATTTAATTCATGATTCATGATTCATGATTCAATTTATGATTCAATTCATGATTCATGATTTAATTCATGATTCGATTCATGATTCATGATTCATGATTCAATTCATGATTCATTATTCATGATTCATGATTCATGATTCATGATTCAATTCATGATTCATGATTTAATTCATGATTCCTAATTCATGATTCATGATTCAATTCATGATTTATGATTCAATTCTAGGTTTGAATCCTGATTCAATTCATGATTCATGATTCATGATTCAATTCACGATTCATGATTCATGATTCATGATTCAATTCATGATTCATGATTCATTATTCAATTCATGATTCATGATTCATGATTCATGATTAGATTCATGATTCATGATTCATGATTCATGATTCAATTCATGATTCATGATTCATGATTCAATTTATGATTCATGATTCGTTTCATGATTCTTGATTCATGATTCATGATTCATGATTCAATTCATGATTCATGATTCTATTCTAATTCATGATTCATGATTCATGATTCGATTCATGATTCATGATTCATGATTCATGATTCAATTCATGATTCATGATTCATGATTCATGATTCAATATTCATGATTCATGATTCAGTTCATAATTCATGATTCATGATTCATGATTCAATTCATAATTTATGATTCATGATTCAATTCATGATTCATGATTCATGATTCATGATTCAAATTATGATTCATGATTCAATTCATGATTCATGATTCATGATTCAATTCATGATTTATGATTCATGATTCATGATTTGATTCATGATTCATGATTCATGATTCATGATTCATGATTCAAATTATGATTCATGATTCAATTCATGATTCATGATTCGAATCATGATTCAATTCATGATTCATGATTCATGATTCAATTCATGATTCATGATTCGATTCATGATTCATGATTCAATTCATGATTCATGATTCAATTCATGATTCATGATTCGATTCATGATTCATGATTCATGATTCAATTCATGATTCATGATTTATGGTTCAATTTATGATTCATGAATCATGATTCATGATTCAATTCATGATTCAATTTATGATACTGGATTTAATTCATGATTCATGATTCATGATTCATGATTCAATTCATGATTCATGATTCATGATTCATGATTCATTTCATGATTCATGATTCGATTCAAGATTCTTGATTCATGATTCGATTCATGATTCATGATTCATGATTCAATTCATGATTCATGATTCATGATTCATGATTCAATTCATAATTCATGATTCATAATTCATGATTCATGATTCATGATTCATGATTCAATTCATAATTCATGATTCATGCCTTATGATTCAATTCATGATTCATAATTCGAATCATGATTCTTGATTCATGATTCATGATTCGATTCATGATTCTTGATTCATGATTCATGATTCGATTCATGATTCATGATTCATGATTCAATTCATGATTCATGATTCATGATTCATGATTCAATTCATGATTCAAGATTCATGATTCGATTCATGATTCCTGATTCAATTAATGATTCATGATTCATGTTTCGATTCATAATTCAATTCATGATTCATGATTCGATTCATGATTCATGATTCAATTCATGATTCATAATTCATGATTTATGATTCGATTCATGATTCATGATTCAATTCATGATTCATGATTCATGTTTCGATTCATGATTCAATTCATGATTCATGATTCGATTCATGATTCATGATTCAATTCATGATTCATAATTCATTATTTATGATTCGATTCATGATTCATGATTCAATTCATGATTCATGATTCATGATTCAATTCATGATTCATAATTCATGATTCATGATTCAATTCATGATTCATGATTCAATTCATGTTTCATGATTCATGATTCAATTCATGATTCATGATTCAATTCATGATTCATGATTCAATTCATGATTCATGATTCGTGTTTCATTTCATGATTCATGATTCATGATTCAATTCATGATTCATGATTCATGATTCAATTCATGATTCATGATTCAATTTATTATTCATGATTCATGATTTAATTCATGATTCAATTCATGATTCATGATTAAATTCAGGAATCAATTCATGATTCATGATTCATGATTCAATTCATGATTCATGATTCATGATTCATGATTCGATTCATGATTCATGATTCATGATTCATGATTCAATTCATAATTCATGATTCATGATTCATGATTCATGATTCAATTCCTGATTCATGATTCAATTCATGATTCATAATTTATGATTCATGATTCAATTCATGATTCATGATTCAATTTATGATTCATGATTTGATTTATCATTCATGATTTATGATTCAATTTATGATTCATGATTCATGATTCAATTCATGATTCATGATTCATGATTCATGATTCAATTTATTATTCATGAATTATGATTCATGATTTAATTCATGATTCATGATTCAATTCATGATTCATGATTAGATTCATGATTTTTGATTCATGATTCATGATTCGATTCATGATTCATGATTCACTTCATGATTCATGATTCATTTCATGATTCATGATTCATGATTCATGATTCATGATTCAATTCATAATTCATGATTCATGATTCAATTCATGATTCATGATTCAATTCATGATTCTTGATTCATGATTCATGATTCATAATTCAATCCATAATTCATGATTCATGATTCATGATTCAATTCATGATTTATGATTCATGATTCAATTCATGATTCATGATTCATGATTCAATTCATGATTCATGATTCAATTCATGATTCCTGATTCAATTCATGATTCATGATTCATGATTCATGATTCATGATTCATGATTCAATTCATAATTCATGATTCATGATTCATGATTCATGATTCAATTCCTGATTCATGATTCAATTCATGATTCATAATTTATGATTCATGATTCAATTCATGATTCATGATTCAATATTCATGATTCATGATTCAATTTATGATTCATGATTTGATTTATCATTCATGATTTATGATTCAATTCATGATTCATGATTCAATTCATGATTCAAGATTCATGATTCGATTCATGATTCATGATTCGATTCATGATTCATGATTCAATTCATGATTCATGATTCATTATTCGATTCATGATTCAATTCATGATTCATGATTCGATTCATGATTCATGATTCATGATTCATGATTTAATTCATGATTCATGATTTAATTCATGATTCATGATTCATGATTCAATTCATGATTCAATTCATGATTCATGATTCAATTCATGATTCATGTTTTAATTCATGATTCATGATTCGATTCATGATTCATGATTCATGATTCAATTCATGATTCATGATTCATGATTCATGATTCATGATTCATGATTCAATTCATGATTCATGATTCAATTCATGATTACTAATTCATGATTCATGATTCAATTCATGATTCATGATTCAATTCTAGATTCAAATCCTGATTCAATTCATGATTCATAATTCATGACTCAATTCAAGATTCATGATTCATGATTCAATTCATGATTCATGATTCAATTCTAGATTCGAATCCTGATTCAATTCATGATTCATGATTTATTATTCAATTCATGATTCATGATTCATGATTCATGATTCATGATTAGATTCATGATTCATGATTCATGATTCATGATTCAATTCATGATTCATGATTCAATTCATGATTCATGATTCATTTCATGATTCTTGATTCATGATTCATGATTCATGATTCGATTCATGATTCATGATTCAATTCATGATTCATGATTCATTATTCAATTCATGATTCATGATTCATAATTCATGATTCATGATTCAATTCATAATTCATGATTCATGATTCATGATTCAATTCATAATTTATGATTCATGATTCATGATTCACTTCATGATTCATGATTCATGATTCATGATTCATGATTCAATTCATGATTCATGATTCATGATTCATGATTCAATTCATAATTCATGATTCATGATTCATGATTTAATTCATGATTCATGATTCAATTCATGATTCTTGATTCATGATTCATGATTCAATTCATAATTCATGATTCATGATTCATGATTCAATTCATGATTTATGATTCATGATTCAATTCATGATTCATGATTCATGATTCATGATTCAATTCATGATTCATGGTTCAATTCATGATTCATGATTCATGATTCATGATTCATGATTCGAATTATGATTCATGATTCAATTTATGATTCATGATTCAATTCATGATTCATGATATATGATTCGATTCATGATTCATGATTCAATTCATGATTCATGATTCAATTCATGATTCATGATTCATGATTCATGATTCATGATTCAATTCATGATTCAATTCATGATTAATGATTCATGATTCAATTTATTATTCATGATTCATGATTTAATTCATGATTCAATTCATGATTCATGATTCAATTCAGGATTCAATTCATGATTCATGATTCATGATTCAATTCATGATTCATGATTCAATTCATGATTCATGATTCATGATTCATGATTCAATTCATAATTCATGATTCATGATTCATGATTCATGATTCAATTCCTGATTCATGATTCAATTCATGATTCAATTTATTATTCATGATTCATGATTTAATTCATGATTCAATTCATGATTCATGATTCAATTCAGGATTCAATTCATGATTCATGATTCATGATTCATGATTCAATTCATGATTCATGATTCAATTCATGATTCATGATTCATGATTCATGATTCAATTCATAATTCATGATTCATGATTCATGATTCATGATTCAATTCCTGATTCATGATTCAATTCATGATTCATAATTTATGATTCATGATTCAATTCATGATTCATGATTCAAGATTCATGATTCATGATTCAATTTATGATTCATGATTTGATTTATCATTCATGATTTATGATTCAATTCATGATTCATGATTCATGATTCAATTCATGATTCATGATTCATGATTTAATTCATGATTCATGATTCATGATTCTATTCATGATTCATGATTCAATTCATGATTCATGATTTAATTCATGATTCATGATTCGATTCATGATTCATGATTCATGATTCAATTCATGATTCATGATTCATGATTCATGATTCAATTCATGATTCGTGATTCAATTCATGATTACTAATTCATGATTCATGATTCAATTCATGATTCATGATTCAATTCTAGATTCGAATCCTGATTCAATTCATGATTCATGATTCATGATTCAATTCATGATTCATGATTCAATTCTAGATTCGAATCCTGATTCAATTCATGATTCATGATTCATGATTCAATTCACGATTCATGATTCATGATTCAATTCATGATTCTTGATTCATGATTCATGATTCATGATTCGATTCATGATTCATGATTCATGATTCATGATTCAATTCATGATTCATGATTCAATTCTAATTCATGGTTCATGATTCATGATTCGATTCATGATTCATGATTCATGATTCAATTCATGATTCATGATTCATGATTCATGATTCAATTAATGATTCATGATTCAATTCATAATTCATGATTCATGATTCATGATTCAATTCATAATTTATGATTTATGATTCAATTCATTATTCATGATTCATGATTCATGATTCATGATTCAATTCATGATTCATGATTCATGATTCAATTCATGATTCATGATTCATGATTCAATTCATGATTTATGATTCATGATTCATGATTCATGATTCATGATTCATGATTCAATTCATGATTCATGATTCATGATTCAATTCATGATTCATGATTCAATTCATGATTCATGATTCGATTCATGATTTTTGATTCATGATTCATGATTCGATTCATGATTCAATTCATGATTCATGATTCATGATTCAATTCATGATTCATGATTCAATTCATGATTCATGATTCATGATTCAATTCATGATTCATGATTCGATTCATGATTCATGATTCATGATTCAATTCATGATTCATGATTCATGATTCAATTCATGATTCATGATTTATGAATTATGATTCAATTCATGATTCATGATTGATGATTTAATTCATGATTCAATTCATGAATCATGATTCATGATTCAATTCATGATTCATGATTCATGGTTAAATTTATGATTCATGAATCATGATTCATGATTCAATTCATGATTCAATTTATGATACTGGATTTAATTCATGATTAATGATTCAATTCATGATTCATGGTTCAATTTATGATTCATGAATCATGATTCATGATTCAATTCATGATTCATGAATCATGATTCATGATTCAATTCATGATTCAATTTATGATACTGGATTTAATTCATGATTCATGATTCATGATTCATGATTCAATTTATGATTTATGATTCATGATTCAATTCATGATTCATGATTCATGATTCATTTCATGATTCATGATTCAATTCAAGATTCTTGATTCATGATTCAATTCATGATTCATAATTCATGATTCATTTCATGATTCATGATTCAATTCAAGATTCTTGATTCATGATTCGATTCATGATTCATGATTCATGATTCAATTCATAATTCATGATTCATGATTCATGATTCATGATTCAATTCCTGATTCATGATTCAATTCATGATTCATAATTTATGATTCATGATTCAATTCATGATTCATGATTCAAGATTCATGATTCATGATTCAATTTATGATTCATGATTTGATTTATCATTCATGATTTATGATTCAATTCATGATTCATGATTCATGATTCAATTTATGATTCATGATTTGATTTATCATTCATGATTTATGATTCAATTCATGATTCATGATTCATGATTCAATTCATGATTCATGATTCATGATTTAATTCATGATTCATGATTCATGATTCTATTCATGATTCATGATTCAATTCATGATTCATGATTTAATTCATGATTCATGATTCGATTCATGATTCATGATTCATGATTCAATTCATGATTCATGATTCATGATTCATGATTCAATTCATGATTCGTGATTCAATTCATGATTACTAATTCATGATTCATGATTCAATTCATGATTCATGATTCAATTCTAGATTCGAATCCTGATTCAATTCATGATTCATGATTCATGATTCAATTCATGATTCATGATTCAATTCTAGATTCGAATCCTGATTCAATTCATGATTCATGATTCATGATTCAATTCACGATTCATGATTCATGATTCAATTCATGATTCTTGATTCATGATTCATGATTCATGATTCGATTCATGATTCATGATTCATGATTCATGATTCAATTCATGATTCATGATTCAATTCTAATTCATGGTTCATGATTCATGATTCGATTCATGATTCATGATTCATGATTCAATTCATGATTCATGATTCATGATTCATGATTCAATTAATGATTCATGATTCAATTCATAATTCATGATTCATGATTCATGATTCAATTCATAATTTATGATTTATGATTCAATTCATTATTCATGATTCATGATTCATGATTCATGATTCAATTCATGATTCATGATTCATGATTCAATTCATGATTCATGATTCATGATTCAATTCATGATTTATGATTCATGATTCATGATTCATGATTCATGATTCATGATTCAATTCATGATTCATGATTCATGATTCAATTCATGATTCATGATTCAATTCATGATTCATGATTCGATTCATGATTTTTGATTCATGATTCATGATTCGATTCATGATTCAATTCATGATTCATGATTCATGATTCAATTCATGATTCATGATTCAATTCATGATTCATGATTCATGATTCAATTCATGATTCATGATTCGATTCATGATTCATGATTCATGATTCAATTCATGATTCATGATTCATGATTCAATTCATGATTCATGATTTATGAATTATGATTCAATTCATGATTCATGATTGATGATTTAATTCATGATTCAATTCATGAATCATGATTCATGATTCAATTCATGATTCATGATTCATGGTTAAATTTATGATTCATGAATCATGATTCATGATTCAATTCATGATTCAATTTATGATACTGGATTTAATTCATGATTAATGATTCAATTCATGATTCATGGTTCAATTTATGATTCATGAATCATGATTCATGATTCAATTCATGATTCATGAATCATGATTCATGATTCAATTCATGATTCAATTTATGATACTGGATTTAATTCATGATTCATGATTCATGATTCATGATTCAATTTATGATTTATGATTCATGATTCAATTCATGATTCATGATTCATGATTCATTTCATGATTCATGATTCAATTCAAGATTCTTGATTCATGATTCAATTCATGATTCATAATTCATGATTCATTTCATGATTCATGATTCAATTCAAGATTCTTGATTCATGATTCGATTCATGATTCATGATTCATGATTCAATTCATAATTCATGATTCATGATTCATGATTCATGATTCAATTCCTGATTCATGATTCAATTCATGATTCATAATTTATGATTCATGATTCAATTCATGATTCATGATTCAAGATTCATGATTCATGATTCAATTTATGATTCATGATTTGATTTATCATTCATGATTTATGATTCAATTCATGATTCATGATTCATGATTCAATTCATGATTCAAGATTCATGATTCGATTCATGATTCATGATTCGATTCATGATTCATGATTCAATTCATGATTCATGATTCATGATTCGATTCATGATTCAATTCATGATTCATGATTTGATTCATGATTCATGATTCAATTCATGATTCATGATTTAATTCATGATTCATGATTCATGCTTCAATTCATGATTCATGATTTAATTCATGATTCATGATTCGATTCATGATTCATGATTCATGATTCAATTCATGATTCATGATTCATGATTCATGATTCATGATTGAATTCATGATTCGTGATTCAATTCATGATTACTAATTCATGATTCATGATTCAATTCATGATTCATGATTCAATTCTAGATTCGAATCCTGATTCAATTCATGATTCATGATTCAATTCACGATTCATGATTCATGATTCAATTCATGATTCATGATTCATTATTCAATTCATGATTCATGATTCATGATTCATGATTCATGATTCATGATTAGATTCATGATTCATGATTCATTAATTCATGATTCAATTCATGATTCATGATTCATGATTCTTGATTCATGATTAGATTCATGATTCATGATTCATGATTCATGATTCAATTCATGATTCATGATTCATGATTCAATTCATGATTCATGATTCGTTTCATGATTCTTGATTCATGATTCATGATTCATGATTCGATTCATGATTCATGATTCATGATTCAATTCATGATTCATGATTCAATTCTAATTCATGGTTCATGATTCATGATTCGATTCATGATTCATGATTCATGATTCATGATTCATGATTCAATTCATGATTCATGATTCATGATTCATGATTCAATTCATGATTCATGATTCAATTCATGATTACTAATTCATGATTCATGATTCAATTCATGATTCATGATTCAATTCTAGATTCAAATCCTGATTCAATTCATGATTCATAATTCATGACTCAATTCAAGATTCATGATTCATGATTCAATTCATGATTCATGATTCAATTCTAGATTCGAATCCTGATTCAATTCATGATTCATGATTTATTATTCAATTCATGATTCATGATTCATGATTCATGATTCATGATTAGATTCATGATTCATGATTCATGATTCATGATTCAATTCATGATTCATGATTCAATTCATGATTCATGATTCATTTCATGATTCTTGATTCATGATTCATGATTCATGATTCGATTCATGATTCATGATTCAATTCATGATTCATGATTCATTATTCAATTCATGATTCATGATTCATAATTCATGATTCATGATTCAATTCATAATTCATGATTCATGATTCATGATTCAATTCATAATTTATGATTCATGATTCATGATTCACTTCATGATTCATGATTCATGATTCATGATTCATGATTCAATTCATGATTCATGATTCATGATTCATGATTCAATTCATAATTCATGATTCATGATTCATGATTTAATTCATGATTCATGATTCAATTCATGATTCTTGATTCATGATTCATGATTCAATTCATAATTCATGATTCATGATTCATGATTCAATTCATGATTTATGATTCATGATTCAATTCATGATTCATGATTCATGATTCATGATTCAATTCATGATTCATGGTTCAATTCATGATTCATGATTCATGATTCATGATTCATGATTCGAATTATGATTCATGATTCAATTTATGATTCATGATTCAATTCATGATTCATGATATATGATTCGATTCATGATTCATGATTCAATTCATGATTCATGATTCAATTCATGATTCATGATTCATGATTCATGATTCATGATTCAATTCATGATTCAATTCATGATTAATGATTCATGATTCAATTTATTATTCATGATTCATGATTTAATTCATGATTCAATTCATGATTCATGATTCAATTCAGGATTCAATTCATGATTCATGATTCATGATTCAATTCATGATTCATGATTCAATTCATGATTCATGATTCATGATTCATGATTCAATTCATAATTCATGATTCATGATTCATGATTCATGATTCAATTCCTGATTCATGATTCAATTCATGATTCAATTTATTATTCATGATTCATGATTTAATTCATGATTCAATTCATGATTCATGATTCAATTCAGGATTCAATTCATGATTCATGATTCATGATTCATGATTCAATTCATGATTCATGATTCAATTCATGATTCATGATTCATGATTCATGATTCAATTCATAATTCATGATTCATGATTCATGATTCATGATTCAATTCCTGATTCATGATTCAATTCATGATTCATAATTTATGATTCATGATTCAATTCATGATTCATGATTCAAGATTCATGATTCATGATTCAATTTATGATTCATGATTTGATTTATCATTCATGATTTATGATTCAATTCATGATTCATGATTCATGATTCAATTCATGATTCATGATTCATGATTTAATTCATGATTCATGATTCATGATTCTATTCATGATTCATGATTCAATTCATGATTCATGAATTAATTCATGATTCATGATTCGATTCATGATTCATGATTCATGATTCAATTCATGATTCATGATTCATGATTCATGATTCAATTCATGATTCGTGATTCAATTCATGATTACTAATTCATGATTCATGATTCAATTCATGATTCATGATTCAATTCTAGATTCGAATCCTGATTCAATTCATGATTCATGATTCATGATTCAATTCATGATTCATGATTCAATTCTAGATTCGAATCCTGATTCAATTCATGATTCATGATTCATGATTCAATTCACGATTCATGATTCATGATTCAATTCATGATTCTTGATTCATGATTCATGATTCATGATTCGATTCATGATTCATGATTCATGATTCATGATTCAATTCATGATTCATGATTCAATTCTAATTCATGGTTCATGATTCATGATTCGATTCATGATTCATGATTCATGATTCAATTCATGATTCATGATTCATGATTCATGATTCAATTAATGATTCATGATTCAATTCATAATTCATGATTCATGATTCATGATTCAATTCATAATTTATGATTTATGATTCAATTCATTATTCATGATTCATGATTCATGATTCATGATTCAATTCATGATTCATGATTCATGATTCAATTCATGATTCATGATTCATGATTCAATTCATGATTTATGATTCATGATTCATGATTCATGATTCATGATTCATGATTCAATTCATGATTCATGATTCATGATTCAATTCATGATTCATGATTCAATTCATGATTCATGATTCGATTCATGATTTTTGATTCATGATTCATGATTCGATTCATGATTCAATTCATGATTCATGATTCATGATTCAATTCATGATTCATGATTCAATTCATGATTCATGATTCATGATTCAATTCATGATTCATGATTCGATTCATGATTCATGATTCATGATTCAATTCATGATTCATGATTCATGATTCAATTCATGATTCATGATTTATGAATTATGATTCAATTCATGATTCATGATTGATGATTTAATTCATGATTCAATTCATGATTCATGATTCATGGTTAAATTTATGATTCATGAATCATGATTCATGATTCAATTCATGATTCAATTTATGATACTGGATTTAATTCATGATTAATGATTCAATTCATGATTCATGGTTCAATTTATGATTCATGAATCATGATTCATGATTCAATTCATGATTCATGAATCATGATTCATGATTCAATTCATGATTCAATTTATGATACTGGATTTAATTCATGATTCATGATTCATGATTCATGATTCAATTTATGATTTATGATTCATGATTCAATTCATGATTCATGATTCATGATTCATTTCATGATTCATGATTCAATTCAAGATTCTTGATTCATGATTCAATTCATGATTCATAATTCATGATTCATTTCATGATTCATGATTCAATTCAAGATTCTTGATTCATGATTCGATTCATGATTCATGATTCATGATTCAATTCATAATTCATGATTCATGATTCATGATTCATGATTCAATTCCTGATTCATGATTCAATTCATGATTCATAATTTATGATTCATGATTCAATTCATGATTCATGATTCAAGATTCATGATTCATGATTCAATTTATGATTCATGATTTGATTTATCATTCATGATTTATGATTCAATTCATGATTCATGATTCATGATTCAATTCATGATTCAAGATTCATGATTCGATTCATGATTCATGATTCGATTCATGATTCATGATTCAATTCATGATTCATGATTCATGATTCGATTCATGATTCAATTCATGATTCATGATTTGATTCATGATTCATGATTCAATTCATGATTCATGATTTAATTCATGATTCATGATTCATGCTTCAATTCATGATTCATGATTTAATTCATGATTCATGATTCGATTCATGATTCATGATTCATGATTCAATTCATGATTCATGATTCATGATTCATGATTCATGATTGAATTCATGATTCGTGATTCAATTCATGATTACTAATTCATGATTCATGATTCAATTCATGATTCATGATTCAATTCTAGATTCGAATCCTGATTCAATTCATGATTCATGATTCAATTCACGATTCATGATTCATGATTCAATTCATGATTCATGATTCATTATTCAATTCATGATTCATGATTCATGATTCATGATTCATGATTCATGATTAGATTCATGATTCATGATTCATTAATTCATGATTCAATTCATGATTCATGATTCATGATTCTTGATTCATGATTAGATTCATGATTCATGATTCATGATTCATGATTCAATTCATGATTCATGATTCATGATTCAATTCATGATTCATGATTCGTTTCATGATTCTTGATTCATGATTCATGATTCATGATTCGATTCATGATTCATGATTCATGATTCATGATTCAATTCATGATTCATGATTCAATTCTAATTCATGGTTCATGATTCATGATTCGATTCATGATTCATGATTCATGATTCATGATTCATGATTCAATTCATGATTCATGATTCATGATTCATGATTCAATTCATGATTCATGATTCAATTCATAATTCATGATTCATGGTTCATGATTCAATTCATAATTTATGATTTATGATGCAATTCATGATTCATGATTCATGATTCATGATTCATGATTCAATTCATCATTCATGATTCATGATTCAATTCATGATTCATGATTCATGATTCAATTCATGATTTATGATTCATTATTCATGATTCGATTCATGATTCATGATTCATGATTCATGATTCAATTCATGATTCATGATTCATGATTTAATTCATGATTCATGATTCATGATTCAATTCATGATTCGATTCATGATTTTTGATTCATGAATCATGATTCGAATCATGATTCAATTCATGATTCATGATTCATGATTCAATTCATGAATTATGATTCAATTCATGATTCATGATTCATGATTCAATTCATGATTCATGATTCGATTCATGATTCATGATTCATGATTCAATTCATGATTCATGATTCATGATTCAATTCATGATTCATGATTTATGAATTATGATTCAATTCATGATTCATGATTCAATTCATGATTCAATTCATGAATCATGATTCATGATTCAATTCATGATTCATGATTCATGGTTCAATTTATGATTCATGAATCATGATTCATGATTCAATTCATGATTCAATTTATGATAGTGGATTTAATTCATGATTAATGATTCAATTCATGATTCATGGTTCAATTTATGATTCATGAATCATGATTCATGATTCAATTCATGATTCAATTTATGATACTGAATTTAATTCATGATTCATGATTCATGATTCATGATTCAATTCATGATTTATGATTCAATTCATGATTCATGATTCATGATTCATTTCATGATTCATGATTCGATTCAAGATTCTTGATTCATGATTCAATTCATGATTCATAATTCATGATTCATTTCATGATTCATGATTCGATTCAAGATTCTTGATTCATGATTCGATTCATGATTCATGATTCATGATTCAATTCATGATTCATGATTCATGATTCATGATTCAATTCATAATTCATGATTCATAATTCATGATTCATGATTCATGATTCATGATTCAATTCATAATTCATGATTCATGCTTCATGATTCAATTCATGATTCATGATTCGATTCATGATTCTTGATTCATGATTCATGATTCGATTCATGATTCATGATTCATGATTCAATTCATGATTCATGATTCATGATTCATGATTCAATTCATAAATCGTAATTCATGATTCATGATTCAATTCATGATTCATAATTCATGATTTATGATTCGATTCTTGATTCATGATTCAATTCATGATTCATGATTCATGTTTCGATTCATGATTCAATTCATGATTCATAATTCGATTCATAATTCATGATTCATAATTCATGATTTATGATTCGATTCATGATTCATGATTCGATTCATGATTCATGATTCGTGATTCAATTCATGATTCATAATTCATGATTCATGATTCAATTCATGATTCATGATTCAATACATGTTTCATGATTCATGATTCGATTCATGATTCAATTCATGATTCATGATTCATGATTCAATTTATTATTCATGATTCATGATTTAATTCATGATTCAATTCGTGATTCATGATTCAATTCAGGATTCAATTCATGATTCATGATTCATGATTCAATTCATGATTCATGATTCATGATTCGATTCATGATTCATGATTCGATTCATGATTCATGATTCATGATTCAATTCATAATTCATGATTCATGATTCATGATTCAATTCATAATTCATGATTCAAGATTCATGATTCATGATTCAATTTATGATTCATGATTTGATTTATCATTCATGATTTATGATTCAATTCATGATTCATGATTCATTATTCATGATTCGATTTATTATTCATGATTCATGATTCATGATTTAATTCATGATTCATGATTCATGATTCAATTCATAAATCATGATTCATTATTCATGATTCAATTCATGATTCATGATTCAATTCATGATTCTTGATTCATGATTCATGATTCATGATTCATGATTCAATTCATAATTCATGATTCATGATTCATGATTCAATTCATGATTCATGATTCATGATTCATGATTCAATTCATGATTCATGATTCAATTCATGATTCATGATTCATGATTCATGATTCAATTCATGATTCATGATTCATGATTCAATTTATTATTCATGATTCATGATTTAATTCATGATTCAATTCATGATTCATGATTCAATTCAGGATTCAATTCATGATTCATGATTCATGATTCAATTCATGATTCATGATTCATGATTCAATTCATGATTCATGATTCGATTCATGATTCATGAGTCATGATTCATGATTCAATTCATAATTCATGATTCATGATTCATGATTCATGATTCATGATTCAATTCCTGATTCATGATTCAATTCATGATTAATAATTTATGATTCATGATTCAATTCATGATTCATGATTCAAGATTCATGATTCATGATTTAATTTATGATTCATGATTTGATTTATCATTCATGATTTAAGATTTTAATTCATGATTCATGATTCAATTCATGATTTATGATTCATGATTCAATTCATGATTCATGATTCATGATTCATGATTCATTTCATGATTCATGATTCGATTCAAGATTCTTGATTCATGATTCAATTCATGATTCATGATTCATGATTCATTTCATGATTCATGATTCGATTCAAGATTCTTGATTCATGATTCGATTCATGATTCATGATTCATGATTCAATTCATAATTCATGATTCATGATTCATGATTCAATTCATAATTCATGATTAATAATTCATGATTCATGATTCATGATTCATGATTTAATTCGTAATTCATGATTCATGCTTCATGATTCAATTCATGATTCATGATTCGATTCATGATTCTTGATTCATGATTCATGATTCGATTCATGATTCATGATTCATGATTCAATTCATGATTCATGATTCATGATATATGATTCAATTCATGATTCAAGATTCATGATTCGATTCATGATTCCTGATTCAATTAATGATTCATGATTCATGTTTCGATTCATGATTCAATTCATGATTCATGGTTCGATTCATGATTCATGATTCAATTCATGATTCATAATTCATGATTTATGATTCGATTCATGATTCATGATTCAATTCATGATTCATGATTCATGTTTCGATTCATGATTCAATTCATGATTCATGATTCGATTCATAATTCATGATTCACAATGCATGATTTATGATTCGATTCATGATTCATGATTCAATTCATGATTCATGATTCATGATTCAATTCATGATTCATAATTCATGATTCATGATTAAATTCATGATTCATGATTCAATACATGTTTCATGATTCATGATTCGATTCATGATTCATGATTCATGATTCAATTCATGATTCATGATTCATGTTTCATTTCATGATTCATTATTCATGATTCAATTCATGATTCATGATTCATGATTCAATTCATGATTCATGATTCATGATTCAATTCATGATTCATGATTCATGTTTCATTTCATGATTTATGATTCATGATTCAATTCATGATTCAATTCATGATTCATGATTCATGATTCAATTTATTATTCATGATTCATGATTTAATTCATGATTCAATTCATGATTCATGATTCAATTCAGGATTCAATTCATGATTCATGATTCAGGATTCAATTCTTGATTCATGATTCATGATTCGATTCATGATTCATGATTCGATTCATGATTCATGATTCATGATTCATGATTCAATTCATAATTCATGATTCATGATTCATGATTCATGATTCATGATTCAATTCATAATTCATGATTCATGATTCATGATTCAATTCATAATTCATGATTCAAGATTCATGATTCATGATTCAATTTATGATTCATGATTTGATTTATCATTCATGATTTATGATTCAATTCATGATTCATGATTCATGATTCAATTCATGATTCATGATTCATTATTCATGATTCGATTTATTATTCATGATTCATGATTCATGATTTAATTCATGATTCATGATTCATGATTCAATTCATAAATCATGATTCATTATTCATGATTCAATTCATGATTCATGATTCAATTCATGATTCTTGATTCATGATTCATGATTCATGATTCATGATTCAATTCATAATTCATGATTCATGATTCATGATTCAATTCATGATTCATGATTCATGATTCATGATTCAATTCATGATTCATGATTCAATTCATGATTCATGATTCATGATTCATGATTCAATTCATGATTCAATTCATGATTCATGATTCATGATTCATGATTCAATTCATGATTCATGATTCATGATTCAATTTATTATTCATGATTCATGATTTAATTCATGATTCAATTCATGATTCATGATTCAATTCAGGATTCAATTCATGATTCATGATTCAATTCATGATTCATGATTCATGATTCAATTCATGATTCATGATTCGATTCATGATTCATGAGTCATGATTCATGATTCAATTCATAATTCATGATTCATGATTCATGATTCATGATTCAATTCCTGATTCATGATTCAATTCATGATTAATAATTTATGATTCATGATTCAATTCATGATTCATGATTCAAGATTCATGATTCATGATTTAATTTATGATTCATGATTTGATTTATCATTCATGATTTAAGATTTTAATTCATGATTCATGATTCAATTCATGATTTATGATTCATGATTCAATTCATGATTCATGATTCATGATTCATGATTCATTTCATGATTCATGATTCGATTCAAGATTCTTGATTCATGATTCAATTCATGATTCATGATTCATGATTCATTTCATGATTCATGATTCGATTCAAGATTCTTGATTCATGATTCGATTCATGATTCATGATTCATGATTCAATTCATAATTCATGATTAATAATTCATGATTCATGATTCATGATTCATGATTTAATTCGTAATTCATGATTCATGCTTCATGATTCAATTCATGATTCATGATTCGATTCATGATTCTTGATTCATGATTCATGATTCGATTCATGATTCATGATTCATGATTCAATTCATGATTCATGATTCATGATATATGATTCAATTCATGATTCAAGATTCATGATTCGATTCATGATTCCTGATTCAATTAATGATTCATGATTCATGTTTCGATTCATGATTCAATTCATGATTCATGGTTCGATTCATGATTCATGATTCAATTCATGATTCATAATTCATGATTTATGATTCGATTCATGATTCATGATTCAATTCATGATTCATGTTTCGATTCATGATTCAATTCATGATTCATGATTCGATTCATAATTCATGATTCACAATGCATGATTTATGATTCGATTCATGATTCATGATTCAATTCATGATTCATGATTCATGATTCAATTCATGATTCATAATTCATGATTCATGATTAAATTCATGATTCATGATTCAATACATGTTTCATGATTCATGATTCGATTCATGATTCATGATTCATGATTCAATTCATGATTCATGATTCATGTTTCATTTCATGATTCATTATTCATGATTCAATTCATGATTCATGATTCATGATTCAATTCATGATTCATGATTCATGTTTCATTTCATGATTCATTATTCATGATTCAATTCATGATTCATGATTCATGATTCAATTCATGATTTATGATTCATGATTCAATTCATGATTCAATTCATGATTCATGATTCATGATTCAATTTATTATTCATGATTCATGATTTAATTCATGATTCAATTCATGATTCATGATTCAATTCAGGATTCAATTCATGATTCATGATTCAGGATTCAATTCTTGATTCATGATTCATGATTCGATTCATGATTCATGATTCGATTCATGATTCATGATTCATGATTCATGATTCAATTCATAATTCATGATTCATGATTCATGATTCATGATTCATGATTCAATTCCTGATTCATGATTCAATTCATTATTCATAATTTATGATTCATGATTGAATTCATGATTCATGATTCAAGATTCATGATTCATGATTCAATTTATGATTCATGATTTGATTTATCATTCATGATTTATGATTCAATTCATGATTCATGATTCATGATTCATGATTCGATTTATTATTCATGATTTATGATTCAATTTATAATTCATGATTCATGATTCATGATTCAATTCATGATTCATGATTCAATTCATGATTCATGATTCATGATTCAATTCATGATTCATGATTCATGATTCATGATTAAATTCATGATTCATTATTCAATTCATGATTCATGATTCATGATTCAATTCACGATTCATGATTCAATTCATGATTCAATTCATGATTCATGATTCAATTCATGATTCAATTCTTGATTCATGATTCATGATTCAATTTATTATTCATGATTCAATTCATGAATCATGATTCAATTCATGATTCATGATTCATGATTCATGATTCAATTCATGATTCATGATTCATGATTCAATTTATTATTCATGATTCATGATTTAATTCATGATTCAATTCATGATTCATGATTCAATTCAGGATTCAATTCATGATTCATGATTCATGATTCAATTCATGATTCATGATTCATGATTCAATTCATGATTCATGATTCGATTCATGATTCATGAGTCATGATTCATGATTCAATTCATAATTCATGATTCATGATTCATGATTCAATTCATGATTCATGATTCATGATTCAATTTATTATTCATGATTCATGATTTAATTCATGATTCAATTCATGATTCATGATTCAATTCAGGATTCAATTCATGATTCATGATTCATGATTCAATTCATGATTCATGATTCATGATTCAATTCATGATTCATGATTCGATTCATGATTCATGAGTCATGATTCATGATTCAATTCATAATTCATGATTCATGATTCATGATTCATGATTCATGATTCAATTCCTGATTCATGATTCAATTCATGATTAATAATTTATGATTCATGATTCAATTCATGATTCATGATTCAAGATTCATGATTCATGATTTAATTTATGATTCATGATTTGATTTATCATTCATGATTTAAGATTTTAATTCATGATTCATGATTCAATTCATGATTTATGATTCATGATTCAATTCATGATTCATGATTCATGATTCATGATTCATTTCATGATTCATGATTCGATTCAAGATTCTTGATTCATGATTCAATTCATGATTCATGATTCATGATTCATTTCATGATTCATGATTCGATTCAAGATTCTTGATTCATGATTCGATTCATGATTCATGATTCATGATTCAATTCATAATTCATGATTCATGATTCATGATTCAATTCATAATTCATGATTAATAATTCATGATTCATGATTCATGATTCATGATTTAATTCGTAATTCATGATTCATGCTTCATGATTCAATTCATGATTCATGATTCGATTCATGATTCTTGATTCATGATTCATGATTCGATTCATGATTCATGATTCATGATTCAATTCATGATTCATGATTCATGATATATGATTCAATTCATGATTCAAGATTCATGATTCGATTCATGATTCCTGATTCAATTAATGATTCATGATTCATGTTTCGATTCATGATTCAATTCATGATTCATGGTTCGATTCATGATTCATGATTCAATTCATGATTCATAATTCATGATTTATGATTCGATTCATGATTCATGATTCAATTCATGATTCATGATTCATGTTTCGATTCATGATTCAATTCATGATTCATGATTCGATTCATAATTCATGATTCACAATGCATGATTTATGATTCGATTCATGATTCATGATTCAATTCATGATTCATGATTCATGATTCAATTCATGATTCATAATTCATGATTCATGATTAAATTCATGATTCATGATTCAATACATGTTTCATGATTCATGATTCGATTCATGATTCATGATTCATGATTCAATTCATGATTCATGATTCATGTTTCATTTCATGATTCATTATTCATGATTCAATTCATGATTCATGATTCATGATTCAATTCATGATTCATGATTCATGTTTCATTTCATGATTTATGATTCATGATTCAATTCATGATTCAATTCATGATTCATGATTCATGATTCAATTTATTATTCATGATTCATGATTTAATTCATGATTCAATTCATGATTCATGATTCAATTCAGGATTCAATTCATGATTCATGATTCAGGATTCAATTCTTGATTCATGATTCATGATTCGATTCATGATTCATGATTCGATTCATGATTCATGATTCATGATTCATGATTCAATTCATAATTCATGATTCATGATTCATGATTCATGATTCATGATTCAATTCATAATTCATGATTCATGATTCATGATTCAATTCATAATTCATGATTCAAGATTCATGATTCATGATTCAATTTATGATTCATGATTTGATTTATCATTCATGATTTATGATTCAATTCATGATTCATGATTCATGATTCAATTCATGATTCATGATTCATTATTCATGATTCGATTTATTATTCATGATTCATGATTCATGATTTAATTCATGATTCATGATTCATGATTCAATTCATAAATCATGATTCATTATTCATGATTCAATTCATGATTCATGATTCAATTCATGATTCTTGATTCATGATTCATGATTCATGATTCATGATTCAATTCATAATTCATGATTCATGATTCATGATTCAATTCATGATTCATGATTCATGATTCATGATTCAATTCATGATTCATGATTCAATTCATGATTCATGATTCATGATTCATGATTCAATTCATGATTCAATTCATGATTCATGATTCATGATTCATGATTCAATTCATGATTCATGATTCATGATTCAATTTATTATTCATGATTCATGATTTAATTCATGATTCAATTCATGATTCATGATTCAATTCAGGATTCAATTCATGATTCATGATTCAATTCATGATTCATGATTCATGATTCAATTCATGATTCATGATTCGATTCATGATTCATGAGTCATGATTCATGATTCAATTCATAATTCATGATTCATGATTCATGATTCATGATTCATGATTCAATTCCTGATTCATGATTCAATTCATGATTAATAATTTATGATTCATGATTCAATTCATGATTCATGATTCAAGATTCATGATTCATGATTTAATTTATGATTCATGATTTGATTTATCATTCATGATTTAAGATTTTAATTCATGATTCATGATTCAATTCATGATTTATGATTCATGATTCAATTCATGATTCATGATTCATGATTCATGATTCATTTCATGATTCATGATTCGATTCAAGATTCTTGATTCATGATTCAATTCATGATTCATGATTCATGATTCATTTCATGATTCATGATTCGATTCAAGATTCTTGATTCATGATTCGATTCATGATTCATGATTCATGATTCAATTCATAATTCATGATTCATGATTCATGATTCAATTCATAATTCATGATTAATAATTCATGATTCATGATTCATGATTCATGATTTAATTCGTAATTCATGATTCATGCTTCATGATTCAATTCATGATTCATGATTCGATTCATGATTCTTGATTCATGATTCATGATTCGATTCATGATTCATGATTCATGATTCAATTCATGATTCATGATTCATGATATATGATTCAATTCATGATTCAAGATTCATGATTCGATTCATGATTCCTGATTCAATTAATGATTCATGATTCATGTTTCGATTCATGATTCAATTCATGATTCATGGTTCGATTCATGATTCATGATTCAATTCATGATTCATAATTCATGATTTATGATTCGATTCATGATTCATGATTCAATTCATGATTCATGATTCATGTTTCGATTCATGATTCAATTCATGATTCATGATTCGATTCATAATTCATGATTCACAATGCATGATTTATGATTCGATTCATGATTCATGATTCAATTCATGATTCATGATTCATGATTCAATTCATGATTCATAATTCATGATTCATGATTAAATTCATGATTCATGATTCAATACATGTTTCATGATTCATGATTCGATTCATGATTCATGATTCATGATTCAATTCATGATTCATGATTCATGTTTCATTTCATGATTCATTATTCATGATTCAATTCATGATTCATGATTCATGATTCAATTCATGATTCATGATTCATGTTTCATTTCATGATTCATTATTCATGATTCAATTCATGATTCATGATTCATGATTCAATTCATGATTTATGATTCATGATTCAATTCATGATTCAATTCATGATTCATGATTCATGATTCAATTTATTATTCATGATTCATGATTTAATTCATGATTCAATTCATGATTCATGATTCAATTCAGGATTCAATTCATGATTCATGATTCAGGATTCAATTCTTGATTCATGATTCATGATTCGATTCATGATTCATGATTCGATTCATGATTCATGATTCATGATTCATGATTCAATTCATAATTCATGATTCATGATTCATGATTCATGATTCATGATTCAATTCCTGATTCATGATTCAATTCATTATTCATAATTTATGATTCATGATTGAATTCATGATTCATGATTCAAGATTCATGATTCATGATTCAATTTATGATTCATGATTTGATTTATCATTCATGATTTATGATTCAATTCATGATTCATGATTCATGATTCATGATTCGATTTATTATTCATGATTTATGATTCAATTTATAATTCATGATTCATGATTCATGATTCAATTCATGATTCATGATTCAATTCATGATTCATGATTCATGATTCAATTCATGATTCATGATTCATGATTCATGATTAAATTCATGATTCATTATTCAATTCATGATTCATGATTCATGATTCAATTCACGATTCATGATTCAATTCATGATTCAATTCATGATTCATGATTCAATTCATGATTCAATTCTTGATTCATGATTCATGATTCAATTTATTATTCATGATTCAATTCATGAATCATGATTCATGATTCATGATTCATGATTCGATTCATGATTCATGATTCAATTCATGATTCATGATTCAATTCATGAATCATGATTCATGATTCATGATTCATGATTCGATTCATGATTCATGATTCATGATTCAATTCACGATTCATGATTCAATTCATGATTCAATTCATGATTCATGATTCAATTCATGATTCAATTCTTGATTCATGATTCATGATTCAATTTATTATTCATGATTCATGATTTAATTCATGATTCAATTCATGATTCATGATTCAATTCAGGATTCAATTCATGATTCATGATTCATGATTCAATTCATGATTCATGATTCATGATTCAATTCATGATTCATGATTCGATTCATGATTCATGATTCATGATTCAATTCATAATTCATGATTCATGATTCAATTCATGATTCATAATTTATGATTCATGATTCAATTCATGATTCATGATTCAAGATTCATGATTCATGATTCAATTTATGATTCATGATTTGATTTATCATTCATGATTCATGATTTAATTCATGATTTATGATTCTTGATTCAATTAATGATTCATGATTCGATTCATGAATTTTGATTCATGATTCATGATTCGATTAATGATTCATGATTCATGATTCATGATTCATGATTCATGATTCATGATTCAATTCATGATTCATGATTCATGATTCGATTCATGATTTTTGATTCATGATTCATGATTCGATTAATGATTCATGATTCATGATTCATGATTCATGATTCATGATTCATGATTCAATTCATGATTCATGATTCATGATTCATGATTCATGATTCAATTCATAATTCATGATTCATGATTCATGATTCAATTCATTATTCATGATTCAATTCATGATTTATGATTCATGATTTATGATTCATAATTAAATTCATGATTCATGATTCATGATTCATGATTCATGATTCATGATTCAATTCATGATTCATGATTTATGATTCATAATTAAATTCATGATTCATGATTCATGATTCAATTCATGATTCATGATTCATGATTCATGATTCAATTCATGATTCATGATTCATGATTCATGATTCATGATTCAATTCATGATTCATGATTCAATTCATGATTCATGATTCATGATTCGATTCATGATTCATGATTCAATTCATGATTCATGATTCAATTCATGATTCATGATTCATGATTCATGATTCATGATTCATGATTCATGATTCAATTCATGATTCAATTCATGATTCATGATTTAATTCATGATTCAATTCATGATTCATGATTCAATTCAGGATTCAATTCATGATTCATGATTCAATTCATGATTCATGATTCATGATTCAATTCATGATTCATGATTCATGATTCATGATTCACTTCATAATTCATGATTCATGATTCATGATTCATGATTCATGATTCAATTCCTGATTCATGATTCAATTCATGTTTCATGATTCATGATTCATGATTCAATTCATGATTCATGATTCATGTTTCATGTCATGATTCATGATTCATGATTCAATTCATAATTCATGATTCATGATTCATGATTCAATTCATGATTCATGATTCATGATTCATGATTCAATTCAGGATTCATGATTCAATTCAAGATTCATGATTCATGATTCATGATTCGATTCATGATTCATGATTCAATTCATGATTCATGATTCAATTCATGATTCATGATTCATGATTCATGATTCGATTCATGATTCATGATTCATGATTTATGATTCAATTTGTGATTCATGATTCAATTCATGATTCATGATTCATGATTCATGATTCAATTCATGATTAAATTCATGATTCATGATTCATGATTCAATTTATTATTCATGATTCATGAATTAATTCATGATTCAATTCATGATTCATGATTCAATTCAGGATTCATGATTCATGATTCAATTCATGATTCATGATTCATGATTCAATTCATGATTCAATTCATGATTCATGATTAATGATTCAATTCATGATTCATGATTCATGATTCAATTCATGATTCAATTCATGATTCATGATTCAATTCATGATTCAATTCATGATTCATGATTCAATTCATGATTCATGATTCATGATTCAATTCAGGATTCAATTCATGATTCATGATTCAATTCATGATTCATGATTCAATTCATGATTCATGATTCAATTCAGGATTCAATTCATGATTCATGATTCAATTCATGATTCATGATTCATGATTCAATTCATGATTCATGATTCAATTCATGATTCATGATTCATGATTCATGATTCAATTCATAATTCATGATTCATGATTCATGATTCATGATTCATGATTCAATTCCTGATTCATGATTCAATTCATGTTTCATGATTCATGATTCGATTCATGATTCATGATTCAATTCATGATTCATGATTCATGATTCATGATTCAATTCATGATTCATGATTCATGATTCATGATTCATGATTCAATTCATGATTCATGATTCAATTCTAATTCATGGTTCATGATTCATGATTCGATTCATGATTCATGATTCATGATTCAATTCATGATTCATGATTCATGATTCAATTCATGATTCATGATTCAATTCATAATTCATGTTTCATGATTCATGATTCAATTCATAATTTATGATTTATGATTCAATTCATGATTCAATATTCATGATTCATGATTCATTATTCAATTCATGATTCATGATTCATGATTCAATTCATGATTCATGATTCAATTCATGATTTATGCTTCATGATTCATGATTCGATTCATGATTCATGATTCATGATTCAATTCATGATTCATGATTCATGATTCAATTCATGAATCATGATTCATGATTCAATTCATGATTCATGATTCGATTCATGATTTTTGATTCATGATTCATCATTCGATTCATGATTCAATTCATGATTCATGATTCATGATTCAATTCATGATTCATGATTCAATTCATGATTCATGATTCATGATTCAATTCATGATTCATGATTCGATTCATGATTCATGATTCATGATTCAATTCATGATTCATGATTCAATTCATGATTTATGAATTATGATTCAATTCATGATTCATGATTCATGATTCATGATTCATGATTCAATTCATGATTCAATTCATGAATCATGATTCATGATTCAATTCATGATTCATGATTTATGAATTATGATTCAATTCATGATTCATGATTCATGATTTAATTCATGATTCATTTCATGAATCATGATTCATGATTCAATTCATGATTCATGGTTCAATTTATGATTCATGAATCATGATTCATGATTCAATTCATGATTCAATTTATGATACTGGATTTAATTCATGATTCATGATTCAATTCATGATTCATGATTCATGGTTCAATTTATGATTCATGAATCATGATTCATGATTCAATTCATGATTCAATTTATGATACTGGATTTAATTCATGATTCATGATTCATGATTCATGATTCAATTCATGATTTATGATTCATGATTCAATTCATGATTCATGATTCATGATTCATGATTCATTTCATGATTCATGATTCGATTCAAGATTCTTGATTCATGATTCAATTCATGATTCATAATTCATGATTCATTTCATGATTCATGATTCGATTCAAGATTCTTGATTCATGATTCGAATCATGATTCATGATTCATGATTCAATTCATGATTCATGATTCATGATTCATGATTCAATTCATAATTCATGATTCATAATTCATGATTCATGATTCATGCTTCATGATTCAATTCATGATTCATGATTCGATTCATGATTCTTGATTCATGATTCATGATTCGATTCATGATTCATGATTCATGATTCAATTCATGATTCATGATTCATGATTCATGATTCAATTCATGATTCAAGATTCATGATTCGATTCATGATTCCTGATTCAATTAATGATTCATGATTCATGTTTCGATTCATAATTCAATTCATGATTCGTAATTCATGATTCATGATTCAATTCATGATTCATAATTCATGATTTATGATTCGATTCTTGATTCATGATTCAATTCATGATTCATGATTCATGATTCAATTCATGATTCATGATTCATGTTTCGATTCATGATTCAATTCATGATTCATGATTCGATTCATAATTCATGATTCATAATTCATGATTTATGATTCGATTCATGATTCATTATTCAATTCATGATTCATGATTCATGATTCAATTCATGATTCATAATTCATGATTCATGATTCAATTCATGATTCATGATTCAATACATGTTTCATGATTCATGATTCGATTCATGATTCATGATTCAATTCATGATTTATGATTCACTTCATGATTCATGATTCATGTTTCATTTCATGATTCATGATTCATGATTCAATTCATGATTCATGATTCATGATTCAATTCATGATTCAATTCATGATTCATGATTCATGATTCAATTCATGATTCATGATTCATGATTTAATTCATGATTCAATTCATGATTCATGATTAAATTCATGATTCAATTCATGATTCATGATTCATGTTTTGATTCATGATTCAATTCATGATTCATAATTCGATTCATGATTCATGATTCAATTCATGATTCATAATTCATTATTTATGATTTGATTCATGATTCATGATTCATGATTCATGATTCATGATTCTTGATTCAATTCATGATTCATAATTCATGATTCATGATTCAATTCATGATTCATGATTCAATTCATGTTTCATGATTCATGATTCGATTCATGATTCATGATTCATGATTCAATTCATGATTCATGATTCGATTCATGATTCATGATTCGTGTTTCATTTCATGATTCATGATTCATGATTCAATTCATGATTCATGATTCATGATTCAATTCATGATTTATGATTCATGATTCAATTCATGATTCAATTCATGATTCATGATTCATGATTCAATTTATTATTCATGATTCATGATTTAATTCATGATTCAATTCATGATTTATGATTAAATTCAGGAATCAATTCATGATTCATGATTCATGATTCAATTCATGATTCATGATTCATGATTCATGATTCGATTCATGATTCATGATTCAATTCATAATTCATGATTCATGATTCATGATTCAATTCCTGATTCATGATTCAATTCATGATTCATAATTTATGATTCATGATTCAATTCATGATTCATGATTCAAGATTCATGATTCATGATTCAATTTATGATTCATGATTTGATTTATCATTCATGATTTATGATTCAATTCATGATTCATGATTCATGATTCAATTCATGATTCATGATTCATGATTCATGATTCGATTTATTATTCATGAATTATGATTCATGATTTAATTCATGATTCATGATTCAATTCATGATGCATGATTCGATTCATGATTTTTGATTCATGATTCATGATTCGATTCATGATTCATGATTCACTTCATGATTCATGATTCATGATTCATTATTCATGATTCAATTCATGATTCATGATTCATGATTCATGATTCAATTCATAATTCATTAATCATGATTCAATTCATGATTCAATTCATGATTCTTGATTCATGATTCATGATTCATGATTCAATTCATAATTCATGATTCATGATTCATGATTCAATTCATGATTTATGATTCATGATTCAATTCATGATTCATGATTCAATTCATGATTCATGATTCATGATTCATGATTCGATTCATGATTCATGATTCATGATTCATGATTCAATTCATGATTCATGATTCAATTCATGATTCATGATTAATGATTCATGATTCATAATTCATGATTCAATTCATGATTCAATTCATGATTCATGATTCATGATTCAATTTATTATTCATGATTCATGATTTAATTCATGATTTAATTCATGATTCATGATTCAATTCAGGATTCAATTCATGATTCATGATTCATGATTCAATTCATGATTCTTGATTCATGATTCAATTCATGATTCATAATTCGATTCATGATTCATGATTCATGATTCAATTCATAATTCATGATTCATGATTCATGATTCAATTCCTGATTCATGATTCAATTCATGATTCATAATTTATGATTCATGATTCAATTCATGATTCATGATTCAAGATTCATGATTCATGATTCAATTTATGATTCATGATTTGATTTATCATTCATGATTTATGATTCAATTCATGATTCATGATTCATGATTCAATTCATGATTCAAGATTCATGATTCGATTCATGATTCATGATTCGATTCATGATTCATGATTCAATTCATGATTCATGATTCGATTCATGATTCATGATTCAATTCATGATTCATGATTCGATTCATGATTCATGATTCAATTCATGATTCATGATTCATGATTTAATTCATGATGCATGATTTAATTCATGATTCATGATTCATGATTCAATTCATGATTCATGATTTAATTCATGATTCATGATTCGATTCATGATTCATGATTCATGATTCAATTCATGATTCATGATTCATGATTCATGATTCATGATTCAATTCATGATTCATGATTCAATTCATGATTACTAATTCATGATTCATGATTCAATTCATGATTCATGATTCAATTCTAGATTCGAATCCTGATTCAATTCATGATTCATGATTCATGACTCAATTCAAGATTCATGATTTATTATTCAATTCATGATTCATGATTCATGATTCATGATTCATGATTAGATTCATGATTCATGATTCATGATTCAATTCATGATTCATGATTCATTTCATGATTCTTGATTCATGATTCATGATTCGATTCATGATTCATGATTCAATTCATGATTCATGATTCATGATTCATGATTCAATTCATGATTCATGATTCATAATTCATGATTCATGATTCATAATTCATGATTCATGATTCAATTCATAATTCAAGATTCATGATTCATGATTCAATTCATAATTTATGATTCATGATTCATGATTCACTTCATGATTCATGATTCATGATTCATGATTCACTTCATGATTCATGATTCATGATTCATGATTCATGATTCAATTCATGATTCATGATTCATGATTCAATTCATGATTTATGATTCATGATTCAATTCATGATTCATGATTCATGATTCATGATTCAATTCATGATTCATGGTTCAATTCATGATTCATGATTCATGATTCATGATTCATGATTCGATTCATGATTCATGATTCAATTCATGATTCATGATTCAATTCATGATTCATGGTTCAATTCATGATTCATGATTCATGATTCATGATTCATGATTCGATTCATGATTCATGATTCAATTCATGATTCATGATTCGATTCATGATTCATGATTCAATTCATGATTCATGATTCAATTCATGATTCATGATTCATGATTCAATTCATGATTCATGGTTCAATTCATGATTCATGATTCATGATTCATGATTCATGATTCGATTCATGATTCATGATTCAATTCATGATTCATGATTCAATTCATGATTCATGATTCATGATTCGATTCATGATTCATGATTCATGATTCATGATTCGATTCATGATTCATGATTCAATTCATGATTCATGATTCAATTCATAATTTATGATTCATGATTCAATTCATGATTCATGATTCAAGATTCATGATTCATGATTCAATTTATGATTCATGATTTGATTTATCATTCATGATTTATGATTCAATTCATGATTCATGATTCATGATTCAATTCATGATTCAAGATTCATGATTCGATTCATGATTCATGATTCGATTCATGATTCATGATTCAATTCATGATTCATGATTCGATTCATGATTCATGATTCAATTCATGATTCATGATTCGATTCATGATTCATGATTCAATTCATGATTCATGATTCATGATTTAATTCATGATGCATGATTTAATTCATGATTCATGATTCATGATTCAATTCATGATTCATGATTTAATTCATGATTCATGATTCGATTCATGATTCATGATTCATGATTCAATTCATGATTCATGATTCATGATTCATGATTCATGATTCAATTCATGATTCATGATTCAATTCATGATTACTAATTCATGATTCATGATTCAATTCATGATTCATGATTCAATTCTAGATTCGAATCCTGATTCAATTCATGATTCATGATTCATGACTCAATTCAAGATTCATGATTTATTATTCAATTCATGATTCATGATTCATGATTCATGATTCATGATTAGATTCATGATTCATGATTCATGATTCAATTCATGATTCATGATTCATTTCATGATTCTTGATTCATGATTCATGATTCGATTCATGATTCATGATTCAATTCATGATTCATGATTCATGATTCATGATTCAATTCATGATTCATGATTCATAATTCATGATTCATGATTCATAATTCATGATTCATGATTCAATTCATAATTCAAGATTCATGATTCATGATTCAATTCATAATTTATGATTCATGATTCATGATTCACTTCATGATTCATGATTCATGATTCATGATTCATGATTCAATTCATGATTCATGATTCATGATTCAATTCATGATTTATGATTCATGATTCAATTCATGATTCATGATTCATGATTCATGATTCAATTCATGATTCATGGTTCAATTCATGATTCATGATTCATGATTCATGATTCATGATTCGATTCATGATTCATGATTCAATTCATGATTCATGATTCAATTCATGATTCATGGTTCAATTCATGATTCATGATTCATGATTCATGATTCATGATTCGATTCATGATTCATGATTCAATTCATGATTCATGATTCAATTCATGATTCATGATTCATGATTCAATTCATGATTCATGGTTCAATTCATGATTCATGATTCATGATTCATGATTCATGATTCGATTCATGATTCATGATTCAATTCATGATTCATGATTCAATTCATGATTCATGATTCATGATTCGATTCATGATTCATGATTCAATTCATGATTCATGATTCAATTCATGATTCATGATTCATGATTCATGATTCATGATTCAATTCATGATTCAATTCATGATTAATGATTCATGATTCAATTTATTATTCATGATTCATGATTTAATTCATGATTCAATTCATGATTCATGATTCAATTCATGATTCAATTCATGATTCATGATTCATGATTCAATTCATAATTTATGATTCATGATTCATGATTCAATTCCTGATTCATGATTCAATTCCTGATTCATGATTCAATTCATGATTCATAATTTATGATTCATGATTCAATTCATGATTCATGATTCAAGATTCATGATTCATGATTCAATTTATGATTCATGATTTGATTTATCATTCATGATTTATGATTCAATTCATGATTCATGATTCAAGATTCATGATTCATGATTCAATTTATGATTCTTGATTTGATTTATCATTCATGATTTATGATTCAATTCATGATTCATGATTCATGATTCAATTCATGATTCAAGATTCATGATTCGATTCATGATTCATGATTCGATTCATGATTCATGATTCAATTCATGATTCATGATTCATGATTCGATTCATGATTCATGATTCAATTCATGATTCATGATTCATGATTTAATTCATGATTCATGATTCATGATTCAATTCATGATTCATGATTCAATTCATGATTCATGATTTAATTCATGATTCATGATTCGATTCATGATTCAATTCATGATTCATGATTCATGATTCATGATTCAATTCATGATTCGTGATTCAATTCATGATTACTAATTCATGATTCATGATTCAATTCATGATTCATGATTCAATTCTAGATTCGAATCCTGATTCAATTCATGATTCATGATTCATGATTCAATTCACGATTCATGATTCATGATTCAATTCATGATTCATGATTCATTATTCAATTCATGATTCATGATTCATGATTCATGATTCATGATTCATGATTCATGATTCATGATTCATGATTAGATTCATGATTCATGATTCATTAATTCATGATTCAATTCATGATTCATGATTCATGATTCAATTCATGATTCATGATTCGTTTCATGATTCTTGATTCATGATTCATGATTCATGATTCGATTCATGATTCATGATTCATGATTCATGATTCAATTCATGATTCATGATTCAATTCTAATTCATGGTTCATGATTCATGATTCGATTCATGATTCATGATTCATGATTCAATTCATGATTCATGATTCATGATTCATGATTCATGATTCATGATTCATGATTCAATTCATGATTCATGATTCAATTCATAGTTCATGATTCATGATTCATGATTCAATTCATAATTTATGATTTATGATTCAATTCATGATTCATGATTCATGATTCAATTCATGATTCATGATTCATGATTCAATTCATGATTTATGATTCATGATTCATGATTCGATTCATGATTCATGATTCATGATTCAATTCATGATTCATGATTCATGATTCAATTCATGATTCATGATTCATGATTTAATTCTTGATTCATGATTCGATTCATGATTCAATTCATGATTCATGATTCATGATTCAATTCATGATTCATGATTCAATTCATGATTCATGATTCATGATTCATGATTCAATTCATGATTCTTGATTCATGATTCATGATTCAATTCATAATTCATGATTCATGATTCATGATTCAATTCATGATTCATGATTCATGATTCATGATTCATGATTCAATTCATGATTCATGATTCAATTCATGATTCATGATTCATGATTCATGATTCAATTCATAATTCATGATTCATAATTCATGATTCATGATTCATGATTCATGATTCAATTCATAATTCATGATTCATGCTTCATGATTCAATTCATGATTCATGATTCTATTCATGATTCTTGATTCATGCTTCATGATTCGATTCATGATTCTTGATTCATGATTCATGATTCGATTCATGATTCATGATTCATGATTCAATTCATGATTCATGATTCATGATTCATGATTCAATTCATGATTCAAGATTCATGATTCGATTCATGATTCCTGATTCAATTAATGATTCATGATTCATGTTTCGATTCATAATTCAATTTATGATTCATGATTCGATTCATGATTCATGATTCAATTCATGATTCATAATTCATGATTTATGATTCGATTCATGATTCATGATTCAATTCATGATTCATTATTCATGTTTTGATTCATGATTCAATTCATGATTCATGATTCATGTTTTGATTCATGATTCAATTCATGATTCATAATTCGATTCATGATTCATGATTCAATTCATGATTCATAATTCATTATTTATGATTCGATTCATGATTCATGATTCATGATTCATGATTCATGATTCTTGATTCAATTCATGATTCATAATTCATGATTCATGATTCAATTCATGATTCATGATTCAATTCATGTTTCATGATTCATGATTCGATTCATGATTCATGATTCATGATTCAATTCATGATTCATGATTCGATTCATGATTCATGATTCGTGTTTCATTTCATGATTCATGATTCATGATTCAATTCATGATTCATGATTCATGATTCAATTCATGATTTATGATTCATGATTCAATTTATGATTCAATTCATGATTCATGATTCATGATTCAATTTATTATTCATGATTCATGATTTAATTCATGATTCAATTCATGATTTATGATTAAATTCAGGAATCAATTCATGATTCATGATTCATGATTCAATTCATGATTCATGATTCATGATTCATGATTCGATTCATGATTCATGATTCATGATTCAATTCATAATTCATGATTCATGATTCATGATTCATGATTCAATTCCTGATTCATGATTCAATTCATGATTCATAATTTATGATTCATGATTCAATTCATGATTCATGATTCAAGATTCATGATTCATGATTCAATTTATGATTCATGATTTGATTTATCATTCATGATTTATGATTCAATTCATGATTCATGATTCATGATTCAATTCATGATTCATGATTCATGATTCATGATTCGATTTATTATTCATGAATTATGATTCATGATTTAATTCATGATTCATGATTCAATTCATGATTCATGATTCGATTCATGATTTTTGATTCATGATTCATGATTCGATTCATGCTTCATTATTCAATTCATGATTCATGATTCATGATTCATGATTCATGATTCATGATTCATGATTAGATTCATGATTCATGATTCATTAATTCATGATTCAATTCATGATTCATGATTCATGATTCAATTCATGATTCATGATTCGTTTCATGATTCTTGATTCATGATTCATGATTCATGATTCGATTCATGATTCATGATTCATGATTCATGATTCAATTCATGATTCATGATTCAATTCTAATTCATGGTTCATGATTCATGATTCGATTCATGATTCATGATTCATGATTCAATTCATGATTCATGATTCATGATTCATGATTCATGATTCATGATTCAATTCATGATTCATGATTCAATTCATAGTTCATGATTCATGATTCATGATTCAATTCATAATTTATGATTTATGATTCAATTCATGATTCATGATTCAATTCATGATTCATGATTCATGATTCAATTCATGATTCATGATTCATGATTCAATTCATGATTTATGATTCATGATTCATGATTCGATTCATGATTCATGATTCATGATTCAATTCATGATTCATGATTCATGATTCATGATTTAATTCTTGATTCATGATAAGATTCATGATTCAATTCATGATTCATGATTCATGATTCAATTCATGATTCATGATTCAATTCATGATTCATGATTCATGATTCATGATTCAATTCATGATTCTTGATTCATGATTCATGATTCATGATTCAATTCATAATTCATGATTCATGATTCATGATTCAATTCATGATTCATGATTCATGATTCATGATTCATGATTCAATTCATGATTCATGATTCAATTCATGATTCATGATTCATGATTCATGATTCAATTCATGATTCATGATTCATAATTCATGATTCATGATTCATGATTCATGATTCAATTCATAATTCATGATTCATGCTTCATGATTCAATTCATGATTCATGATTCTATTCATGATTCTTGATTCATGATTCATGATTCGATTCATGATTCTTGATTCATGATTCATGATTCGATTCATGATTCATGATTCATGATTCAATTCATGATTCATGATTCATGATTCATGATTTAATTCATGATTCAAGATTCATGATTCGATTCATGATTCCTGATTCAATTAATGATTCATGATTCATGTTTCGATTCATAATTCAATTTATGATTCATGATTTGATTCATGATTCATGATTCAATTCATGATTCATAATTCATGATTCATGATTCGATTCATGATTCATGATTCGTGTTTCATTTCATGATTCATGATTCATGATTCAATTCATGATTCATGATTCATGATTCAATTCATGATTTATGATTCATGATTCAATTTATGATTCAATTCATGATTCATGATTCATGATTCAATTTATTATTCATGATTCATGATTTAATTCATGATTCAATTCATGATTTATGATTAAATTCAGGAATCAATTCATGATTCATGATTCAATTCATGATTCATGATTCATGATTCATGATTCGATTCATGATTCATGATTCATGATTCATGATTCAATTCATAATTCATGATTCATGATTCATGATTCATGATTCAATTCCTGATTCATGATTCAATTCATGATTCATAATTTATGATTCATGATTCAATTCATGATTCATGATTCAAGATTCATGATTCATGATTCAATTTATGATTCATGATTTGATTTATCATTCATGATTTATGATTCAATTCATGATTCATGATTCATGATTCAATTCATGATTCATGATTCATGATTCATGATTCGATTTATTATTCATGAATTATGATTCATGATTTAATTCATGATTCATGATTCAATTCATGATTCATGATTCGATTCATGATTTTTGATTCATGATTCATGATTCGATTCATGCTTCATTATTCAATTCATGATTCATGATTCATGATTCATGATTCATGATTCATGATTCATGATTAGATTCATGATTCATGATTCATTAATTCATGATTCAATTCATGATTCATGATTCATGATTCAATTCATGATTCATGATTCGTTTCATGATTCTTGATTCATGATTCATGATTCATGATTCGATTCATGATTCATGATTCATGATTCATGATTCAATTCATGATTCATGATTCAATTCTAATTCATGGTTCATGATTCATGATTCGATTCATGATTCATGATTCATGATTCAATTCATGATTCATGATTCATGATTCATGATTCATGATTCATGATTCATGATTCAATTCATGATTCATGATTCAATTCATAGTTCATGATTCATGATTCATGATTCAATTCATAATTTATGATTTATGATTCAATTCATGATTCATGATTCAATTCATGATTCATGATTCATGATTCAATTCATGATTCATGATTCATGATTCAATTCATGATTTATGATTCATGATTCATGATTCGATTCATGATTCATGATTCATGATTCAATTCATGATTCATGATTCATGATTCAATTCATGATTCATGATTCATGATTTAATTCTTGATTCATGATTCGATTCATGATTCAATTCATGATTCATGATTCATGATTCAATTCATGATTCATGATTCAATTCATGATTCATGATTCATGATTCATGATTCAATTCATGATTCTTGATTCATGATTCATGATTCATGATTCAATTCATAATTCATGATTCATGATTCATGATTCATGATTCATGATTCAATTCATGATTCATGATTCAATTCATGATTCATGATTCATGATTCATGATTCAATTCATGATTCATGATTCATAATTCATGATTCATGATTCATGATTCATGATTCAATTCATAATTCATGATTCATGCTTCATGATTCAATTCATGATTCATGATTCTATTCACGATTCTTGATTCATGATTCATGATTCGATTCATGATTCTTGATTCATGATTCATGATTCGATTCATGATTCATGATTCATGATTCAATTCATGATTCATGATTCATGATTCATGATTCAATTCATGATTCAAGATTCATGATTCGATTCATGATTCCTGATTCAATTAATGATTCATGATTCATGTTTCGATTCATAATTCAATTTATGATTCATGATTTGATTCATGATTCATGATTCAATTCATGATTCATAATTCATGATTTATGATTCGATTCATGATTCATGATTCAATTCATGATTCATTATTCATGTTTTGATTCATGATTCAATTCATGATTCATGATTCATGTTTTGATTCATGATTCAATTCATGATTCATAATTCGATTCATGATTCATGATTCAATTCATGATTCATAATTCATTATTTATGATTCGATTCATGATTCATGATTCATGATTCATGATTCTTGATTCAATTCATGATTCATAATTCATGATTCATGATTCAATTCATGATTCATGATTCAATTCATGTTTCATGTTTCATGATTCGATTCATGATTCATGATTCATGATTCAATTCATGATTCATGATTCGATTAATGATTTATGATTCGTGTTTCATTTCATGATTCATGATTCATGATTCAATTCATGATTCATGATTCATGATTCAATTCATGATTTATGATTCATGATTTAATTCATGATTCAATTCATGATTTATGATTAAATTCAGGAATCAATTCATGATTCATGATTTAATTCATGATTCATGATTCATGATTCATGATTCGATTCATGATTCATGATTCATGATTCATGATTCAATTCATAATTCATGATTCATGATTCATGATTCATGATTCAATTCCTGATTCATGATTCAATTCATGATTCATAATTTATGATTCATGATTCAATTCATGATTCATGATTCAAGATTCATGATTCATGATTCAATTTATGATTCATGATTTGATTTATCATTCATGATTTATGATTCAATTCATGATTCATGATTCATGATTCAATTCATGATTCATGATTCATGATTCATGATTCGATTTATTATTCATGAATTATGATTCATGATTTAATTCATGATTCATGATTCAATTCATGATTCATGATTCGATTCATGATTTTTGATTCATGATTCATGATTCGATTCATGATTCATGATTCACTTCATGATTCATGATTCATGATTCATTATTCATGATTCAATTCATGATTCATGTTTCATGATTCATGATTCATGATTCAATTCATAATTCATGATTCATGATTCAATTCATGATTCAATTCATGATTCTTGATTCATGATTCATGATTCATGATTCAATTCATAATTCATGATTCATGATTCATGATTCAATTCATGATTTATGATTCATGATTCAATTCATGATTCATGATTCAATTCATGATTCATGATTCATGATTCATGATTCGATTCATGATTCATGATTCATGATTCATGATTCAATTCATGATTTATGATTCAATTCATGATTCATGATTCATGATTCATAATTCATGATTCAATTCATGATTCAATTCATGATTCATGATTCATGATTCAATTTATTATTCATAATTCATGATTTAATTCATGATTTAATTCATGATTCATGATTCAATTCAGGATTCAATTCATGATTCATGATTCATGATTCAATTCATGATTCTTGATTCATGATTCAATTCATGATTCATAATTCGATTCATGATTCATGATTCATGATTCAATTCATAATTCATGATTCATGATTCATGATTCAATTCCTGATTCATGATTCAATTCATGATTCATAATTTATGATTCATGATTCAATTCATGATTCATGATTCAAGATTCATGATTTATGATTCAATTTATGATTCATGATTTGATTTATCATTCATGATTTATGATTCAATTCATGATTCATGATTCATGATTCAATTCATGATTCAAGATTCATGATTCGATTCATGATTCATGATTCGATTCATGATTCATGATTCAATTCATGATTCATGATTCGATTCATGATTCAATTCATGATTCATGATTCGATTCATGATTCATGATTCAATTCATGATTCATGATTCATGATTTAATTTATGATGCATGATTTAATTCATGATTCATGATTCATGATTCAATTCATGATTCATGATTTAATTCATGATTCATGATTCGATTCATGATTCATGATTCATGATTCAATTCATGATTCATGATTCATGATTCATGATTCATGATTCATGATTCAATTCATGATTCATGATTCAATTCATGATTACTAATTCATGATTCATGATTCAATTCATGATTCATGATTCAATTCTAGATTCGAATCCTGATTCAATTTATGATTCATGATTCATGACTCAATTCAAGATTCATGATTCATGATTCAATTCATGATTCATGATTCAATTCTAGATTCGAATCCTGATTCAATTCATGATTCATGATTCATGACTCAATTCACGATTCATGATTCATGATTCAATTCATGATTCATGATTTATTATTCAATTCATGATTCATGATTCATGATTCATGATTCATGATTAGATTCATGATTCATGATTCATGATTCATGATTCAATTCATGATTCATGATTCATGATTCAATTCATGATTCATGATTCATTTCATGATTCTTGATTCATGATTCATGATTCATGATTCGATTCATGATTCATGATTCAATTCATGATTCATGATTCATGATTCATGATTCAATTCATGATTCATGATTCATAATTCATGATTCATGATTCAATTCATAATTCATGATTCATGATTCATGATTCAATTCATAATTTATGATTCATGATTCATGATTCACTTCATGATTCATGATTCATGATTCATGATTCATGATTCAATTCATGATTCATGATTCATGATTCAATTCATGATTTATGATTCATGATTCAATTCATGATTCATGATTCAATTCATGATTCATGGTTCAATTCATGATTCATGATTCATGATTCATGATTCGATTCATGATTCATGATTCAATTCATGATTCATGATTCATGATTCAATTCATGATTCATGGTTCAATTCATGATTCATGATTCATGATTCATGATTCATGATTCGATTCATGATTCATGATTCAATTCATGATTCATGATTCAATTCATGATTCATGATTCATGATTCGATTCATGATTCATGATTCATGATTCAATTCATGATTCATGATTCATGATTCAATTCATGATTCATGATTCATTTCATGATTCTTGATTCATGATTCATGATTCATGATTCGATTCATGATTCATGATTCAATTCATGATTCATGATTCATGATTCATGATTCAATTCATGATTCATGATTCATAATTCATGATTCATGATTCAATTCATAATTCATGATTCATGATTCATGATTCAATTCATAATTTATGATTCATGATTCATGATTCACTTCATGATTCATGATTCATGATTCATGATTCATGATTCAATTCATGATTCATGATTCATGATTCAATTCATGATTTATGATTCATGATTCAATTCATGATTCATGATTCATGATTCATGATTCAATTCATGATTCATGGTTCAATTCATGATTCATGATTCATGATTCATGATTCGATTCATGATTCATGATTCGATTCATGATTCAATTCATGATTCATGATTCGATTCATGATTCATGATTCAATTCATGATTCATGATTCATGATTTAATTTATGATGCATGATTTAATTCATGATTCATGATTCATGATTCAATTCATGATTCATGATTTAATTCATGATTCATGATTCGATTCATGATTCATGATTCATGATTCAATTCATGATTCATGATTCATGATTCATGATTCATGATTCATGATTCAATTCATGATTCATGATTCAATTCATGATTACTAATTCATGATTCATGATTCAATTCATGATTCATGATTCAATTCTAGATTCGAATCCTGATTCAATTTATGATTCATGATTCATGACTCAATTCAAGATTCATGATTCATGATTCAATTCATGATTCATGATTCAATTCTAGATTCGAATCCTGATTCAATTCATGATTCATGATTCATGACTCAATTCACGATTCATGATTCATGATTCAATTCATGATTCATGATTTATTATTCAATTCATGATTCATGATTCATGATTCATGATTCATGATTAGATTCATGATTCATGATTCATGATTCATGATTCAATTCATGATTCATGATTCATGATTCAATTCATGATTCATGATTCATTTCATGATTCTTGATTCATGATTCATGATTCATGATTCGATTCATGATTCATGATTCAATTCATGATTCATGATTCATGATTCATGATTCAATTCATGATTCATGATTCATAATTCATGATTCATGATTCAATTCATAATTCATGATTCATGATTCATGATTCAATTCATAATTTATGATTCATGATTCATGATTCACTTCATGATTCATGATTCATGATTCATGATTCATGATTCAATTCATGATTCATGATTCATGATTCAATTCATGATTTATGATTCATGATTCAATTCATGATTCATGATTCAATTCATGATTCATGGTTCAATTCATGATTCATGATTCATGATTCATGATTCGATTCATGATTCATGATTCAATTCATGATTCATGATTCAATTCATGATTCATGATTCATGATTCAATTCATGATTCATGGTTCAATTCATGATTCATGATTCATGATTCATGATTCATGATTCGATTCATGATTCATGATTCAATTCATGATTCATGATTCAATTCATGATTCATGATTCATGATTCGATTCATGATTCATGATTCATGATTCAATTCATGATTCATGATTCATGATTCAATTCATGATTCATGATTCATTTCATGATTCTTGATTCATGATTCATGATTCATGATTCGATTCATGATTCATGATTCAATTCATGATTCATGATTCATGATTCATGATTCAATTCATGATTCATGATTCATAATTCATGATTCATGATTCAATTCATAATTCATGATTCATGATTCATGATTCAATTCATAATTTATGATTCATGATTCATGATTCACTTCATGATTCATGATTCATGATTCATGATTCAATTCATGATTCATGATTCATGATTCAATTCATGATTTATGATTCATGATTCAATTCATGATTCATGATTCATGATTCATGATTCAATTCATGATTCATGGTTCAATTCATGATTCATGATTCATGATTCATGATTCGATTCATGATTCATGATTCAATTCATGATTCATGTTTCAATTCATGATTCATGATTCATGATTCAATTCATGATTCATGGTTCAATTCATGATTCATGATTCATGATTCATGATTCAATTCATGATTCATGATTCATGATTCATGATTCGATTCATGATTCATGATTCATGATTCAATTCATGATTCATGATTCATGATTCAATTCATGATTCATGATTCATGATTTAATTCTTGATTCATGATTCGATTCATGATTCAATTCATGATTCATGATTCAATTCATGATTCATGATTCAATTCATGATTCATGATTCATGATTCATGATTCAATTCATGATTCTTGATTCATGATTCATGATTCATGATTCAATTCATAATTCATGATTCATGATTCATGATTCAATTCATGATTCATGATTCATGATTCATGATTCATGATTCAATTCATGATTCATGATTCAATTCATGATTCATGATTCATGATTCATGATTCAATTCATGATTCATGATTCATAATTCATGATTCATGATTCATGATTCATGATTCAATTCATAATTCATGATTCATGCTTCATGATTCAATTCATGATTCATGATTCTATTCATGATTCTTGATTCATGATTCATGATTCGATTCATGATTCTTGATTCATGATTCATGATTCGATTCATGATTCATGATTCATGATTCAATTCATGATTCATGATTCATGATTCATGATTCAATTCATGATTCAAGATTCATGATTCGATTCATGATTCCTGATTCAATTAATGATTCATGATTCATGTTTCGATTCATAATTCAATTTATGATTCATGATTTGATTCATGATTCATGATTCAATTCATGATTCATAATTCATGATTTATGATTCGATTCATGATTCATGATTCAATTCATGATTCATTATTCATGTTTTGATTCATGATTCAATTCATGATTCATGATTCATGTTTTGATTCATGATTCAATTCATGATTCATAATTCGATTCATGATTCATGATTCAATTCATGATTCATAATTCATTATTTATGATTCGATTCATGATTCATGATTCATGATTCATGATTCATGATTCTTGATTCAATTCATGATTCATAATTCATGATTCATGATTCAATTCATGATTCATGATTCAATTCATGTTTCATGTTTCATGATTCGATTCATGATTCATGATTCATGATTCAATTCATGATTCATGATTCGATTCATGATTTATGATTCGTGTTTCATTTCATGATTCATGATTCATGATTCAATTCATGATTCATGATTCATGATTCAATTCATGATTTATGATTCATGATTTAATTCATGATTCAATTCATGATTTATGATTAAATTCAGGAATCAATTCATGATTCATGATTCAATTCATGATTCATGATTCATGATTCATGATTCGATTCATGATTCATGATTCATGATTCAATTCATAATTCATGATTCATGATTCATGATTCATGATTCAATTCCTGATTCATGATTCAATTCATGATTCATAATTTATGATTCATGATTCAATTCATGATTCATGATTCAAGATTCATGATTCATGATTCAATTTATGATTCATGATTTGATTTATCATTCATGATTTATGATTCAATTCATGATTCATGATTCAATTCATGATTCATGATTCATGATTCATGATTCGATTTATTATTCATGAATTATGATTCATGATTTAATTCATGATTCATGATTCAATTCATGATTCATGATTCGATTCATGATTTTTGATTCATGATTCATGATTCGATTCATGATTCATGATTCACTTCATGATTCATGATTCATTATTCATGATTCAATTCATGATTCATGTTTCATGATTCATGATTCATGATTCAATTCATAATTCATGATTCATGATTCAATTCATGATTCAATTCATGATTCTTGATTCATGATTCATGATTCATGATTCAATTCATAATTCATGATTCATGATTCATGATTCAATTCATGATTTATGATTCATGATTCAATTCATGATTCATGATTCAATTCATGATTCATGATTCATGATTCATGATTCGATTCATGATTCATGATTCATGATTCATGATTCAATTCATGATTCATGATTCAATTCATGATTCATGATTCATGATTCATAATTCATGATTCAATTCATGATTCAATTCATGATTCATGATTCATGATTCAATTTATTATTCATGATTCATGATTTAATTCATGATTTAATTCATGATTCATGATTCAATTCAGGATTCAATTCATGATTCATGATTCATGATTCAATTCATGATTCTTGATTCATGATTCAATTCATGATTCATAATTCGATTCATGATTCATGATTCATGATTCAATTCATAATTCATGATTCATGATTCATGATTCAATTCCTGATTCATGATTCAATTCATGATTCATAATTTATGATTCATGATTCAATTCATGATTCATGATTCAAGATTCATGATTCATGATTCAATTTATGATTCATGATTTGATTTATCATTCATGATTTATGATTCAATTCATGATTCATGATTCATGATTCAATTCATGATTCAAGATTCATGATTCGATTCATGATTCATGATTCGATTCATGATTCATGATTCAATTCATGATTCATGATTCGATTCATGATTCAATTCATGATTCATGATTCGATTCATGATTCATGATTCAATTCATGATTCATGATTCATGATTTAATTTATGATGCATGATTTAATTCATGATTCATGATTCATGATTCAATTCATGATTCATGATTTAATTCATGATTCATGATTCGATTCATGATTCATGATTCATGATTCAATTCATGATTCATGATTCATGATTCATGATTCATGATTCATGATTCAATTCATGATTCATGATTCAATTCATGATTACTAATTCATGATTCATGATTCAATTCATGATTCATGATTCAATTCTAGATTCGAATCCTGATTCAATTTATGATTCATGATTCATGACTCAATTCAAGATTCATGATTCATGATTCAATTCATGATTCATGATTCAATTCTAGATTCGAATCCTGATTCAATTCATGATTCACGATTCATGACTCAATTCACGATTCATGATTCATGATTCAATTCATGATTCATGATTTATTATTTAATTCATGATTCATGATTCATGATTCATGATTAGATTCATGATTCATGATTCATGATTCATGATTCAATTCATGATTCATGATTCATGATTCAATTCATGATTCATGATTCATTTCATGATTCTTGATTCATGATTCATGATTCATGATTCGATTCATGATTCATGATTCAATTCATGATTCATGATTCATGATTCATGATTCAATTCATGATTCATGATTCATAATTCATGATTCATGATTCAATTCATAATTCATGATTCATGATTCATGATTCAATTCATAATTTATGATTCATGATTCACTTCATGATTCATGATTCATGATTCATGATTCATGATTCAATTCATGATTCATGATTCATGATTCAATTCATGATTTATGATTCATGATTCAATTCATGATTCATGATTCAATTCATGATTCATGGTTCAATTCATGATTCATGATTCATGATTCATGATTCGATTCATGATTCATGATTCAATTCATGATTCATGATTCAATTCATGATTCATGATTCATGATTCAATTCATGATTCATGGTTCAATTCATGATTCATGATTCATGATTCAATTCATGATTCATGATTCATAATTCATGATTCATGATTCAATTCATAATTCATGATTCATGATTCATGATTCAATTCATAATTTATGATTCATGATTCACTTCATGATTCATGATTCATGATTCATGATTCATGATTCAATTCATGATTCATGATTCATGATTCAATTCATGATTTATGATTCATGATTCAATTCATGATTCATGATTCATGATTCATGATTCAATTCATGATTCATGGTTCAATTCATGATTCATGATTCATGATTCATGATTCGATTCATGATTCATGATTCAATTCATGATTCATGATTCAATTCATGATTCATGATTCATGATTCAATTCATGATTCATGGTTCAATTCATGATTCATGATTCATGATTCATGATTCATGATTCGATTCATGATTCATGATTCAATTCATGATTCATGATTCAATTCATGATTCATGATTCATGATTCGATTCATGATTCATGATTCAATTCATGATTCATGATTCAATTCATGATTCATGATTCATGATTCATGATTCATGATTCAATTCATGATTCAATTCATGATTAATGATTCATGATTCAATTTATTATTCATGATTCATGATTTAATTCATGATTCAATTCATGATTCAATTCATGATTCAATTCATGATTCATGATTCATGATTCAATTCATAATTTATGATTCATGATTCATGATTCAATTCCTGATTCATGATTCAATTCCTGATTCATGATTCAATTCATGATTCATAATTTATGATTCATGATTCAATTCATGATTCATGATTCAAGATTCATGATTCATGATTCAATTTATGATTCATGATTCATGATTCAATTCATGATTCATGATTCATGATTCAATTCATGATTCATGATTCATGATTTAATTCTTGATTCATGATTCGATTCATGATTCAATTCATGATTCATGATTCATGATTCAATTCATGATTCATGATTCAATTCATGATTCATGATTCATGATTCATGATTCAATTCATGATTCTTGATTCATGATTCATGATTCATGATTCAATTCATAATTCATGATTCATGATTCATGATTCAATTCATGATTCATGATTCATGATTCATGATTCATGATTCAATTCATGATTCATGATTCAATTCATGATTCATGATTCATGATTCATGATTCAATTCATGATTCATGATTCATGATTCATGATTCAATTCATAATTCATGATTCATAATTCATGATTCATGATTCATGATTCATGATTCAATTCATAATTCATGATTCATGCTTCATGATTCAATTCATGATTCATGATTCTATTCATGATTCTTGATTCATGATTCATGATTCGATTCATGATTCTTGATTCATGATTCATGATTCGATTCATGATTCATGATTCATGATTCAATTCATGATTCATGATTCATGATTCATGATTCAATTCATGATTCAAGATTCATGATTCGATTCATGATTCCTGATTCAATTAATGATTCATGATTCATGTTTCGATTCATAATTCAATTTATGATTCATGATTCGATTCATGATTCATGATTCAATTCATGATTCATAATTCATGATTTATGATTCGATTCATGATTCATGATTCAATTCATGATTCATTATTCATGTTTTGATTCATGATTCAATTCATGATTCATGATTCATGTTTTGATTCATGATTCAATTCATGATTCATAATTCGATTCATGATTCATGATTCAATTCATGATTCATAATTCATTATTTATGATTCGATTCATGATTCATGATTCATGATTCATGATTCATGATTCTTGATTCAATTCATGATTCATAATTCATGATTCATGATTCAATTCATGATTCATGATTCAATTCATGTTTCATGATTCATGATTCGATTCATGATTCATGATTCATGATTCAATTCATGATTCGATTCATGATTCATGATTCGTGTTTCATTTCATGATTCATGATTCATGATTCAATTCATGATTCATGATTCATGATTCAATTCATGATTTATGATTCATGATTCAATTCATGATTCAATTCATGATTCATGATTCATGATTCAATTTATTATTCATGATTCATGATTTAATTCATGATTCAATTCATGATTTATGATTAAATTCAGGAATCAATTCATGATTCATGATTCATGATTCAATTCATGATTCATGATTCATGATTCGATTCATGATTCATGATTCATGATTCATGATTCAATTCATAATTCATGATTCATGATTTATGATTCATGATTCAATTCCTGATTCATGATTCAATTCATGATTCATAATTTATGATTCATGATTCAATTCATGATTCATGATTCAAGATTCATGATTCATGATTCAATTAATGATTCATGATTTGATTTATCATTCATGATTTATGATTCAATTCATGATTCATGATTCATGATTCAATTCATGATTCATGATTCATGATTCGATTTATTATTCATGAATTATGATTCATGATTTAATTCATAATTCATGATTCAATTCATGATTCATGATTCGATTCATGATTTTTGATTCATGATTCATGATTCGATTCATGATTCATGATTCACTTCATGATTCATGATTCATGATTCATTATTCATGATTCAATTCATGATTCATGATTCATGATTCATGATTCATGATTCAATTCATAATTCATGATTCATGATTCAATTCATGATTCAATTCATGATTCTTGATTCATGATTCATGATTCATGATTCAATTCATAATTCATGATTCATGATTCATGATTCAATTCATGATTTATGATTCATGATTCAATTCATGATTCATGATTCAATTCATGATTCATGATTCATGATTCATGATTCGATTCATGATTCATGATTCATGATTCATGATTCAATTCATGATTCATGATTCAATTCATGATTCATGATTCATGATTCATAATTCATGATTCAATTCATGATTCAATTCATGATTCATGATTCATGATTCAATTTATTATTCATGATTCATGATTTAATTCATGATTTAATTCATGATTCATGATTCAATTCAGGATTCAATTCATGATTCATGATTCATGATTCAATTCATGATTCTTGATTCATGATTCAATTCATGATTCATAATTCGATTCATGATTCATGATTCATGATTCAATTCATAATTCATGATTCATGATTCATGATTCAATTCCTGATTCATGATTCAATTCATGATTCATAATTTATGATTCATGATTCAATTCATGATTCATGATTCAAGATTCATGATTCATGATTCAATTTATGATTCATGATTTGATTTATCATTCATGATTTATGATTCAATTCATGATTCATGATTCATGATTCAATTCATGATTCAAGATTCATGATTCGATTCATGATTCATGATCCGATTCATGATTCATGATTCAATTCATGATTCATGATTCGATTCATGATTCAATTCATGATTCATGATTCGATTCATGATTCATGATTCAATTCATGATTCATGATTCATGATTTAATTCATGATGCATGATTTAATTCATGATTCATGATTCATGATTCAATTCATGATTCATGATTTAATTCATGATTCATGATTCGATTCATGATTCATGATTCATGATTCAATTCATGATTCATGATTCATGATTCATGATTCATGATTCATGATTCAATTCATGATTCATGATTCAATTCATGATTACTAATTCATGATTCATGATTCAATTCATGATTCATGATTCAATTCTAGATTCGAATCCTGATTCAATTTATGATTCATGATTCATGACTCAATTCAAGATTCATGATTCATGATTCAATTCATGATTCATGATTTAATTCTAGATTCGAATCCTGATTCAATTCATGATTCATGATTCATGACTCAATTCACGATTCATGATTCATGATTCAATTCATGATTCATGATTTATTATTCAATTCATGATTCATGATTCATGATTCATGATTCATGATTAGATTCATGATTCATGATTCATGATTCAATTCATGATTCATGATTCATGATTCAATTCATGATTCATGATTCATTTCATGATTCTTGATTCATGATTCATGATTCATGATTCGATTCATGATTCATGATTCAATTCATGATTCATGATTCATGATTCATGATTCAATTCATGATTCATGATTCATAATTCATGATTCATGATTCAATTCATAATTCATGATTCATGATTCAATTCATAATTTATGATTCATGATTTATGATTCACTTCATGATTCATGATTCATGATTCATGATTCAATTCATGATTCATGATTCATGATTCAATTCATGATTTATGATTCATGATTCAATTCATGATTCATGATTCATGATTCATGATTCAATTCATGATTCATGGTTCAATTCATGATTCATGATTCATGATTCATGATTCGATTCATGATTCATGATTCAATTCATGACTCATGATTCAATTCATGATTCATGATTCATGATTCAATTCATGATTCATGGTTCAATTCATGATTCATGATTCATGATTCATGATTCATGATTCGATTCATGATTCATGATTCAATTCATGATTCATGATTCAATTCATGATTCATGATTCATGATTCGATTCATGATTCATGATTCAATTCATGATTCATGATTCAATTCTTGATTCATGATTCATGATTCATGATTCAATTCATGATTCAATTCATGATTAATGATTCATGATTCAATTTATTATTCATGATTCATGATTTAATTCATGATTCAATTCATGATTCATGATTCAATTCATGATTCAATTCATGATTCATGATTCATGATTCAATTCATAATTTATGATTCATGATTCATGATTCAATTCCTGATTCATGATTCAATTCCTGATTCATGATTCAATTCATGATTCATAATTTATGATTCATGATTCAATTCATGATTCATGATTCAAGATTCATGATTCATGATTCAATTTATGATTCATGATTTGATTTATCATTCATGATTTATGATTCAATTCATGATTCATGATTCATGATTCAATTCATGATTCAAGATTCATGATTCGATTCATGATTCATGATTCGATTCATGATTCATGATTCAATTCATGATTCATGATTCATGATTCGATTCATGATTCATGATTCAATTCATGATTCATGATTCATGATTTAATTCATGATTCATGATTCATGATTCAATTCATGATTCATGATTCAATTCATGATTCATGATTTAATTCATGATTCATGATTCGATTCATGATTCAATTCATGATTCATGATTCAATTCAGGATTCAATTCATGATTCATGATTCATGATTCAATTCATGATTCTTGATTCATGATTCAATTCATGATTCATAATTCGATTCATGATTCATGATTCATGATTCAATTCATAATTCATGATTCATGATTCATGATTCAATTCCTGATTCATGATTCAATTCATGATTCATAATTTATGATTCATGATTCAATTCATGATTCATGATTCAAGATTCATGATTCATGATTCAATTTATGATTCATGATTTGATTTATCATTCATGATTTATGATTCAATTCATGATTCATGATTCATGATTCAATTCATGATTCAAGATTCATGATTCGATTCATGATTCATGATCCGATTCATGATTCATGATTCAATTCATGATTCATGATTCGATTCATGATTCAATTCATGATTCATGATTCGATTCATGATTCATGATTCAATTCATGATTCATGATTCATGATTTAATTCATGATGCATGATTTAATTCATGATTCATGATTCATGATTCAATTCATGATTCATGATTTAATTCATGATTCATGATTCGATTCATGATTCATGATTCATGATTCAATTCATGATTCATGATTCATGATTCATGATTCATGATTCATGATTCAATTCATGATTCATGATTCAATTCATGATTACTAATTCATGATTCATGATTCAATTCATGATTCATGATTCAATTCTAGATTCGAATCCTGATTCAATTTATGATTCATGATTCATGACTCAATTCAAGATTCATGATTCATGATTCAATTCATGATTCATGATTTAATTCTAGATTCGAATCCTGATTCAATTCATGATTCATGATTCATGACTCAATTCACGATTCATGATTCATGATTCAATTCATGATTCATGATTTATTATTCAATTCATGATTCATGATTCATGATTAGATTCATGATTCATGATTCATGATTCATGATTCAATTCATGATTCATGATTCATGATTCAATTCATGATTCATGATTCATTTCATGATTCTTGATTCATGATTCATGATTCATGATTCGATTCATGATTCATGATTCAATTCATGATTCATGATTCATGATTCATGATTCAATTCATGATTCATGATTCATAATTCATGATTCATGATTCAATTCATAATTCATGATTCATGATTCAATTCATAATTTATGATTCATGATTCATGATTCACTTCATGATTCATGATTCATGATTCATGATTCATGATTCAATTCATGATTCATGATTCATGATTCAATTCATGATTTATGATTCATGATTCAATTCATGATTCATGATTCATGATTCATGATTCAATTCATGATTCATGGTTCAATTCATGATTCATGATTCATGATTCATGATTCATGATTCATGATTCGATTCATGATTCATGATTCAATTCATGACTCATGATTCAATTCATGATTCATGATTCATGATTCAATTCATGATTCATGGTTCAATTCATGATTCATGATTCATGATTCATGATTCATGATTCGATTCATGATTCATGATTCAATTCATGATTCATGATTCAATTCATGATTCATGATTCATGATTCGATTCATGATTCATGATTCAATTCATGATTCATGATTCAATTCTTGATTCATGACTCATGATTCATGATTCAATTCATGATTCAATTCATGATTAATGATTCATGATTCAATTTATTATTCATGATTCATGATTTAATTCATGATTCAATTCATGATTCATGATTCAATTCATGATTCAATTCATGATTCATGATTCATGATTCAATTCATAATTTATGATTCATGATTCATGATTCAATTCCTGATTCATGATTCAATTCCTGATTCATGATTCAATTCATGATTCATAATTTATGATTCATGATTCAATTCATGATTCATGATTCAAGATTCATGATTCATGATTCAATTTATGATTCATGATTTGATTTATCATTCATGATTTATGATTCAATTCATGATTCATGATTCATGATTCAATTCATGATTCAAGATTCATGATTCGATTCATGATTCATGATTCGATTCATGATTCATGATTCAATTCATGATTCATGATTCATGATTCGATTCATGATTCATGATTCAATTCATGATTCATGATTCATGATTTAATTCATGATTCATGATTCATGATTCAATTCATGATTCATGATTCAATTCATGATTCATGATTTAATTCATGATTCATGATTCGATTCATGATTCAATTCATGATTCATGATTCATGATTCATGATTCAATTCATGATTCGTGATTCAATTCATGATTACTAATTCATGATTCATGATTCAATTCATGATTCATGATTCAATTCTAGATTCGAATCCTGATTCAATTCATGATTCATGATTCATGATTCAATTCACGATTCATGATTCATGATTCAATTCATGATTCATGATTCATTATTCAATTCATGATTCATGATTCATGATTCATGATTCATGATTCATGATTCATGATTAGATTCATGATTCATGATTCATTAATTCATGATTCAATTCATGATTCATGATTCATGATTCAATTCATGATTCATGATTCGTTTCATGATTCTTGATTCATGATTCATGATTCATGATTCGATTCATGATTCATGATTCATGATTCAATTCATGATTCATGATTCAATTCTAATTCATGGTTCATGATTCATGATTCGATTCATGATTCATGATTCATGATTCAATTCATGATTCATGATTCATGATTCATGATTCATGATTCATGATTCCATTCATGATTCATGATTCAATTCATAGTTCATGATTCATGATTCATGATTCAATTCATAATTTATGATTTATGATTCAATTCATGATTCATGATTCAATTCATGATTCATGATTCATGATTCAATTCATGATTCATGATTCATGATTCAATTCATGATTTATGATTCATGATTCATGATTCGATTCATGATTCATGATTCATGATTCAATTCATGATTCATGATTCATGATTCAATTCATGATTCATGATTCATGATTTAATTCTTGATTCATGATTCGATTCATGATTCAATTCATGATTCATGATTCATGATTCAATTCATGATTCATGATTCAATTCATGATTCATGATTCATGATTCAATTCATGATTCATGATTCGATTCATGATTCATGATTCATGATTCAATTCATGATTCATGATTCATGATTCAATTCATGATTCATGATTTATGAATTATGATTCAATTCATGATTCATGATTCATGATTCAATTCATGATTCAATTCATGAATCATGATTCATGATTCAATTCATGATTCATGATTCATGATTTAATTCATGATTCATGATTCGATTCATGATTCATGATTCATGATTCAATTCATGATTCATGATTCATGATTCATGATTCATGATTCAATTCATGATTCATGATTCAATTCATGATTACTAATTCATGATTCATGATTCAATTCATGATTCATGATTCAATTCTAGATTCGAATCCTGATTCAATTCATGATTCATGATTCATGACTCAATTCAAGATTCATGATTCATGATTCAATTCATGATTCATGATTCAATTCTAGATTCGAATCCTGATTCAATTCATGATTCATGACTCCATTCACGATTCATGATTCATGATTCAATTCATGATTCATGATTTATTATTCAATTCATGATTCATGATTCATGATTCATGATTAGATTCATGATTCATGATTCATGATTCATGATTCAATTCATGATTCATGATTCATGATTCAATTCATGATTCATGATTCATTTCATGATTCTTGATTCATGATTCATGATTCATGATTCGATTCATGATTCATGATTCAATTCATGATTCATGATTCATGATTCAATTCATGATTCATGATTCATAATTCATGATTCATGATTCAATTCATAATTCATGATTCATGATTCATGATTCAATTCATAATTTATGATTCATGATTCATGATTCACTTCATGATTCATGATTCATGATTCATGATTCATGATTCAATTCATGATTCATGATTCATGATTCATGATTCATGATTCAATTCATAATTCATGATTCATGATTCATGATTCAATTCATGATTCATGATTCAATTCATGATTCTTGATTCATGATTCATGATTCAATTCATAATTCATGATTCATGATTCATGATTCAATTCATGATTTATGATTCATGATTCGATTCATGATTCATGATTCATGATTCAATTCATGATTCATGATTCATGATTCAATTCATGATTCATGATTTATGAATTATGATTCAATTCATGATTCATGATTCATGATTCAATTCATGATTCAATTCATGAATCATGATTCATGATTCAATTCATGATTCATGATTCATGATTTAATTCATGATTCATGATTCGATTCATGATTCATGATTCATGATTGAATTCATGATTCATGATTCATGATTCATGATTCATGATTCGATTCATGATTCAATTCATGATTACTAATTCATGATTCATGATTCAATTCATGATTCAATTCTAGATTCGAATCCTGATTCAATTCATGATTCATGATTCATGACTCAATTCAAGATTCATGATTCATGATTCAATTCATGATTCATGATTCAATTCTAGATTCGAATCCTGATTCAATTCATGATTCATGATTCATGACTCCATTCACGATTCATGATTCATGATTCAATTCATGATTCATGATTTATTATTCAATTCATGATTCATGATTCATGATTCATGATTCATGATTAGATTCATGATTCATGATTCATGATTCAATTCATGATTCATGATTCATGATTCAATTCATGATTCATGATTCATTTCATGATTCTTGATTCATGATTCATGATTCATGATTCGATTCATGATTCATGATTCAATTCATGATTCATGATTCATGATTCATGATTCAATTCATGATTCATGATTCATAATTCATGATTCATGATTCAATTCATAATTCATGATTCATGATTCATGATTAAATTCATAATTTATGATTCATGATTCATGATTCACTTCATGATTCATGATTCATGATTCATGATTCATGATTCAATTCATGATTCATGATTCATGATTCATGATTCAATTCATAATTCATGATTCATGATTCATGATTCAATTCATGATTCATGATTCAATTCATGATTCTTGATTCATGATTCATGATTCAATTCATAATTCATGATTCATGATTCATGATTCAATTCATGATTTATGATTCATGATTCAATTCATGATTCATGATTCATGATTCATGATTCATGATTCAATTCATGATTCATGGTTCAATTCATGATTCATGATTCATGATTCGATTCTTGATTCATGATTCAATTCACGATTCATGATTCAATTCATGATTCATGATTCATGATTCGATTCATGATTCATGATTCAATTCATGATTCATGATTCAATTCATGATTCATGATTCATGATTCATGATTCATGATTCATGATTCATGATTCAATTCATGATTCAATTCATGATTAATGATTCATGATTCAATTTATTATTCATGATTCATGATTTAATTCATGATTCAATTCATGATTCATGATTCAATTCAGGATTCAATTCATGATTCATGATTCAATTCATGATTCATGATTCGATTCATGATTCATGATTCATGATTCATGATTCAATTCATGATTCATGATTCGATTCATGATTCATGATTCATGATTCATGATTCAATTCATAATTCATGATTCATGATTCAATTCATAATTCATGATTCATGATTCATGATTCATGATTCAATTCTTGATTCATGATTCAATTCATGATTCATAATTTATGATTCATGATTCAATTCATGATTCATGATTCAAGATTCATGATTCATGATTCAATTTATGATTCATGATTTGATTTATCATTCATGATTTATGATTCAATTCATGATTCATGATTCATGATTCAATTCATGATTCAAGATTCATGATTCGATTCATGATTCATGATTCGATTCATGATTCATGATTCGATTCATGATTCATGATTCAATTCATGATTCATGATTCATGATTCGATTCATGATTCAATTCATGATTCATGATTTGATTCATGATTCATGATTCAATTCATGATTCATGATTCATGATTTAATTCATGATTCATGATTCATGATTCAATTCATGATTCATGATTCATGATTCAATTCATAATTCATGATTCATGATTCATGATTTGATTCATGATTCATGATTCAATTCATGATTCATGATTCATGATTTAATTCATGATTCATGATTCATGATTCAATTCATGATTCATGATTCATTATTCAATTCATGATTCATGATTCATGATTCATGATTCATGATTCATGATTCATGATTAGATTCATGATTCATGATTCATTAATTCATGATTCAATTCATGATTCATGATTCATGATTCAATTCATGATTCATGATTCGTTTCATGATTCTTGATTCATGATTCATGATTCATGATTCGATTCATGATTCATGATTCATGATTCATGATTCAATTCATGATTCATGATTCAATTCTAATTCATGGTTCATGATTCATGATTCGATTCATGATTCATGATTCATGATTCAATTCATGATTCATGATTCATGATTCATGATTCATGATTCATGATTCCATTCATGATTCATGATTCAATTCATAGTTCATGATTCATGATTCATGATTCAATTCATAATTTATGATTTATGATTCAATTCATGATTCATGATTCAATTCATGATTCATGATTCATGATTCAATTCATGATTCATGATTCATGATTCAATTCATGATTTATGATTCATGATTCATGATTCGATTCATGATTCATGATTCATGATTCAATTCATGATTCATGATTCATGATTCAATTCATGATTCATGATTCATGATTTAATTCTTGATTCATGATTCGATTCATGATTCAATTCATGATTCATGATTCATGATTCAATTCATGATTCATGATTCAATTCATGATTCATGATTCATGATTCAATTCATGATTCATGATTCGATTCATGATTCATGATTCAATTCATGATTCATGATTCATGATTCAATTCATGATTCATGATTTATGAATTATGATTCAATTCATGATTCATGATTCATGATTCAATTCATGATTCAATTCATGAATCATGATTCATGATTCAATTCATGATTCATGATTCATGATTTAATTCATGATTCATGATTCGATTCATGATTCATGATTCATGATTCAATTCATGATTCATGATTCATGATTCATGATTCATGATTCAATTCATGATTCATGATTCAATTCATGATTACTAATTCATGATTCATGATTCAATTCATGATTCATGATTCAATTCTAGATTCGAATCCTGATTCAATTCATGATTCATGATTCATGACTCAATTCAAGATTCATGATTCATGATTCAATTCATGATTCATGATTCAATTCTAGATTCGAATCCTGATTCAATTCATGATTCATGATTCATGACTCCATTCACGATTCATGATTCATGATTCAATTCATGATTCATGATTTATTATTCAATTCATGATTCATGATTCATGATTCATGATTAGATTCATGATTCATGATTCATGATTCATGATTCAATTCATGATTCATGATTCAATTCATGATTCATGATTCATTTCATGATTCTTGATTCATGATTCATGATTCATGATTCGATTCATGATTCATGATTCAATTCATGATTCATGATTCATGATTCAATTCATGATTCATGATTCATAATTCATGATTCATGATTCAATTCATAATTCATGATTCATGATTCATGATTCAATTCATAATTTATGATTCATGATTCATGATTCACTTCATGATTCATGATTCATGATTCATGATTCATGATTCAATTCATGATTCATGATTCATGATTCATGATTCAATTCATAATTCATGATTCATGATTCATGATTCAATTCATGATTCATGATTCAATTCATGATTCTTGATTCATGATTCATGATTCAATTCATAATTCATGATTCATGATTCATGATTCAATTCATGATTTATGATTCATGATTCGATTCATGATTCATGATTCATGATTCAATTCATGATTCATGATTCATGATTCAATTCATGATTCATGATTTATGAATTATGATTCAATTCATGATTCATGATTCATGATTCAATTCATGATTCAATTCATGAATCATGATTCATGATTCAATTCATGATTCATGATTCATGATTTAATTCATGATTCATGATTCGATTCATGATTCATGATTCATGATTCAATTCATGATTCATGATTCAGGATTCATGATTCATGATTCGATTCATGATTCAATTCATGATTACTAATTCATGATTCATGATTCAATTCATGATTCAATTCTAGATTCGAATCCTGATTCAATTCATGATTCATGATTCATGACTCAATTCAAGATTCATGATTCATGATTCAATTCATGATTCATGATTCAATTCTAGATTCGAATCCTGATTCAATTCATGATTCATGATTCATGACTCCATTCACGATTCATGATTCATGATTCAATTCATGATTCATGATTTATTATTCAATTCATGATTCATGATTCATGATTCATGATTCATGATTAGATTCATGATTCATGATTCATGATTCAATTCATGATTCATGATTCATGATTCAATTCATGATTCATGATTCATTTCATGATTCTTGATTCATGATTCATGATTCATGATTCGATTCATGATTCATGATTCAATTCATGATTCATGATTCATGATTCATGATTCAATTCATGATTCATGATTCATAATTCATGATTCATGATTCAATTCATAATTCATGATTCATGATTCAATTCATGATTCATGATTCAATTCTAGATTCAATTCTAGATTCGAATCCTGATTCAATTCATGATTCATGATTCATGACTCAATTCAAGATTCATGATTCATGATTCAATTCATGATTCATGATTCAATTCTAGATTCGAATCCTGATTCAATTCATGATTCATGATTCATGACTCCATTCACGATTCATGATTCATGATTCAATTCATGATTCATGATTTATTATTCAATTCATGATTCATGATTCATGATTCATGATTCATGATTAGATTCATGATTCATGATTCATGATTCAATTCATGATTCATGATTCATGATTCAATTCATGATTCATGATTCATTTCATGATTCTTGATTCATGATTCATGATTCATGATTCGATTCATGATTCATGATTCAATTCATGATTCATGATTCATGATTCAATTCATGATTCATGATTCATAATTCATGATTCATGATTCAATTCATAATTCATGATTCATGATTCATGATTAAATTCATAATTTATGATTCATGATTCATGATTCACTTCATGATTCATGATTCATGATTCATGATTCATGATTCAATTCATGATTCATGATTCATGATTCAATTCATAATTCATGATTCATGATTCATGATTCAATTCATGATTCATGATTCAATTCATGATTCTTGATTCATGATTCATGATTCAATTCATAATTCATGATTCATGATTCATGATTCAATTCATGATTTATGATTCATGATTCAATTCATGATTCATGATTCATGATTCATGATTCATGATTCATGATTCAATTCATGATTCATGGTTCAATTCATGATTCATGATTCATGATTCATGATTCGAATCTTGATTCATGATTCAATTCATGATTCATGATTCAATTCATGATTCATGATTCATGATTCGATTCATGATTCATGATTCAATTCATGATTCATGATTCATGATTCATGATTCATGATTCATGATTCATGATTCAATTCATGATTCAATTCATGATTAATGATTCATGATTCAATTTATTATTCATGATTCATGATTTAATTCATGATTCAATTCATGATTCATGATTCAATTCAGGATTCAATTCATGATTCATGATTCATGATTCAATTCATGATTCATGATTCGATTCATGATTCATGATTCATGATTCATGATTCAATTCATGATTCATGATTCGATTCATGATTCATGATTCATGATTCATGATTCAATTCATAATTCATGATTCATGATTCAATTCATAATTCATGATTCATGATTCATGATTCATGATTCAATTCTTGATTCATGATTCAATTCATGATTCATAATTTATGATTCATGATTCAATTCATGATTCATGATTCAAGATTCATGATTCATGATTCAATTTATGATTCATGATTTGATTTATCATTCATGATTTATGATTCAATTCATGATTCATGATTCATGATTCAATTCATGATTCAAGATTCATGATTCGATTCATGATTCATGATTCGATTCATGATTCATGATTCGATTCATGATTCATGATTCAATTCATGATTCATGATTCATGATTCGATTCATGATTCAATTCATGATTCATGATTTGATTCATGATTCATGATTCAATTCATGATTCATGATTCATGATTTAATTCATGATTCATGATTCATGATTCAATTCATGATTCATGATTCATGATTCAATTCATAATTCATGATTCATGATTCATGATTTGATTCATGATTCATGATTCAATTCATGATTCATGATTCATGATTTAATTCATGATTCATGATTCATGATTCAATTCATGATTCATGATTCATTATTCAATTCATGATTCATGATTCATGATTCATGATTCATGATTCATGATTCATGATTAGATTCATGATTCATGATTCATTAATTCATGATTCAATTCATGATTCATGATTCATGATTCAATTCATGATTCATGATTCGTTTCATGATTCTTGATTCATGATTCATGATTCATGATTCGATTCATGATTCATGATTCATGATTCATGATTCAATTCATGATTCATGATTCAATTCTAATTCATGGTTCATGATTCATGATTCGATTCATGATTCATGATTCATGATTCAATTCATGATTCATGATTCAATTCATGATTCATGATTCATGATTCAATTCATGATTCATGATTCATGATTCAATTCATGATTTATGATTCATGATTCATGATTCGATTCATGATTCATGATTCATGATTCAATTCATGATTCATGATTCATGATTCAATTCATGATTCATGATTCATGATTTAATTCTTGATTCATGATTCGATTCATGATTCAATTCATGATTCATGATTCATGATTCAATTCATGATTCATGATTCAATTCATGATTCATGATTCATGATTCAATTCATGATTCATGATTCGATTCATGATTCATGATTCATGATTCAATTCATGATTCATGATTCATGATTCAATTCATGATTCATGATTCAATTCATGATTCAATTCATGAATCATGATTCATGATTCAATTCATGATTCATGATTCATGATTTAATTCATGATTCATGATTCGATTCATGATTCATGATTCATGATTCAATTCATGATTCATGATTCATGATTCATGATTCATGATTCAATTCATGATTCATGATTCAATTCATGATTACTAATTCATGATTCATGATTCAATTCATGATTCATGATTCAATTCTAGATTCGAATCCTGATTCAATTCATGATTCATGATTCATGACTCAATTCAAGATTCATGATTCATGATTCAATTCATGATTCATGATTCAATTCTAGATTCGAATCCTGATTCAATTCATGATTCATGATTCATGACTCCATTCACGATTCATGATTCATGATTCAATTCATGATTCATGATTTATTATTCAATTCATGATTCATGATTCATGATTCATGATTAGATTCATGATTCATGATTCATGATTCATGATTCAATTCATGATTCATGATTCATGATTCAATTCATGATTCATGATTCATTTCATGATTCTTGATTCATGATTCATGATTCATGATTCGATTCATGATTCATGATTCAATTCATGATTCATGATTCATGATTCAATTCATGATTCATGATTCATAATTCATGATTCATGATTCAATTCATAATTCATGATTCATGATTCATGATTCAATTCATAATTTATGATTCATGATTCATGATTCACTTCATGATTCATGATTCATGATTCATGATTCATGATTCAATTCATGATTCATGATTCATGATTCATGATTCATGATTCAATTCATAATTCATGATTCATGATTCATGATTCAATTCATGATTCATGATTCAATTCATGATTCTTGATTCATGATTCATGATTCAATTCATAATTCATGATTCATGATTCATGATTCAATTCATGATTTATGATTCATGATTCGATTCATGATTCATGATTCATGATTCAATTCATGATTCATGATTCATGATTCAATTCATGATTCATGATTTATGAATTATGATTCAATTCATGATTCATGATTCATGATTCAATTCATGATTCAATTCATGAATCATGATTCATGATTCAATTCATGATTCATGATTCATGATTTAATTCATGATTCATGATTCGATTCATGATTCATGATTCATGATTCAATTCATGATTCATGATTCAGGATTCATGATTCATGATTCGATTCATGATTCAATTCATGATTACTAATTCATGATTCATGATTCAATTCATGATTCAATTCTAGATTCGAATCCTGATTCAATTCATGATTCATGATTCATGACTCAATTCAAGATTCATGATTCATGATTCAATTCATGATTCATGATTCAATTCTAGATTCGAATCCTGATTCAATTCATGATTCATGATTCATGACTCCATTCACGATTCATGATTCATGATTCAATTCATGATTCATGATTTATTATTCAATTCATGATTCATGATTCATGATTCATGATTCATGATTAGATTCATGATTCATGATTCATGATTCAATTCATGATTCATGATTCATGATTCAATTCATGATTCATGATTCATTTCATGATTCTTGATTCATGATTCATGATTCATGATTCGATTCATGATTCATGATTCAATTCATGATTCATGATTCATGATTCATGATTCATAATTCATGATTCATGATTCAATTCATAATTCATGATTCATGATTCATGATTAAATTCATAATTTATGATTCATGATTCATGATTCACTTCATGATTCATGATTCATGATTCATGATTCATGATTCAATTCAAGATTCATGATTCATGATTCATGATTCAATTCATAATTCATGATTCATGATTCATGATTCAATTCATGATTCATGATTCAATTCATGATTCTTGATTCATGATTCATGATTCAATTCATAATTCATGATTCATGATTCATGATTCAATTCATGATTTATGATTCATGATTCAATTCATGATTCATGATTCATGATTCATGATTCATGATTCAATTCATGATTCATGGTTCAATTCATGATTCATGATTCATGATTCATGATTCGATTCTTGATTCATGATTCAATTCATGATTCATGATTCAATTCATGATTCATGATTCATGATTCGATTCATGATTCATGATTCAATTCATGATTCATGATTCAATTCATGATTCATGATTCATGATTCATGATTCATGATTCATGATTCATGATTCAATTCATGATTCAATTCATGATTAATGATTCATGATTCAATTTATTATTCATGATTCATGATTTAATTCATGATTCAATTCATGATTCATGATTCAATTCAGGATTCAATTCATGATTCATGATTCATGATTCAATTCATGATTCATGATTCGATTCATGATTCATGATTCATGATTCATGATTCAATTCATGATTCATGATTCGATTCATGATTCATGATTCATGATTCGTGATTCAATTCATAATTCATGATTCATGATTCAATTCATAATTCATGATTCATGATTCATGATTCATGATTCAATTCTTGATTCATGATTCAATTCATGATTCATAATTTATGATTCATGATTCAATTCATGATTCATGATTCAAGATTCATGATTCATGATTCAATTTATGATTCATGATTTGATTTATCATTCATGATTTATGATTCAATTCATGATTCATGATTCATGATTCAATTCATGATTCAAGATTCATGATTCGATTCATGATTCATGATTCGATTCATGATTCATGATTCGATTCATGATTCATGATTCAATTCATGATTCATGATTCATGATTCGATTCATGATTCAATTCATGATTCATGATTTGATTCATGATTCATGATTCAATTCATGATTCATGATTCATGATTTAATTCATGATTCATGATTCATGATTCAATTCATGATTCATGATTCAATTCATGATTCATGATTTAATTCATGATTCATGATTCGATTCATGATTCATGATTCAATTCATGATTCATGATTCATGATTCATGATTCATGATTCATGATTCAATTCATGATTCGTGATTCAATTCATGATTACTAATTCATGATTCATGATTCAATTCATGATTCATGATTCAATTCTAGATTCGAATCCTGATTCAATTCATGATTCATGATTCATGATTCAATTCACGATTCATGATTCATGATTCAATTCATGATTCATGATTCATTATTCAATTCATGATTCATGATTCATGATTCATGATTCATGATTCATGATTAGATTCATGATTCATGATTCATTAATTCATGATTCAATTCATGATTCATGATTCATGATTTATGATTCATGATTAGATTCATGATTCATGATTCATGATTCAATTCATGATTCATTAATTCATGATTCAATTCATGATTCATGATTCATGATTTATGATTCATGATTCGTTTCATGATTCTTGATTCATGATTCATGATTCATGATTCGATTCATGATTCATGATTCATGATTCATGATTCAATTCATGATTCATGATTCAATTCTAATTCATGGTTCATGATTCATGATTCGATTCATGATTCATGATTCATGATTCAATTCATGATTCATGATTCATGATTCAATTCATGATTCATGATTCAATTCATAGTTCATGATTCATGATTCATGATTCAATTCATAATTTATGATTTATGATTCAATTCATGATTCATGATTCATGATTCATGATTCATGATTCATGATTCAATTCATGATTCATGATTCAATTCATAGTTCATGATTCATGATTCATGATTCAATTCATAATTTATGATTTATGATTCAATTCATGATTCATGATTCATGATTCATGATTCAATTCATGATTCATGATTCATGATTCAATTCATGATTCATGATTCATGATTCAATTCATGATTTATGATTCATGATTCATGATTCGATTCATGATTCATGATTCATGATTCATGATTCAATTCATGATTCATGATTCATGATTCAATTCTTGATTCATGATTCGATTCATGATTTTTGATTCATGATTCATGATTCGATTCATGATTCAATTCATGATTCATGATTCATGATTCAATTCATGATTCATGATTCAATTCATGATTCATGATTTGATTCATGATTCATGATTCATGATTCAATTCATGATTCATGATTCATGATTCAATTCATGATTCATGATTTATGAATTATGATTCAATTCATGATTCATGATTCATGATTCAATTCATGATTCAATTCATGAATCATGATTCATGATTCAATTCATGATTCATGATTCATGGTTCAATTTATGATTCATGAATCATGATTCATGATTCAATTCATGATTCAATTTATGATACTGGATTTAATTCATGATTCATGATTCATGATTCATGATTCAATTCATGATTCATGATTCATGATTCATTTCATGATTCATGATTCGATTCAAGATTCATTTCATGATTCATGATTCGATTCAAGATTCTTGATTCATGATTCAATTCATGATTCATAATTCATGATTCATTTCATGATTCATGATTCGATTCAAGATTCTTGATTCATGATTCGATTCATGATTCATGATTCATGATTCAATTCATGATTCATGATTCAATTCATAATTCATGATTCATAATTCATGATTCATGATTCATGATTCATGATTCAATTCATAATTCATGATTCATGCTTCATGATTCAATTCATGATTCATGATTCGATTCATGATTCTTGATTCATGATTCATGATTCGATTCATGATTCATGATTCATGATTCAATTCATGATTCATGATTCATGATTCATGATTCATGATTCAATTCATGATTCAAGATTCATGATTCGATTCATGATTCCTGATTCAATTAATGATTCATGATTCATGTTTCGATTCATGATTCAATTCATGATTCATAATTCATGATTCATGATTCATTTCATGATTCATAATTCATGATTTATGATTCGATTCATGATTCATGATTCAATTCATGATTCATGATTCATGTTTCGATTCATGATTCAATTCATGATTCATGATTCTATTCATAATTCATGATTCAGAATTCATGATTTATGATTCGATTCATGATTCATGATTCAATTCATGATTCATGATTCAATTCATGATTCATAATTCATGATTCATGATTCAATTCATGATTCATGATTCAATACATGTTTCATGATTCATGATTCGATTCATGATTCATGATTCATGATTCAATTCATGATTCATGATTCAATTCATGATTCATGATTCATGTTTCATTTCATGATTCATGATTCATGATTCAATTCATGATTCATGATTCATGATTCAATTCATGATTCAATTCATGATTCATGATTCATGATTCAATTCATGATTCATGATTCAATTCATGATTCATGATTCATGTTTCATTTCATGATTCATGATTCATGATTCAATTCATGATTCATGATTCATGATTCAATTCATGATTCAATTCATGATTCATGATTCATGATTTAATTCATGATTCATGATTCATGATTTAATTCATGATTCAATTCATGATTCATGATTCAATTCAGGATTCAATTCATGATTCATGATTCATGATTCAATTCATGATTCATGATTCATGATTCGATTCATGATTCATGATTCGATTCATGATTCATGATTCAATTCATAATTCATGATTCATGATTCATGATTCATGATTCAATTCATGATTCATGATTCAATTCATTATTCATAATTTATGATTCATGATTCAATTCATGATTCATGATTCAAGATTCATGATTCATGATTCAATTTATGATTCATGATTTGATTTATCATTCATGATTTATGATTCAATTCATGATTCATAATTCATGATTCAATTCATGATTCATGATTCATGATTCATGATTCGATTTATTATTCATGATTCATGATTCATGATTTAATTCATGATTCATGATTCATGATTCAATTCATAAATCATGATTCATGATTCATGATTCAATTCATGATTCATGATTCAATTCATGATTCTTGATTCATGATTCATGATTCATGATTCAATTCATAATTCATGATTCATGATTCATGATTCAATTCATGATTCATGATTCATGATTCAATTCATGATTCATGATTCAATTCATTATTCATGATTGAATTCATGATTCATGATTCGATTCATGATTCATGATTCATGATTCATGATTCATGATTCGATTCATGATTCATGATTCATGATTCATGATTCATGATTCAATTCATGATTCATGATTTAATTCATGATTCATGATTCATGATTCATGATTCATGATTCATGATTCAATTCATGATTCAATTCATGATTCATGATTCATGATTCAATTTATTATTCATGATTCATGATTTAATTCATGATTCAATTCATGATTCATGATTCAATTCAGGATTCAATTCATGATTCATGATTCATGATTCAATTCATTATTCATGATTCATGATTCAATTCATGATTCATGATTCGATTCATGATTCATGAGTCATGATTCATAATTCAATTCATAATTCTTGATTCATGATTCATGATTCAATTCCTGATTCATGATTCAATTCATGATTCATAATTTATGATTCATGATTCAATTCATGATTCATGATTCAAGATTCATGATTCATGATTCAATTTATGATTCATGATTTGATTTATCATTCATGATTTATGATTCAATTCATGATTCATGATTCAATTCATGATTTATGATTCATGATTCAATTCATGATTCATGATTCATTTCATGATTCATGATTTATGATTCATGATTCAATTCATGATTTATGATTCATGATTCATTTCATGATTCATGATTCATGATTCATTTCATGATTCATGATTCGATTCAAGATTCTTGATTCATGATTCGATTCATGATTCATGATTCATGATTCAATTCATGATTCATGATTCATGATTCAATTCATAATTCATGATTAATAATTCATGATTCAAGATTCATGATTCATGATTCAATTCATAATTCATGATTCATGCTTCATGATTCAATTCATGATTCATGATTCATGATTCATGATTCAATTCATGATTCAAGATTCATGATTCGATTCATGATTACTGATTCAATTAAGGATTCATGATTCAATTCATGATTCATAATTCATGATTTATGATTCGATTCATGATTCATGATTCATGATTCAATTCATGATTCATGATTCAATTCATGATTCATGATTCATGTTTCGATTCATGATTCAATTCATGATTCATGATTCAATTCATTATTCATGATTCACAATTCATGATTTATGATTCGATTCATGATTCATGATTCAATTCATGATTCATGATTCATGATTCAATTCATGATTCATAATTCATGATTCATGATTCGATTCAGGATTCATGATTCATGATTCAATTCATGATTCATGATTCATGATTCATGATTCAATTCATGTTTCGATTCATGATTCAATTCATGATTCATGATTCGATTCATGATTCATGATTCAATTCATGATTCATAATTCATGATTTATGATTCGATTCATGATTCATGATTCATGATTTAATTCATGATTCATGATTCATGTTTCGATTCATGATTCAATTCATGATTCATGATTCAATTCATAATTCATGATTCACAATTCATGATTTATGATTCGATTCATGATTCATGATTCAATTCATGATTCATGATTCAATTCATGATTCATAATTCATGATTCATGATTCAATTCATGATTCAATACATGTTTCATGATTCATGATTCGATTCATGATTCATGATTCAATTCATGATTCATGATTCATGTTTCATTTCATGATTCATTATTCATGATTCAATTCATGATTCATGATTCATGATTCAATTTATGATTTATGATTCATGATTCAATTCATGATTCAATTCATGATTCATGATTCATGATTCAATTTATTATTCATGATTCATGATTTAATTCATGATTCAATTCATGATTCATGATTCAATTCAGGATTCAATTCATGATTCATGATTCATGATTCAATTCTTGATTCATGATTCATGATTCGATTCATGATTCATGATTCGATTCATGATTCATGATTCATGATTCATGATTCAATTCATAATTCATGATTCATGATTCATGATTCAATTCCTGATTCATGATTCAATTCATTATTCATAATTTATGATTCATGATTCAATTCATGATTCATGATTCATGATTCATTTCATGATTCATGATTCATTTCATGATTCATGATTCGATTCAAGATTCTTGATTCATGATTCAATTCATGATTCATGATTCATGATTCATTTCATGATTCATGATTCGATTCAAGATTCTTGATTCATGATTCGATTCATGATTCATGATTCATGATTCAATTCATGATTCATGATTCATGATTCATGATTCAATTCATAATTCATGATTCATGCTTCATGATTCAATTCATGATTCATCATTCATGATTCATGATTCAATTCATGATTCAAGATTCATGATTCGATTCATGATTCCTGATTCAATTAAGGATTCATGATTCAATTCATGATTCATAATTCATGATTTATAATTCGATTCATGATTCATGATTTATGATTCAATTCATGATTCATGATTCATGTTTCGATTCATGATTCAATTCATGATTCATGATTCAATTCATAATTCATGATTCACAATTCATGATTTATGATTCGATTCATGATTCATGATTCAATTCATGATTCATGATTCATGATTCAATTCATGATTCATGATTCATGATTCAATTCATGATTCATAATTCATGATTCATGATTCGATTCATGATTCATGATTCATGATTCAATTCATGATTCATGATTCATGATTCATGATTCAATTCATGTTTCGATTCATGATTCAATTCATGATTCATGATTCGATTCATGATTCATGATTCAATTCATGATTCATAATTCATGATTTATGATTCGATTCATGTTTCGATTCATGATTCAATTCATGATTCATGATTCGATTCATGATTCATGATTCAATTCATGATTCATAATTCATGATTTATGATTCGATTCATGATTTATGATTCATGATTCAATTCATGATTCATGATTCATGTTTCGATTCATGATTCAATTCATGATTCATGGTTCAATTCATAATTCATGATTCACAATTCATGATTTATGATTCGATTCATGATTCATGATTCAATTCATGATTCATGATTCATTATTCAATTCATGATTCATAATTCATGATTCATGATTCAATTCATGATTCATGATTCAATACATGTTTCATGATTCATGATTCGATTCATGATTCATGATTCATGATTCAATTCATGATTCATGATTCATGTTTCATTTCATGATTCATTATTCATGATTCAATTCATGATTCATGATTCATGATTCAATTCATGATTTATGATTCATGATTCAATTCATGATTCAATTCATAATTCATGATTCATGATTCAATTTATTATTCATGATTCATGATTTAATTCATGATTCAATTCATGATTCATGATTCAATTCAGGATTCAATTCATGATTCATGATTCATGATTCAATTCTTGATTCATGATTCATGATTCGATTCATGATTCATGATTCGATTCATGATTCATGATTCATGATTCAATTCATAATTCATGATTCATTATTCATGATTCATGATTCATGATTCATGATTCATGATTCAATTCATGATTCATGATTCAATTCATTATTCATAATTTATGATTCATGATTCAATTCATTATTCATGATTCAAGATTCATGATTCATGATTCAATTTATGATTCATGATTTGATTTATCATTCACGATTTATGATTCAATTCATGATATATGATTCATGATTCATGATTCATGATTCGATTTATTATTCATGATTTATGATTCATGATTCAATTCATAATTCATGATTCATGATTCATGATTCAATTCATGATTCATGATTCAATTCATGATTCATGATTCATGATTCATGATTCATGTTTCGATTCATGATTCGATTCATGATTCATGATTCAATTCATGATTCATGATTCATGATTCAATTCATGATTCATAATTCATGATTCATGATTCGATTCAGGATTCATGATTCATGATTCAATTCATGATTCATGATTCATGATTCATGATTCAATTCATGTTTCGATTCATGATTCAATTCATGATTCATGATTCGATTCATGATTCATGATTCAATTCATGATTCATAATTCATGATTTATGATTCGATTCATGATTCATGATTCATGATTCAATTCATGATTCATGATTCATGTTTCGATTCATGATTCAATTCATGATTCATGATTCAATTCATAATTCATGATTCACAATTCATGATTTATGATTCGATTCATGATTCATGATTCAATTCATGATTCGTGATTCATGATTCAATTCATGATTCATAATTCATGATTCATGATTCAATTCATGATTCATGATTCAATTCATAATTCATGATTAATAATTCATGATTCAAGATTCATGATTCATGATTCAATTCATAATTCATGATTCATGCTTCATGATTCAATTCATGATTCATGATTCATGATTCATGATTCAATTCATGATTCAAGATTCATGATTCGATTCATGATTACTGATTCAATTAAGGATTCATGATTCAATTCATGATTCATAATTCATGATTTATGATTCGATTCATGATTCATGATTCATGATTCAATTCATGATTCATGATTCAATTCATGATTCATGATTCATGTTTCGATTCATGATTCAATTCATGATTCATGATTCAATTCATTATTCATGATTCACAATTCATGATTTATGATTCGATTCATGATTCATGATTCAATTCATGATTCATGATTCATGATTCAATTCATGATTCATAATTCATGATTCATGATTCGATTCAGGATTCATGATTCATGATTCAATTCATGATTCATGATTCATGATTCAATTCATGTTTCGATTCATGATTCAATTCATGATTCATGATTCGATTCATGATTCATGATTCAATTCATGATTCATAATTCATGATTTATGATTCGATTCATGATTCATGATTCATGATTCAATTCATGATTCATGATTCATGTTTCGATTCATGATTCAATTCATGATTCATGATTCAATTCATAATTCATGATTCACAATTCATGATTTATGATTCGATTCATGATTCATGATTCAATTCATGATTCATGATTCAATTCATGATTCATAATTCATGATTCATGATTCAATTCATGATTCAATACATGTTTCATGATTCATGATTCGATTCATGATTCATGATTCAATTCATGATTCATGATTCATGTTTCATTTCATGATTCATTATTCATGATTCAATTCATGATTCATGATTCATGATTCAATTCATGATTTATGATTCATGATTCAATTCATGATTCAATTCATGATTCATGATTCATGATTCAATTTATTATTCATGATTCATGATTTAATTCATGATTCAATTCATGATTCATGATTCAATTCAGGATTCAATTCATGATTCATGATTCATGATTCAATTCTTGATTCATGATTCATGATTCGATTCATGATTCATGATTCGATTCATGATTCATGATTCATGATTCATGATTCAATTCATGATTCATGATTCATGATTCATTTCATGATTCATGATTCGATTCAAGATTCTTGATTCATGATTCAATTCATGATTCATGATTCATGATTCATTTCATGATTCATGATTCGATTCAAGATTCTTGATTCATGATTCGATTAATGATTCATGATTCATGATTCAATTCATGATTCATGATTCATGATTCATGATTCAATTCATAATTCATGATTAATAATTCATGATTCATGATTCATGATTCATGATTCAATTCATAATTCATGATTCATGCTTCATGATTCAATTCATGATTCATCATTAATGATTCATGATTCAATTCATGATTCAAGATTCATGATTCGATTCATGATTCCTGATTCAATTAAGGATTCATGATTCAATTCATGATTCATAATTCATGATTTATAATTCGATTCATGATTCATGATTTATGATTCAATTCATGATTCATGATTCATGTTTCGATTCATGATTCAATTCATGATTCATGATTCAATTCATAATTCATGATTCACAATTCATGATTTATGATTCGATTCATGATTCATGATTCAATTCATGATTCATGATTCATGATTCAATTCATGATTCATAATTCATGATTCATGATTCGATTCATGATTCATGATTCATGATTCAATTCATGATTCATGATTCATGATTCATGATTCAATTCATGTTTCGATTCATGATTCAATTCATGATTCATGATTCGATTCATGATTCATGATTCAATTCATGATTCATAATTCATGATTTATGATTCGATTCATGTTTCGATTCATGATTCAATTCATGATTCATGATTCGATTCATGATTCATGATTCAATTCATGATTCATAATTCATGATTTATGATTCGATTCATGATTTATGATTCATGATTCAATTCATGATTCATGATTCATGTTTCGATTCATGATTCAATTCATGATTCATGGTTCAATTCATAATTCATGATTCACAATTCATGATTTATGATTCGATTCATGATTCATGATTCAATTCATGATTCATGATTCATTATTCAATTCATGATTCATAATTCATGATTCATGATTCAATTCATGATTCATGATTCAATACATGTTTCATGATTCATGATTCGATTCATGATTCATGATTCATGATTCAATTCATGATTCATGATTCATGTTTCATTTCATGATTCATTATTCATGATTCAATTCATGATTCATGATTCAATTCATGATTTATGATTCATGATTCAATTCATGATTCAATTCATGATTCATGATTCATGATTCAATTTATTATTCATGATTCATGATTTAATTCATGATTCAATTCATGATTCATGATTCAATTCAGGATTCAATTCATGATTCATGATTCATGATTCAATTCTTGATTCATGATTCATGATTCGATTCATGATTCATGATTCGATTCATGATTCATGATTCATGATTCAATTCATAATTCATGATTCATGATTCATGATTCATGATTCATGATTCATGATTCAATTCATGATTCATGATTCAATTCATTATTCATAATTTATGATTCATGATTCAATTCATTATTCATGATTCATGATTCATGATTCAATTTATGATTCATGATTTGATTTATCATTCACGATTTATGATTCAATTCATGATATATGATTCATGATTCATGATTCATGATTCGATTTATTATTCATGATTTATGATTCATGATTCAATTCATAATTCATGATTCATGATTCATGATTCAATTCATGATTCATGATTCAATTCATGATTCATGATTCATGATTCATGATTCATGTTTCGATTCATGATTCGATTCATGATTCATGATTCAATTCATGATTCATGATTCATGATTCAATTCATGATTCATAATTCATGATTCATGATTCGATTCAGGATTCATGATTCATGATTCAATTCATGATTCATGATTCATGATTCATGATTCAATTCATGTTTCGATTCATGATTCATGATTCGATTCATGATTCATGATTCAATTCATGATTCATAATTCATGATTTATGATTCGATTCATGATTCATGATTCATGATTCAATTCATGATTCATGATTCATGTTTCGATTCATGATTCAATTCATGATTCATGATTCAATTCATAATTCATGATTCACAATTCATGATTTATGATTCGATTCATGATTCATGATTCAATTCATGATTCGTGATTCATGATTCAATTCATGATTCATAATTCATGATTCATGATTCAATTCATGATTCATGATTCAATACATGTTTCATGATTCATGATTCGATTCATGATTCATGATTCATGATTCGATTCATGATTCATGATTCATGATTCAATTCATGATTCATGATTCATGATTCAATTCATGATTCATGATTCATGATTTAATTCTTGATTCATGATTCGATTCATGATTCAATTCATGATTCATGATTCATGATTCAATTCATGATTCATGATTCAATTCATGATTCATGATTCATGATTCAATTCATGATTCATGATTCGATTCATGATTCATGATTCATGATTCAATTCATGATTCATGATTCATGATTCAATTCATGATTCATGATTTATGAATTATGATTCAATTCATGATTCATGATTCATGATTCAATTCATGATTCAATTTATGAATTATGATTCAATTCATGATTCATGATTCATGATTCAATTCATGATTCAATTCATGAATCATGATTCATGATTCAATTCATGATTCATGATTCATGATTTAATTCATGATTCATGATTCGATTCATGATTCATGATTCATGATTCAATTCATGATTCATGATTCATGATTCATGATTCATGATTCAATTCATGATTCATGATTCAATTCATGATTACTAATTCATGATTCATGATTCAATTCATGATTCATGATTCAATTCTAGATTCGAATCCTGATTCAATTCATGATTCATGATTCATGACTCAATTCAAGATTCATGATTCATGATTCAATTCATGATTCATGATTCAATTCTAGATTCGAATCCTGATTCAATTCATGATTCATGATTCATGACTCCATTCACGATTCATGATTCATGATTCAATTCATGATTCATGATTTATTATTCAATTCATGATTCATGATTCATGATTAGATTCATGATTCATGATTCATGATTCATGATTCAATTCATGATTCATGATTCATGATTCAATTCATGATTCATGATTCATTTCATGATTCTTGATTCATGATTCATGATTCATGATTCGATTCATGATTCATGATTCAATTCATGATTCATGATTCATGATTCAATTCATGATTCATGATTCATAATTCATGATTCATGATTCAATTCATAATTCATGATTCATGATTCATGATTCAATTCATAATTTATGATTCATGATTCATGATTCATGATTCATGATTCATGATTCATGATTCATGATTCAATTCATGATTCATGATTCATGATTCATGATTCATGATTCAATTCATAATTCATGATTCATGATTCATGATTCAATTCATGATTCATGATTCAATTCATGATTCTTGATTCATGATTCATGATTCAATTCATAATTCATGATTCATGATTCAATTCATGATTCATGATTTATGAATTATGATTCAATTCATGATTCATGATTCATGATTCAATTCATGATTCAATTCATGAATCATGATTCATGATTCAATTCTTGATTCATGATTCATGATTTAATTCATGATTCATGATTCGATTCATGATTCATGATTCATGATTCAATTCAGGATTCATGATTCATGATTCATGATTCAATTCATGATTCATGATTCAATTCATGATTACTAATTCATGATTCATGATTCAATTCATGATTCAATTCTAGATTCGAATCCTGATTCAATTCATGATTCATGATTCATGACTCAATTCAAGATTCATGATTCATGATTCAATTCATGATTCATGATTCAATTCTAGATTCGAATCCTGATTCAATTCATGATTCATGATTCATGACTCCATTCACGATTCATGATTCATGATTCAATTCATGATTCATGATTTATTATTCAATTCATGATTCATGATTCATGATTCATGATTCATGATTACATTCATGATTCATGATTCATGATTCAATTCATGTTTCATGATTCATGATTCGATTCATGATTCATGATTCATGATTCAATTCATGATTCATGATTCAATTCATGATTCATGATTCATGTTTCATTTCATGATTCATGATTCATGATTCAATTCATGATTCATGATTCATGATTCAATTCATGATTCAATTCATGATTCATGATTCATGATTCAATTCATGATTCATGATTCAATTCATGATTCATGATTCATGTTTCATTTCATGATTCATGATTCATGATTCAATTCATGATTCATGATTCATGATTCAATTCATGATTCAATTCATGATTCATGATTCATGATTTAATTCATGATTCATGATTCATGATTTAATTCATGATTCAATTCATGATTCATGATTCAATTCAGGATTCAATTCATGATTCATGATTCATGATTCAATTCATGATTCATGATTCATGATTCGATTCATGATTCATGATTCGATTCATGATTCATGATTCAATTCATAATTCATGATTCATGATTCATGATTCAATTCATGATTCATGATTCAATTCATTATTCATAATTTATGATTCATGATTCAATTCATGATTCATGATTCAAGATTCATGATTCATGATTCAATTTATGATTCATGATTTGATTTATCATTCATGATTTATGATTCAATTCATGATTCATAATTCATGATTCAATTCATGATTCATGATTCATGATTCATGATTCGATTTATTATTCATGATTCATGATTCATGATTTAATTCATGATTCATGATTCATGATTCAATTCATAAATCATGATTCATGATTCATGATTCAATTCATGATTCATGATTCAATTCATGATTCTTGATTCATGATTCATGATTCATGATTCAATTCATAATTCATGATTCATGATTCATGATTCAATTCATGATTCATGATTCATGATTCAATTCATGATTCATGATTCAATTCATTATTCATGATTGAATTCATGATTCATGATTCGATTCATGATTCATGATTCATGATTCATGATTCGATTCATGATTCATGATTCATGATTCATGATTCATGATTCAATTCATGATTCATGATTTAATTCATGATTCATGATTCATGATTCATGATTCATGATTCATGATTCAATTCATGATTCAATTCATGATTCATGATTCATGATTCAATTTATTATTCATGATTCATGATTTAATTCATGATTCAATTCATGATTCATGATTCAATTCAGGATTCAATTCATGATTCATGATTCATGATTCAATTCATTATTCATGATTCATGATTCAATTCATGATTCATGATTCGATTCATGATTCATGAGTCATGATTCATAATTCAATTCATAATTCTTGATTCATGATTCATGATTCAATTCCTGATTCATGATTCAATTCATGATTCATAATTTATGATTCATGATTCAATTCATGATTCATGATTCAAGATTCATGATTCATGATTCAATTTATGATTCATGATTTGATTTATCATTCATGATTTATGATTCAATTCATGATTCATGATTCAATTCATGATTTATGATTCATGATTCAATTCATGATTCATGATTCATGATTCATTTCATGATTCATGATTTATGATTCATGATTCAATTCATGATTTATGATTCATGATTCATTTCATGATTCATGATTCATGATTCATTTCATGATTCATGATTCGATTCAAGATTCTTGATTCATGATTCGATTCATGATTCATGATTCATGATTCAATTCATGATTCATGATTCATGATTCATGATTCAATTCATAATTCATGATTAATAATTCATGATTCAAGATTCATGATTCATGATTCAATTCATAATTCATGATTCATGCTTCATGATTCAATTCATGATTCATGATTCATGATTCATGATTCAATTCATGATTCAAGATTCATGATTCGATTCATGATTACTGATTCAATTAAGGATTCATGATTCAATTCATGATTCATAATTCATGATTTATGATTCGATTCATGATTCATGATTCATGATTCAATTCATGATTCATGATTCAATTCATGATTCATGATTCATGTTTCGATTCATGATTCAATTCATGATTCATGATTCAATTCATTATTCATGATTCACAATTCATGATTTATGATTCGATTCATGATTCATGATTCAATTCATGATTCATGATTCATGATTCAATTCATGATTCATAATTCATGATTCATGATTCGATTCAGGATTCATGATTCATGATTCAATTCATGATTCATGATTCATGATTCATGATTCAATTCATGTTTCGATTCATGATTCAATTCATGATTCATGATTCGATTCATGATTCATGATTCAATTCATGATTCATAATTCATGATTTATGATTCGATTCATGATTCATGATTCATGATTTAATTCATGATTCATGATTCATGTTTCGATTCATGATTCAATTCATGATTCATGATTCAATTCATAATTCATGATTCACAATTCATGATTTATGATTCGATTCATGATTCATGATTCAATTCATGATTCATGATTCAATTCATGATTCATAATTCATGATTCATGATTCAATTCATGATTCAATACATGTTTCATGATTCATGATTCGATTCATGATTCATGATTCAATTCATGATTCATGATTCATGTTTCATTTCATGATTCATTATTCATGATTCAATTCATGATTCATGATTCATGATTCAATTTATGATTTATGATTCATGATTCAATTCATGATTCAATTCATGATTCATGATTCATGATTCAATTTATTATTCATGATTCATGATTTAATTCATGATTCAATTCATGATTCATGATTCAATTCAGGATTCAATTCATGATTCATGATTCATGATTCAATTCTTGATTCATGATTCATGATTCGATTCATGATTCATGATTCGATTCATGATTCATGATTCATGATTCATGATTCAATTCATAATTCATGATTCATGATTCATGATTCAATTCCTGATTCATGATTCAATTCATTATTCATAATTTATGATTCATGATTCAATTCATGATTCATGATTCATGATTCATTTCATGATTCATGATTCATTTCATGATTCATGATTCGATTCAAGATTCTTGATTCATGATTCAATTCATGATTCATGATTCATGATTCATTTCATGATTCATGATTCGATTCAAGATTCTTGATTCATGATTCGATTCATGATTCATGATTCATGATTCAATTCATGATTCATGATTCATGATTCATGATTCAATTCATAATTCATGATTAATAATTCATGATTCATGATTCATGATTCATGATTCAATTCATAATTCATGATTCATGCTTCATGATTCAATTCATGATTCATCATTCATGATTCATGATTCAATTCATGATTCAAGATTCATGATTCGATTCATGATTCCTGATTCAATTAAGGATTCATGATTCAATTCATGATTCATAATTCATGATTTATAATTCGATTCATGATTCATGATTTATGATTCAATTCATGATTCATGATTCATGTTTCGATTCATGATTCAATTCATGATTCATGATTCAATTCATAATTCATGATTCACAATTCATGATTTATGATTCGATTCATGATTCATGATTCAATTCATGATTCATGATTCATGATTCAATTCATGATTCATAATTCATGATTCATGATTCGATTCATGATTCATGATTCATGATTCAATTCATGATTCATGATTCATGATTCATGATTCAATTCATGTTTCGATTCATGATTCAATTCATGATTCATGATTCGATTCATGATTCATGATTCAATTCATGATTCATAATTCATGATTTATGATTCGATTCATGTTTCGATTCATGATTCAATTCATGATTCATGATTCGATGCATGATTCATGATTCAATTCATGATTCATAATTCATGATTTATGATTCGATTCATGATTTATGATTCATGATTCAATTCATGATTCATGATTCATGTTTCGATTCATGATTCAATTCATGATTCATGGTTCAATTCATAATTCATGATTCACAATTCATGATTTATGATTCGATTCATGATTCATGATTCAATTCATGATTCATGATTCATTATTCAATTCATGATTCATAATTCATGATTCATGATTCAATTCATGATTCATGATTCAATACATGTTTCATGATTCATGATTCGATTCATGATTCATGATTCATGATTCAATTCATGATTCATGATTCATGTTTCATTTCATGATTCATTATTCATGATTCAATTCATGATTCATGATTCATGATTCAATTCATGATTTATGATTCATGATTCAATTCATGATTCAATTCATGATTCATGATTCATGATTCAATTTATTATTCATGATTCATGATTTAATTCATGATTCAATTCATGATTCATGATTCAATTCAGGATTCAATTCATGATTCATGATTCATGATTCAATTCTTGATTCATGATTCATGATTCGATTCATGATTCATGATTCGATTCATGATTCATGATTCATGATTCAATTCATAATTCATGATTCATTATTCATGATTCATGATTCATGATTCATGATTCATGATTCAATTCATGATTCATGATTCAATTCATTATTCATAATTTATGATTCATGATTCAATTCATTATTCATGATTCAAGATTCATGATTCATGATTCAATTTATGATTCATGATTTGATTTATCATTCACGATTTATGATTCAATTCATGATATATGATTCATGATTCATGATTCATGATTCGATTTATTATTCATGATTTATGATTCATGATTCAATTCATAATTCATGATTCATGATTCATGATTCAATTCATGATTCATGATTCAATTCATGATTCATGATTCATGATTCATGATTCATGTTTCGATTCATGATTCGATTCATGATTCATGATTCAATTCATGATTCATGATTCATGATTCAATTCATGATTCATAATTCATGATTCATGATTCGATTCAGGATTCATGATTCATGATTCAATTCATGATTCATGATTCATGATTCATGATTCAATTCATGTTTCGATTCATGATTCAATTCATGATTCATGATTCGATTCATGATTCATGATTCAATTCATGATTCATAATTCATGATTTATGATTCGATTCATGATTCATGATTCATGATTCAATTCATGATTCATGATTCATGTTTCGATTCATGATTCAATTCATGATTCATGATTCAATTCATAATTCATGATTCACAATTCATGATTTATGATTCGATTCATGATTCATGATTCAATTCATGATTCGTGATTCATGATTCAATTCATGATTCATAATTCATGATTCATGATTCAATTCATGATTCATGATTCAATTCATAATTCATGATTAATAATTCATGATTCAAGATTCATGATTCATGATTCAATTCATAATTCATGATTCATGCTTCATGATTCAATTCATGATTCATGATTCATGATTCATGATTCAATTCATGATTCAAGATTCATGATTCGATTCATGATTACTGATTCAATTAAGGATTCATGATTCAATTCATGATTCATAATTCATGATTTATGATTCGATTCATGATTCATGATTCATGATTCAATTCATGATTCATGATTCAATTCATGATTCATGATTCATGTTTCGATTCATGATTCAATTCATGATTCATGATTCAATTCATTATTCATGATTCACAATTCATGATTTATGATTCGATTCATGATTCATGATTCAATTCATGATTCATGATTCATGATTCAATTCATGATTCATAATTCATGATTCATGATTCGATTCAGGATTCATGATTCATGATTCAATTCATGATTCATGATTCATGATTCATGATTCAATTCATGTTTCGATTCATGATTCAATTCATGATTCATGATTCGATTCATGATTCATGATTCAATTCATGATTCATAATTCATGATTTATGATTCGATTCATGATTCATGATTCATGATTCAATTCATGATTCATGATTCATGTTTCGATTCATGATTCAATTCATGATTCATGATTCAGTTCATAATTCATGATTCACAATTCATGATTTATGATTCGATTCATGATTCATGATTCAATTCATGATTCATGATTCAATTCATGATTCATAATTCATGATTCATGATTCAATTCATGATTCAATACATGTTTCATGATTCATGATTCAATTCATGATTCATGATTCATGATTCAATTCATGATTTATGATTCATGATTCAATTCATGATTCAATTCATGATTCATGATTCATGATTCAATTTATTATTCATGATTCATGATTTAATTCATGATTCAATTCATGATTCATGATTCAATTCAGGATTCAATTCATGATTCATGATTCATGATTCAATTCTTGATTCATGATTCATGATTCGATTCATGATTCATGATTCGATTCATGATTCATGATTCATGATTCATGATTCAATTCATAATTCATGATTCATGATTCATGATTCAATTCCTGATTCATGATTCAATTCATTATTCATAATTTATGATTCATGATTCAATTCATGATTCATGATTCATGATTCATTTCATGATTCATGATTCATGATTCATTTCATGATTCATGATTCGATTCAAGATTCTTGATTCATGATTCAATTCATGATTCATGATTCATGATTCATTTCATGATTCATGATTCGATTCAAGATTCTTGATTCATGATTCGATTAATGATTCATGATTCATGATTCAATTCATGATTCATGATTCATGATTCATGATTCAATTCATAATTCATGATTAATAATTCATGATTCATGATTCATGATTCATGATTCAATTCATAATTCATGATTCATGCTTCATGATTCAATTCATGATTCATCATTCATGATTCATGATTCAATTCATGATTCAAGATTCATGATTCGATTCATGATTCCTGATTCAATTAAGGATTCATGATTCAATTCATGATTCATAATTCATGATTTATAATTCGATTCATGATTCATGATTTATGATTCAATTCATGATTCATGATTCATGTTTCGATTCATGATTCAATTCATGATTCATGATTCAATTCATAATTCATGATTCACAATTCATGATTTATGATTCGATTCATGATTCATGATTCAATTCATGATTCATGATTCATGATTCAATTCATGATTCATAATTCATGATTCATGATTCGATTCATGATTCATGATTCATGATTCAATTCATGATTCATGATTCATGATTCATGATTCAATTCATGTTTCGATTCATGATTCAATTCATGATTCATGATTCGATTCATGATTCATGATTCAATTCATGATTCATAATTCATGATTTATGATTCGATTCATGTTTCGATTCATGATTCAATTCATGATTCATGATTCGATTCATGATTCATGATTCAATTCATGATTCATAATTCATGATTTATGATTCGATTCATGATTTATGATTCATGATTCAATTCATGATTCATGATTCATGTTTCGATTCATGATTCAATTCATGATTCATGGTTCAATTCATAATTCATGATTCACAATTCATGATTTATGATTCGATTCATGATTCATGATTCAATTCATGATTCATGATTCATTATTCAATTCATGATTCATAATTCATGATTCATGATTCAATTCATGATTCATGATTCAATACATGTTTCATGATTCATGATTCGATTCATGATTCATGATTCATGATTCAATTCATGATTCATGATTCATGTTTCATTTCATGATTCATTATTCATGATTCAATTCATGATTCATGATTCATGATTCAATTCATGATTTATGATTCATGATTCAATTCATGATTCAATTCATGATTCATGATTCATGATTCAATTTATTATTCATGATTCATGATTTAATTCATGATTCAATTCATGATTCATGATTCAATTCAGGATTCAATTCATGATTCATGATTCATGATTCAATTCTTGATTCATGATTCATGATTCGATTCATGATTCATGATTCGATTCATGATTCATGATTCATGATTCAATTCATAATTCATGATTCATGATTCATGATTCATGATTCATGATTCATGATTCAATTCATGATTCATGATTCAATTCATTATTCATAATTTATGATTCATGATTCAATTCATTATTCATGATTCAAGATTCATGATTCATGATTCAATTTATGATTCATGATTTGATTTATCATTCACGATTTATGATTCAATTCATGATATATGATTCATGATTCATGATTCATGATTCGATTTATTATTCATGATTTATGATTCATGATTCAATTCATAATTCATGATTCATGATTCATGATTCAATTCATGATTCATGATTCAATTCATGATTCATGATTCATGATTCATGATTCATGTTTCGATTCATGATTCGATTCATGATTCATGATTCAATTCATGATTCATGATTCATGATTCAATTCATGATTCATAATTCATGATTCATGATTCGATTCAGGATTCATGATTCATGATTCAATTCATGATTCATGATTCATGATTCATGATTCAATTCATGTTTCGATTCATGATTCATGATTCGATTCATGATTCATGATTCAATTCATGATTCATAATTCATGATTTATGATTCGATTCATGATTCATGATTCATGATTCAATTCATGATTCATGATTCATGTTTCGATTCATGATTCAATTCATGATTCATGATTCAATTCATAATTCATGATTCACAATTCATGATTTATGATTCGATTCATGATTCATGATTCAATTCATGATTCGTGATTCATGATTCAATTCATGATTCATAATTCATGATTCATGATTCAATTCATGATTCATGATTCAATACATGTTTCATGATTCATGATTCGATTCATGATTCATGATTCATGATTCGATTCATGATTCATGATTCATGATTCAATTCATGATTCATGATTCATGATTCAATTCATGATTCATGATTCATGATTTAATTCTTGATTCATGATTCGATTCATGATTCAATTCATGATTCATGATTCATGATTCAATTCATGATTCATGATTCAATTCATGATTCATGATTCATGATTCAATTCATGATTCATGATTCGATTCATGATTCATGATTCATGATTCAATTCATGATTCATGATTCATGATTCAATTCATGATTCATGATTTATGAATTATGATTCAATTCATGATTCATGATTCATGATTCAATTCATGATTCAATTTATGAATTATAATTCAATTCATGATTCATGATTCATGATTCAATTCATGATTCAATTCATGAATCATGATTCATGATTCAATTCATGATTCATGATTCATGATTTAATTCATGATTCATGATTCGATTCATGATTCATGATTCATGATTCAATTCATGATTCATGATTCATGATTCATGATTCATGATTCAATTCATGATTCATGATTCAATTCATGATTACTAATTCATGATTCATGATTCAATTCATGATTCATGATTCAATTCTAGATTCGAATCCTGATTCAATTCATGATTCATGATTCATGACTCAATTCAAGATTCATGATTCATGATTCAATTCATGATTCATGATTCAATTCTAGATTCGAATCCTGATTCAATTCATGATTCATGATTCATGACTCCATTCACGATTCATGATTCATGATTCAATTCATGATTCATGATTTATTATTCAATTCATGATTCATGATTCATGATTAGATTCATGATTCATGATTCATGATTCATGATTCAATTCATGATTCATGATTCATGATTCAATTCATGATTCATGATTCATTTCATGATTCTTGATTCATGATTCATGATTCATGATTCGATTCATAATTCATGATTCAATTCATGATTCATGATTCATGATTCAATTCATGATTCATGATTCATAATTCATGATTCATGATTCAATTCATAATTCATGATTCATGATTCATGATTCAATTCATAATTTATGATTCATGATTCATGATTCATGATTCATGATTCATGATTCATGATTCAATTCATGATTCATGATTCATGATTCATGATTCATGATTCAATTCATAATTCATGATTCATGATTCATGATTCAATTCATGATTCATGATTCAATTCATGATTCTTGATTCATGATTCATGATTCAATTCATAATTCATGATTCATGATTCAATTCATGATTCATGATTTATGAATTATGATTCAATTCATGATTCATGATTCATGATTCAATTCATGATTCAATTCATGAATCATGATTCATGATTCAATTCATGATTCATGATTCATGATTTAATTCATGATTCATGATTCGATTCATGATTCATGATTCATGATTCAATTCAGGATTCATGATTCATGATTCATGATTCAATTCATGATTCATGATTCAATTCATGATTACTAATTCATGATTCATGATTCAATTCATGATTCAATTCTAGATTCGAATCCTGATTCAATTCATGATTCATGATTCATGACTCAATTCAAGATTCATGATTCATGATTCAATTCATGATTCATGATTCAATTCTAGATTCGAATCCTGATTCAATTCATGATTCATGATTCATGACTCCATTCACGATTCATGATTCATGATTCAATTCATGATTCATGATTTATTATTCAATTCATGATTCATGATTCATGATTCATGATTCATGATTACATTCATGATTCATGATTCATGATTCAATTCATGATTCATGATTCATGATTCAATTCATGATTCATGATTCATGATTCAATTCATGATTCATGATTCATTTCATGATTCTTGATTCATGATTCATGATTCATGATTCGATTCATGATTCATGATTCAATTCATGATTCATGATTCATGATTCATGATTCAATTCATGATTCATGATTCATAATTCATGATTCATGATTCATGATTCAATTCATGATTCATGATTTATGAATTATGATTCAATTCATGATTCATGATTCATGATTCAATTCATGATTCAATTCATGAATCATGATTCATGATTCAATTCATGATTCATGATTCATGATTTAATTCATGATTCATGATTCGATTCATGATTCATGATTCATGATTCAATTCATGATTCATGATTCATGATTCATGATTCATGATTCAATTCATGATTCATGATTCAATTCATGATTCATGATTCAATTCATGATTACTAATTCATGATTCATGATTCAATTCATGATTCAATTCTAGATTCGAATCCTGATTCAATTCATGATTCATGATTCATGACTCAATTCAAGATTCATGATTCATGATTCAATTCATGATTCATGATTCAATTCTAGATTCGAATCCTGATTCAATTCATGATTCATGATTCATGACTCCATTCACGATTCATGATTCATGATTCAATTCATGATTCATGATTTATTATTCAATTCATGATTCATGATTCATGATTCATGATTCATGATTAGATTCATGATTCATGATTCATGATTCAATTCATGATTCATGATTCATGATTCAATTCATGATTCATGATTCATTTCATGATTCTTGATTCATGATTCATGATTCGATTCATGATTCATGATTCAATTCATGATTCATGATTCATGATTCATGATTCAATTCATGATTCATGATTCATAATTCATGATTCATGATTCAATTCATAATTCATGATTCATGATTCATGATTAAATTCATAATTTATGATTCATGATTCATGATTCACTTCATGATTCATGATTCATGATTCATGATTCATGATTCATGATTCATGATTCATGATTCAATTCATAATTCATGATTCATGATTCATGATTCAATTCATGATTCATGATTCAATTCATGATTCTTGATTCATGATTCATGATTCAATTCATAATTCATGATTCATGATTCATGATTCAATTCATGATTTATGATTCATGATTCAATTCATGATTCATGATTCATGATTCATGATTCATGATTCAATTCATGATTCATGGTTCAATTCATGATTCATGATTCATGATTCATGATTCGATTCTTGATTCATGATTCAATTCATGATTCACGATTCAATACATGATTCATGATTCATGATTCGATTCATGATTCATGATTCAATTCATGATTCATGATTCAATTCATGATTCATGATTCATGATTCATGATTCAATTCATGATTCAATTCATGATTAATGATTCATGATTCAATTTATTATTCATGATTAATGATTTAATTCATGATTCAATTCATGATTCATGATTCAATTCAGGATTCAATTCATGATTCATGATTCATGATTCAATTCATGATTCATGATTCGATTCATGATTCATGATTCATGATTCATGATTCAATTCATAATTCATGATTCATGATTCAATTCATAATTCATGATTCATGATTCATGATTCATGATTCAATTCTTGATTCATGATTCAATTCATGATTCATAATTTATGATTCATGATTCAATTCATGATTCATGATTCAAGATTCATGATTCATGATTCAATTTATGATTCATGATTTGATTTATCATTCATGATTTATGATTCAATTCATGATTCATGATTCATGATTCAATTCATGATTCAAGATTCATGATTCGATTCATGATTCATGATTCGATTCATGATTCATGATTCGATTCATGATTTATGATTCAATTCATGATTCATGATTCATGATTCGATTCATGATTCAAATTATGATTCATGATTTGATTCATGATTCATGATTCAATTCATGATTCATGATTCATGATTTAATTCATGATTCATGATTCATGATTCAATTCATGATTCATGATTCAATTCATGATTCATGATTTAATTCATGATTCATGATTCGATTCATGATTCATGATTCAATTCATGATTCATGATTCATGATTCATGATTCATGATTCAATTCATGATTCGTGATTCAATTCATGATTACTAATTCATGATTCATGATTCAATTCATGATTCATGATTCAATTCTAGATTCGAATCCTGATTCAATTCATGATTCATGATTCATGATTCAATTCACGATTCATGATTCATGATTCAATTCATGATTCATGATTCATGATTCATGATTCATGATTAGATTCATGATTCATGATTCATTAATTCATGATTCAATTCATGATTCATGATTCATGATTTATGATTCATGATTAGATTCATGATTCATGATTCATGATTCAATTCATGATTCATTAATTCATGATTCAATTCATGATTCATGATTCATGATTTATGATTCATGATTCGTTTCATGATTCTTGATTCATGATTCATGATTCATGATTCGATTCATGATTCATGATTCATGATTCATGATTCAATTCATGATTCATGATTCAATTCTAATTCATGGTTCATGATTCATGATTCGATTCATGATTCATGATTCATGATTCAATTCATGATTCATGATTCATGATTCATGATTCAATTCATGATTCATGATTCAATTCATAGTTCATGATTCATGATTCATGATTCAATTCATAATTTATGATTTATGATTCAATTCATGATTCATGATTCATGATTCATGATTCATGATTCAATTTATGATTTATGATTCAATTCATAGTTCATGATTCATGATTCATGATTCAATTCATAATTTATGATTTATGATTCAATTCATGATTCATGATTCATGATTCATGATTCATGATTCATGATTCAATTCATGATTCATGATCCATGATTCAATTCATGATTCATGATTCGATTCATGATTCATGATTCAATTCATGATTCATGATTCGATTCATGATTCATGATTCATGATTCAATTCATAATTCATGATTCATGATTCAATTCATAATTCATGATTCATGATTCATGATTCATGATTCAATTCTTGATTCATGATTCAATTCATGATTCATAATTTATGATTCATGATTCAATTCATGATTCATGATTCAAGATTCATGATTCATGATTCAATTTATGATTCATGATTTGATTTATCATTCATGATTTATGATTCAATTAATGATTCATGATTCATGATTCAATTCATGATTCAAGATTCATGATTCGATTCATGATTCATGATTCGATTCATGATTCATGATTCGATTCATGATTCATGATTCAATTCATGATTCATGATTCATGATTCGATTCATGATTCAATTCATGATTCATGATTTGATTCATGATTCATGATTCAATTCATGATTCATGATTCATGATTTAATTCATGATTCATGATTCATGATTCAATTCATGATTCATGATTCAATTCATGATTCATGATTTAATTCATGATTCATGATTCGATTCATGATTCATGATTCAATTCATGATTCATGATTCATGATTCATGATTCATGATTCAATTCATGATTCGTGATTCAATTCATGATTACTAATTCATGATTCATGATTCAATTCATGATTCATGATTCAATTCTAGATTCGAATCCTGATTCAATTCATGATTCATGATTCATGATTCAATTCACGATTCATGATTCATGATTCAATTCATGATTCATGATTCATTATTCAATTCATGATTCATGATTCATGATTCATGATTCATGATTCATGATTAGATTCATGATTCATGATTCATTAATTCATGATTCAATTCATGATTCATGATTCATGATTTATGATTCATGATTAGATTCATGATTCATGATTCATGATTCAATTCATGATTCATTAATTCATGATTCAATTCATGATTCATGATTCATGATTTATGATTCATGATTCGTTTCATGATTCTTGATTCATGATTCATGATTCATGATTCGATTCATGATTCATGATTCATGATTCATGATTCAATTCATGATTCATGATTCAATTCTAATTCATGGTTCATGATTCATGATTCGATTCATGATTCATGATTCATGATTCAATTCATGATTCATGATTCATGATTCATGATTCAATTCATGATTCATGATTCAATTCATAGTTCATGATTCATGATTCATGATTCAATTCATAATTTATGATTTATGATTCAATTCATGATTCATGATTCATGATTCATGATTCATGATTCATGATTCAATTCATGATTCATGATTCAATTCATAGTTCATGATTCATGATTCATGATTCAATTCATAATTTATGATTTATGATTCAATTCATGATTCATGATTCATGATTCATGATTCAATTCATGATTCATGATTCATGATTCAATTCATGATTCATGATTCATGATTCAATTCATGATTTATGATTCATGATTCATGATTCGATTCATGATTAATGATTCATGATTCATGATTCAATTCATGATTCATGATTCATGATTCAATTCTTGATTCATGATTCGATTCATGATTTTTGATTCATGATTCATGATTCGATTCATGATTCAATTCATGATTCATGATTCATGATTCAATTCATGATTCATGATTCAATTCATGATTCATGATTTGATTCATGATTCATGATTCATGATTCAATTCATGATTCATGATTCATGATTCAATTCATGATTCATGATTTATGAATTATGATTCAATTCATGATTCATGATTCATGATTCAATTCATGATTCAATTCATGAATCATGATTCATGATTCAATTCATGATTCATGATTCATGGTTCAATTTATGATTCATGAATCATGATTCATGATTCAATTCATGATTCAATTTATGATACTGGATTTAATTCATGATTCATGATTCATGATTCATGATTCAATTCATGATTCATGATTCATGATTCATTTCATGATTCATGATTCGATTCAAGATTCATTTCATGATTCATGATTCGATTCAAGATTCTTGATTCATGATTCAATTCATGATTCATAATTCATGATTCATTTCATGATTCATGATTCGATTCAAGATTCTTGATTCATGATTCGATTCATGATTCATGATTCATGATTCAATTCATGATTCATGATTCAATTCATAATTCATGATTCATAATTCATGATTCATGATTCATGATTCATGATTCAATTCATAATTCATGATTCATGCTTCATGATTCAATTCATGATTCATGATTCGATTCATGATTCTTGATTCATGATTCATGATTCGATTCATGATTCATGATTCATGATTCAATTCATGATTCATGATTCATGATTCATGATTCATGATTCAATTCATGATTCAAGATTCATGATTCGATTCATGATTCCTGATTCAATTAATGATTCATGATTCATGTTTCGATTCATGATTCAATTCATGATTCATAATTCATGATTCATGATTCATTTCATGATTCATAATTCATGATTTATGATTCGATTCATGATTCATGATTCAATTCATGATTCATGATTCATGTTTCGATTCATGATTCAATTCATGATTCATGATTCTATTCATAATTCATGATTCAGAATTCATGATTTATGATTCGATTCATGATTCATGATTCAATTCATGATTCATGATTCATGATTCAATTCATGATTCATAATTCATGATTCATGATTCGATTCATGATTCATGATTCATGATTCAATTCATGATTCATGATTCAATTCATGATTCATGATTCATGTTTCATTTCATGATTCATGATTCATGATTCAATTCATGATTCATGATTCATGATTCAATTCATGATTCAATTCATGATTCATGATTCATGATTCAATTCATGATTCATGATTCAATTCATGATTCATGATTCATGTTTCATTTCATGATTCATGATTCATGATTCAATTCATGATTCATGATTCATGATTCAATTCATGATTCAATTCATGATTCATGATTCATGATTTAATTCATGATTCATGATTCATGATTTAATTCATGATTCAATTCATGATTCATGATTCAATTCAGGATTCATTTCATGATTCATGATTCATGATTCAATTCATGATTCATGATTCATGATTCGATTCATGATTCATGATTCGATTCATGATTCATGATTCATGATTCAATTCATAATTCATGATTCATGATTCATGATTCATGATTCAATTCATGATTCATGATTCAATTCATTATTCATAATTTATGATTCATGATTCAATTCATGATTCATGATTCAAGATTCATGATTCATGATTCAATTTATGATTCATGATTTGATTTATCATTCATGATTTATGATTCAATTCATGATTCATAATTCATGATTCAATTCATGATTCATGATTCATGATTCATGATTCATGATTCGATTTATTATTCATGATTCATGATTCATGATTTAATTCATGATTCATGATTCATGATTCAATTCATAAATCATGATTCATGATTCATGATTCAAATTATGATTCATGATTCAATTCATGATTCTTAAATCATGATTCATGATTCATGATTCAATTCATAATTCATGATTCATGATTCATGATTCAATTCATGATTCATGATTCATGATTCAATTCATGATTCATGATTCAATTCATTATTCATGATTGAATTCATGATTCATGATTCGATTCATGATTCATGATTCATGATTCATGATTCATGATTCAAATCATGATTCATGATTCATGATTCATGATTCATGATTAAATTCATGATTCATGATTTAATTCATGATTCATGATTCATGATTCATGATTCATGATTCAATTCATGATTCAATTCATGATTCATGATTCATGATTCAATTTATTATTCATGATTCATGATTTAATTCATGATTCAATTCATGATTCATGATTCAATTCAGGATTCAATTCATGATTAATGATTCATGATTCAATTCATTATTCATGATTCATGATTCAATTCATGATTCATGATTCGATTCATGATTCATGAGTCATGATTCATAATTCAATTCATAATTCTTGATTCATGATTCATGATTCAATTCCTGATTCATGATTCAATTCATGATTCATAATTTATGATTCATGATTCAATTCATGATTCATGATTCAAGATTCATGATTCATGATTCAATTTATGATTCATGATTTGATTTATCATTCATGATTTATGATTCAATTCATGATTCATGATTCAATTCATGATTTATGATTCATGATTCAATTCATGATTCATGATTCATGATTCATTTCATGATTCATGATTTATGATTCATGATTCAATTCATGATTTATGATTCATGATTCATTTCATGATTCATGATTCATGATTCGATTCAAGATTCTTGATTCATGATTCAATTCATGATTCATGATTCATGATTCATTTCATGATTCATGATTCGATTCAAGATTCTTGATTCATGATTCGATTCATGATTCATGATTCATGATTCAATTCATGATTCATGATTCATGATTCATGATTCAATTCATAATTCATGATTAATAATTCATGATTCATGATTCATGATTCATGATTCAATTCATAATTCATGATTCATGCTTCATGATTCAATTCATGATTCATGATTCATGATTCATGATTCAATTCATGATTCAAGATTCATGATTCGATTCATGATTACTGATTCAATTAAGGATTCATGATTCAATTCATGATTCATAATTCATGATTTATGATTCGATTCATGATTCATGATTCATGATTCAATTCATGATTCATGATTCAATTCATGATTCATGATTCATGTTTCGATTCATGATTCAATTCATGATTCATGATTCAATTCATTATTCATGATTCACAATTCATGATTTATGATTCGATTCATGATTCAATTCATGATTCATGATTCATGATTCAATTCATGATTCATAATTCATGATTCATGATTCGATTCAGGATTCATGATTCATGATTCAATTCATGTTTCGATTCATGATTCAATTCATGATTCATGATTCGATTCATGATTCATGATTCAATTCATGATTCATAATTCATGATTTATGATTCGATTCATGATTCATGATTCATGATTCAATTCATGATTCATGATTCATGTTTCGATTCATGATTCAATTCATGATTCATGATTCAATTCATAATTCATGATTCACAATTCATGATTTATGATTCGATTCATGATTCATGATTCAATTCATGATTCATGATTCAATTCATGATTCATAATTCATGATTCATGATTCAATTCATGATTCAATACATGTTTCATGATTCATGATTCGATTCATGATTCATGATTCAATTCATGATTCATGATTCATGTTTCATTTCATGATTCATTATTCATGATTCAATTCATGATTCATGATTCATGATTCAATTCATGATTTATGATTCATGATTCAATTCATGATTCAATTCATGATTCATGATTCATGATTCAATTTATTATTCATGATTCATGATTTAATTCATGATTCAATTCATGATTCATGATTCAATTCAGGATTCAATTCATGATTCATGATTCATGATTCAATTCTTGATTCATGATTCATGATTCGATTCATGATTCATGATTCGATTCATGATTCATGATTCATGATTCAATTCATAATTCATGATTCATGATTCATGATTCAATTCCTGATTCATGATTCAATTCATTATTCATAATTTATGATTCATGATTCAATTCATGATTCATGATTCATGATTCATTTCATGATTCATGATTCATGATTCATTTCATGATTCATGATTCGATTCAAGATTCTTGATTCATGATTCAATTCATGATTCATGATTCATGATTAATTTCATGATTCATGATTCGATTCAAGATTCTTGATTCATGATTCGATTCATGATTCATGATTCATGATTCAATTCATGATTCATGATTCATGATTCATGATTCAATTCATAATTCATGATTAATAATTCATGATTCATGATTCATGATTCATGATTCAATTCATAATTCATGATTCATGCTTCATGATTCAATTCATGATTCAACATTCATGATTCATGATTCAATTCATGATTCAAGATTCATGATTCGATTCATGATTCCTGATTCAATTAAGGATTCATGATTCAATTCATGATTCATAATTCATGATTTATAATTCGATTCATGATTCATGATTTATGATTCAATTCATGATTCATGATTCATGTTTCGATTCATGATTCAATTCATGATTCATGATTCAATTCATAATTCATGATTCACAATTCATGATTTATGATTCGATTCATGATTCATGATTCATGATTCAATTCATGATTCATGATTCATGATTCATGATTCAATTCATGTTTCGATTCATGATTCAATTCATGATTCATGATTCGATTCATGATTCATGATTCAATTCATGATTCATAATTCATGATTTATGATTCGATTCATGTTTCGATTCATGATTCAATTCATGATTCATGATTCGATTCATGATTCATGATTCAATTCATGATTCATAATTCATGATTTATGATTCGATTCATGATTTATGATTCATGATTCAATTCATGATTCATGATTCATGTTTCGATTCATGATTCAATTCATGATTCATGGTTCAATTCATAATTCATGATTCACAATTCATGATTTATGATTCGATTCATGATTCATGATTCAATTCATGATTCATGATTCATGATTCAATTCATGATTCATAATTCATGATTCATGATTCAATTCATGATTCATGATTCAATACATGTTTCATGATTCATGATTCGATTCATGATTCATGATTCATGATTCAATTCATGATTCATGATTCATGTTTCATTTCATGATTCATTATTCATGATTCAATTCATGATTCATGATTCATGATTCAATTCATGATTTATGATTCATGATTCAATTCATGATTCAATTCATGATTCATGATTCATGATTCAATTTATTATTCATGATTCATGATTTAATTCATGATTCAATTCATGATTCATGATTCAATTCAGGATTCAATTCATGATTCATGATTCATGATTCAATTCTTGATTCATGATTCATGATTCGATTCATGATTCATGATTCGATTCATGATTCATGATTCATGATTCAATTCATAATTCATGATTCATGATTCATGATTCATGATTCATGATTCATGATTCATGATTCATGATTCAATTCATGATTCATGATTCAATTCATTATTCATAATTTATGATTCATGATTCAATTCATTATTCATGATTCAAGATTCATGATTCATGATTCAATTTATGATTCATGATTTGATTTATCATTCACGATTTATGATTCAATTCATGATATATGATTCATGATTCATGATTCATGATTCGATTTATTATTCATGATTTATGATTCATGATTCAATTCATAATTCATGGTTCATGATTCATGATTCAATTCATGATTCATGATTCAATTCATGATTCATGATTCATGATTCATGATTCATGTTTCGATTCATGATTCGATTCATGATTCATGATTCAATTCATGATTCATGATTCATGATTCAATTCATGATTCATAATTCATGATTCATGATTCGATTCAGGATTCATGATTCATGATTCAATTCATGATTCATGATTCATGATTCATGATTCAATTCATGTTTCGATTCATGATTCAATTCATGATTCATGATTCGATTCATGATTCATGATTCAATTCATGATTCATAATTCATGATTTATGATTCGATTCATGATTCATGATTCATGATTCAATTCATGATTCATGATTCATGTTTCGATTCATGATTCAATTCATGATTCATGATTCAATTCATAATTCATGATTCACAATTCATGATTTATGATTCGATTCATGATTCATGATTCAATTCATGATTCGTGATTCATGATTCAATTCATGATTCATAATTCATGATTCATGATTCAATTCATGATTCATGATTCAATACATGTTTCATGATTCATGATTCGATTCATGATTCATGATTCATGATTCGATTCATGATTCATGATTCATGATTCAATTCATGATTCATGATTCATGATTCAATTCATGATTCATGATTCATGATTTAATTCTTGATTCATGATTCGATTCATGATTCAATTCATGATTCATGATTCATGATTCAATTCATGATTCATGATTCAATTCATGATTCATGATTCAATTCATGATTCATGATTCGATTCATGATTCATGATTCATGATTCAATTCATGATTCATGATTCATGATTCAATTCATGATTCATGATTTATGAATTATGATTCAATTCATGATTCATGATTCATGATTCAATTCATGATTCAATTCATGAATCATGATTCATGATTCAATTCATGATTCATGATTCATGATTTAATTCATGATTCATGATTCGATTCATGATTCATGATTCATGATTCAATTCATGATTCATGATTCATGATTCATGATTCATGATTCAATTCATGATTCATGATTCAATTCATGATTACTAATTCATGATTCATGATTCAATTCATGATTCATGATTCAATTCTAGATTCGAATCCTGATTCAATTCATGATTCATGATTCATGACTCAATTCAAGATTCATGATTCATGATTCAATTCATGATTCATGATTCAATTCTAGATTCGAATCCTGATTCAATTCATGATTCATGATTCATGACTCCATTCACGATTCATGATTCATGATTCAATTCATGATTCATGATTTATTATTCAATTCATGATTCATGATTCATGATTCATGATTAGATTCATGATTCATGATTCATGATTCATGATTCAATTCATGATTCATGATTCATGATTCAATTCATGATTCATGATTCATTTCATGATTCTTGATTCATGATTCATGATTCATGATTCGATTCATGATTCATGATTCAATTCATGATTCATGATTCATGATTCAATTCATGATTCATGATTCATAATTCATGATTCATGATTCAATTCATAATTCATGATTCATGATTCATGATTCAATTCATAATTTATGATTCATGATTCATGATTCATGATTCATGATTCATGATTCATGATTCAATTCATGATTCATGATTCATGATTCATGATTCATGATTCAATTCATAATTCATGATTCATGATTCATGATTCAATTCATGATTCATGATTCAATACATGATTCTTGATTCATGATTCATGATTCAATTCATAATTCATGATTCATGATTCAATTCATGATTCATGATTTATGAATTATGATTCAATTCATGATTCATGATTCATGATTCAATTCATGATTCAATTCATGAATCATGATTCATGATTCAATTCATGATTCATGATTCATGATTTAATTCATGATTCATGATTCGATTCATGATTCATGATTCATGATTCAATTCATGATTCATGATTCATGATTCATGATTCATGATTCAATTCATGATTCATGATTCAATTCATGATTACTAATTCATGATTCATGATTCAATTCATGATTCAATTCTAGATTCGAATCCTGATTCAATTCATGATTCATGACTCAATTCAAGATTCATGATTCATGATTCAATTCATGATTCATGATTCAATTCTAGATTCGAATCCTGATTCAATTCATGATTCATGATTCATGACTCCATTCACGATTCATGATTCATGATTCAATTCATGATTCATGATTTATTATTCAATTCATGATTCATGATTCATGATTCATGATTCATGATTACATTCATGATTCATGATTCATGATTCAATTCATGATTCATGATTCATGATTCAATTCATGATTCATGATTCATGATTCAATTCATGATTCATGATTCCTTTCATGATTCTTGATTCATGATTCATGATTCATGATTCGATTCATGATTCATGATTCAATTCATGATTCATGATTCATGATTCATGATTCAATTCATGATTCATGATTCATAATTCATGATTCATGATTCATGATTCAATTCATGATTCATGATTTATGAATTATGATTCAATTCATGATTCATGATTCATGATTCAATTCATGATTCAATTCATGAATCATGATTCATGATTCAATTCATGATTCATGATTCATGATTTAATTCATGATTCATGATTCGATTCATGATTCATGATTCATGATTCAATTCATGATTCATGATTCATGATTCATGATTCAATTCATGATTCATGATTCAATTCATGATTACTAATTCATGATTCATGATTCAATTCATGATTCAATTCTAGATTCGAATCCTGATTCAATTCATGATTCATGACTCAATTCAAGATTCATGATTCATGATTCAATTCATGATTCATGATTCAATTCTAGATTCGAATCCTGATTCAATTCATGATTCATGATTCATGACTCCATTCACGATTCATGATTCATGATTCAATTCATGATTCATGATTTATTATTCAATTCATGATTCATGATTCATGATTCATGATTCATGATTAGATTCATGATTCATGATTCATGATTCAATTCATGATTCATGATTCATTTCATGATTCTTGATTCATGATTCATGATTCGATTCATGATTCATGATTCAATTCATGATTCATGATTCATGATTCATGATTCAATTCATGATTCATGATTCATAATTCATGATTCATGATTCAATTCATAATTCATGATTCATGATTCATGATTAAATTCATAATTTATGATTCATGATTCATGATTCACTTCATGATTCATGATTCATGATTCATGATTCATGATTCATGATTCATGATTCATGATTCAATTCATAATTCATGATTCATGATTCATGATTCAATTCATGATTCATGATTCAATTCATGATTCTTGATTCATGATTCATGATTCAATTCATAATTCATGATTCATGATTCATGATTCAATTCATGATTTATGATTCATGATTCAATTCATGATTCATGATTCATGATTCATGATTCGATTCTTGATTCATGATTCAATTCATGATTCACGATTCAATACATGATTCATGATTCATGATTCGATTCATGATTCATGATTCAATTCATGATTCATGATTCAATTCATGATTCATGATTCATGATTCATGATTCATGATTCAATTCATGATTCAATTCATGATTAATGATTCATGATTCAATTTATTATTCATGATTAATGATTTAATTCATGATTCAATTCATGATTCATGATTCAATTCAGGATTCAATTCATGATTCATGATTCATGATTCAATTCATGATTCATGATTCGATTCATGATTCATGATTCATGATTCATGATTCAATTCATAATTCATGATTCATGATTCAATTCATAATTCATGATTCATGATTCATGATTCATGATTCAATTCTTGATTCATGATTCAATTCATGATTCATAATTTATGATTCATGATTCAATTCATGATTCATGATTCAAGATTCATGATTCATGATTCAATTTATGATTCATGATTTGATTTATCATTCATGATTTATGATTCAATTCATGATTCATGATTCATGATTCAATTCATGATTCAAGATTCATGATTCGATTCATGATTCATGATTCGATTCATGATTCATGATTCGATTCATGATTTATGATTCAATTCATGATTCATGATTCATGATTCGATTCATGATTCAATTCATGATTCATGATTTGATTCATGATTCATGATTCAATTCATGATTCATGATTCATGATTTAATTCATGATTCATGATTCATGATTCAATTCATGATTCATGATTCAATTCATGATTCATGATTTAATTCATGATTCATGATTCGATTCATGATTCATGATTCAATTCATGATTCATGATTCATGATTCATGATTCATGATTCAATTCATGATTCGTGATTCAATTCATGATTACTAATTCATGATTCATGATTCAATTCATGATTCATGATTCAATTCTAGATTCGAATCCTGATTCAATTCATGATTCATGATTCATGATTCAATTCACGATTCATGATTCATGATTCAATTCATGATTCATGATTCATGATTCATGATTCATGATTAGATTCATGATTCATGATTCATTAATTCATGATTCAATTCATGATTCATGATTCATGATTTATGATTCATGATTAGATTCATGATTCATGATTCATGATTCAATTCATGATTCATTAATTCATGATTCAATTCATGATTCATGATTCATGATTTATGATTCATGATTCGTTTCATGATTCTTGATTCATGATTCATGATTCATGATTCGATTCATGATTCATGATTCATGATTCATGATTCAATTCATGATTCATGATTCAATTCTAATTCATGGTTCATGATTCATGATTCGATTCATGATTCATGATTCAATTCTAGATTCGAATACTGATTCAATTCATGATTCATGATTCATGACTCCATTCACGATTCATGATTCATGATTCAATTCATGATTCATGATTTATTATTCAATTCATGATTCATGATTCATGATTCATGATTCATGATTAGATTCATGATTCATGATTCATGATTCAATTCATGATTCATGATTCATTTCATGATTCTTGATTCATGATTCATGATTCGATTCATGATTCATGATTCAATTCATGATTCATGATTCATGATTCATGATTCAATTCATGATTCATGATTCATAATTCATGATTCATGATTCAATTCATAATTCATGATTCATGATTCATGATTAAATTCATAATTTATGATTCATGATTCATGATTCACTTCATGATTCATGATTCATGATTCATGATTCATGATTCATGATTCATGATTCATGATTCAATTCATAATTCATGATTCATGATTCATGATTCAATTCATGATTCATGATTCAATTCATGATTCTTGATTCATGATTCATGATTCAATTCATAATTCATGATTCATGATTCATGATTCAATTCATGATTTATGATTCATGATTCAATTCATGATTCATGATTCATGATTCATGATTCGATTCTTGATTCATGATTCAATTCATGATTCACGATTCAATACATGATTCATGATTCATGATTCGATTCATGATTCATGATTCAATTCATGATTCATGATTCAATTCATGATTCATGATTCATGATTCATGATTCATGATTCAATTCATGATTCAATTCATGATTAATGATTCATGATTCAATTTATTATTCATGATTAATGATTTAATTCATGATTCAATTCATGATTCATGATTCAATTCAGGATTCAATTCATGATTCATGATTCATGATTCAATTCATGATTCATGATTCGATTCATGATTCATGATTCATGATTCATGATTCAATTCATAATTCATGATTCATGATTCAATTCATAATTCATGATTCATGATTCATGATTCATGATTCAATTCTTGATTCATGATTCAATTCATGATTCATAATTTATGATTCATGATTCAATTCATGATTCATGATTCAAGATTCATGATTCATGATTCAATTTATGATTCATGATTTGATTTATCATTCATGATTTATGATTCAATTCATGATTCATGATTCATGATTCAATTCATGATTCAAGATTCATGATTCGATTCATGATTCATGATTCGATTCATGATTCATGATTCGATTCATGATTTATGATTCAATTCATGATTCATGATTCATGATTCGATTCATGATTCAATTCATGATTCATGATTTGATTCATGATTCATGATTCAATTCATGATTCATGATTCATGATTTAATTCATGATTCATGATTCATGATTCAATTCATGATTCATGATTCAATTCATGATTCATGATTTAATTCATGATTCATGATTCGATTCATGATTCATGATTCAATTCATGATTCATGATTCATGATTCATGATTCATGATTCAATTCATGATTCGTGATTCAATTCATGATTACTAATTCATGATTCATGATTCAATTCATGATTCATGATTCAATTCTAGATTCGAATCCTGATTCAATTCATGATTCATGATTCATGATTCAATTCACGATTCATGATTCATGATTCAATTCATGATTCATGATTCATGATTCATGATTCATGATTAGATTCATGATTCATGATTCATTAATTCATGATTCAATTCATGATTCATGATTCATGATTTATGATTCATGATTAGATTCATGATTCATGATTCATGATTCAATTCATGATTCATTAATTCATGATTCAATTCATGATTCATGATTCATGATTTATGATTCATGATTCGTTTCATGATTCTTGATTCATGATTCATGATTCATGATTCGATTCATGATTCATGATTCATGATTCATGATTCAATTCATGATTCATGATTCAATTCTAATTCATGGTTCATGATTCATGATTCGATTCATGATTCATGATTCATGATTCAATTCATGATTCATGATTCATGATTCATGATTCATGATTCAATTTATGATTTATGATTCAATTCATAGTTCATGATTCATGATTCATGATTCAATTCATAATTTATGATTTATGATTCAATTCATGATTCATGATTCATGATTCATGATTCAATTCATGATTCATGATCCATGATTCAATTCATGATTCATGATTCAATTCATGATTTATGATTCATGATTCATGATTCGATTCATGATTCATGATTCATGATTCGATTCATGATTCATGATTCATGATTCATGATTCAATTCATGATTCATGATTCATGATTCAATTCATGATTCATGATTCATGATTCAATTCTTGATTCATGATTCGATTCATGATTTTTGATTCATGATTCATGATTCGATTCATGATTTAATTCATGATTCATGATTCATGATTCAATTCATGATTCATGATTCAATTCATGATTCATGATTCGATTCATGATTCATGATTCATGATTCAATTCATGATTCATGATTCATGATTCAATTCATGATTCATGATTTATGATTTATGATTCAATTCATGATTCATGATTCAATTCATGATTCAATTCATGAATCATGATTCATGATTCAATTCATGATTCATGATTCATGGTTCAATTTATGATTCATGAATCATGATTCATGATTCAATTCATGATTCAAATTATGATACTGGATTTAATTCATGATTCATGATTCATGATTCATGATTCAATTCATGATTTATGATTCATGATTCAATTCATGATTCATGATTCATGATTCATGATTCATGATTCATTTCATGATTCATGATTCATGATTTATGATTCATGATTCATGATTCAATTCATGATTCATAATTCATGATTCATTTCATGATTCATGATTCGATTCAAGATTCTTGATTCATGATTCGATTCATGATTCATGATTCATGATTCAATTCATGATTCATGATTCAATTCATAATTCATGATTCATAATTCATGATTCATGATTCATGATTCATGATTCAATTCATAATTCATGATTCATGCTTCATGATTCAATTCATGATTCATGATTCGATTCATGATTCTTGATTCATGATTCATGATTCGATTCATGATTCATGATTCATGATTCAATTCATGATTCATGATTCATGATTCATGATTCATGATTCAATTCATGATTCAAGATTCATGATTCGATTCATGATTCCTGATTCAATTAATGATTCATGATTCATGTTTCGATTCATGATTCAATTCATGATTCATAATTCATGATTCATGATTCATTTCATGATTCATAATTCATGATTTATGATTCGATTCATGATTCATGATTCAATTCATGATTCATGATTCATGTTTCGATTCATGATTCAATTCATGATTCATGATTCTATTCATAATTCATGATTCAGAATTCATGATTTATGATTCGATTCATGATTCATGATTCAATTCATGATTCATGATTCATGATTCAATTCATGATTCATAATTCATGATTCATGATTCAATTCATGATTCATGATTCAATACATGTTTCATGATTCATGATTCGATTCATGATTCATGATTCAATTCATGATTCATGATTCATGTTTCATTTCATGATTCATGATTCATGATTCAATTCATGATTCATGATTCATGATTCAATTCATGATTCAATTCATGATTCATGATTCATGATTCAATTCATGATTCATGATTCAATTCATGATTCATGATTCATGTTTCATTTCATGATTCATGATTCAATTCATGATTCATGATTCATGATTCAATTCATGATTCAATTCATGATTCATGATTCATGATTTAATTCATGATTCATGATTCATGATTTAATTCATGATTCAATTCATGATTCATGATTCAATTCAGGATTCAATTCATGATTCATGATTCATGATTCAATTCATGATTCATGATTCGATTCATGATTCATGATTCGATTCATGATTCATGATTCATGATTCATGATTCAATTCATAATTCATGATTCATGATTCATGATTCATGATTCAATTCATGATTCATGATTCAATTCATTATTCATAATTTATGATTCATGATTCAATTCATGATTCATGATTCAAGATTCATGATTCATGATTCAATTTATGATTCATGATTTGATTTATCATTCATGATTTATGATTCAATTCATGATTCATAATTCATGATTCAATTCATGATTCATGATTCATGATTCATGATTCATGATTCGATTTATTATTCATGATTCATGATTTAATTCATGATTCATGATTCATGATTCAATTCATAAATCATGATTCATGATTCATGATTCAATTCATGATTCATGATTCAATTCATGATTCTTGATTCATGATTCATGATTCATGATTCAATTCATAATTCATGATTCATGATTCATGATTCAATTCATGATTCATGATTCATGATTCATGATTCAATTCATGATTCATGATTCAATTCATTATTCATGATTGAATTCATGATTCATGATTCGATTCATGATTCATGATTCATGATTCATGATTCATGATTCGATTCATGATTCATGATTCATGATTCATGATTCAATTCATGATTCATGATTTAATTCATGATTCATGATTTATGATTCATGATTCATGATTCAATTCATGATTCATAATTCATGATTCATTTCATGATTCATGATTCGATTCAAGATTCTTGATTCATGATTCGATTCATGATTCATGATTCATGATTCAATTCATGATTCATGATTCAATTCATAATTCATGATTCATAATTCATGATTCATGATTCATGATTCATGATTCAATTCATAATTCATGATTCATGCTTCATGATTCAATTCATGATTCATGATTCGATTCATGATTCTTGATTCATGATTCATGATTCGATTCATGATTCATGATTCATGATTCAATTCATGATTCATGATTCATGATTCATGATTCAATTCATGATTCAAGATTCATGATTCGATTCATGATTCCTGATTCAATTAATGATTCATGATTCATGTTTCGATTCATGATTCAATTCATGATTCATAATTCATGATTCATGATTCATTTCATGATTCATAATTCATGATTTATGATTCGATTCATGATTCATGATTCAATTCATGATTCATGATTCATGTTTCGATTCATGATTCAATTCATGATTCATGATTCTATTCATAATTCATGATTCAGAATTCATGATTTATGATTCGATTCATGATTCATGATTCAATTCATGATTCATGATTCATGATTCAATTCATGATTCATAATTCATGATTCATGATTCAATTCATGATTCATGATTCAATACATGTTTCATGATTCATGATTCGATTCATGATTCATGATTCAATTCATGATTCATGATTCAATTCATGATTCATGATTCATGTTTCATTTCATGATTCATGATTCATGATTCAATTCATGATTCATGATTCATGATTCAATTCATGATTCAATTCATGATTCATGATTCATGATTCAATTCATGATTCATGATTCAATTCATGATTCATGATTCATGTTTCATTTCATGATTCATGATTCAATTCATGATTCATGATTCATGATTCAATTCATGATTCAATTCATGATTCATGATTCATGATTTAATTCATGATTCATGATTCATGATTTAATTCATGATTCAATTCATGATTCATGATTCAATTCAGGATTCAATTCATGATTCATGATTCATGATTCAATTCATGATTCATGATTCGATTCATGATTCATGATTCGATTCATGATTCATGATTCATGATTCATGATTCAATTCATAATTCATGATTCATGATTCATGATTCATGATTCAATTCATGATTCATGATTCAATTCATTATTCATAATTTATGATTCATGATTCAATTCATGATTCATGATTCAAGATTCATGATTCATGATTCAATTTATGATTCATGATTTGATTTATCATTCATGATTCATGATTCAATTCATGATTCATGATTCATGATTCATGATTCAATTCATGATTCATGATTCAATTCATTATTCATGATTGAATTCATGATTCATGATTCGATTCATGATTCATGATTCATGATTCATGATTCATGATTCGATTCATGATTCATGATTCATGATTCATGATTCAATTCATGATTCATGATTTAATTCATGATTCATGATTTATGATTCATGATTCATGATTCAATTCATGATTCATAATTCATGATTCATGATTCATGATTCATGATTCATGATTCGATTTATTATTCATGATTCATGATTTAATTCATGATTCATGATTCATGATTCAATTCATAAATCATGATTCATGATTCATGATTCAATTCATGATTCATGATTCAATTCATGATTCTTGATTCATGATTCATGATTCATGATTCAATTCATAATTCATGATTCATGATTCATGATTCAATTCATGATTCATGATTCATGATTCATGATTCAATTCATGATTCATGATTCAATTCATTATTCATGATTGAATTCATGATTCATGATTCGATTCATGATTCATGATTCATGATTCATGATTCATGATTTGATTCATGATTCATGATTCATGATTCATGATTCATGATTCAATTCATGATTCATGATTTAATTCATGATTCATGATTCATGATTCATGATTCATGATTCAATTCATGATTCAATTCATGATTCATGATTCATGATTCAATTTATTATTCATGATTCATGATTTAATTCATGATTCAATTCATGATTCATGATTCAATTCAGGATTCAATTCATGATTCATGATTCATGATTCAATTCATTATTCATGATTCATGATTCAATTCATGATTCATGATTCGATTCATGATTCATGAGTCATGATTCATAATTCAATTCATAATTCTTGATTCATGATTCATGATTCAATTCCTGATTCATGATTCAATTCATGATTCATAATTTATGATTCATGATTCAATTCATGATTCATGATTCAAGATTCATGATTCATGATTCAATTTATGATTCATGATTTGATTTATCATTCATGATTTATGATTCAATTCATGATTCATGATTCAATTCATGATTTATGATTCATGATTCAATTCATGATTCATGATTCATGATTCATTTCATGATTCATGATTTATGATTCATGATTCAATTCATGATTCATGATTCATGATTCATTTCATGATTCATGATTCGATTCAAGATTCTTGATTCATGATTCAATTCATGATTCATGATTCATGATTCATTTCATGATTCATGATTCGATTCAAGATTCTTGATTCATGATTCGATTCATGATTCATGATTCATGATTCAATTCATGATTCATGATTCATGATTCATGATTCAATTCATAATTCATGATTAATAATTCATGATTCATGATTCATGATTCATGATTCAATTCATAATTCATGATTCATGCTTCATGATTCAATTCATGATTCATGATTCATGATTCATGATTCAATTCATGATTCAAGATTCATGATTCGATTCATGATTCCTGATTCAATTAAGGATTCATGATTCAATTCATGATTCATAATTCATGATTTATGATTCGATTCATGATTCATGATTCATGATTCAATTCATGATTCATGATTCATGTTTCGATTCATGATTCAATTCATGATTCATGATTCAATTCATAATTCATGATTCACAATTCATGATTTATGATTCGATTCATGATTCATGATTCAATTCATGATTCATGATTCATGATTCAATTCATGATTCATAATTCATGATTCATGATTCGATTCAGGATTCATGATTCATGATTCAATTCATGATTCATGATTCATGATTCATGATTCAATTCATGTTTCGATTCATGATTCAATTCATGATTCATGATTCGATTCATGATTCATGATTCAATTCATGATTCATAATTCATGATTTATGATTCGATTCATGATTCATGATTCATGATTCAATTCATGATTCATGATTCATGTTTCGATTCATGATTCAATTCATGATTCATGATTCAATTCATAATTCATGATTCACAATTCATGATTTATGATTCGATTCATGATTCATGATTCAATTCATGATTCATGATTCATGATTCAATTCATGATTCATAATTCATGATTCATGATTCAATTCATGATTCATGATTCAATACATGTTTCATGATTCATGATTCGATTCATGATTCATGATTCATGATTCAATTCATGATTCATGATTCATGTTTCATTTCATGATTCATTATTCATGATTCAATTCATGATTCATGATTCATGATTCAATTCATGATTTATGATTCATGATTCAATTCATGATTCAATTCATGATTCATGATTCATGATTCAATTTATTATTCATGATTCATGATTTAATTCATGATTCAATTCATGATTCATGATTCAATTCAGGATTCAATTCATGATTCATGATTCATGATTCAATTCTTGATTCATGATTCATGATTCGATTCATGATTCATGATTCGATTCATGATTCATGATTCATGATTCATGATTCAATTCATAATTCATGATTCATGATTCATGATTCATGATTCATGATTCAATTCCTGATTCATGATTCAATTCATTATTCATAATTTATGATTCATGATTCAATTCATGATTCATGATTCATGATTCATTTCATGATTCATGATTCATGATTCATTTCATGATTCATGATTCGATTCAAGATTCTTGATTCATGATTCAATTCATGATTCATGATTCATGATTCATTTCATGATTCATGATTCGATTCAAGATTCTTGATTCATGATTCGATTCATGATTCATGATTCAATTCATGATTCATGATTCATGATTCATGATTCAATTCATAATTCATGATTAATAATTCATGATTCATGATTCATGATTCATGATTCAATTCATAATTCATGATTCATGCTTCATGATTCAATTCATGATTCATGATTCATGATTCATGATTCAATTCATGATTCAAGATTCATGATTCGATTCATGATTCCTGATTCAATTAAGGATTCATGATTCAATTCATGATTCATAATTCATGATTTATGATTCGATTCATGATTCATGATTCATGATTCAATTCATGATTCATGATTCATGTTTCGATTCATGATTCAATTCATGATTCATGATTCAATTCATAATTCGTGATTCACAATTCATGATTTATGATTCGATTCATGATTCATGATTCAATTCATGATTCATGATTCAGGATTCAATTCATGATTCATAATTCATGATTCATGATTCGATTCATGATTCATGATTCATGATTCAATTCATGATTCATGATTCATGATTCATGATTCAATTCATGTTTCGATTCATGATTCAATTCATGATTCATGATTCGATTCATGATTCATGATTCAATTCATGATTCATAATTCATGATTTATGATTCGATTCATGATTCATGATTCATGATTCAATTCATGATTCATGATTCATGTTTCGATTCATGATTCAATTCATGATTCATGATTCAATTCATAATTCATGATTCACAATTCATGATTTATGATTCGATTCATGATTCATGATTCAATTCATGATTCATGATTCATGATTCAATTCATGATTCATGATTCATGTTTCATTTCATGATTCATTATTCATGATTCAATTCATGATTCATGATTCATGATTCAATTCATGATTTATGATTCATGATTCAATTCATGATTCAATTCATGATTCATGATTCATGATTCAATTTATTATTCATGATTCATGATTTAATTCATGATTCAATTCATGATTCATGATTCAATTCAGGATTCAATTCATAATTCATGATTCATGATTCATGATTCATGATTCAATTCTTGATTCATGATTCAATTCATGATTCATAATTTATGATTCATGATTCAATTCATGATTCATGATTCAAGATTCATGATTCATGATTCAATTTATGATTCATGATTTGATTTATCATTCATGATTTATGATTCAATTCATGATTCATGATTCATGATTCAATTCATGATTCAAGATTCATGATTCGATTCATGATTCATGATTTGATTCATGATTCATGATTCGATTCATGATTTATGATTCAATTCATGATTCATGATTCATGATTCGATTCATGATTCAATTCATGATTCATGATTTGATTCATGATTCATGATTCAATTCATGATTCATGATTCATGATTTAATTCATGATTCATGATTCATGATTCAATTCATGATTCATGATTCAATTCATGATTCATGATTTAATTCATGATTCATGATTCGATTCATGATTCATGATTCAATTCATGATTCATGATTCATGATTCATGATTCATGATTCAATTCATGATTCGTGATTCAATTCATGATTACTAATTCATGATTCATGATTCAATTCATGATTCATGATTCAATTCTAGATTCGAATCCTGATTCAATTCATGATTCATGATTCATGATTCAATTCACGATTCATGATTCATGATTCAATTCATGATTCATGATTCATGATTCATGATTCATGATTAGATTCATGATTCATGATTCATTAATTCATGATTCAATTCATGATTCATGATTCATGATTTATGATTCATGATTAGATTCATGATTCATGATTCATGATTCAATTCATGATTCATTAATTCATGATTCAATTCATGATTCATGATTCATGATTTATGATTCATGATTCGTTTCATGATTCTTGATTCATGATTCATGATTCATGATTCGATTCATGATTCATGATTCATGATTCATGATTCAATTCATGATTCATGATTCAATTCTAATTCATGGTTCATGATTCATGATTCGATTCATGATTCATGATTCATGATTCAATTCATGATTCATGATTCATGATTCATGATTCATGATTCAATTTATGATTTATGATTCAATTCATAGTTCATGATTCATGATTCATGATTCAATTCATAATTTATGATTTATGATTCAATTCATGATTCATGATTCATGATTCATGATTCAATTCATGATTCATGATCCATGATTCAATTCATGATTCATGATTCAATTCATGATTTATGATTCATGATTCATGATTCGATTCATGATTCATGATTCATGATTCGATTCATGATTCATGATTCATGATTCATGATTCAATTCATGATTCATGATTCATGATTCAATTCATGATTCATGATTCATGATTCAATTCTTGATTCATGATTCGATTCATGATTTTTGATTCATGATTCATGATTCGATTCATGATTTAATTCATGATTCATGATTCATGATTCAATTCATGATTCATGATTCAATTCATGATTCATGATTCGATTCATGATTCATGATTCATGATTCAATTCATGATTCATGATTCATGATTCAATTCATGATTCATGATTTATGAATTATGATTCAATTCATGATTCATGATTCAATTCATGATTCAATTCATGAATCATGATTCATGATTCAATTCATGATTCATGATTCATGGTTCAATTTATGATTCATGAATCATGATTCATGATTCAATTCATGATTCAATTTATGATACTGGATTTAATTCATGATTCATGATTCATGATTCATGATTCAATTCATGATTTATGATTCATGATTCAATTCATGATTCATGATTCATGATTCATGATTCATGATTCATTTCATGATTCATGATTCATGATTTATGATTCATGATTCATGATTCAATTCATGATTCATAATTCATGATTCATTTCATGATTCATGATTCGATTCAAGATTCTTGATTCATGATTCGATTCATGATTCATGATTCATGATTCAATTCATGATTCATGATTCAATTCATAATTCATGATTCATGATTCATGATTCATGATTCATGATTCAATTCATAATTCATGATTCATGCTTCATGATTCAATTCATGATTCATGATTCGATTCATGATTCTTGATTCATGATTCATGATTCGATTCATGATTCATGATTCATGATTCAATTCATGATTCATGATTCATGATTCATGATTCATGATTCAATTCATGATTCAAGATTCATGATTCGATTCATGATTCCTGATTCAATTAATGATTCATGATTCATGTTTCGATTCATGATTCAATTCATGATTCATAATTCATGATTCATGATTCATTTCATGATTCATAATTCATGATTTATGATTCGATTCATGATTCATGATTCAATTCATGATTCATGATTCATGTTTCGATTCATGATTCAATTCATGATTCATGATTCTATTCATAATTCATGATTCAGAATTCATGATTTATGATTCGATTCATGATTCATGATTCAATTCATGATTCATGATTCATGATTCAATTCATGATTCATAATTCATGATTCATGATTCAATTCATGATTCATGATTCAATACATGTTTCATGATTCATGATTCGATTCATGATTCATGATTCAATTCATGATTCATGATTCATGTTTCATTTCATGATTCATGATTCATGATTCAATTCATGATTCATGATTCATGATTCAATTCATGATTCAATTCATGATTCATGATTCATGATTCAATTCATGATTCATGATTCAATTCATGATTCATGATTCATGTTTCATTTCATGATTCATGATTCAATTCATGATTCATGATTCATGATTCAATTCATGATTCAATTCATGATTCATGATTCAATTCAGGATTCAATTCATGATTCATGATTCAATTCATGATTCATGATTCGATTCATGATTCATGATTCGATTCATGATTCATGATTCATGATTCATGATTCAATTCATAATTCATGATTCATGATTCATGATTCATGATTCAATTCATGATTCATGATTCAATTCATTATTCATAATTTATGATTCATGATTCAATTCATGATTCATGATTCAAGATTCATGATTCATGATTCAATTTATGATTCATGATTTGATTTATCATTCATGATTTATGATTCAATTCATGATTCATAATTCATGATTCAATTCATGATTCATGATTCATGATTCATGATTCATGATTCGATTTATTATTCATGATTCATGATTTAATTCATGATTCATGATTCATGATTCAATTCATAAATCATGATTCATGATTCATGATTCAATTCATGATTCATGATTCAATTCATGATTCTTGATTCATGATTCATGATTCATGATTCAATTCATAATTCATGATTCATGATTCATGATTCAATTCATGATTCATGATTCATGATTCATGATTCAATTCATGATTCATGATTCAATTCATTATTCATGATTGAATTCATGATTCATGATTCGATTCATGATTCATGATTCATGATTCATGATTCATGATTCGATTCATGATTCATGATTCATGATTCATGATTCAATTCATGATTCATGATTTAATTCATGATTCATGATTTATGATTCATGATTCATGATTCAATTCATGATTCATAATTCATGATTCATTTCATGATTCATGATTCGATTCAAGATTCTTGATTCATGATTCGATTCATGATTCATGATTCATGATTCAATTCATGATTCATGATTCAATTCATAATTCATGATTCATAATTCATGATTCATGATTCATGATTCAATTCATGATTCATGATTCGATTCATGATTCTTGATTCATGATTCATGATTCGATTCATGATTCATGATTCATGATTCAATTCATGATTCATGATTCATGATTCATGATTCAATTCATGATTCAAGATTCATGATTCGATTCATGATTCCTGATTCAATTAATGATTCATGATTCATGTTTCGATTCATGATTCAATTCATGATTCATAATTCATGATTCATGATTCATTTCATGATTCATAATTCATGATTTATGATTCGATTCATGATTCATGATTCAATTCATGATTCATGATTCATGTTTCGATTCATGATTCAATTCATGATTCATGATTCTATTCATAATTCATGATTCAGAATTCATGATTTATGATTCGATTCATGATTCATGATTCAATTCATGATTCATGATTCATGATTCAATTCATGATTCATAATTCATGATTCATGATTCAATTCATGATTCATGATTCAATACATGTTTCATGATTCATGATTCGATTCATGATTCATGATTCAATTCATGATTCATGATTCAATTCATGATTCATGATTCATGTTTCATTTCATGATTCATGATTCATGATTCAATTCATGATTCATGATTCATGATTCAATTCATGATTCAATTCATGATTCATGATTCATGATTCAATTCATGATTCATGATTCAATTCATGATTCATGATTCATGTTTCATTTCATGATTCATGATTCAATTCATGATTCATGATTCATGATTCAATTCATGATTCAATTCATGATTCATGATTCATGATTTAATTCATGATTTATGATTCATGATTTAATTCATGATTCAATTCATGATTCATGATTCAATTCAGGATTCAATTCATGATTCATGATTCATGATTCAATTCATGATTCATGATTCGATTCATGATTCATGATTCGATTCATGATTCATGATTCATGATTCAATTCATAATTCATGATTCATGATTCATGATTCATGATTCAATTCATGATTCATGATTCAATTCATTATTCATAATTTATGATTCATGATTCAATTCATGATTCATGATTCAAGATTCATGATTCATGATTCAATTTATGATTCATGATTTGATTTATCATTCATGATTCATGATTCAATTCATGATTCATGATTCATGATTCATGATTCAATTCATGATTCATGATTCAATTCATTATTCATGATTGAATTCATGATTCATGATTCGATTCATGATTCATGATTCATGATTCATGATTCATGATTCGATTCATGATTCATGATTCATGATTCATGATTCAATTCATGATTCATGATTTAATTCATGATTCATGATTTATGATTCATGATTCATGATTCAATTCATGATTCATAATTCATGATTCATTTCATGATTCATGATTCGATTCAAGATTCTTGATTCATGATTCGATTCATGATTCATGATTCATGATTCAATTCATGATTCATGATTCAATTCATAATTCATGATTCATAATTCATGATTCATGATTCATGATTCATGATTCAATTCATAATTCATGATTCATGCTTCATGATTCAATTCATGATTCATGATTCGATTCATGATTCTTGATTCATGATTCATGATTCGATTCATGATTCATGATTCATGATTCAATTCATGATTCATGATTCATGATTCATGATTCAATTCATGATTCAAGATTCATGATTCGATTCATGATTCCTGATTCAATTAATGATTCATGATTCATGTTTCGATTCATGATTCAATTCATGATTCATAATTCATGATTCATGATTCATTTCATGATTCATAATTCATGATTTATGATTCGATTCATGATTCATGATTCAATTCATGATTCATGTTTCGATTCATGATTCAATTCATGATTCATGATTCTATTCATAATTCATGATTCAGAATTCATGATTTATGATTCGATTCATGATTCATGATTCAATTCATGATTCATGATTCATGATTCAATTCATGATTCATAATTCATGATTCATGATTCAATTCATGATTCATGATTCAATACATGTTTCATGATTCATGATTCGATTCATGATTCATGATTCAATTCATGATTCAAGATTCAATTCATGATTCATGATTCATGTTTCATTTCATGATTCATGATTCATGATTCAATTCATGATTCATGATTCATGATTCAATTCATGATTCAATTCATGATTCATGATTCAATTCATGATTCATGATTCAATTCATGATTCATGATTCATGTTTCATTTCATGATTCATGATTCAATTCATGATTCATGATTCATGATTCAATTCATGATTCAATTCATGATTCATGATTCATGATTTAATTCATGATTCATGATTCATGATTTAATTCATGATTCAATTCATGATTCATGATTCAATTCAGGATTCAATTCATGATTCATGATTCATGATTCAATTCATGATTCATGATTCGATTCATGATTCATGATTCGATTCATGATTCATGATTCATGATTCATGATTCAATTCATAATTCATGATTCATGATTCATGATTCATGATTCAATTCATGATTCATGATTCAATTCATTATTCATAATTTATGATTCATGATTCAATTCATGATTCATGATTCAAGATTCATGATTCATGATTCAATTTATGATTCATGATTTGATTTATCATTCATGATTTATGATTCAATTCATGATTCATAATTCATGATTCAATTCATGATTCATGATTCATGATTCATGATTCATGATTCGATTTATTATTCATGATTCATGATTTAATTCATGATTCATGATTCATGATTCAATTCATAAATCATGATTCATGATTCATGATTCAATTCATGATTCATGATTCAATTCATGATTCTTGATTCATGATTCATGATTCATGATTCAATTCATAATTCATGATTCATGATTCATGATTCAATTCATGATTCATGATTCATGATTCATGATTCAATTCATGATTCATGATTCAATTCATTATTCATGATTGAATTCATGATTCATGATTCGATTCATGATTCATGATTCATGATTCATGATTCATGATTCGATTCATGATTCATGATTCATGATTCATGATTCATGATTCAATTCATGATTCATGATTTAATTCATGATTCATGATTCATGATTCATGATTCATGATTCAATTCATGATTCAATTCATGATTCATGATTCATGATTCAATTTATTATTCATGATTCATGATTTAATTCATGATTCAATTCATGATTCATGATTCAATTCAGGATTCAATTCATGATTCATGATTCATGATTCAATTCATTATTCATGATTCATGATTCAATTCTTGATTCATGATTCGATTCATGATTCATGAGTCATGATTCATAATTCAATTCATAATTCTTGATTCATGATTCATGATTCAATTCCTGATTCATGATTCAATTCATGATTCATAATTTATGATTCATGATTCAATTCATGATTCATGATTCAAGATTCATGATTCATGATTCAATTTATGATTCATGATTTGATTTATCATTCATGATTTATGATTCAATTCATGATTCATGATTCAATTCATGATTTATGATTCATGATTCAATTCATGATTCATGATTCATGATTCATTTCATGATTCATGATTTATGATTCATGATTCAATTCATGATTCATGATTCATGATTCATTTCATGATTCATGATTCGATTCAAGATTCTTGATTCATGATTCAATTCATGATTCATGATTCATGATTTATTTCATGATTCATGATTCGATTCAAGATTCTTGATTCATGATTCGATTCATGATTCATGATTCATGATTCAATTCATGATTCATGATTCATGATTCATGATTCAATTCATAATTCATGATTAATAATTCATGATTCATGATTCATGATTCATGATTCAATTCATAATTCATGATTCATGCTTCATGATTCAATTCATGATTCATGATTCATGATTCATGATTCAATTCATGATTCAAGATTCATGATTCGATTCATGATTCCTGATTCAATTAAGGATTCATGATTCAATTCATGATTCATAATTCATGATTTATGATTCGATTCATTTTTCATGATTCATGATTCAATTCATGATTCATGATTCATGTTTCGATTCATGATTCAATTCATGATTCATGATTCAATTCATAATTCATGATTCACAATTCATGATTTATGATTCGATTCATGATTCATGATTCAATTCATGATTCATGATTCATGATTCAATTCATGATTCATAATTCATGATTCATGATTCGATTCAGGATTCATGATTCATGATTCAATTCATGATTCATGATTCATGATTCATGATTCAATTCATGTTTCGATTCATGATTCAATTCATGATTCATGATTCGATTCATGATTCATGATTCAATTCATGATTCATAATTCATGATTTATGATTCGATTCATGATTCATGATTCATGATTCAATTCATGATTCATGATTCATGTTTCGATTCATGATTCAATTCATGATTCATGATTCAATTCATAATTCATGATTCACAATTCATGATTTATGATTCGATTCATGATTCATGATTCAATTCATGATTCATGATTCATGATTCAATTCATGATTCATAATTCATGATTCATGATTCAATTCATGATTCATGATTCAATACATGTTTCATGATTCATGATTCGATTCATGATTCATGATTCATGATTCAATTCATGATTCATGATTCATGTTTCATTTCATGATTCATTATTCATGATTCAATTCATGATTCATGATTCATGATTCAATTCATGATTTATGATTCATGATTCAATTCATGATTCAATTCATGATTCATGATTCATGATTCAATTTATTATTCATGATTCATGATTTAATTCATGATTCAATTCATGATTCATGATTCAATTCAGGATTCAATTCATGATTCATGATTCATGATTCAATTCTTGATTCATGATTCATGATTCGATTCATGATTCATGATTCGATTCATGATTCATGATTCATGATTCATGATTCAATTCATAATTCATGATTCATGATTCATGATTCATGATTCATGATTCAATTCCTGATTCATGATTCAATTCATTATTCATAATTTATGATTCATGATTCAATTCATGATTCATGATTCATGATTCATTTCATGATTCATGATTCATGATTCATTTCATGATTCATGATTCGATTCAAGATTCTTGATTCATGATTCAATTCATGATTCATGATTCATGATTCATTTCATGATTCATGATTCGATTCAAGATTCTTGATTCATGATTCGATTCATGATTCATGATTCATGATTCAATTCATGATTCATGATTCATGATTCATGATTCAATTCATAATTCATGATTAATAATTCATGATTCATGATTCATGATTCATGATTCAATTCATAATTCATGATTCATGCTTCATGATTCAATTCATGATTCATGATTCATGATTCATGATTCAATTCATGATTCAAGATTCATGATTCGATTCATGATTCCTGATTCAATTAAGGATTCATGATTCAATTCATGATTCATAATTCATGATTTATGATTCGATTCATGATTCATGATTCATGATTCAATTCATGATTCATGATTCATGTTTCGATTCATGATTCAATTCATGATTCATGATTCAATTCATAATTCGTGATTCACAATTCATGATTTATGATTCGATTCATGATTCATGATTCAATTCATGATTCATGATTCATGATTCAATTCATGATTCATAATTCATGATTCATGATTCGATTCATGATTCATGATTCATGATTCAATTCATGATTCATGATTCATGATTCATGATTCAATTCATGTTTCGATTCATGATTCAATTCATGATTCATGATTCGATTCATGATTCATGATTCAATTCATGATTCATAATTCATGATTTATGATTCGATTCATGATTCATGATTCATGATTCAATTCATGATTCATGATTCATGTTTCGATTCATGATTCAATTCATGATTCATGATTCAATTCATAATTCATGATTCACAATTCATGATTTATGATTCGATTCATGATTCATGATTCAATTCATGATTCATGATTCATGATTCAATTCATGATTCATGATTCATGTTTCATTTCATGATTCATTATTCATGATTCAATTCATGATTCATGATTCATGATTCAATTCATGATTTATGATTCATGATTCAATTCATGATTCAATTCATGATTCATGATTCATGATTCAATTTATTATTCATGATTCATGATTTAATTCATGATTCAATTCATGATTCATGATTCAATTCAGGATTCAATTCATGATTCATGATTCATGATTCAATTCTTGATTCATGATTCATGATTCGATTCATGATTCATGATTCGATTCATGATTCATGATTCATGATTCATGATTCAATTCATAATTCATGATTCATGATTCATGATTCATGATTCATGATTCATGATTCATGATTCAATTCCTGATTCATGATTCAATTCATTATTCATAATTTATGATTCATGATTCAATTCATTATTCATGATTCAAGATTCATGATTCATGATTCAATTTATGATTCATGATTTGATTTATCATTCACGATTTATGATTCAATTCATGATATATGATTCATGATTCATGATTCATGATTCGATTTATTATTCATGATTTATGATTCATGATTCAATTCATAATTCATGATTCATGATTCATGATTCAATTCATGATTCATGATTCAATTCATGATTCATGATTCATGATTCATGATTCATGTTTCGATTCATGATTCAATTCATGATTCATGATTCAATTCATAATTCATGATTCACAATTCATGATTTATGATTCGATTCATGATTCATGATTCAATTCATGATTCATGATTCATGATTCAATTCATGATTCATAATTCATGATTCATGATTCGATTCAGGATTCATGATTCATGATTCAATTCATGATTCATGATTCATGATTCATGATTCAATTCATGTTTCGATTCATGATTCAATTCATGATTCATGATTCGATTCATGATTCATGATTCAATTCATGATTCATAATTCATGATTTATGATTCGATTCATGATTCATGATTCATGATTCAATTCATGATTCATGATTCATGTTTCGATTCATGATTCATGTTTCGATTCATGATTCAATTCATGATTTATGATTCGATTCATAATTCATGATTCACAATTCATGATTTATGATTCGATTCATGATTCATGATTCAATTCATGATTCATGATTCATGATTCAATTCATGATTCATAATCCATGATTCATGATTCAATTAATGATTCATGATTCAATACATGTTTCATGATTCATGATTCGATTCATGATTCATGATTCATGATTCAATTCATGATTCATGATTCATGTTTCATTTCATGATTCATTATTCATGATTCAATTCATGATTCATGATTCATGATTCAAATCATGATTTATGATTCATGATTCAATTCATGATTCAATTCATGATTCATGATTCATGATTCAATTTATTATTCATGATTCATGATTTAATTCATGATTCAATTCATGATTCATGATTCAATTCAGGATTCAATTCATGATTCATGATTCATGATTCAATTCTTGATTCATGATTCATGATTCGATTCATGATTCATGATTCGATTCATGATTCATGATTCATGATTCATGATTCAATTCATAATTCATGATTCATGATTCATGATTCATGATTCATGATTCAATTCCTGATTCATGATTCAATTCATTATTCATAATTTATGATTCATGATTCAATTCATGATTCATGATTCATTTCATGATTCATGATTTATGATTCATGATTCGATTCATGATTCGATTCAAGATTCTTGATTCATGATTCAATTCATGATTCATGATTCATGATTCATTTCATGATTCATGATTCGATTCAAGATTCTTGATTCATGATTCGATTCATGATTCATGATTCATGATTCAATTCATGATTCATGATTCATGATTCATGATTCAATTCATAATTCATGATTAATAATTCATGATTCATGATTCATGATTCATGATTCAATTCATAATTCATGATTCATGCTTCATGATTCAATTCATGATTCATGATTCATGATTCATGATTCAATTCATGATTCAAGATTCATGATTCGATTCATGATTCCTGATTCAATTAAGGATTCATGATTCAATTCATGATTCATAATTCATGATTTATGATTCGATTCATGATTCATGATTCATGATTCAATTCATGATTCATGATTCATGTTTCGATTCATGATTCAATTCATGATTCATGATTCAATTCATAATTCATGATTCACAATTCATGATTTATGATTCGATTCATGATTCATGATTCAATTCATGATTCATGATTCATGATTCAATTCATGATTCATAATTCATGATTCATGATTCGATTCATGATTCATGATTCATGATTCAATTCATGATTCATGATTCATGATTCATGATTCAATTCATGTTTCGATTCATGATTCAATTCATGATTCATGATTCGATTCATGATTTATGATTCAATTCATGATTCATAATTCATGATTTATGATTCGATTCATGATTCATGATTCATGATTCAATTCATGATTCATGATTCATGTTTCGATTCATGATTCAATTCATGATTCATGATTCAATTCATAATTCATGATTCACAATTCATGATTTATGATTCGATTCATGATTCATGATTCAATTCATGATTCATGATTCATGATTCAATTCATGATTCATAATTCATGATTCATGATTCAATTCATGATTCATGATTCAATACTTGTTTCATGATTCATGATTCGATTCATGATTCATGATTCAATTCATGATTCATGATTCATGTTTCATTTCATGATTCATTATTCATGATTCAATTCATGATTCATGATTTATGATTCAATTCATGATTTATGATTCATGATTCAATTCATGATTCAATTCATGATTCATGATTCAATTTATTATTCATGATTCATGATTTAATTCATGATTCAATTCATGATTCATGATTCAATTCAGGATTCAATTCATGATTCATGATTCATGATTCAATTCTTGATTCATGATTCATGATTCGATTCATGATTCATGATTCGATTCATGATTCATGATTCATGATTCATGATTCAATTCATAATTCATGATTCATGATTCATGATTCATGATTCATGATTCAATTCCTGATTCATGATTCAATTCATTATTCATGATTCAAGATTCATGATTCATGATTCAATTTATGATTCATGATTTGATTTATCATTCACGATTTATGATTCAATTCATGATATATGATTCATGATCCATGATTCATGATTCGATTTATTATTCATGATTTATGATTCATGATTCAATTCATAATTCATGATTCATGATTCATGATTCAATTCATGATTCATGATTCAATTCATGATTCATGATTCATGATTCAATTCATGATTCATGATTCATGATTCATGATTCATGATTCAATTCATGATTCATGATTCAATTCATGATTCATGATTCAATTCATGAATCATGATTCAATTCATGATTCATGATTCATGATTCATGATTCAATTCATGATTCATGATTCAATTCATGATTCATGATTCATGATTCATGATTCAATTCATGATTCAATTCATGATTCATGATTCATGATTCAATTTATTATTCATGATTCATGATTTAATTCATGATTCAATTCATGATTCATGATTCAATTCAGGATTCAATTCATGATTCATGATTCATGATTCAATTCATGATTCATGATTCATGATTCAATTCATGATTCATGATTCGATTCATGATTTATGATTCATGATTCATGATTCAATTCATTATTCATGATTCATGATTCATGATTCATAATTCATGATTCAATTCCTGATTCATGAGTCAATTCATGATTCATAATTTATGATTCATGATTCAATTCATGATTCATGATTCAAGATTCATGATTCATGATTCAATTTATGATTCATGATTTGATTTATCATTCATGATTTATGATTCAATTCATGATTCATGATTCAATTCATGATTCATGATTCATGATTCATGATTCGATTTATTATTCATGATTCATGATTCATGATTTAATTCATGATTTATGATTCTTGATTCAATTAATGATTCATGATTCGATTCATGATTTTTGATTCATGATTCATGATTCGATTAATGATTCATGATTCATGATTCACTTCATGATTCATGATTCATGATTCATTATTCATGATTCAATTCATGATTCATGATTCATGATTCATGATTCAATTCATAATTCATGATTCATGATTCAATTCATGATTCATGATTCAAGTTTCAATTCATGATTTATGATTCAATTCATGATTCTTGATTCATGATTCATGATTCAATTCATGATTCATGATTCATGATTTATGATTCATAATTAAATTCATGATTCATGATTCATGATTCAATTCATGATTCATGATTCATGATTCATGATTCAATTCATGATTCATGATTCATGATTCATGATTCATGATTCAATTCATGATTCATGATTCAATTCATGATTCATGATTTATGATTCGATTCATGATTCATGATTTAATTCATGATTCATGATTCAATTCATGATTCAATTCATGATTCATGATTCAATTTATTATTCATGATTCATGATTTAATTCATGATTCAATTCATGATTCATGATTCAATTCAGGATTCAATTCATGATTCATGATTCAATTCATGATTCACGATTCATGATTCAATTCATGATTTATGATTCGATTCATGATTCATGATTCATGATTCACTTCATAATTCATGATTCATGATTCATGATTCATGATTCAATTCCTGATTCATGATTCAATTCATGTTTCATGATTCATGATTCGATTCATGATTCATGATTCATGATTCAATTCATGATTCATGATTCAATTCATGATTCATGATTCATGTTTCATGTCATGATTCATGATTCATGATTCAATTCATAATTCATGATTCATGATTCATGATTCAATTCATGATTCATGATTCATGATTCAATTCAGGATTCATGATTCAATTCATGATTCATGATTCATGATTCATGATTCATGATTCGATTCATGATTCATGATTCAATTCATGATTCATGATTCAATTCATGATTCATGATTCATGATTCATGATTCGATTTATGATTCATGATTCATGATTCAATTCGTGATTCATGATTCAATTCATGACTCATGATTCATGATTCATGATTCAATTCATGATTAAATTCATGATTCATGATTTATGATTCAATTCATGATTCATGATTCATGATTCAATTCATGATTCAATTCATGATTCAATTCATGATTCATGATTCAATTCAGGATTCAATTCATGATTCATGATTCAATTCATGATTCATGATTCATGATTCAATTCATGATTCATGATTCGATTCATGATTCATGATTCATGATTTATGATTCAATTCATAATTCATGATTCATGATTCATGATTCATGATTCATGATTCAATTCCTGATTCATGATTCAATTCATGTTTCATGATTCATGATTCGATTCATGATTCATGATGCAATTCATGATTCATGATTCATGATTTATGATTCAATTCATGATTCATGATTCATGATTCATGATTCATGATTCAATTCATGATTCATGATTCATGATTCAATTTTTGATTCATGATTCATGATTCGATTCATGATTCATGATTCGATTCATGATTCATGATTCATGATTCATGATTCAATTCATAATTCATGATTCATGATTCATGATTCATGATTCATGATTCAATTCCTGATTCATGATTCAATTCATTATTCATAATTTATGATTCATGATTCAATTCATTATTCATGATTCAAGATTCATGATTCATGATTCAATTTATGATTCATGATTTGATTTATCATTCATTATTTATGATTCAATTCATGATATATGATTCATGATTCATGATTCATGATTCGATTTATTATTCATGATTTATGATTCATGATTCAATTCATAATTCATGATTCATGATTCATGATTCAATTCATGATTCATGATTCAATTCATGATTCATGATTCATGATTTATGATTCATGATTCAATTCATAATTCATGATTCATGATTCATGATTCAAATTATGATTCATGATTAAATTCATGATTCATGATTCATGATTCATGATTCAATTCATGATTCATGATTCATGATTCATGATTCATGATTCGATTCATGATTCATGATTCAATTCATGATTCATGATTCAATTCAGGATTCATGATTCAATTCATGATTCATGATTCATGATTCATGATTCATGATTCGATTCATGATTCATGATTCAATTCATGATTCATGATTCAATTCATGATTCATGATTCATGATTCATGATTCATGATTCGATTTATGATTCATGATTCATGATTCATGATTCAATTCGTGATTCATGATTCAATTCATGACTCATGATTCATGATTCATGATTCAATTCATGATTAAATTCATGATTCATGATTTATGATTCAATTCATGATTCATGATTCATGATTCAATTCATGATTCAATTCATGATTCATGATTCAATTCAGGATTCAATTCATGATTCATGATTCAATTCATGATTCATGATTCATGATTCAATTCATGATTCATGATTCGATTCATGATTCATGATTCATGATTCATGATTCAATTCATAATTCATGATTCATGATTCATGATTCATGATTCATGATTCAATTCCTGATTCATGATTCAATTCATGTTTCATGATTCGTGATTCGATTCATGATTCATGATGCAATTCATGATTCATGATTCATGATTCATGATTCAATTCATGATTCATGATTCATGATTCATGATTCAATTCATGATTCATGATTCATGATTCAATTCATGAATCATGATTCATGATTCATGATTCATGATTCGATTCATGATTCATGATTCAATTCATGATTCATGATTCAATTCATGATTAATGATTCATGATTCATGATTCATGATTCGATTCATGATTCATGATTCATGATTCATGATTCAATTCATGATTCATGATTCAATTCATGATTCATGATTCATGATTCATGATTCATGATTCAATTCATGATTCAATTCATGATTCATGATTCATGATTCAATTTATTATTCATGATTCATGATTCAATTCATGATTCATGATTCATGATTCATGATTCATGATTTAATTCATGATTCAATTCATGATTCATGATTCAATTCAGGATTCAATTCATGATTCATATTTCATGATTAAATTCATGATTCATGATTCATGATTCAATTCATGATTCATGATTCGATTCATGATTCATGATTCATGATTCATGATTCAATTCATGATTCATGATTCATGATTCATGATTCATAATTCATGATTCAATTCCTGATTCATGATTCAATTCATGATTCATAATTTATGATTCATGATTCAATTCATGATTCATGATTCAAGATTCATGATTCATGATTCAATTTATGATTCATGATTTGATTTATCATTCATGATTTATGATTTAATTCATGATTCATGATTCATGATTCAATTCATGATTCGATTTATTATTCATGATTCATGATTTAATTCATGATTTATGATTCTTGATTCAATTAATGATTCATGATTCGATTCATGATTTTTGATTCATGATTCATGATTCGATTAATGATTCATGATTCATGATTCACTTCATGATTCATGATTCATGATTCATGATTCATGATTCAATTCATGATTCATGATTCAATTCATGATTCATGATTCATGATTTATGATTCATAATTAAATTCATGATTCATGATTCATGATTCAATTCATGATTCATGATTCATGATTCATGATTCATGATTCAATTCATGATTCATGATTCAATTCATGATTCATGATTCATGATTCATGATTCATGATTTAATTCATGATTTATGATTCATGATTCAATTAATGATTCATGATTCGATTCATTATTTTTGATTCATGATTCATGATTCGATTCATGATTCATGATTCATGATTCACTTCATTATTCATGATTCAATTCATGATTCATGATTCATGATTCATGATTCAATTCATAATTCATGATTCATGATTCATGATTCAATTCATGATTCATGATTAATGATTCAATTCAGGATTCATGATTCAATTCATGATTCATGATTCATGATTCATGATTCGATTCATGATTCATGATTCAATTCATGATTCATGATTCAATTCATGATTCATGATTCATGATTCATGATTCATGATTCGATTTATGATTCATGATTCATGATTCATGATTCAATTCGTGATTCATGATTCAATTCATGACTCATGATTCATGATTCATGATTCAATTCATGATTAAATTCATGATTCATGATTTATGATTCAATTCATGATTCATGATTCATGATTCAATTCATGATTCAATTCATGATTCATGATTCAATTCAGGATTCAATTCATGATTCATGATTCAATTCATGATTCATGATTCATGATTCAATTCATGATTCATGATTCGATTCATGATTCATGATTCATGATTCATAATTCAATTCATAATTCATGATTCATGATTCATGATTCATGATTCAATTCCTGATTCATGATTCAATTCATGTTTCATGATTCGTGATTCGATTCATGATTCATGATGCAATTCATGATTCATGATTCATGATTCATGATTCAATTCATGATTCATGATTCATGATTCAATTCATGATTCATGATTCATGATTCAATTCATGAATCATGATTCATGATTCATGATTCATGATTCGATTCATGATTCATGATTCAATTCATGATTCATGATTCAATTCATGATTAATGATTCATGATTCATGATTCATGATTCGATTCATGATTCATGATTCATGATTCAATTCATGATTCATGATTCAATTCATGATTCATGATTCATGATTCATGATTCAATTCATGATTCAATTCATGATTCATGATTCATGATTCAATTTATTATTCATGATTCATGATTCAATTCATGATTCATGATTCATGATTCATGATTTAATTCATGATTCAATTCATGATTCATGATTCAATTCAGGATTCAATTCATGATTCATATTTCATGATTAAATTCATGATTCATGATTCATGATTCAATTCATGATTCATGATTCGATTCATGATTCATGATTCATGATTCATGATTCAATTCATAATTCATGATTCATGATTCATGATTCATAATTCATGATTCAATTCCTGATTCATGATTCAATTCATGATTCATAATTTATGATTCATGATTCAATTCATGATTCATGATTCAAGATTCATGATTCATGATTCAATTTATGATTCATGATTTGATTTATCATTCATGATTTATGATTTAATTCATGATTCATGATTCATGATTCAATTCATGATTCATGATTCATGATTCGATTTATTATTCATGATTCATGATTTAATTCATGATTTATGATTCTTGATTCAATTAATGATTCATGATTCGATTCATGATTTTTTATTCATGATTCATGATTCGATTAATGATTCATGATTCAATTCATGATTCATGATTCAATTCATGATTTATGATTCATGTTTCATGTCATGATTCATGATTCAATTCATAATTCATGATTCAATTCATGATTCATGATTCATGATTCATGATTCGATTCATGATTCATGATTCAATTCATGATTCATGATTCAATTCATGATTCATGATTCATGATTCATGATTCGATTCATGATTCATGATTCATGATTCATGATTCAATTCGTGATTCATAATTCAATTCATGATTCATGATTCATGATTCATGATTCAATTCATGATTCAATTCATAATTCATGATTCATGATTCATGATTCATGATTCAATTCCTGATTCATGATTCAATTCATGTTTCATGATTCATGATTCGATTCATGATTCATGATTCATGATTCAATTCATGATTCATGATTCAGTTCATGATTCATGATTCATGTTTCATGTCATGATTCATGATTCATGATTCAATTCATAATTCATGATTCATGATTCATGATTCAATTCATGATTCATGATTCATGATTCAATTCAGGATTCATGATTCAATTCATGATTCATGATTCATGATTCATGATTCGATTCATGATTCATGATTCAATTCATGATTCATGATTCAATTCATGATTCATGATTCATGATTCATGATTCATGATTCGATTTATGATTCATGATTCATGATTCATGATTCAATTCGTGATTCATGATTCAATTCATGACTCATGATTCATGATTCATGATTCAAATCATGATTAAATTCATGATTCATGATTTATGATTCAATTCATGATTCATGATTCATGATTCAATTCATGATTCAATTCATGATTCATGATTCAATTCAGGATTCAATTCATGATTCATGATTCAATTCATGATTCATGATTCATGATTCAATTCATGATTCATGATTCGATTCATGATTCATGATTCATGATTCATGATTCAATTCCTGATTCATGATTCAATTCATGTTTCATGATTCGTGATTCGATTCATGATTCATGATGCAATTCATGATTCATGATTCATGATTCATGATTCAATTCATGATTCATGATTCATGATTCATGATTCAATTCATGATGCAATTCATGATTCATGATTCATGATTCATGATTCAATTCATGATTCATGATTCATGATTCATGATTCAATTCATGATTCATGATTCATGATTCATGATTCATGATTCGATTCATGATTCATGATTCAATTCATGATTCATGATTCAATTCATGATTAATGATTCATGATTCATGATTCATGATTCGATTCATGATTCATGATTCAATTCATGATTCATGATTCAATTCATGATTCATGATTCATGATTCATGATTCAATTCATGATTCAATTCATGATTCATGATTCATGATTCAATTTATTATTCATGATTCATGATTCAATTCATGATTCATGATTCATGATTCATGATTCATGATTTAATTCATGATTCAATTCATGATTCATGATTCAATTCAGGATTCAATTCATGATTCATATTTCATGATTAAATTCATGATTCATGATTCATGATTCAATTCATGATTCATGATTCGATTCATGATTCATGATTCATGATTCATGATTCAATTCATAATTCATGATTCATGATTCATGATTCATAATTCATGATTCAATTCCTGATTCATGATTCAATTCATGATTCATAATTTATGATTCATGATTCAATTCATGATTCATGATTCAAGATTCATGATTCATGATTCAATTTATGATTCATGATTTGATTTATCATTCATGATTTATGATTTAATTCATGATTCATGATTCATGATTCAATTCATGATTCATGATTCATGATTCGATTTATTATTCATGATTCATGATTTAATTCATGATTTATGATTCTTGATTCAATTAATGATTCATGATTCGATTCATGGTTTTTGATTCATGATTCATGATTCGATTAATGATTCATGATTCACTTCATGATTCATGATTCATGATTCATGATTCATGATTCAATTCATGATTTATGATTCAATTCATGATTCTTGATTCATGATTCATGATTTAATTCATGATTCATGAATCATGATTTATGATTCATAATTAAATTCATGATTCATGATTCATGATTCAATTCATGATTCATGATTCATGATTCATGATTCATGATTCATGATTCATGATTCAATTCATGATTCATGATTCAATTCATGATTCATGATTCATGATTCATGATTTAATTCATGATTTATGATTCATGATTCAATTAATGATTCATGATTCGATTCATGATTTTTGATTCATGATTCATGATTCGATTCATGATTCATGATTCATGATTCACTTCATGATTCATGATTCGATTCATGATTCATGATTCATGATTCATGATTCAATTCATAATTCAAGATTCATGATTCATGATTCATGATTCATGATTCATGATTCAATTCCTGATTCATGATTCAATTCATGTTTCATGATTCATGATTCGATTCATGATTCATGATTCAATTCATGATTCATGATTCAATTCATGATTCATGATTCATGTTTCATGTCATGATTCATGATTCAATTCATAATTCATGATTCAATTCATGATTCATGATTCATGATTCATGATTCGATTCATGATTCATGATTCAATTCATGATTCATGATTCAATTCATGATTCATGATTCATGATTCATGATTCATGATTCATGATTCGATTCATGATTCATGATTCATGATTCATGATTCAATTTGTGATTCATAATTCAATTCATGATTCATGATTCATGATTCATGATTCAATTCATGATTCAATTTATAATTCATGATTCATGATTCATGATTCATGATTCATGATTCAATTCCTGATTCATGATTCAATTCATGATTCATAATTTATGATTCATGATTCAATTCATGATTCATGATTCAAGATTCATGATTCATGATTCAATTTATGATTCATGATTCATGATTCAATTCATGATTCATGATTCATGATTCATGATTCATGATTCATGATTCAATTCATCATTCTTGATTCATGATTCATGATTCATGATTCAATTCATCATTCTTGATTCATGATTCATGATTCAATTCATGATTCATGATTCATGATTCATGATTCATTATTCAATTCATGATTCATGATTCAATTCATGATTCATGATTCATGATTCATGATTCATGATTCGATTCATGATTCATGATTCAATTCATGATTCATGATTCAATTCATGATTCATGATTCATGATTCATGATTCGATTCATGATTCATGATTCATGATTCATGATTCAATTCATGATTCATGATTCAATTCATGATTCATGATTCATGATTCATGATTCAATTCATGATTCAATTCATGATTCATGATTCATGATTCAATTTATTATTCATGATTCATGATTTAATTCATGATTCAATTCATGATTCATGATTCAATTCAGGATTCAATTCATGATTCATGATTCGATTCATGATTCATGATTCATGATTCATGATTCAATTCATAATTCATGATTCATGATTCATGATTCATAATTCATGATTCAACTCCTGATTCATGATTCAATTCATGACTCATAATTTATGATTCATGATTCAATTCATGATTCATGATTCAAGATTCATGATTCATGATTCAATTTATGATTCATGATTTGATTTATCATTCATGATTTATGATTCAATTCATGATTCATGATTCATGATTCAATTCATGATTCATGATTCATGATTCGATTTATTATTCATGATTCATGATTCATGATTTAATTCATGATTTATGATTCATGATTCAATTAATGATTCATGATTCGATTCATGATTTTTGATTCATGATTCATGATTCGATTCATGATTCATGATTCACTTCATGATTCATGATTCATGATTCATGATTCATGATTCAATTCATGATTCATGATTCATGATTCAATTCATGATTCATGATTCATGATTTATGATTCAATTCATGATCCTTTATTCATGATTCATGAATTAATTCATGATTCATGATTCATGATTCATGATTTGATTCATGATTCATGATTCAATTCATGATTCATGATTCAATTCATGATTCATGATTCATGATTTATGATTCATAATTAAATTCATGATTCATGATTCATGATTCAATTCATGATTCATGATTCATGATTCATGATTCAATTCATGATTCATGATTCAATTCATGATTCATGATTCATGATTCATGATTCGATTCATGATTCATGAATCAATTTATTATTCATAATTCATGATTTAATTCATGATTCAATTCATGATTCATGATTCAATTTATTATTCATGATTCATGATTTAATTCATGATTCAATTCATGATTCATGATTCAATTCATGATTCATGATTCATGATTCAATTCTTGATTCAATTTATTATTCATGATTCATGATTTAATTCATGATTCAATTCATGATTCATGATTCAATTCGAGATTCATGATTCATGATTCAATTCATGATTCATAATTCATGATTCATGATTCGATTCATGATTCATGATTCATGATTCAATTCATAATTCAAGATTCATGATTCATGATTCATGATTCATGATTCATGATTCATGATTCAATTCCTGATTCATGATTCAATTCATGTTTCATGATTCATGATTCGATTCATGATTCATGATTCAATTCATGATTCATGATTCAATTCATGATTCATGATTCATGTTTCATGTCATGATTCATGATTCAATTCATAATTCATGATTCAATTCATGATTCATGATTCATGATTCATGATTCGATTCATGATTCATGATTCAATTCATGATTCATGATTCAATTCATGATTCATGATTCATGATTCATGATTCGATTCATGATTCATGATTCATGTTTCATGATTCAATTCGTGATTCATAATTCAATTCATGATTCAATTCATAATTCATGATTCATGATTCATGATTCATGATTCATGATTCAATTCCTGATTCATGATTCAATTCATGATTCATAATTTATGATTCATGATTCAATTCATGATTCATGATTCAAGATTCATGATTCATGATTCAATTTATGATTCATGATTCATGATTCAATTCATGATTCATGATTCATGATTCATGATTCAATTCATCATTCTTGATTCATGATTCATGATTCATGATTCAATTCATCATTCTTGATTCATGATTCATGATTCAATTCATGATTCATGATTCATGATTCATGATTCATTATTCAATTCATGATTCATGATTCAATTCATGATTCATGATTCATGATTCATGATTCATGATTCGATTCATGATTCATGATTCAATTCATGATTCATGATTCAATTCATGATTCATGATTCATGATTCATGATTCGATTCATGATTCATGATTCATGATTCATGATTCAATTCATGATTCATGATTCAATTCATGATTCATGATTCATGATTCATGATTCAATTCATGATTCAATTCATGATTCATGATTCATGATTCAATTTATTATTCATGATTCATGATTTAATTCATGATTCAATTCATGATTCATGATTCAATTCAGGATTCAATTCATGATTCATGATTCGATTCATGATTCATGATTCATGATTCATGATTCAATTCATAATTCATGATTCATGATTCATGATTCATAATTCATGATTCAACTCCTGATTCATGATTCAATTCATGATTCATAATTTATGATTCATGATTCAATTCATGATTCATGATTCAAGATTCATGATTCATGATTCAATTTATGATTCATGATTTGATTTATCATTCATGATTTATGATTCAATTCATGATTCATGATTCATGATTCAATTCATGATTCATGATTCATGATTCGATTTATTATTCATGATTCATGATTCATGATTTAATTCATGATTTATGATTCATGATTCAATTAATGATTCATGATTCGATTCATGATTTTTGATTCATGATTCATGATTCGATTCATGATTCATGATTCATGATTCACTTCATGATTCATGATTTATGATTCATGATTCATGATTCAATTCATGATTCATGATTCATGATTCAATTCATGATTCATGATTCATGATTTATGATTCAATTCATGATCCTTTATTCATGATTCATGAATTAATTCATGATTCATGATTCATGATTCATGATTTGATTCATGATTCATGATTCATGATTCATGATTCAATTCATGATTCATGATTCAATTCATGATTCATGATTCATGATTTATGATTCATATTTAAATTCATGATTCATGATTCATGATTCAATTCATGATTCATGATTCATGATTCATGATTCAATTCATGATTCATGATTCAATTCATGATTCATGATTCATGATTCATGATTCGATTCATGATTCATGAATCAATTTATTATTCATAATTCATGATTTAATTCATGATTCAATTCATGATTCATGATTCAATTTATTATTCATGATTCATGATTTAATTCATGATTCAATTCATGATTCATGATTCAATTCATGATTCATGATTCATGATTCAATTCATGATTCAATTTATTATTCATGATTCATGATTTAATTCATGATTCAATTCATGATTCATGATTCAATTCGAGATTCATGATTCATGATTCAATTCATGATTCATAATTCATGATTCATGATTCGATTTATTATTCATGATTCATGATTCATGATTTAATTCATGATTTATGATTCTTGATTCAATTAATGATTCATGATTCGATTCATGATTTTTGATTCATGATTCATGATTCCATTAATGATTCATGATTCATGATTCACTTCATGATTCATGATTCATGATTCATGATTTAATTCATGATTTATGATTCAATTCATGATTCTTGATTCATGATTCATGATTCAATTCATGATTCATGATTCATGATTTATGATTCATAATTAAATTCATGATTCATGATTCATGATTCAATTCATGATTCATGATTCATGATTCATGATTCAATTCATGATTCATGATTCAATTCATGATTCATGATTCATGATTCATGATTCGATTCATGATTCATGATTCAATTCATGATTCATGATTCAATTCATGATTCATGATTCATGATTCATGATTCAATTTCTGATTCATGATTTGATTTATCATTCATGATTTATGATTTAATTCATGATTCATGATTCATGATTCAATTCATGATTCATGATTCATGATTCGATTTATTATTCATGATTCATGATTTAATTCATGATTTATGATTCTTGATTCAATTAATGATTCATGATTCGATTCATGATTTTTGATTCATGATTCATGATTCGATTAATGATTCATGATTCATGATTCACTTCATAATTCATGATTCATGATTCATGATTCATGATTCAATTCATGATTTATGATTCAATTCATGATTCTTGATTCATGATTCATGATTCAATTCATGATTCATGATTCATGATTTATGATTCATAATTAAATTCATGATTCATGATTCATGATTCAATTCATGATTCATGATTCATGATTCATGATTCATGATTCAATTCATGATTCATGATTCATGATTCATGATTTAATTCATGATTTATGATTCATGATTCAATTAATGATTCATGATTCGATTCTCGATTTTTGATTCATGATTCATGATTCGATTCATGATTCATGATTCATGATTCAATTCATGATTCATGATTCGATTCATGATTCATGATTCATGATTCATGATTCAATTCATAATTCATGATTCATGATTCATGATTCATGATTCATGATTCGATTCATGATTCATGATTCATGATTCATGATTCAATTCATAATTCATGATTCATGATTCATGATTCATGATTCATGATTCAATTCCTGATTCATGATTCAATTCATGTTTCATGATTCATGATTCGATTCATGATTCATGATTCAATTCATGATTCATGATTCAATTCATGATTCATGATTCATGTTTCATGTCATGATTCATGATTCAATTCATAATTCATGATTCATGATTCATGATTCAATTCACGATTCATGATTCATGATTCATGATTCAATTCATGATTCATGATTCAATTCATGATTCATGATTCATGATTCATGATTCATGATTCGATTCATGATTCATGATTCAATTCATGATTCATGATTCAATTCATGATTCATGATTCATGATTCATGATTCATGATTCGATTCATGATTCATGATTCATGATTCATGATTCAATTCGTGATTCATAATTCAATTCATGATTCATGATTCATGATTCAATTCATGATTAAATTCATGATTCATGATTCATGATTCAATTTATTATTCATGATTCATGATCTAATTCATGATTCAATTCATGATTCATGATTCAATTCAGGATTCAATTCATGATTCATGATTCAATTCATGATTCATGATTCATGACTCAATTCATGATTCATGATTCGATTCATGATTCATGATTCATCATTCAATTCATAATTCATGATTCATGATTCATGATTCATGATTCAATTCCTGATTCATGATTCAATTCATGATTCATAATTTATGATTCATGATTCAATTCATGATTCATGATTCAAGATTCATGATTCATGATTCAATTTATGATTCATGATTCATGATTCAATTCATGATTCATGATTCATGATTCATGATTCAATTCATCATTCTTGATTCATGATTCATGATTCATGATTCAATTCATAATTCATGATTCATGATTCATGATTCAATTCATGATTCATGATTCATGATTCATGATTCATTATTCAATTCATGATTCATGATTCAATTCATGATTCATGATTCATGATTCATGATTCGATTCATGATTCATGATTCAATTCATGATTCATGATTCAATTCATGATTCATGATTCATGATTCATGATTCGATTCATGATTCATGATTCATGATTCATGATTCAATTCATGATTAATGATTCAATTCATGATTCATGATTCATGATTCATGATTCAATTCATGATTCAATTCATGATTCATGATTCATGATTCAATTTATTATTCATGATTCATGATTTAATTCATGATTCAATTCATGATTCATGATTCAATTCAGGATTCAATTCATGATTCATGATTCGATTCATGATTCATGATTCATGATTCATGATTCAATTCATAATTCATGATTCATGATTCATGATTCATAATTCATGATTTAATTCCTGATTCATGATTCAATTCATGATTCATAATTTATGATTCATAATTCAATTCATGATTCATGATTCAAGATTCATGATTCATGATTCAATTTATGATTCATGATTTGATTTATCATTCATGATTTATGATTCAATTCATGATTCATGATTCATGATTCAATTCATGATTCATGATTCATGATTCGATTTATTATTCATGATTCATGATTCATGATTTAATTCATGATTTATGATTCATGATTCAATTAATGATTCATGATTCGATTCATGATTTTTGATTCATGATTCATGATTCGATTCATGATTCATGATTCATGATTCACTTCATGATTCATGATTCATGATTCATGATTCAATTCATGATTCATGATTCATGATTCAATTCATGATTCATGATTCATGATTCAATTCATGATTTATGATTCAATTCATGATCCTTTATTCATGATTCATGAATTAATTCATGATTCATGATTCATGATTCATGATTCATGATTTGATTCATGATTCATGATTCATGATTCATGATTCAATTCATGATTCATGATTCAATTCATGATTCATGTTTTATGATTCATAATTAAATTCATGATTCATGATTCATGATTCAATTCATGATTCATGATTCATGATTCATGATTCAATTCATGATTCATGATTCAATTTATGATTCATGATTCATGATTCATGATTCAATTCATGATTCATGAATCAATTTATTATTCATAATTCATGATTTAATTCATGATTCAATTCATGATTCATGATTCAATTTTTTATTTATGATTCATGATTTAATTCATGATTCAATTCATGATTCATGATTCAATTCATGATTCATGATTCATGATTCAATTCATGATTCAATTTATTATTCATGATTCATGATTTAATTCATGATTCAATTCATGATTCATGATTCAATTCGAGATTCATGATTCATGATTCAATTCATGATTCATGATTCAATTCGAGATTCATGATTCATGATTCAATTCATGATTCATAATTCATGATTCATGATTCGATTTATTATTCATGATTCATGATTTAATTCATGATTTATGATTCTTGATTCAATTAATGATTCATGATTCGATTCATGATTTTTGATTCATGATTCATGATTCCATTAATGATTCATGATTCATGATTCACTTCATGATTCATGATTCATGATTCATGATTCAATTCATGATTTATGATTCAATTCATGATTCTTGATTCATGATTCATGATTCAATTCATGATTCATGATTTATGATTCATAATTAAATTCATGATTCATGATTCATGATTCAATTCATGATTCATGATTCATGATTCATGATTCAATTCATGATTCATGATTCAATTCATGATTCATGATTCATGATTCATGATTCGATTCATGATTCATGATTCAATTCATGATTCATGATTCATGATTCATGATTTGATTCAAGATTCATGATTAATGATTCATGATTCATGATTCATGATTCATGATTCATGATTCATGATTCAATTCATGATTCACTTCATGATTCATGATTCAATTTATTATTCATAATTCATGATTTAATTCATGATTCAATTCATGATTCATGATTCAATTCAGGATTCAATTCATGATTCATGATTCAATTCATGATTCATGATTCAATTCATGATTCATGATTCGATTCATGATTCATGATTCATGATTCATGATTCACTTCATAATTCATGATTCATGATTCATGATTCATGATTCAATTCCTGATTCATGATTCAATTCATGTTTCATGATTCATGATTCGATTCATGATTCATGATTCATGATACAATTCATGATTCATGATTCAATTCATGATTCATGATTCATGTTTCATGTCATGATTCATGATTCATGATTCAATTCATAATTCATGATTCATGATTCAATTCATGATTCATGATTCATGATTCATGATTCAATTCATGATTCATGATTCAATTCATGATTCATGATTCATGATTCATGATTCATGATTCGATTCATGATTCATGATTCATGATTCATGATTCATGATTCAATTTGTGATTCATGATTCAATTCATGATCCATGATTCATGATTCATGATTCAATTCATGATTAAATTCATGATTCATGATTCATCATTCAATTTATTATTCATGATTCATGATTTAATTCATGATTCAATTCATGATTCATGATTCAATTCAGGATTCAATTCATGATTCATGATTCATGATTCAATTCAATATTCATGATTCATGATTCAATTCATGATTCATGATTCATGATTCAATTCAATATTCATGATTCATGATTCAATTCATAATTCATGATTCATGATTCATGATTCATGATTCATGATTCAATTCCTGATTCATGATTCAATTCATGTTTCATAATTCATGATTCGATTCATGAATCATGATTCATGATTCAATTCATGATTCATGATTCAATTCATGATTCATGATTCATGTTTCATGTCATGATTCATGATTCATGATTCAATTCATAATTCATGATTCATGATTCATGATTCAATTCATGATTCATGATTCATGATTCAATTCATGATTCATGATTCAATTCATGATTCATGATTCATGATTCAATTCATGATTCATGATTCAATTCATGATTCATGATTCAATTCATGATTCATGATTCATGATTCAATTCATGATTCATGATTCAATTCATGATTCATGATTCATGATTCAATTCATGATTCATGATTCAATTCATGATTCATGATTCAATTCATGATTCATGATTCAATTCATAATTCATGATTCATGAATCATGATTTAATTCATGATTCATGATTCATGATTCATGATTCAATTCATGATTCATGATTCACTTCATGATTCATGATTCATGATTCATGATTCATGATTCGATTCATGATTCATGATTCAATTCATGATTCATGATTCAATTCATGATTCATGATTCATGATTCATGATTCATGATTCGATTCATGATTCATGATTCATGATTCATGATTCGATTCATGATTCATGATTCAATTCATGATTCATGATTCATGATTCATGATTCAATTCATGATTAAATTCATGATTCATGATTCATGATTCAATTTATTATTCATGATTCATGATTTAATTCATGATTCAATTCATGATTCATGATTCAATTCAGGATTCAATTCATGATTCATGATTTATGATTCAATTCATGATTCATGATTCATGATTCAATTCATGATTCATGATTCGATTCATGATTCATGATTCATGATTCATGATTCAATTCATGATTCATGATTCAATTCATGATTCATGATTCATGATTCATGATTCATGATTCGATTCATGATTCATGATTCATGATTCATGATTCAATTCATGATTCATGATTCAGTTCATGATTCATGATTCATGATTCATGATTCAATTCATGATTCAATTCATGATTCATGATTCAATTTATTATTCATGATTCATGATTTAATTCATGATTCAATTCATGATTCATGATTCAATTCAGGATTCAATTCATCATCATCATCATCATCATCATCATCATCATTTATTTATATAGCGCCTCTGATTCCGCAGCGCTGTACAGAGAACTCATTCACATCTGTGAATTCATGATTCATGATTCGATTCATGATTCATGATTCATGATTCATGATTCAATTCATAATTCATGATTCATGATTCATGATTCATGATTCATTATTCAATTCCTGATTCATGATTCAATTCATGATTCATGATTCAATTCATGATTCATGATTCAATTCATGATTCATGATTCATGATTCATGATTCATGATTCATGATTCGATTCATGATTCATGATTCATGATTCATGATTCGATTCATGATTCATGATTCAATTCATGATTCATGATTCATGATTCATGATTCAATTCATGATTAAATTCATGATTCATGATTCATGATTCAATTTATTATTCATGATTCATGATTTAATTCATGATTCAATTCATGATTCATGATTCAATTCAGGATTCAATTCATGATTCATGATTTATGATTCAATTCATGATTCATGATTCATGATTCAATTCATGATTCATGATTCGATTCATGATTCATGATTCATGATTCATGATTCAATTCATGATTCATGATTCAATTCATGATTCATGATTCATGATTCATGATTCATGATTCGATTCATGATTCATGATTCATGATTCATGATTCAATTCATGATTCATGATTCAGTTCATGATTCATGATTCATGATTCATGATTCAATTCATGATTCAATTCATGATTCCTGATTCAATTTATTATTCATGATTCATGATTTAATTCATGATTCAATTCATGATTCATGATTCAATTCAGGATTCAATTCATCATCATCATCATCATCATCATTTATTTATATAGCGCCACTGATTCCGCAGCGCTGTACAGAGAACTCATTCACATCTGTGAATTCATGATTCATGATTCGATTCATGATTCATGATTCATGATTCATGATTCAATTCATAATTCATGATTCATGATTCATGATTCATGATTCATTATTCAATTCCTGATTCATGATTCAATTCATGATTCATAATTTATGATTCATGATTCAATTCATGATTCATGATTCAAGATTCATGATTCATGATTCAATTTATGATTCATGATTTGATTTATCATTCATGATTTATGATTCAATTCATGATTCATGATTCATGATTCAATTCATGATTCATGATTCATGATTCATGATGCGATTTATTATTCATGATTCATGATTCATGATTTAATTCATGATTTATGATTCATGATTCAATTAATGATTCATGATTCGATTCATGATTTTTGATTCATGATTCATGATTCGATTCATGATTCATGATTCATGATTCACTTCATGATTCATGATTCATGATTCATGATTCATGATTCAATTCATGATTCATGATTCATGATTCAATTCATAATTCATGATTCATGATTCATGATTCAATTCATGATTCATGATTCAATTCATGATTTATGATTCAATTCATGATCCTTTATTCATGATTCATGATTCAATTCATGATTCATGATTCATGATTCATGATTTGATTCATGATTCATGATTCATGATTCATGATTCAATTCATGATTCATGATTCATGATTTATGATTCATAATTAAATTCATGATTCATGATTCATGATTCAATTCATGATTCATGATTCATGATTCATGATTAATGATTCAATTCATGATTCATGATTCATGATTCATGATTCAATTCATGATTCATGATTCATGATTCATGATTCATGATTCAATTCATGATTCATGATTCAATTCATGATTCATGATTCGATTCATGATTCATGATTCATGATTCATGATTCAATTCATAATTCATGATTCATGATTCATGATTCATAATTCATGATTCAATTCCTGATTCATGATTCAATTCATGATTCATAATTTATGATTCATGATTCAATTCATGATTCATGATTCAAGATTCATGATTCATGATTCAATTTATGATTCATGATTTGATTTATCATTCATGATTTATGATTCAATTCATGATTCATGATTCATGATTCAATTCATGATTCATGATTCAAGATTCGATTTATTATTCATGATTCATGATTCATGATTTAATTCATGATTTATGATTCATGATTCAATTAATGATTCATGATTCGATTCATGATTTTTGATTCATGATTCATGATTCGATTCATGATTCATGATTCACTTCATGATTCATGATTCATGATTCATGATTCATGATTCATGATTCAATTCATGATTCATGATTCATGATTCAATTCATGATTCATGATTCATGATTCAATTCATGATTTATGATTCAATTCATGATCCTTTATTCATGATTCATGAATTAATTCATGATTCATGATTCATGATTCATGATTTGATTCATGATTCATGATTCATGATTCATGATTCAATTCATGATTCATGATTCAATTCATGATTCATGATTCATGATTTATGATTCATAATTAAATTCATGATTCATGATTCATGATTCAATTCATGATTCATGATTCATGATTCATGATTCAATTCATGATTCATGATTCAATTCATGATTCATGATTCATGATTCATGATTCGATTCATGATTCATGAATCAATTTATTATTCATAATTCATGATTTAATTCATGATTCAATTCATGATTCATGATTCAATTTATTATTCATGATTCATGATTTAATTCATGATTCAATTCATGATTCATGATTCAATTCATGATTCATGATTCATGATTCAATTCATGATTCAATTTATTATTCATGATTCATGATTTAATTCATGATTCAATTCATGATTCATGATTCAATTCGAGATTCATGATTCATGATTCAATTCATGATTCATAATTCATGATTCATGATTCGATTTATTATTCATGATTCATGATTCATGATTTAATTCATGATTTATGATTCTTGATTCAATTAATGATTCATGATTCGATTCATGATTTTTGATTCATGATTCATGATTCCATTAATGATTCATGATTCATGATTCACTTCATGATTCATGATTCATGATTCAATTCATGATTTATGATTCAATTCATGATTCTTGATTCATGATTCATGATTCAATTCATGATTCATGATTCATGATTTATGATTCATAATTAAATTCATGATTCATGATTCATGATTCAATTCATGATTCATGATTCATGATTCATGATTCATGATTCAATTCATGATTCATGATTTAATTCATGATTCAATTCATGATTCATGATTCAATTCAGGATTCAATTCATGATTCATGATTTATGATTCAATTCATGATTCATGATTCATGATTCAATTCATGATTCATGATTCGATTCATTATTCATGATTCATGATTCATGATTCAATTCATGATTCATGATTCAATTCATGATTCATGATTCATGATTCATGATTCATGATTCGATTCATGATTCATGATTCATGATTCATGATTCAATTCATGATTCATGATTCAGTTCATGATTCATGATTCATGATTCATGATTCAATTCATGATTCAATTCATGATTCCTGATTCAATTTATTATTCATGATTCATGATTTAATTCATGATTCAATTCATGATTCATGATTCAATTCAGGATTCAATTCATCATCATCATCATCATCATCATCATTTATTTATATAGCGCCACTGATTCCGCAGCGCTGTACAGAGAACTCATTCACATCTGTGAATTCATGATTCATGATTCGATTCATGATTCATGATTCATGATTCATGATTCAATTCATAATTCATGATTCATGATTCATGATTCATGATTCATTATTCAATTCCTGATTCATGATTCAATTCATGATTCATAATTTATGATTCATGATTCAATTCATGATTCATGATTCAAGATTCATGATTCATGATTCAATTTATGATTCATGATTTGATTTATCATTCATGATTTATGATTCAATTCATGATTCATGATTCATGATTCAATTCATGATTCATGATTCATGATTCATGATGCGATTTATTATTCATGATTCATGATTCATGATTTAATTCATGATTTATGATTCATGATTCAATTAATGATTCATGATTCGATTCATGATTTTTGATTCATGATTCATGATTCGATTCATGATTCATGATTCATGATTCACTTCATGATTCATGATTCATGATTCATGATTCATGATTCAATTCATGATTCATGATTCATGATTCAATTCATAATTCATGATTCATGATTCATGATTCAATTCATGATTCATGATTCAATTCATGATTTATGATTCAATTCATGATCCTTTATTCATGATTCATGATTCAATTCATGATTCATGATTCATGATTCATGATTTGATTCATGATTCATGATTCATGATTCATGATTCAATTCATGATTCATGATTCATGATTTATGATTCATAATTAAATTCATGATTCATGATTCATGATTCAATTCATGATTCATGATTCATGATTCATGATTAATGATTCAATTCATGATTCATGATTCATGATTCATGATTCAATTCATGATTCATGATTCATGATTCATGATTCATGATTCAATTCATGATTCATGATTCAATTCATGATTCATGATTCGATTCATGATTCATGATTCATGATTCATGATTCAATTCATAATTCATGATTCATGATTCATGATTCATAATTCATGATTCAATTCCTGATTCATGATTCAATTCATGATTCATAATTTATGATTCATGATTCAATTCATGATTCATGATTCAAGATTCATGATTCATGATTCAATTTATGATTCATGATTTGATTTATCATTCATGATTTATGATTCAATTCATGATTCATGATTCATGATTCAATTCATGATTCATGATTCAAGATTCGATTTATTATTCATGATTCATGATTCATGATTTAATTCATGATTTATGATTCATGATTCAATTAATGATTCATGATTCGATTCATGATTTTTGATTCATGATTCATGATTCGATTCATGATTCATGATTCACTTCATGATTCATGATTCATGATTCATGATTCATGATTCATGATTCAATTCATGATTCATGATTCATGATTCAATTCATGATTCATGATTCATGATTCAATTCATGATTTATGATTCAATTCATGATCCTTTATTCATGATTCATGAATTAATTCATGATTCATGATTCATGATTCATGATTTGATTCATGATTCATGATTCATGATTCATGATTCAATTCATGATTCATGATTCAATTCATGATTCATGATTCATGATTTATGATTCATAATTAAATTCATGATTCATGATTCATGATTCAATTCATGATTCATGATTCATGATTCATGATTCAATTCATGATTCATGATTCAATTCATGATTCATGATTCATGATTCATGATTCGATTCATGATTCATGAATCAATTTATTATTCATAATTCATGATTTAATTCATGATTCAATTCATGATTCATGATTCAATTTATTATTCATGATTCATGATTTAATTCATGATTCAATTCATGATTCATGATTCAATTCATGATTCATGATTCATGATTCAATTCATGATTCAATTTATTATTCATGATTCATGATTTAATTCATGATTCAATTCATGATTCATGATTCAATTCGAGATTCATGATTCATGATTCAATTCATGATTCATAATTCATGATTCATGATTCGATTTATTATTCATGATTCATGATTCATGATTTAATTCATGATTTATGATTCTTGATTCAATTAATGATTCATGATTCGATTCATGATTTTTGATTCATGATTCATGATTCCATTAATGATTCATGATTCATGATTCACTTCATGATTCATGATTCATGATTCAATTCATGATTTATGATTCAATTCATGATTCTTGATTCATGATTCACGATTCAATTCATGATTCATGATTCATGATTTATGATTCATAATTAAATTCATGATTCATGATTCATGATTCAATTCATGATTCATGATTCATGATTCATGATTCATGATTCAATTCATGATTCATGATTCAATTCATGATTCATGATTCGATTCATGATTCAATTCATGATTCATGATTCAATTCATGATTCATGATTCATGATTCATGATTCATGATTCGATTCATGATTCATGATTCATGATTCATGATTCATGAATCATGATTCATGATTCATGATTCATGATTCATGATTCAATTCATGATTCACTTCATGATTCATGATTCAATTTATTATTCATAATTCATGATTTAATTCATGATTCAATTCATGATTCATGATTCAATTCAGGATTCAATTCATGATTCATGATTCAATTCATGATTCATGATTCAATTCATGATTCATGATTCGATTCATGATTCATGATTCATGATTCATGATTCACTTCATAATTCATGATTCATGATTCATGATTCATGATTCAATTCCTGATTCATGATTCAATTCATGTTTCATGATTCATGATTCGATTCATGATTCATGATTCATGATACAATTCATGATTCATGATTCAATTCATGATTCATGATTCATGTTTCATGTCATGATTCATGATTCATGATTCAATTCATAATTCATGATTCATGATTCAATTCATGATTCATGATTCATGATTCATGATTCAATTCATGATTCATGATTCAATTCATGATTCATGATTCATGATTCGATTCATGATTCATGATTCAATTCATGATTCATGATTCAATTCATGATTCATGATTCATGATTCATGATTGATGATTCGATTCATGATTCATGATTCATGATTCATGATTCAATTTGTGATTCATGATTCAATTCATGATTCATGATTCATGATTCATGATTCAATTCATGATTAAATTCATGATTCATGATTCATGATTCAATTTATTATTCATGATTCATGATTTAATTCATGATTCAATTCATGATTCATGATTCAATTCAGGATTTAATTCATGATTCATGATTCATGATTCAATTCAATATTCATGATTCAATTCATGATTCATGATTCGATTCATGATTCATGATTCATGATTCATGATTCAATTCATAATTCATGATTCATTATTCATGATTCATGATTCATGATTCAATTCCTGATTCATGATTCAATTCATGTTTCATAATTCATGATTCGATTCATGAATCATGATTCATGATTCAATTCATGATTCATGATTCAATTCATGATTCATGATTCATGTTTCATGTCATGATTCATGATTCATGATTCAATTCATAATTCATGATTCATGATTCATGATTCAATTCATGATTCATGATTCATGATTCATGATTCAATTCATGATTCATGATTCAATTCATGATTCATGATTCATGATTCAATTCATGATTCATGATTCAATTCATGATTCATGATTCAATTCATGATTCATGATTCAATTCATAATTCATAATTCATGAATCATGATTTAATTCATGATTCATGATTCATGATTCATGATTCAATTCATGATTCATGATTCAATTCATGATTCATGATTCATGATTCATGATTCATGATTCATGATTCGATTCATGATTCATGATTCAATTCATGATTCATGATTCAATTCATGATTCATGATTCATGATTCATGATTCATGATTCGATTCATGATTCATGATTCATGATTCATGATTCAATTCGTGATTCATGATTCAATTCATGATTCATGATTCATGATTCATGATTCAATTCATGATTAAATTCATGATTCATGATTCATGATTCAATTTATTATTCATGATTCATGATTTAAATCATACTTCAATTCATGATTCATGATTCAATTCAGGATTCAATTCATGATTCATGATTCATGATTCAATTCATGATTCATGATTCATGATTCAATTCATGATTCATGATTCGATTCATGATTCATGATTCATGATTCAATTCATAATTCATGATTCATGATTCATGATTCATGATTCATGATTCAATTCCTGATTCCTGATTCAATTCATGATTCATGATTCATGATTCAATTCATGATTCATGATTCATGATTCAATTCATGATTCATGATTCGATTCATGATTCATGATTCAATTCATAATTCATGATTCATGATTCATGATTCATGATTCAATTCCTGATTCATGATTCAATTCATGATTCATAATTTATGATTCATGATTCAATTCATGATTCTTGATTCATGATTCATGATTCATGATTCAATTCATAATTCATGATTCATGATTCATGATTCAATTCATGATTCATGATTCAATTCATGATTCAATTCATAATTCATGATTCATGATTCATGATTCAATTCATGATTCATGATTCATGATTCATGATTCATGATTCAATTCATGATTCATGATTCAATTCATGATTCCATGATTCATGATTCATGATTCATGATTCATGATTCATGATTCGATTCACGATTCATGATTCAATTCATGATTCATGATTCATGATTCATGATTCATGATTCATGATTCATGATTCAATTCATGATTCATGATTCATGATTCATGATTCAATTCATGATTCAATTCATGATTCATGATTCAATTTATTATTCATGATTCATGATTTAATTCATGATTCAATTCATGATTCATGATTCAATTCAGGATTCAATTCATGATTCATGATTCGATTCATGATTCATGATTCATGATTCATGATTCAATTCATAATTCATGATTCATGATTCATGATTCATGATTCATTATTCAATTCCTGATTCATGATTCAATTCATGATTCATAATTTATGATTCATGATTCAATTCATGATTCATGATTCAAGATTCATGATTCATGATTCAATTTATGATTTATGATTCAATTCATGATCCTTTATTCATGATTCATGATTCAATTCATGATTCATGATTCAATTTATTATTCATGATTCATGATTCAATTCAGGATTCAATTCATGATTCATGATTCAATTCATGATTCATGATTCATGATTCAATTCATGATTCATGATTCGATTCATGATTCATGATTCATGATTCATTATTCAATTCATAATTCATGATTCGATTCATGATTCATGATTCATGATTCTTGACTCATGATTCATGATTCGATTCATGATTCATGATTCATGATTCATGATTCATGATTCATGATTCAATTCATGATTCATGATTCATGAATAATGATTCGATTCATGATTCTTGACTCATGATTCATGATTCGATTCATGATTCATGATTCATGATTCATGATTCATGATTCGATTCATGATTCATGATTCAATTCATGATTCAAGATTCATGATTCATGATTCATGATTCGATTCATGATTCATGATTCATGATTCAATTCATGATTCATGATTCAATTCATGATTCATGATTCATGATTCATGATTCATGATTCAATTCATGATTCAATTCATGATTCATGATTCATGATTCAATTTATTATTCATGATTCAATTCAGGATTTAATTCATGATTCATGATTCATGATTCAATTCATGATTCATGATTCATGATTCAATTCATGATTCATGATTCGATTCATGATTCATGATTCATGATTCATGATTCAATTCATAATTCATGATTCAAGATTCATGATTCATGATTCAATTTATGATTCATGATTCATGATTCAATTCATGATTCATGATTCATGATTCATGATTCATGATTCATGATTCATGATTCCTGATTCAATTAATGATTCTTGATTCATGTTTCGATTCATGATTCAATTCATGATTCATGATTCGATTCATGATTCATGATTCAATTCATGATTCATAATTCATGATTTATGATTCGATTCATGATTCATGATTAAATTCATGATTCATGATTCATGTTTCGATTCATGATTCAATTCATGATTCAATTCATGATTCATGATTCGATTCATAATTCATGATTCATAATTCATGATTTATGATTCGATTCATGATTCATGATTCAATTCATGATTTATGATTCATGATTCAATTCATGATTCATGATTCATTTCATGATTTATGATTCGATTCAAGATTCTTGATTCATGATTCAATTCATAATTCATGATTCATGATTTATTTCATGATTCATGATTCGATTCAAGATTCTTGATTCATGATTCGATTCATGATTCATGATTCAATTCATAATTCATGATTCATGATTCAATTCATAATTCATGATTCATAATTCATGATTCATGATTCATGATTCAATTCATAATTCATGATTCATGCTTCATGATTCAATTCATGTTTTATAATTCGATTCATAATTCTTGATACATGATTCATGATTCGATTCATGATTCATGATTCATGATTCAATTCATGATTCATGATTCAATTCATGATTCATAATTCATGATTCATGATTCAATTCATGATTCATGATTCAATACATGTTTCATGATTCATGATTCGATTCATGATTCATGATTCATGAATCAATTCATGATTCATGATTCAATTCATGATTCATGATTCATGATTCATGATTCAATTCATGATTCAATTCATGATTCATGATTCATGATTCAATTTATTATTCATGATTCATGATTTAATTCATGATTCAATTCATGATTCATAATTCAATTCAGGATTCAATTCATGATTCATGAATTCGATTCATGATTCATGATTCATGATTCATGATTCAATTCATAATTCATGATTCATGATTCATGATTCATTATTCAATTCCTGATTCATGATTCAAGTCATGATTCATAATTTATGATTCATGATTCAATTTATGATTCATGATTCAAGATTCATGATTCATGATTCAATTTATGATTCATGATTTGATTTATCATTCATGATTCATGATTCGATTCATGATTCATGATTCATGATTCATGATTCATGATTCATGATTCAATTCATGATTCATGATTCATGAATAATGATTCATGATTCAATTCATAATTCATGATTCATGATTCATGATTCGATTCATGATTCTTGACTCATGATTCATGATTCGATTCATGATTCATGATTCATGATTCATGATTCATGATTCGATTCATGATTCATGATTCAATTCATGATTCAAGATTCATGATTCATGATTCATGATTCGATTCATGATTCATGATTCATGATTCAATTTATTATTCATGATTCATGATTTAATTCATGATTCAATTCATGATTCATGATTCAATTCAGGATTTAATTCATGATTCATGATTCATGATTCAATTCATGATTCATGATTCAATTCATGATTCATGATTCGATTCATGATTCATGATTCATGATTCATGATTCAATTCATAATTCATGATTCAAGATTCATGATTCATGATTCAATTTATGATTCATGATTCATGATTCAATTCATGATTCATGATTCATGATTCATGATTCATGATTCCTGATTCAATTAATGATTCTTGATTCATGTTTCGATTCATGATTCAATTCATGATTCATGATTCGATTCATGATTCATGATTCAATTCATGATTCATAATTCATGATTTATGTTTCGATTCATGATTCATGATTAAATTCATGATTCATGATTCATGTTTCGATTCATGATTCAATTCATGATTCAATTCATGATTCATGATTCGATTCATAATTCATGATTCATAATTCATGATTTATGATTCGATTCATGATTCATGATTCAATTCATGATTTATGATTCATGATTCAATTCATGATTCATGATTCATTTCATGATTTATGATTCGATTCAAGATTCTTGATTCATGATTCAATTCATAATTCATGATTCATGATTTATTTCATGATTCATGATTCGATTCAAGATTCTTGATTCATGATTCGATTCATGATTCATGATTCAATTCATAATTCATGATTCATGATTCAATTCATAATTCATGATTCATAATTCATGATTCATGATTCATGATTCAATTCATAATTCATGATTCATGCTTCATGATTCAATTCATGTTTTATAATTCGATTCATAATTCTTGATACATGATTCATGATTCGATTCATGATTCATGATTCATGATTCAATTCATGATTCATGATTCAATTCATGATTCATAATTCATGATTCATGATTCAATTCATGATTCATGATTCAATACATGATTCATGATTCATGATTCAATTCATAATTCATGATTCATGATTCATGATTCATGATTCATTATTCAATTCCTGATTCATGATTCAATTCATGATTCATAATTTATGATTCATGATTCAATTCATGATTCATGATTCAAGATTCATGATTCATGATTCAATTTATGATTCATGATTTGATTTATCATTCATGATTCATGATTCGATTCATGATTCATGATTCATGATTCATGATTCATGATTCATGATTCAATTCATGATTCATGATTCATGAATAATGATTCATGATTCAATTCATAATTCATGATTCATGATTCATGATTCGATTCATGATTCTTGACTCATGATTCATGATTCGATTCCGATTCATGATTCATGATTCATGATTCATGATTCGATTCATGATTCATGATTCAATTCATGATTCAAGATTCATGATTCATGATTCATGATTCGATTCATGATTCATGATTCATGATTCAATTCATGATTCATGATTCAATTCATGATTCATGATTCATGATTCATGATTCAATTCATGATTCAATTCATGATTCATGATTCATGATTCAATTTATTATTCATGATTCATGATTTAATTCATGATTCAATTCATGATTCATGATTCAATTCAGGATTTAATTCATGATTCATGATTCATGATTCAATTCATGATTCATGATTCATGATTCAATTCATGATTCATGATTCAATTCATGATTCATGATTCATGATTCATGATTCAATTCATAATTCATGATTCAAGATTCATGATTCATGATTCAATTTATGATTCATGATTCATGATTCAATTCATGATTCATGATTCATGATTCATGATTCATGATTCATGATTCATGATTCAATTAATGATTCTTGATTCATGTTTCGATTCATGATTCAATTCATGATTCATGATTCGATTCATGATTCATGATTCAATTCATGATTCATAATTCATGATTTATGATTCGATTCATGATTCATGATTAAATTCATGATTCATGATTCATGTTTCGATTCATGATTCAATTCATGATTCAATTCATGATTCATGATTCGATTCATAATTCATGATTCATAATTCATGATTTATGATTCGATTCATGATTCATGATTCAATTCATGATTTATGATTCATGATTCAATTCATGATTCATGATTCATTTCATGATTTATGATTCGATTCAAGATTCTTGATTCATGATTCAATTCATAATTCATGATTCATGATTTATTTCATGATTCATGATTCGATTCAAGATTCTTGATTCATGATTCGATTCATGACTCATGATTCAATTCATAATTCATGATTCATGATTCAATTCATAATTCATGATTCATAATTCATGATTCATGATTCATGATTCAATTCATAATTCATGATTCATGCTTCATGATTCAATTCATGTTTTATAATTCGATTCATAATTCTTCATACATGATTCATGATTCGATTCATGATTCATGATTCATGATTCAATTCATGATTCATGATTCAATTCATGATTCATAATTCATGATTCATGATTCAATTCATGATTCATGATTCAATACATGTTTCATGATTCATGATTCGATTCATGATTCATGATTCATGATTCAATTCATGATTCATGATTCAATTCATGATTCATGATTCATGATTCATGATTCAATTCATGATTCATGATTCATGATTCATGATTCAATTCATGATTCATGATTCATGATTCAATTTATTATTCATGATTCATGATTTAATTCATGATTCAATTCATGATTCATAATTCAATTCAGGATTCAATTCATGATTCATGATTCGATTCATGATTCATGATTCATGATTCAATTCATAATTCATGATTCATGATTCATGATTCATGATTCATTATTCAATTCCTGATTCATGATTCAATTCATGATTCATAATTTATGATTCATGATTCAATTCATGATTCATGATTCAAGATTCATGATTCATGATTCAATTTATGATTTATGATTCAATTCATGATCCTTTATTCATGATTCATGATTCAATTCATGATTCATGATTCAATTTATTATTCATGATTCATGATTCAATTCAGGATTCAATTCATGATTCATGATTCATGATTCAATTCATGATTCATGATTCATGATTCAATTCATGATTCATGATTCGATTCATGATTCATGATTCATGATTCATTATTCAATTCATAATTCATGATTCGATTCATGATTCATGATTCATGATTCTTGACTCATGATTCATGATTCGATTCATGATTCATGATTCATGATTCATGATTCATGATTCATGATTCAATTCATGATTCATGATTCATGAATAATGATTCATGATTCAATTCATAATTCATGATTCATGATTCATGATTCGATTCATGATTCTTGACTCATGATTCATGATTCGATTCATGATTCATGATTCATGATTCATGATTCATGATTCGATTCATGATTCATGATTCAATTCATGATTCAAGATTCATGATTCATGATTCATGATTTGATTCATGATTCATGATTCATGATTCAATTCATGATTCATGATTCAATTCATGATTCATGATTCATGATTCATGATTCATGATTCAATTCATGATTCAATTCATGATTCATGATTCATGATTCAATTTATTATTCATGATTCATGATTTATTTCATGATTCAATTCATGATTCATGATTCAATTCAGGATTTAATTCATGATTCATGATTCATGATTCAATTCATGATTCATGATTCATGATTCAATTCATGATTCATGATTCGATTCATGATTCATGATTCATGATTCATGATTCAATTCATAATTCATGATTCAAGATTCATGATTCATGATTCAATTTATGATTCATGATTCATGATTCAATTCATGATTCATGATTCATGATTCATGATTCATGATTCCTGATTCAATTAATGATTCTTGATTCATGTTTCGATTCATGATTCAATTCATGATTCATGATTCGATTCATGATTCATGATTCAATTCATGATTCATAATTCATGATTTATGATTCGATTCATGATTCATGATTAAATTCATGATTCATGATTCATGTTTCGATTCATGATTCAATTCATGATTCAATTCATGATTCATGATTCGATTCATAATTCATGATTCATAATTCATGATTTATGATTCGATTCATGATTCATGATTCAATTCATGATTTATGATTCATGATTCAATTCATGATTCATGATTCATTTCATGATTTATGATTCGATTCAAGATTCTTGATTCATGATTCAATTCATAATTCATGATTCATGATTTATTTCATGATTCATGATTCGATTCAAGATTCTTGATTCATGATTCGATTCATGATTCATGATTCAATTCATAATTCATGATTCATGATTCAATTCATAATTCATGATTCATAATTCATGATTCATGATTCATGATTCAATTCATAATTCATGATTCATGCTTCATGATTCAATTCATGTTTTATAATTCGATTCATAATTCTTGATACATGATTCATGATTCGATTCATGATTCATGATTCATGATTCAATTCATGATTCATGATTCAATTCATGATTCATAATTCATGATTCATGATTCAATTCATGATTCATGATTCAATACATGTTTCATGATTCATGATTCGATTCATGATTCATGATTCATGATTCAATTCATGATTCATGATTCAATTCATGATTCATGATTCATGATTCATGATTCATGATTCGATTCATGATTCATGATTCATGATTCATGAATCAATTCATGATTCATGATTCAATTCATGATTCATGATTCATGATTCATGATTCAATTCATGATTCAATTCATGATTCATGATTCATGATTCAATTTATTATTCATGATTCATGATTTAATTCATGATTCAATTCATGATTCATAATTCAATTCAGGATTCAATTCATGATTCATGATTCGATTCATGATTCATGATTCATGATTCATGATTCAATTCATAATTCATGATTCATGATTCATGATTCATGATTCATTATTCAATTCCTGATTCATGATTCAATTCATGATTCATAATTTATGATTCATGATTCAATTCATGATTCATGATTCAAGATTCATGATTCATGATTCAATTTATGATTCATGATTTGATTTATCATTCATGATTTATGATTCAATTCATGATTCATGATTCATGATTCATGATTCATGATTCATGATTCGATTTATTATTCATGATTCATGATTCATGATTTAATTCATGATTTATGATTCATGATTCAATTAATGATTCATGATTCGATTCATGATTTTTGATTCATGATTCATGATTCGATTCATGATTCATGATTCATGATTCACTTCATGATTCATGATTCATGATTCATGATTCATGATTCATGATTCAATTCATGATTCATGATTCATGATTCAATTCATAATTCATGATTCATGATTCATGATTCAATTCATGATTCATGATTCATGATTCAATTCATGATTTATGATTCAATTCATGATCCTTTATTCATGATTCATGATTCAATTCATGATTCATGATTCATGATTCATGATTTGATTCATGATTCATGATTCATGATTCATGATTCAATTCATGATTCATGATTCAATTCATGATTCATGATTCATGATTCATGATTCATGATTCAATTCATGATTCATGATTCAATTCATGATTCATGATTCATGATTCATGATTCATGATTCAATTCATGATTCAATTTATTATTCATGATTCATGATTTAATTCATGATTCAATTCATGATTCATGATTCAATTTATTATTCATGATTCATGATTTAATTCATGATTCAATTCATGATTCATGATTCAATTCAGGATTCATTTCATGATTCATGATTCATGATTCATGATTCAATTCATGATTCAATTCATGATTCATGATTCAATTTATTATTCATGATTCATGATTTAATTCATGATTCAATTCATGATTCATGATTCAATTCAGGATTCAATTCATGATTCATGATTCATGATTCAATTCATGATTCATGATTCATGATTCAATTCATGATTCATGATTCGATTCATGATTCATGATTCATGATTCATGATTCAATTCATAATTCATGATTCGATTCATGATTCATGATTCATGATTCTTGACTCATGATTCATGATTCGATTCATGATTCATGATTCATGATTCATGATTCAATTCATGATTCATGATTCATGAATAATGATTCATGATTCAATTCATAATTCATGATTCATGATTCATGATTCGATTCATGATTCTTGACTCATGATTCATGATTCGATTCATGATTCATGATTCATGATTCATGATTCGATTCATGATTCATGATTCAATTCATGATTCAAGATTCATGATACATGATTCATGATTCGATTCATGATTCATGATTCATGATTCAATTCATGATTCATGATTCAATTCATGATTCATGATTCATGATTCATGATTCATGATTCATGATTCAATTCATGATTCAATTCATGATTCATGATTCATGATTCAATTTATTATTCATGATTCATGATTTAATTAATGATTCAATTCATGATTCATGATTCAATTCAGGATTCAATTCATGATTCATGATTCAATTCATGATTCATGATTCATGATTCAATTCATGATTCATGATTCGATTCATGATTCATGATTCATGATTCAATTCATAATTCATGATTCAAGATTCATGATTCATGATTCAATTTATGATTCATGATTCATGATTCAATTCATGATTCATGATTCATGATTCATGATTCCTGATTCAATTAATGATTCATGATTCATGTTTCGATTCATGATTCAATTCATGATTCATGATTCAATTCATGATTCATGATTCAATTCATGATTCATGATTCATGATTCATGATTCCTGATTCAATTAATGATTCATGATTCATGTTTCGATTCATGATTCAATTCATGATTCATGATTCAATTCATAATTCATGATTCATGATTCATGATTCGATTCATGATTCTTGACTCATGATTCATGATTCGATTCATGATTCATGATTCATGATTCATGATTCGATTCATGATTCATGATTCAATTCATGATTCAAGATTCATGATACATGATTCATGATTCGATTCATGATTCATGATTCATGATTCAATTCATGATTCATGATTCAATTCATGATTCATGATTCATGATTCATGATTCATGATTCATGATTCAATTCATGATTCAATTCATGATTCATGATTCATGATTCAATTTATTATTCATGATTCATGATTTAATTAATGATTCAATTCATGATTCATGATTCAATTCAGGATTCAATTCATGATTCATGATTCAATTCATGATTCATGATTCATGATTCAATTCATGATTCATGATTCGATTCATGATTCATGATTCATGATTCAATTCATAATTCATGATTCAAGATTCATGATTCATGATTCAATTTATGATTCATGATTCATGATTCAATTCATGATTCATGATTCATGATTCATGATTCCTGATTCAATTAATGATTCATGATTCATGTTTCGATTCATGATTCAATTCATGATTCATGATTCAATTCATGATTCATGATTCAATTCATGATTCATAATTCATGATTTATGATTCGATTCATGATTCATGATTAAATTCATGATTCATGATTCATGTTTCGATTCATGATTCAATTCATGATTCAATTCATGATTCATGATTCGATTCATAATTCATGATTCATAATTCATGATTTATGATTCGATTCAAGATTCATGATTCAATTCATGATTTATGATTCATGATTCAATTCATGATTCATGATTCATTTCATGATTTATGATTTGATTCAAGATTCTTGATTCATGATTCAATTCATAATTCATGATTCATGATTTATTTCATGATTCATGATTCGATTCAAGATTCTTGATTCATGATTCGATTCATGATTCATGATTCAATTCATAATTCATGATTCATGATTCATGATTCAATTCATAATTCATGATTCATAATTCATGATTCATGATTCATGATTCAATTCATAATTCATGATTCATGCTTCATGATTCAATTCATGTTTTATAATTCGATTCATAATTCTTGATTCATGATTCATGATTCGATTCATGATTCATGATTCATGATTCAATTCATGATTCATGATTCAATTCATGATTCATAATTCATGATTCATGATTCAATTCATGATTCATGATTCATGATTCAATTCATGATTCTTGATTCAATTCATGATTCATGATTCATGATTCAATTCATGATTCATGATTCAATTCATGATTCATGATTCATGTTTCATTTCATGATTCATGATTCATGATTCAATTCATGATTCATGATTCATGATTCAATTCATGATTTATGATTCATAATTCAATTCATGATTCAATTCATGATTCATGATTCATGATTCAATTTATTATTCATGATTCATGATTTAATTCATGATTCAATTCATGATTCATGATTCAATTCAGGATTCAATTCATGATTCATGATTCATGATTCAATTCATGATTCATGATTCATGATTCGATTCATGATTCATGATTCGATTCATGATTCAAATCAGGATTCAATTCATGATTCATGATTCATGATTCAATTCATGATTCATGATTCATGATTCGATTCATGATTCATGATTCGATTCATGATTCATGATTCATGATTCATGATTCATGATTCAATTCATAATTCATGATTCATGATTCATGATTCATGATTCATGATTCAATTCCTGATTCATGATTCAATTCATTATTCATAATTTATGATTCATGATTCAATTCATGATTCATGATTCAAGATTCATGATTCATGATTCAATTTATGATTCATGATTTGATTTATCATTCATGATTTATGATTCAATTCATGATTCATTATTCATGACTCAATTCATGATTCATGATTCATGATTCATGATTCATGATTCGATTTATTATTCATGATTCATGATTCATGATTTAATTCATGATTCATGATTCATGATTCAATTCATAATTCATGATTCATGATTCATGATTCAATTCATGATTCATGATTCAATTCATGATTCTTGATTCATGATTCATGATTCATGATTCAATTCATAATTCATGATTCATGATTCATGATTCAATTCATGATTCATGATTCATGATTTATGATTCATTATTCAATTCATGATTCATGATTCAATTCATGATTCATGATTCATGATTCATGATTCGATTCATGATTCATGATTCAATTCGTGATTCATGATTCAATTCATGATTCATGATTCATGATTCATGATTCATGATTCGATTCATGATTCATGATTCATGATTCAATTCATGATTCATGATTCAATTCATGATTCATGATTCATGATTCATGATTCATGATTCATGATTCAATTCATGATTCAATTCATGATTCATGATTCATGATTCAATTTATTATTCATGATTCATGATTTAATTCATGATTCATTTCATGATTCATGATTCAATTCAGGATTCAATTCATGATTCATGATTCATGATTCAATTCATGATTCATGATTCATGATTCAATTCATGATTCATGATTCATGATTCAATTCATGATTCATGATTCATGATTCAATTCATGATTCATGATTCATGATTCATGATTCAATTCCTGATTCATGATTCAATTCATGATTCATAATTTATGATTCATAATTTATGATTCATGATTTAATTCATGATTCATGATTCAAGATTCATGATTCATGATTCAATTTATGATTCATGATTTGATTTATCATTCATGATTTATGATTCAATTCATGATTCATGATTCATGATTCAATTCATGATTCATGATTCATGATTCGATTTATTATTCATGATTCATGATTCATGATTTAATTCATGATTTATGATTCATGATTCAATTAATGATTCATGATTCGATTCATGATTTTTGATTCATGATTCATGATTCGATTCATGATTCATGATTCATGATTCATGATTCATGATTTATGATTCAATTCATGATTCTTGATTCATGATTCATGATTCAATTCATGATTCATGATTCATGATTCATGATTCATGATTTGATTCATGATTCATGATTCATGATTCATGATTCAATTCATGATTCATGATTCAATTCATGATTCATGATTCATGATTTATGATTCATAATTAAATTCATGATTCATGATTCAATTCATGATTTATGATTCATGATTCAATTAATGATTCATGATTCGATTCATGATTCATGATTCATGATTCATGATTCATGATTCAATTCATAATTCATGATTCATGGTTCGATTCATGATTCTTGACTCATGATTCATGATTCGATTCATGATTCATGATTCATGATTCATGATTCATGATTCATGATTCAATTCATGATTTATGATTCATGAATAATGATTCATGATTCAATTCATAATTCATGATTCATGATTCATGATTTGATTCATGATTCTTGACTCATGATTCATTATTCGATTCATGATTCATGATTCGATTCATGATTCATGATTCAATTCATGATTCATGATTCATGATTCATGATTCGATTCATGATTCATGATTCATGATTCATGATTCAATTCATGATTCATGATTCAATTCATGATTCAATTCATGATTCATGATTCATGATTCAATTTATTATTCATGATTCATGATTTAATTCATGATTCAATTCATGATTCATGATTCAATTCATGATTCAATTCATGATTCATGATTCATGATTCAATTTATTATTTATGATTCATGATTTAATTCATGATTCAATTCATGATTCATGATTCAATTCAGGATTCAATTCATGATTCATGATTCATGATTCAATTCATGATTCATGATTCATGATTCGATTCATGATTCATGATTCAATTCATGATTCATGATTCATGATTCATGATTCAATTCATAATTCATGATTCATAATTCATGATTCATGATTCATGATTCAATTCATAATTCATGATTCATGCTTCATGATTCAATACATGATTTATGATTCGATTCATGATTCTTGATTCATGATTCATGATTCGATTCATGATTCATGATTCAATTCATGATTCATGATTCATGATTCAATTCATGATTCAGGATTCATGATTCGATTCATGATTCCTGATTCAATTAATGATTCATGATTCATGATTCGATTCATGATTTAATTCATGATTCATGATTCAATTCATGATTCATGATTCATGATTCAATTCATGATTCATAATTCATGATTCATGATTCAATTCATGATTCATGATTCAATTCATGATTCATAATTCATGATTCATGATTCAATTCATGATTCATGATTCAATTCATGATTCTTGATTCAATTCATGATTCATGATTCATGATTCAATTCATGATTCATGATTCAATTCATGATTCATGATTCATGTTTCATTTCATGATTCATGATTCATGATTCAATTCATGATTCATGATTCATGATTCAATTCATGATTTATGATTCATAATTCAATCCATGATTCAATTCATGATTCATGATTCATGATTCAATTTATTATTCATGATTCATGATTTAATTCATGATTCAATTCATGATTCATGATTCAATTCAGGATTCAATTCATGATTCATGATTCATGATTCAATTCATGATTCATGATTCATGATTCGATTCATGATTCATGATTCGATTCATGATTCAATTCAGGATTCAATTCATGATTCATGATTCATGATTCAATTCATGATTCATGATTCGATTCATGATTCATGATTCGATTCCTGATTCATGATTCAATTCATGATTCATAATTTATGATTCATGATTCAATTCATGATTCATGATTCAAGATTCATGATTCATGATTCAATTTATGATTCATGATTTGATTTATCATTCATGATTTATGATTCAATTCATGATTCATGATTCATGATTCAATTCATGATTCATGATTCATGATTCGATTTATTATTCATGATTCATGATTCATGATTTAATTCATGATTTATGATTCATGATTCAATTAATGATTCATGATTCGATTCATGATTTTTGATTCATGATTCATGATTCGATTCATGATTCATGATTCATGATTCATGATTCATGATTTATGATTCAATTCATGATTCTTGATTCATGATTCATGATTCAATTCATGATTCATGATTCATGATTCATGATTCATGATTTGATTCATGATTCATGATTCATGATTCATGATTCAATTCATGATTCATGATTCAATTCATGATTCATGATTCATGATTTATGATTCATAATTAAATTCATGATTCATGATTCAATTCATGATTTATGATTCATGATTCAATTAATGATTCATGATTCGATTCATGATTCATGATTCATGATTCATGATTCATGATTCAATTCATAATTCATGATTCATGGTTCGATTCATGATTCTTGACTCATGATTCATGATTCGATTCATGATTCATGATTCATGATTCATGATTCAATTCATGATTTATGATTCATGAATAATGATTCATGATTCAATTCATAATTCATGATTCATGATTCATGATTTGATTCATGATTCTTGACTCATGATTCATTATTCGATTCATGATTCATGATTCGATTCATGATTCATGATTCAATTCATGATTCATGATTCATGATTCATGATTCATGATTCATGATTCATGATTCGATTCATGATTCATGATTCATGATTCATGATTCAATTCATGATTCATGATTCAATTCATGATTCAATTCATGATTCATGATTCATGATTCAATTTATTATTCATGATTCATGATTTAATTCATGATTCAATTCATGATTCATGATTCAATTCATGATTCAATTCATGATTCATGATTCATGATTCAATTTATTATTTATGATTCATGATTTAATTCATGATTCAATTCATGATTCATGATTCAATTCAGGATTCAATTCATGATTCATGATTCATGATTCAATTCATGATTCATGATTCATGATTCGATTCATGATTCATGATTCAATTCATGATTCATGATTCATGATTCATGATTCAATTCATAATTCATGATTCATAATTCATGATTCATGATTCATGATTCAATTCATAATTCATGATTCATGCTTCATGATTCAATACATGATTTATGATTCGATTCATGATTCTTGATTCATGATTCATGATTCGATTCATGATTCATGATTCAATTCATGATTCATGATTCATGATTCAATTCATGATTCAGGATTCATGATTCGATTCATGATTCCTGATTCAATTAATGATTCATGATTCATGATTCGATTCATGATTTAATTCATGATTCATGATTCAATTCATGATTCATGATTCATGATTCAATTCATGATTCATAATTCATGATTCATGATTCAATTCATGATTCATGATTCAATTCATGATTCATAATTCATGATTCATGATTCAATTCATGATTCATGATTCAATTCATGATTCTTGATTCAATTCATGATTCATGATTCATGATTCAATTCATGATTCATGATTCAATTCATGATTCATGATTCATGTTTCATTTCATGATTCATGATTCATGATTCAATTCATGATTCATGATTCATGATTCAATTCATGATTTATGATTCATAATTCAATCCATGATTCAATTCATGATTCATGATTCATGATTCAATTTATTATTCATGATTCATGATTTAATTCATGATTCAATTCATGATTCATGATTCAATTCAGGATTCAATTCATGATTCATGATTCATGATTCAATTCATGATTCATGATTCATGATTCGATTCATGATTCATGATTCGATTCATGATTCAATTCAGGATTCAATTCATGATTCATGATTCATGATTCAATTCATGATTCATGATTCGATTCATGATTCATGATTCGATTCATGATTCATGATTCATGATTCATGATTCAATTCATAATTCATGATTCATGATTCATGATTCATGATTCATGATTCAATTCCTGATTCATGATTCAATTCATTATTCATAATTTATGATTCATGATTCAATTCATGATTCATGATTCAAGATTCATGATTCGTGATTCAATTTATGATTCATGATTTGATTTATCATTCATGATTTATGATTCAATTCATGATTCATTATTCATGACTCAATTCATGATTCATGATTCATGATTCATGATTCATGATTCGATTTATTATTCATGATTCATGATTCATGATTTAATTCATGATTCATGATTCATGATTCATGATTCAATTCATAATTCATGATTCATGATTCATGATTCAATTCATGATTCATGATTCAATTCATGATTCTTGATTCATGATTCATGATTCATGATTCAATTCATAATTCATGATTCATGATTCATGATTCAATTCATGATTCATGATTCATGATTCATGATTCATTATTCAATTCATGATTCATGATTCAATTCATGATTCATGATTCATGATTCATGATTCGATTCATGATTCATGATTCAATTCGTGATTCATGATTCAATTCATGATTCATGATTCATGATTCATGATTCATGATTCGATTCATGATTCATGATTCATGATTCAATTCATGATTCATGATTCAATTCATGATTCATGATTCATGATTCATGATTCATGATTCATGATTCAATTCATGATTCAATTCATGATTCATGATTCATGATTCAATTTATTATTCATGATTCATGATTTAATTCATGATTCATTTCATGATTCATGATTCAATTCAGGATTCAATTCATGATTCATGATTCATGATTCAATTCATGATTCATGATTCATGATTCAATTCATGATTCATGATTCATGATTCAATTCATGATTCATGATTCATGATTCATGATTCAATTCCTGATTCATGATTCAATTCATGATTCATAATTTATGATTCATGATTCAATTCATGATTCATGATTCAAGATTCATGATTCATGATTCAATTTATGATTCATGATTTGATTTATCATTCATGATTTATGATTCAATTCATGATTCATGATTCATGATTCAATTCATGATTCATGATTCATGATTCGATTTATTATTCATGATTCATGATTCATGATTTAATTCATGATTTATGATTCATGATTCAATTAATGATTCATGATTCGATTCATGATTTTTGATTCATGATTCATGATTCGATTCATGATTCATGATTCATGATTCATGATTCATGATTCATGATTTATGATTCAATTCATGATTCTTGATTCATGATTCATGATTCAATTCATGATTCATGATTCATGATTCATGATTCATGATTTGATTCATGATTCATGATTCATGATTCAATTCATGATTCATGATTCAATTCATGATTCATGATTCATGATTTATGATTCATAATTAAATTCATGATTCATGATTTAATTCATGATTTATGATTCATGATTCAATTAATGATTCATGATTCGATTCATGATTCATGATTCATGATTCATGATTCATGATTCAATTCATAATTCATGATTCATGGTTCGATTCATGATTCTTGACTCATGATTCATGATTCGATTCATGATTCATGATTCATGATTCATGATTCAATTCATGATTCAATTCATGATTCATGATTCATGATTCAATTTATTATTCATGATTCATGATTTAATTCATGATTCAATTCATGATTCATGATTCAATTCATGATTCAATTCATGATTCATGATTCATGATTCAATTTATTATTCATGATTCATGATTTAATTCATGATTCAATTCATGATTCGTGATTCAATTCAGGATTCAATTCATGATTCATGATTCATGATTCAATTCATGATTCATGATTCATGATTCGATTCATGATTCATGATTCAATTCATGATTCATGATTCATGATTCATGATTCAATTCATAATTCATGATTCATAATTCATGATTCATGATTCATGATTCAATTCATAATTCATGATTCATGCTTCATGATTCAATACATGATTTATGATTCGATTCATGATTCTTGATTCATGATTCATGATTCGATTCATGATTCATGATTCAATTCATGATTCATGATTCATGATTCAATTCATGATTCAGGATTCATGATTCGATTCATGATTCCTGATTCAATTAATGATTCATGATTCATGTTTCGATTCATGATTCAATTCATGATTCATGATTCAATTCATGATTCATGATTCATGATTCAATTCATGATTCATAATTCATGATTCATGATTCAATTCATGATTCATGATTCAATACATGTTTCATGATTCATGATTCGATTCATGATTCATGATTCAATTCATGATTCATGATTCAATTCATGATTCATGATTCATGTTTCATTTTATGATTCATGATTCAGGATTCAATTCATGATTCATGATTCATGATTCAATTCATGATTTATGATTCATCATTCAATTCATGATTCAATTCATGATTCATTAATCATGATTCAATTTATTATTCATGATTCATGATTTAATTCATGATTCAATTCATGATTCATGATTCAATTTAGGATTCAATTCATGATTCATGATTCATGATTCAATTCATGATTCATGATTCATGATTCGATTCATGATTCATGATTCATGATTCATGATTCAATTCATAATTCATGATTCATGATTCATGATTCATGATTCAATTCCTGATTCATGATTCATGATTCGATTCATGATTCATGATTCAATTCATGATTCATGATTCATGATTCATGATTCAATTCCTGATTCATGATTCATGATTCGATTCATGATTCATGATTCAATTCATGATTCATGATTCATGATTCATGATTCAATTCATAATTCATGATTCATAATTCATGATTCATGATTCATGATTCAATTCATAATTCATGATTCATGCTTCATGATTCAATACATGATTTATGATTCGATTCATGATTCTTGATTCATGATTCATGATTCGATTCATGATTCATGATTCAATTCATGATTCATGATTCATGATTCAATTCATGATTCAGGATTCATGATTCGATTCATGATTCCTGATTCAATTAATGATTCATGATTCATGTTTCGATTCATGATTCAATTCATGATTCATGATTCAATTCATGATTCATGATTCATGATTCAATTCATGATTCATAATTCATGATTCATGATTCAATTCATGATTCATGATTCAATACATGTTTCATGATTCATGATTCGATTCATGATTCATGATTCAATTCATGATTCATGATTCAATTCATGATTCATGATTCATGTTTCATTTTATGATTCATGATTCAGGATTCAATTCATGATTCATGATTCATGATTCAATTCATGATTTATGATTCATCATTCAATTCATGATTCAATTCATGATTCATTAATCATGATTCAATTTATTATTCATGATTCATGATTTAATTCATGATTCAATTCATGATTCATGATTCAATTTAGGATTCAATTCATGATTCATGATTCATGATTCAATTCATGATTCATGATTCATGATTCGATTCATGATTCATGATTCATGATTCATGATTCAATTCATAATTCATGATTCATGATTCATGATTCATGATTCAATTCCTGATTCATGATTTGATTTATCATTCATGATTTATGATTCAATTCATGATTCATGATTCATGATTCAATTCATGATTCATGATTCATGATTCATGATTCGATTTATTATTCATGATTCATGATTCATGATTTAATTCATGATTCATGATTCATGATTCATGATTCAATTCATAATTCATGATTCATGATTCATAATTCAATTCATGATTCATGATTCAATTCATGATTCTTGATTCATGATTCATGATTCATGATTCAATTCATAATTCATGATTCATGATTCATGATTCAATTCATGATTCATGATTCATTATTCATAATTCAATTCATGATTCATGATTCAATTCATGATTCATGATTCAATTCATGATTCATGATTCGATTCATGATTCATGATTCAATTCATGATTCATGATTCAATTCATGATTCATGATTCATGATTCATGATTCATGATTCGATTCATGATTCATGATTCATGATTCATGATTCAATTCATGATTCATGATTCAATTCATGATTCATGATTCATGATTCATGATTCATGATTCAATTTATGATTCATGATTTGATTTATCATTCATGATTTATGATTCAATTCATGATTCATGATTCATGATTCAATTCATGATTCATGATTCATGATTCATGATTCGATTTATTATTCATGATTCATGATTCATGATTTAATTCATGATTCATGATTCATGATTCATGATTCAATTCATAATTCATGATTCAATTCATGATTCATGATTCATGATTCAATTCATGATTCATGATTCAATTCATGATTCATGATTCATTATTCATGATTCGATTCATGATTCATGATTCAATTCATGATTCATGATTCAATTCATGATTCATGATTCATGATTCATGATTCGATTCATGATTCATGATTCATGATTCATGATTCAATTCATGATTCATGATTCAATTTATTATTCATGATTCATGATTTAATTCATGATTCAATTCATGATTCATGATTCAATTCATAATTCATGATTCAATTCATGATTCATGATTCATGATTCAATTCATGATTCATGATTCATGATTCATGATTCATGATTCAATTCATGATTCATGATTCAATTCATGATTCATGATTCATTATTCATGATTCAAGATTCATGATTCATGATTCAATTTATGATTCATGATTTGATTTATCATTCATGATTTATGATTCAATTCATGATTCATGATTCATGATTCAATTCATGATTCATGATTCATGATTCATGATTCGATTTATTATTCATGATTCATGATTCATGATTTAATTCATGATTCATGATTCATGATTCATGATTCAATTCATAATTCATGATTCATGATTCATAATTCAATTCATGATTCATGATTCAATTCATGATTCTTGATTCATGATTCATGATTCATGATATAATTCATAATTCATGATTCATGATTCATGATTCAATTCATGATTCATGATTCATGATTCATGATTCATGATTCAATTCATGATTCATGATTCAATTCATGATTCATGATTCATTATTCATGATTCGATTCATGATTCATGATTCAATTCATGATTCATGATTCAATTCATGATTCATGATTCATGATTAATGATTCGATTCATGATTCATGATTCATGATTCATGATTCAATTCATGATTCATGATTCAATTCATGATTCATGATTCATGATTCAATTTATTATTCATGATTCATGATTTAATTCATGATTCAATTCATGATTCATGATTCAATTCAGGATTCAATTCATGATTCATGATTCATGATTCAATTCATGATTCATGATTCATGATTCAATTCATGATTCATGATTCGATTCATGATTCATGATTCATGATTCATGATTCATGATTCATGATTCAATTCATAATTCATGATTCATGATTCATGATTCAATTCCTGATTCATGATTCAATTCATGATTCATAATTTATGATTCATGATTCAATTCATGATTCATGATTCAAGATTCATGATTCATGATTCAATTTATGATTCATGATTTGATTTATCATTCATGATTTATGATTCAATGCATGATTCATAATTCATGATTCATGATTCATGATTCGATTTATTATTCATGATTCATGATTCATGATTTAATTCATGATTTATGATTCATTATTCAATTAATGATTCATGATTCGATTCATGATTTTTGATTCATGATTCATGATTCGATTCATGATTCATGATTCATGATTCATGATTCATGATTCAATTCATGATTCATGATTCATGATTCATGATTCATGATTCAATTCATGATTCATGATTCATGATTCAATTCATAATTCATAATTCATGATTCATGATTCATGATTCAATTTATGATTCATGATTTGATTTATCATTCATGATTTATGATTCAATTCATGATTCATGATTCATGATTCAATTCATGATTCATGATTCATGATTCATGATTCGATTTATTATTCATGATTCATGATTCATGATTTAATTCATGATTCATGATTCATGATTCATGATTCAATTCATAATTCATGATTCATGATTCATAATTCAATTCATGATTCATGATTCAATTCATGATTCTTGATTCATGATTCATGATTCATGATATAATTCATAATTCATGATTCATGATTCATGATTCAATTCATGATTCATGATTCATGATTCATGATTCATGATTCAATTCATGATTCATGACTCAATTCATGATTCATGATTCATTATTCATGATTCGATTCATGATTCATGATTCAATTCATGATTCATGATTCAATTCATGATTCATGATTCATGATTAATGATTCGATTCATGATTCATGATTCATGATTCATGATTCAATTCATGATTCATGATTCAATTCATGATTCATGATTCATGATTCAATTTATTATTCATGATTCATGATTTAATTCATGATTCAATTCATGATTCATGATTCAATTCATGATTCATGATGCATGATGCTTGATTCAATTTATTATTCATGATTCATGATTTAATTCATGATTCAATTCATGATTTATGATTCAATTCAGGATTCAATTCATGATTCATGATTCATGATTCAATTCATGATTCATGATTCATGATTCAATTCATGATTCATGATTCGATTCATGATTCATGATTCAATTCATGATTCATGATTCAATTCATGATTCATGATTCATGATTCATGATTCATGATTCGATTCATGATTCATGATTCATGATTCATGATTCAATTCATGATTCATGATTCAATTCATGATTCATGATTCATGATTCATGATTCATGATTCAATTTATGATTCATGATTTGATTTATCATTCATGATTTATGATTCAATTCATGATTCATGATTCATGATTCAATTCATGATTCATGATTCATGATTCATGATTCGATTTATTATTCATGATTCATGATTTAATTCATGATTCATGATTCATGATTCATGATTCAATTCATAATTCATGATTCAATTCATGATTCATGATTCATGATTCAATTCATGATTCATGATTCATGATTCATGATTCATGATTCAATTCATGATTCATGATTCAATTCATGATTCATGATTCATTATTCATGATTCGATTCATGATTCATGATTCAATTCATGATTCATGATTCAATTCATGATTCATGATTCATGATTCATGATTCGATTCATGATTCATGATTCATGATTCATGATTCAATTCATGATTCATGATTCAATTTATTATTCATGATTCATGATTTAATTCATGATTCAATTCATGATTCATGATTCAATTCATAATTCATGATTCAATTCATGATTCATGATTCATGATTCAATTCATGATTCATGATTCATGATTCATGATTCATGATTCAATTCATGATTCATGATTCAATTCATGATTCATGATTCATTATTCATGATTCAAGATTCATGATTCATGATTCAATTTATGATTCATGATTTGATTTATCATTCATGATTTATGATTCAATTCATGATTCATGATTCATGATTCAATTCATGATTCATGATTCATGATTCATGATTCGATTTATTATTCATGATTCATGATTCATGATTTAATTCATGATTCATGATTCATGATTCATGATTCAATTCATAATTCATGATTCATGATTCATAATTCAATTCATGATTCATGATTCAATTCATGATTCTTGATTCATGATTCATGATTCATGATATAATTCATAATTCATGATTCATGATTCATGATTCAATTCATGATTCATGATTCATGATTCATGATTCATGATTCAATTCATGATTCATGATTCAATTCATGATTCATGATTCATTATTCATGATTCGATTCATGATTCATGATTCAATTCATGATTCATGATTCAATTCATGATTCATGATTCATGATTAATGATTCGATTCATGATTCATGATTCATGATTCATGATTCAATTCATGATTCATGATTCAATTCATGATTCATGATTCATGATTCAATTTATTATTCATGATTCATGATTTAATTCATGATTCAATTCATGATTCATGATTCAATTCAGGATTCAATTCATGATTCATGATTCATGATTCAATTCATGATTCATGATTCATGATTCAATTCATGATTCATGATTCGATTCATGATTCATGATTCATGATTCATGATTCATGATTCATGATTCAATTCATAATTCATGATTCATGATTCATGATTCAATTCCTGATTCATGATTCAATTCATGATTCATAATTTATGATTCATGATTCAATTCATGATTCATGATTCAAGATTCATGATTCATGATTCAATTTATGATTCATGATTTGATTTATCATTCATGATTTATGATTCAATGCATGATTCATAATTCATGATTCATGATTCATGATTCGATTTATTATTCATGATTCATGATTCATGATTTAATTCATGATTTATGATTCATTATTCAATTAATGATTCATGATTCGATTCATGATTTTTGATTCATGATTCATGATTCGATTCATGATTCATGATTCATGATTCATGATTCATGATTCAATTCATGATTCATGATTCATGATTCATGATTCATGATTCAATTCATGATTCATGATTCATGATTCAATTCATAATTCATAATTCATGATTCATGATTCATGATTCAATTTATGATTCATGATTTGATTTATCATTCATGATTTATGATTCAATTCATGATTCATGATTCATGATTCAATTCATGATTCATGATTCATGATTCATGATTCGATTTATTATTCATGATTCATGATTCATGATTTAATTCATGATTCATGATTCATGATTCATGATTCAATTCATAATTCATGATTCATGATTCATAATTCAATTCATGATTCATGATTCAATTCATGATTCTTGATTCATGATTCATGATTCATGATATAATTCATAATTCATGATTCATGATTCATGATTCAATTCATGATTCATGATTCATGATTCATGATTCATGATTCAATTCATGATTCATGACTCAATTCATGATTCATGATTCATTATTCATGATTCGATTCATGATTCATGATTCAATTCATGATTCATGATTCAATTCATGATTCATGATTCATGATTAATGATTCGATTCATGATTCATGATTCATGATTCATGATTCAATTCATGATTCATGATTCAATTCATGATTCATGATTCATGATTCAATTTATTATTCATGATTCATGATTTAATTCATGATTCAATTCATGATTCATGATTCAATTCATGATTCATGATGCATGATGCTTGATTCAATTTATTATTCATGATTCATGATTTAATTCATGATTCAATTCATGATTTATGATTCAATTCAGGATTCAATTCATGATTCATGATTCATGATTCAATTCATGATTCATGATTCATGATTCAATTCATGATTCATGATTCGATTCATGATTCATGATTCATGATTCATGATTCAATTCATAATTCATGATTCATGATTCATGATTCATGATTCATGATTCAATTCCTGATTCATGATTCAATTCATGATTCATAATTTATGATTCATGATTCAATTCATGATTCATGATTCATGATTCATGATTCAATTTATGATTCATGATTTGATTTATCATTCATGATAATTGATTCAATGCATGATTCATAATTCATGATTTATGATTCATGATTCGATTTATTATTCATGATTCATGATTCATGATTTAATTCATGATTTATGATTCATGATTCAATTAATGATTCATGATTCGATTCATGATTTTTGATTCATGATTCATGATTCGATTCATGATTCATGATTCATGATTCACTTCATGATTCATGATTCATGATTCATGATTCATGATTCAATTCATGATTCATGATTCATGATTCATGATTCAATTCATAATTCATGATTCATGATTCATGATTCAATTCATGATTCATGATTCATGATTCAATTCATGATTCATGATTCATGATTCATGATTTATGATTCAATTCATGATTCTTGATTCATGATTCATGATTCATGATTCATGATTTATGATTCAATTCATGATTCTTGATTCATGATTCTTGATTCAAATCATGATTCATGATTCATGATTCATGATTTGATTCATGATTCATGATTCAATTCATGATTCATGATTCATGATTCATGATTCTATTCATGATTCATGATTCAATTCATGATTCATGATTCAATTCATGATTCATGATTCATGATTCATAATTCGATTCATGATTCATGATTCATGATTTATGATTCAAAATTAAATTCATGATTCATGATTCATGATTCAATTCATGATTCATGATTCATGATTCATGATTCAATTCATGATTCATGATTCATGATTCATGATTCATGATTCAATTCATGATTCATGATTCAATTCATGATTCATGATTCATGATTCATGATTCTATTCATGATTCATGATTCAATTCATGATTCATGATTCATGATTCATGATTCATGATTCGATTCATGATTCATGATTCATGATTCAATTCATGATTCAATTCATGATTCATGATTCAATTTATTATTCATGATTCATGATTTAATTCATGATTCAATTCATGATTCATGATTCAATTCAGGATTCAATTCATGATTCTTGATTCGATTCATGATTCATGATTCATGATTCATGATTCAATTTATAATTCATGATTCATGATTAATGATTCATAATTCATGATTCAATTCATGATTCATGATTCAATTCATGATTCATGATTCGATTCATGATTCATGATTCATGATTCATGATTCAATTCATAATTCATGATTCATGATTCATGATTCATGATTCATGATTCATTTCCTGATTCATGATTCAATTCATGTTTCATGATTCATGATTCGATTCATGATTCATGATTCAATTCATGATTCATGATTCGATTCATGATTCATGATTCATGATTCATGATTCAATTCATAATTCATGATTCAATTCATGTTTCATGATTCATGATTCGATTCATGATTCATGATTCATGATTCAATTCATGATTCATGATTCAATTCATGATTCATGATTCATGTTTCATGTCATGATTCATGATTCATGATTCAATTCATAATTCATGATTCATGATTCATGATTCAATTCATGATTCATGATTCATGATTCATGATTCAATTCATGATTCATGATTCGATTCATGATTCATGATTCATGATTCATGATTCAATTCATAATTCATGATTCATGATTCATGATTCATGATTCAATTCCTGATTCATGATTCAATTCATGTTTCATGATTCATTATTCGATTCATGATTCATGATTCAATTCATGATTCATGATTCGATTCATGATTCATGATTCATGATTCATGATTCATGATTCATGATTCAATTCCTGATTCATGATTCAATTCATGTTTCATGATTCATGATTCGATTCATGATTCATGATTCATGATTCATGTCATGATTCATGATTCATGATTCAATTCATAATTCATGATTCATGATTCATGATTCAATTCATGATTCATGATTCATGATTCAATTCATGATTCATGATTCAATTCATGATTCATGATTCATGATTCATGATTCATGATTCGATTCATGATTCATGATTCAATTCATGATTCATGATTCAATTCATGATTCATGATTCGTGATTCGATTCATGATTTATGATTCGTGATTCATGATTCAATTCGTGATTTATGATTCAATTCATGATTCATGATTCATGATTCATGATTCATGATTCAATTCATGATTCATGATTCAATTTATTATTCATGATTCATGATTTAATTCATGATTCAATTCATGATTCATGATTCAATTCAGGATTCAATTCATGATTCATGATTCATGATTCAATTCATGATTCATGATTCATGATTCAATTCATGATTCATGATTCAATTCATAATTCATGATTCATGATTCATGATTCATGATTCATGATTCATGATTCAATTCCTGATTCATGATTCAATTCATGATTCATAATTTATAATTCATGATTCAATTCATGATTCATGATTCAAGATTCATGATTCATGATTCAATTTATGATTCATGATTTGATTTATCATTCATGATTTATGATTCAATTCATGATTCATGATTCATGATTCAATTCATGATTCATGATTCATGATTCATGATTCAATTCATGATTCTTGATTCATGATTCATGATTCATGATTCAATTCATTATTCATGATTCATGATTCAATTCATGATTCATGATTCATGATTCAATTCATGATTCATGATTCAATTCATGATTCATGATTCATGATTCATGATTCGATTCATGATTCATGATTCAATTCATGATTCATGATTCAATTCATGATTCACGATTCATGATTCGATTCATGATTCATGATTCATGATTCATGATTCAATTCATGATTCATGATTCATGATTCATGATTCAATTCATGATTCATGATTCAATTCATGATTCATGATTCATGATTCATGATTCAATTCATGATTCATGATTCAATTCACGATTCATTATTCAATTCATGATTCAATTCATGATTCATGATTCATGATTCAATTTATTATTCATGATTCATGATTTAATTCATGATTTAATTCATGATTCATTATTCAATTCAGGATTCAATTCATGATTCATGATTAATGATTCAATTCATGATTCATGATTCATGATTCAATTCATGATTCATGATTCGATTCATGATTCATGATTCATGATTCATGATTCAATTCATAATTCATGATTCATGATTCATGATTCATGATTCATGATTCAATTCCTGATTCATGATTCGATTCATGATTCATGATTCATGATTCATGATTCAATTCCTGATTAATGATTCAATTCATGTTTCATGATTCATGATTCGATTCATGATTCATGATTCATGATTCAATTCATGATTCATGATTCAATTCATGATTCATGATTCATGTTTCATGTCATGATTCATGATTCATGATTCAATTCATAATTCATGATTCATGATTCATGATTCAATTCATGATTCATGATTCATGATTCATGATTCATGATTCAATTCATGATTCATGATTCAATTCATGATTCATGATTCGTGATTCGATTCATGATTTATGATTCATGATTCATGATTCATGATTCATGATTCAATTCATGATTCATGATTCAATTCATGATTCATGATTCGATTCATGATTCATGATTCAATTCATGATTCATGATTCAATTCATGATTCATGATTCGTGATTCGATTCATGATTTATGATTCATGATTCATGATTCAATTCGTGATTTATGATTCAATTCATGATTCATGATTCATGATTCATGATTCATGATTCAATTCATGATTCAATTCATGATTCATGATTCATGATTCAATTTATTATTCATGATTCATGATTTAATTCATGATTCAATTCATGATTCATGATTCAATTCAGGATTCAATTCATGATTCATGATTCATGATTCAATTCATGATTCATGATTCATGATTCAATTCATGATTCATGATTCGATTCATGATTCATGATGCATGATTTAATTCATAATTCATGATTCATGATTCATGATTCATGATTCAATTCCTGATTCATGATTCAATTCATGATTCATAATTTATAATTCATGATTCAATTCATGATTCATGATTCAAGATTCATGATTCATGATTCAATTTATGATTCATGATTTGATTTATCATTCATGATTTATGATTCAATTCATGATTCATGATTCATGATTCAATTCATGATTCATGATTCATGATTCAATTCATGATTCTTGATTCATGATTCATGATTCATGATTCAATTCATTATTCATGATTCATGATTCATGATTCAATTCATGATTCATGATTCATGATTCAATTCATGATTCATGATTCAATTCATGATTCATGATTCATGATTCGATTCATGATTCATGATTCAATTCATGATTTATGATTCAATTCATGATTCATCATTCATGATTCGATTCATGATTCATGATTCATGATTCATGATTCAATTCATGATTCATGATTCATGATTCATGATTCAATTCATGATTCATGATTCAATTCATGATTCATGATTCATGATTCACGATTCATGATTCAATTCATGATTCATGATTCATGATTCAATTTATTATTCATGATTCATGATTTAATTCATGATTCAATTCATGATTCATGATTCAATTCAGGATTCAATTCATGATTCATGATTCATGATTCAATTCATGATTCATGATTCATGATTCAAATCATGATTCATGATTCGATTCATGATGCATGATTCATGATTCATGATTCAATTCATAATTCATGATTCATGATTCATGATTCAATTCCTGATTCATGATTCAATTCATGATTCATAATTCATGATTCATGATTCATGATTCAATTCCTGATTCATGATTCAATTCATGATTCATAATTTATGATTCATGATTCAAGATTCATGATTCAATTTATGATTCATGATTTGATTTATCATTCATGATTTATGATTCAATTCATGATTCATGATTCATGATTCAATTCATGATTCATGATTCATGATTCATGATTCATGATTCGATTTATTATTCATGATTCATGATTCATGATTTAATTCATGATTTATGATTCATGATACAATTAATGATTCATGATTCGATTCATGATTTTTGATTCATGATTCATGATTCGATTCATGATTCATGATTCATGATTCACTTCATGATTCATGATTCATGATTAAATTCATAATTCATGATTCATGATTCATGATTCATGATTCATGATTAAATTCATAATTCATGATTCATGATTCATGATTCATGATTAAATTCATAATTCATGATTCATGATTCATGATTCAATTCATGATTCATGATTCAATTCATGATTTATGATTCAATTCATGATTCTTGATTCATGATTCATGATTCAATTCATGATTCATGATTCATGATTCATGATTCATGATTTGATTAATGATTCATGATTCATGATTCATGATTCAATTCATGATTCATGATTCAATTCATGATTCATGATTTATGATTCATAATTCAATTCATGATTCATGATTCATGATTTATGATTCATAATTAAATTCATGATTCATGATTTATGATTCAATTCATGATTCATGATTCATGATTCATGATTCAATTCATGATTCATGATTCATGATTCATGATTCGATTCATGATTCATGATTCAATTCATGATTTATGATTCAATTCATGATTCATGATTCATGATTCATGATTCGATTCATGATTCATGATTCATGATTCATGATTCAATTCATGATTCATGATTCATGATTCAATTCATGATTCATGATTCATGATTCACGATTCATGATTCAATTCATGATTCATGATTCATGATTCAATTTATTATTCATGATTCATGATTTAATTCATGATTCATGATTCAATTCAGGATTCAATTCATGATTCATGATTCAATTCATGATTCATAATTCATGATTCAAATCATGATTCATGATTCGATTCATGATTCATGATTCATGATTCATGATTCAATTCATAATTCATGATTCATGATTCATGATTCATGATTCAATTACTGATTCATGATTCAATTCATGATTCATAATTCATGATTCATGATTCATGATTCAATTCCTGATTCATGATTCAATTCATGATTCATAATTTATGATTCATGATTCAATTCATGATTCATGATTCAAGATTCATGATTCAATTTATGATTCATGATTTCATTTATCATTCATGATTTATGATTCAATTCATGATTCATGATTCAATTCATGATTCATGATTCATGATTCGATTTATTATTCATGATTCATGATTCATGATTTAATTCATGATTTATGATTCATGATTCAATTAATGATTTATGATTCGATTCATGATTTTTGATTCATGATTCATGATTCGATTCATGATTCATGATTCATGATTCACTTCATGATTCATGATTCATGATGCATGATTCATGATTCAATTCATGATTCATGATTCATGATTAAATTCATAATTCATGATTCATGATTCATGATTCATGATTCATGATTAAATTCATAATTCATGATTCATGATTCATGATTCAATTCATGATTCATGATTCAATTTATGATTTATGATTCAATTCATGATTCTTGATTCATGATTCATGATTCAATTCATGATTCATGATTCATGATTTGATTCATGATTCATGATTCATGATTCATAATTCAATTCATGATTCATGATTCAATTCATGATTCATGATTCATGATTTATGATTCATAATTCAATTAATGATTCATGATTCATGATTTATGATTCATAATTAAATTCATGATTCATGATTTATGATTCAATTCATGATTCATGATTCATGATTCATGATTCATGATTCAATTCATGATTCATGATTCATGATTCATGATTCATGATTCAATTCATGATTCATGATTCAATTCATGATTCATGATTCATGATTTGTGATTCGATTCATGATTCATGATTCAAATTATTATTCATGATTCATGATTTAATTCATGATTCAATTCATGATTCATGATTCAATTTATTATTCATGATTCATGATTTAATTCATGATTCAATTCATGATTCATAATTCAATTCAGGATTCAATTCATGATTCATGATTCATGATTCATGATTCATGATTCAATTCATGATTCAATTCATGATTCATGATTCAATTTATTATTCATGATTCATGATTTAATTCATGATTCAATTCATGATTCAATTCAGGATTCAATTCATGATTCATGATTCATAATTCAATTCATGATTCATGATTCAATTCATGATTCATGATTCAATTCATGATTCTTGATTCATGATTCATGATTCATGATATAATTCATAATTCATGATTCATGATTCATGATTCAATTCATGATTCATGATTCATGATTCATGATTCATGATTCAATTCATGATTCATGATTCAATTCATGATTCATGATTCATTATTCATGATTCGATTCATGATTCATGATTCAATTCATGATTAATGATTCAATTCATGATTCATGATTCATAATTCAATTCCTGATTCATGATTCAATTCATGATTCATAATTCATGATTCATGATTCATGATTCATTTCCTGATTCATGATTCAATTCATGATTCATAATTTATGATTCATGATTCAATTCATGATTCATGATTCAAGATTCATGATTCAATTTATGATTCATGATTTGATTTATCATTCATGATTTATGATTCAATTCATGATTCATGATTCATGATTCAATTCATGATTCATGATTCATGATTCATGATTCATGATTCGATTTATTATTCATGATTCATGATTCATGATTTAATTCATGATTTATGATTCATGATTCAATTAATGATTCATGATTCGATTCATGATTTTTGATTCATGATTCATGATTCGATTCATGATTCATGATTCATGATTCACTTCATGATTCATGATTCATGATGCATGATTCATGATTCAATTCATGATTCATGATTCATGATTCATGATTAAATTCATAATTCATGATTCATGATTCATGATTAAATTCATAATTCATGATTCATGATTCATGATTCAATTCATGATTCATGATTCAATTCATGATTTATGATTCAATTCATGATTCTTGATTCATGATTCATGATTCAATTCATGATTCATGATTCATGATTCATGATTTGATTCATGATTCATGATTCATGATTCAATTCATGATTCATGATTCAATTCATGATTCATGATTCATGATTTATGATTCATAATTCAATTCATGATTCATGATTCATGATTTATGATTCATAATTAAATTCATGATTCATGATTTATGATTCAATTCATGATTCATGATTCATGATTCATGATTCATGATTCAATTCATGATTCATGATTCATGATTCATGATTCATGATTCAATTCATGATTCATGATTCAATTCATGATTCATGATTCATGATTCATGATTCGATTCATGATTCATGATTCAAATTATTATTCATGATTCATGATTTAATTCATGATTCAATTCATGATTCATGATTCAATTTATTATTCATGATTCATGATTTAATTCATGATTCAATTCATGATTCATGATTCAATTCAGGATTCAATTCATGATTCATGATTCATGATTCATGATTCATGATTCATGATTCAATTCATGATTCATGATTCATGATTCATGATTCAATTCATGATTCATGATTCATGATTCAATTCATGATTCATGATTCAATTCATGATTCATGATTCATGATTCATGATTCGATTCATGATTCATGATTCAATTCATGATTTATGATTCAATTCATGATTCATGATTCATGATTCGATTCATGATTCATGATTCATGATTCATGATTCAATTCATGATTCATGATTCATGATTCATGATTCAATTCATGATTCATGATTCAATTCATGATTCATGATTCATGATTCACGATTCATGATTCAATTCATGATTCATGATTCAATTTATTATTCATGATTCATGATTTAATTCATGATTCAATTCATGATTCATGATTCAATTCAGGATTCAATTCATGATTCATGATTCATGATTCAATTCATGATTCATGATTCATGATTCAAATCATGATTCATGATTCGATTCATGATTCATGATTCATGATTCATGATTCAATTCATAATTCATGATTCATGATTCATGATTAAATTCCTGATTCATGATTCAATTCATGATTCATAATTTATGATTCATGATTCAATTCATGATTCATGATTCAAGATTCATGATTCAATTTATGATTCATGATTTCATTTATCATTCATGATTTATGATTCAATTCATGATTCATGATTCAATTCATGATTCATGATTCATGATTCGATTTATGATTCATGATTCAATTCATGATTCATGATTCAATTCATGATTCATGATTCATGATTCAATTCCTGATTCATGATTCAATTCATGATTCATAATTCATGATTCATGATTCATGATTCAATTCCTGATTCATGATTCAATTCATGATTCATAATTTATGATTCATGATTCAATTCATGATTCATGATTCAAGATTCATGATTCAATTTATGATTCATGATTTGATTTATCATTCATGATTTATGATTCAATTCATGATTCATGATTCATGATTTAATTCATGATTTATGATTCATGATTCAATTAATGATTCATGATTCGATTCATGATTTTTGATTCATGATTCATGATTCGATTCATGATTCATGATTCATGATTCACTTCATGATTCATGATTCATGATGCATGATTCATGATTCAATTCATGATTCATGATTCATGATTCATGATTAAGTTCATAATTCATGATTCATGATTCATGATTAAATTCATAATTCATGATTCATGATTCATGATTCAATTCATGATTCATGATTCAATTCATGATTTATGATTCAATTCATGATTCTTGATTCATGATTCATGATTCAATTCATGATTCATGATTCATGATTCATGATTCATGATTTGATTCATGATTCATGATTCATGATTCAAATCATGATTCATGATTCAATTCATGATTCATGATTCATGATTTATGATTCATAATTCAATTCATGATTCATGATTCATGATTTATGATTCATAATTAAATTCATGATTCATGATTTATGATTCAATTCATGATTCATGATTCATGATTCATGATTCATGATTCAATTCATGATTCATGATTCAATATTCATGATTCATGATTCGATTCATGATTCATGATTCAAATTATTATTCATGATTCATGATTTAATTCATGATTCAATTCATGATTCATGATTCAATTTATTATTCATGATTCATGATTTAATTCATGATTCAATTCATGATTCATGATTCAATTCAGGATTCAATTCATGATTCATGATTCATGATTCATGATTCAATTCATTATTCATGATTCATGATTCATGATTCAATTCATGATTCATGATTCATGATTCAATTCATGATTCATGATTCAATTCATGATTCATGATTCATGATTCATGATTCGATTCATGATTCATGATTCAATTCATGATTTATGATTCAATTCATGATTCATGATTCGATTCATGATTCATGATTCATGATTCATGATTCAATTCATGATTCATGATTCATGATTCATGATTCAATTCATGATTCATGATTCAATTCATGATTCATGATTCATGATTCACGATTCATGATTCAATTCATGATTCATGATTCATGATTCAATTTATTATTCATGATTCATGATTTAATTCATGATTCAATTCATGATGCATGATTCAATTCAGGATTCAATTCATGATTCATGATTCATGATTCAATTCATGATTCATGATTCATGATTCAAATCATGATTCATGATTCGATTCATGATTCATGATTCATGATTCATGATTCAATTCATAATTCATGATTCATGATTCATGATTAAATTCCTGATTCATGATTCAATTCATGATTCATAATTTATGATTCATGATTCAATTCATGATTCATGATTCAAGATTCATGATTCAATTTATGATTTATGATTTCATTTATCATTCATGATTTATGATTCAATTCATGATTCATGATTCAATTCATGATTCATGATTCATGATTCGATTTATTATTCATGATTCATGATTTAATTCATGATTCATGATTTATGATTCAATTCATGATTCATGATTCATGATTTAATTCATGATTTATGATTCATGATTCAATTAATGATTCATGATTCGATTCATGATTTTTGATTCATGATTCATGATTCGATTCATGATTCATGATTCATGATTCACTTCATGATTCATGATTCATGATGCATGATTCATGATTCAATTCATGATTCATGATTCATGATTCATGATTAAGTTCATAATTCATGATTCATGATTCATGATTAAATTCATAATTCATGATTCATGATTCATGATTCAATTCATGATTCATGATTCAATTCATGATTTATGATTCAATTCATGATTCTTGATTCATGATTCATGATTCAATTCATGATTCATGATTCATGATTCATGATTCATGATTTGATTCATGATTCATGATTCATGATTCAATTCATGATTCATGATTCAATTCATGATTCATGATTCATGATTTATGATTCATAATTCAATTCATGATTCATGATTCATGATTTATGATTCATAATTAAATTCATGATTCATGATTTATGATTCAATTCATGATTCATGATTCATGATTCATGATTCATGATTCAATTCATGATTCATGATTCAATATTCATGATTCATGATTCGATTCATGATTCATGATTCAAATTATTATTCATGATTCATGATTTAATTCATGATTCAATTCATGATTCATGATTCAATTTATTATTCATGATTCATGATTTAATTCATGATTCAATTCATGATTCATGATTCAATTCAGGATTCAATTCATGATTCATGATTCATGATTCATGATTCATGATTCAATTCATTATTCATGATTCATGATTCATGATTCAATTCATGATTCATGATTCATGATTCAATTCATGATTCATGATTCAATTCATGATTCATGATTCATGATTCATGATTCGATTCATGATTCATGATTCAATTCATGATTTATGATTCAATTCATGATTCATGATTCATGATTCGATTCATGATTCATGATTCATGATTCATGATTCGATTCATGATTCATGATTCAATTCATGATTTATGATTCAATTCATGATTCATGATTCATGATTCAATTCATGATTCATGATTCATGATTCACGATTCATGATTCAATTCATGATTCATGATTCAATTTATTATTCATGATTCATGATTTAATTCATGATTCAATTCATGATTCATGATTCAATTCAGGATTCAATTCATGATTCATGATTCATGATTCAATTCATGATTCATGATTCATGATTCAAATCATGATTCATGATTCGATTCATGATTCATGATTCATGATTCATGATTCAATTCATAATTCATGATTCATGATTCATGATTAAATTCCTGATTCATGATTCAATTCATGATTCATAATTTATGATTCATGATTCAATTCATGATTCATGATTCAAGATTCATGATTCAATTTATGATTCATGATTTCATTTATCATTCATGATTTATGATTCAATTCATGATTCATGATTCAATTCATGATTCATGATTCATGATTCGATTTATTATTCATGATTCATGATTCATGATTTAATTCATGATTTATGATTCATGATTCAATTAATGATTTATGATTCGATTCATGATTTTTGATTCATGATTCATGATTCGATTCATGATTCATGATTCATGATTCACTTCATGATTCATGATTCATGATGCATGATTCATGATTCAATTCATGATTCATGATTCATGATTCATGATTAAATTCATAATTCATGATTCATGATTCATGATTAAATTCATAATTCATGATTCATGATTCATGATTCAATTCATGATTCATGATTCAATTCATGATTTATGATTCAATTCATGATTCTTGATTCATGATTCATGATTCAATTCATGATTCATGATTCATGATTTGATTCATGATTCATGATTCATGATTCATAATTCAATTCATGATTCATGATTCAATTCATGATTCATGATTCATGATTCATGATTTATGATTCATAATTCAATTCATGATTCATGATTCATGATTTATGATTCATAATTAAATTCATGATTCATGATTTATGATTCAATTCATGATTCATGATTCATGATTCATGATTCATGATTCAATTCATGATTCATGATTCAATATTCATGATTCATGATTCGATTCATGATTCATGATTCAAATTATTATTCATGATTCATGATTTAATTCATGATTCAATTCATGATTCATGATTCAATTTATTATTCATGATTCATGATTTAATTCATGATTCAATTCATGATTCATGATTCAATTCAGGATTCAATTCATGATTCATGATTCATGATTCATGATTCATGATTCAATTCATTATTCATGATTCATGATTCATGATTCAATTCATGATTCATGATTCATGATTCAATTCATGATTCATGATTCAATTCATGATTCATGATTCATGATTCATGATTCGATTCATGATTCATGATTCAATTCATGATTTATGATTCAATTCATGATTCATGATTCATGATTCGATTCATGATTCATGATTCATGATTCATGATTCGATTCATGATTCATGATTCAATTCATGATTTATGATTCAATTCATGATTCATGATTCATGATTCAATTCATGATTCATGATTCATGATTCACGATTCATGATTCAATTCATGATTCATGATTCAATTTATTATTCATGATTCATGATTTAATTCATGATTCAATTCATGATTCATGATTCAATTCAGGATTCAATTCATGATTCATGATTCATGATTCAATTCATGATTCATGATTCATGATTCAAATCATGATTCATGATTCGATTCATGATTCATGATTCATGATTCATGATTCAATTCATAATTCATGATTCATGATTCATGATTAAATTCCTGATTCATGATTCAATTCATGATTCATAATTTATGATTCATGATTCAATTCATGATTCATGATTCAAGATTCATGATTCAATTTATGATTCATGATTTCATTTATCATTCATGATTTATGATTCAATTCATGATTCATGATTCAATTCATGATTCATGATTCATGATTCGATTTATTATTCATGATTCATGATTCATGATTTAATTCATGATTTATGATTCATGATTCAATTAATGATTTATGATTCGATTCATGATTTTTGATTCATGATTCATGATTCGATTCATGATTCATGATTCATGATTCACTTCATGATTCATGATTCATGATGCATGATTCATGATTCAATTCATGATTCATGATTCATGATTCATGATTAAATTCATAATTCATGATTCATGATTCATGATTAAATTCATAATTCATGATTCATGATTCATGATTCAATTCATGATTCATGATTCAATTCATGATTTATGATTCAATTCATGATTCTTGATTCATGATTCATGATTCAATTCATGATTCATGATTCATGATTTGATTCATGATTCATGATTCATGATTCATAATTCAATTCATGATTCATGATTCAATTCATGATTCATGATTCATGATTTATGATTCATAATTCAATTCATGATTCATGATTCATGATTTATGATTCATAATTAAATTCATGATTCATGATTTATGATTCAATTCATGATTCATGATTCATGATTCATGATTTAATTCATGATTCATGATTCATGATTCATGATTCAATTCATGATTCATGATTCAATTCATGATTCATGATTCATGATTCATGATTCGATTCATGATTCATGATTCAAATTATTATTCATGATTCATGATTTAATTCATGATTCAATTCATGATTCATGATTCAATTTATTATTCATGATTCATGATTTAATTCATGATTCAATTCATGATTCATGATTCAATTCAGGATTCAATTCATGATTCATGATTCATGATTCATGATTCATGATTCAATTCATGATTCAATTCATGATTCATGATTCAATTTATTATTCATGATTCATTATTTAATTCATGATTCAATTCATGATTCATGATTCAATTCAGGATTCAATTCATGATTCATGATTCATAATTCAATTCATGATTCATGATTCAATTCATGATTCTTGATTCATGATTCATGATTCATGATATAATTCATAATTCATGATTCATGATTCATGATTCAATTCATGATTCATGATTCATGATTCATGATTCATGATTCAATTCATGATTCATGATTCAATTCATGATTCATGATTCATTATTCATGATTCGATTCATGATTCATGATTTAATTCATGATTCATGATTCAATTCATGATTCATGATTCATGATTAATGATTCGATTCATGATTCATGATTCATGATTCATGATTCAATTCATGATTCATGATTCAATTCATGATTCATGATTCAATTCATGATTCATGATTCATGATTCATGATTCATGATTTATGATTCAAAATTAAATTCATGATTCATGATTCATGATTCAATTCATGATTCATGATTCATGATTCAATTCATGATTCATGATTCATGATTCATGATTCAATTCATGATTCATGATTCAATTCATGATTCATGATTCATGATTCATGATTCTATTCATGATTCATGATTCAATTCATTATTCATGATTCATGATTCATGATTCATGATTCATGATTCGATTCATGATTCATGATTCATGATTCATGATTCAATTCATGATTCATGATTCAATTTATTATTCATGATTCATGATTTAATTCATGATTCAATTCATGATTCATGATTCAATTCAGGATTCAATTCATGATTCTTGATTCGATTCATGATTCATGATTCATGATTCATGATTCAATTTATAATTCATGATTCATGATTAATGATTCATAATTCATGATTCAATTCATGATTCATGATTCAATTCATGATTCATGATTCGATTCATGATTCATGATTCATGATTCATGATTCAATTCATAATTCATGATTCATGATTCATGATTCATGATTCATTTCCTGATTCATGATTCAATTCATGTTTCATGATTCATGATTCGATTCATGATTCATGATTCAATTCATGATTCATGATTCGATTCATGATTCATGATTCATGATTCATGATTCAATTCATAATTCATGATTCAATTCATGTTTCATAATTCATGATTCGATTCATGATTCATGATTCATGATTCAATTCATGATTCATGATTCAATTCATGATTCATGATTCATGTTTCATGTCATGATTCATGATTCATGATTCAATTCATAATTCATGATTCATGATTCATGATTCAATTCATGATTCATGATTCATGATTCATGATTCAATTCATGATTCATGATTCAATTCATGATTCATGATTCGATTCATGATTCATGATTCATGATTCATGATTCAATTCATAATTCATGATTCATGATTCATGATTCATGATTCAATTCCTGATTCATGATTCAATTCATGTTTCATGATTCATGATTCGATTCATGATTCATGATTCAATTCATGATTCGATTCATGATTCATGATTCATGATTCATGATTCAATTCCTGATTCATGATTCAATTCATGTTTCATGATTCATGATTCGATTCATGATTCATGATTCATGATTCAAGATTCATGATTCATGATTCAATTTATGATTCATGATTTGATTTATCATTCATGATTTATGATTCAATTCATGATTCATGATTCATGATTCAATTCATGATTCATGATTCATGATTCAATTCATGATTCTTGATTCATGATTCATGATTCATGATTCAATTCATTATTCATGATTCATGATTCATGATTCAATTCATGATTCATGATTCATGATTCAATTCATGATTCATGATTTAATTCATGATTCATGATTCATGATTCATGATTCGATTCATGATTCATGATTCAATTCATGATTTATGATTCAATTCATGATTCATGATTCATGATTCATGATTCGATTCATGATTCATGATTCATGATTCAATTCATGATTCATGATTCATGATTCAATTCATGATTCATGATTCAATTCATGATTCATGATTCATGATTCACGATTCATGATTCAATTCATGATTCATGATTCATGATTCAATTTATTATTCATGATTCATGATTTAATTCATGATTCAATTCATGATTCATGATTCAATTCAGGATTCAATTCATGATTCATGATTCATGATTCAATTCATGATTCATGATTCATGATTCAAATCATGATTCATGATTCGATTCATGATTCATGATTCATGATTCATGATTCAATTCATAATTCATGATTCATGATTCATGATTCATGATTCAATTCCTGATTCATGATTCAATTCATGATTCATAATTCATGATTCATGATTCATGATTCAATTCCTGATTCATGATTCAATTCATGATTCATAATTTATGATTCATGATTCAATTCATGATTCATGATTCAAGATTCATGATTCAATTTATGATTCATGATTTGATTTATCATTCATGATTTATGATTCAATTCATGATTCATGATTCAATTCATGATTCATGATTCATGATTCATGATTCATGATTCGATTTATTATTCATGATTCATGATTCATGATTTAATTCATGATTTATGATTCATGATTCAATTAATGATTCATGATTCGATTCATGATTTTTGATTCATGATTCATGATTCGATTCATGATTCATGATTCATGATTCACTTCATGATTCATGATTCATGATGCATGATTCATGATTCAATTCATGATTCATGATTCATGATTCATGATTAAATTCATAATTCATGATTCATGATTCATGATTCATGATTAAATTCATAATTCATGATTCATGATTTATGATTCAATTCATGATTCATGATTCAATTCATGATTTATGATTCAATTCATGATTCTTGATTCATGATTCATGATTCAATTCATGATTCATGATTCATGATTCATGATTCATGATTTGATTCATGATTCATGATTCATGATTCAATTCATGATTCATGATTCAATTCATGATTCATGATTCATGATTTATGATTCATAATTCAATTCATGATTCATGATTCATGATTTATGATTCATAATTAAATTCATGATTCATGATTTATGATTCAATTCATGATTCATGATTCATGATTCATGATTCATGATTCAATTCATGATTCATGATTCATGATTCATGATTCATGATTCAATTCATGATTCATGATTCAATTCATGATTCATGATTCATGATTCATGATTCGATTCATGATTCATGATTCAAATTATTATTCATGATTCATGATTTAATTCATGATTCAATTTATGATTCATGATTCAATTTATTATTCATGATTCATGATTTAATTCATGATTCAATTCATGATTCATGATTCATGATTCAATTCATTATTCATGATTCATGATTCATGATTCAATTCATGATTCATGATTCATGATTCAATTCATGATTCGTGATTCAATTCATGATTCATGATTCATGATTCATGATTCGATTCATGATTCATGATTCAATTCATGATTTATGATTCAATTCATGATTCATGATTCATGATTCATGATTCGATTCATGATTCATGATTCATGATTCATGATTCAATTCATGATTCATGATTCATGATTCAATTCATGATTCATGATTCAATTCATGATTCATGATTCATGATTCACAATTCATGATTCAATTCATGATTCATGATTCATGATTCAATTTATTATTCATGATTCATGATTCACAATTCATGATTCAATTCATGATTCATGATTCAATTCAGGATTCAATTCATGATTCATGATTCAATTCATGATTCATGATTCATGATTCAAATCATGATTCATGATTCGATTCATGATTCATGATTCATGATTCATGATTCAATTCATAATTCATGATTCATGATTCATGATTCATGATTCAATTCCTGATTCATGATTCAATTCATGATTCATAATTCATGATTCATGATTCATGATTCAATTCCTGATTCATGATTCAATTCATGATTCATAATTTATGATTCATGATTCAATTCATGATTCATGATTCAAGATTCATGATTCAATTTATGATTCATGATTTGATTTATCATTCATGATTTATGATTCAATTCATGATTCATGATTCAATTCATGATTCATGATTCATGATTCATGATTCATGATTCGATTTATTATTCATGATTCATGATTCATGATTTAATTCATGATTTATGATTCATGATTCAATTAATGATTCATGATTCGATTCATGATTTTTGATTCATGATTCATGATTCGATTCATGATTCATGATTCATGATTCACTTCATGATTCATGATTCATGATGCATGATTCATGATTCAATTCATGATTCATGATTCATGATTCATGATTCATGATTAAATTCATAATTCATGATTCATGATTCATGATTAAATTCATAATTCATGATTCATGATTCATGATTCAATTCATGATTCATGATTCAATTCATGATTTATGATTCAATTCATGATTCTTGATTCATGATTCATGATTCAATTCATGATTCATGATTCATGATTCATGATTTGATTCATGATTCATGATTCATGATTAATGATTCAAATCATGATTCATGATTCAATTCATGATTCATGATTCATGATTTATGATTCATAATTCAATTCATGATTCATGATTTATGATTCATAATTAAATTCATGATTCATGATTTATGATTCAATTCATGATTCATGATTCATGATTCAAGATTCATGATTCAATTCATGATTCATGATTCATGATTCAATTCATGATTCATGATTCAATTCATGATTCATGATTCATGATTCATGATTCGATTCATGATTCATGATTCAAATTATTATTCATGATTCATGATTTAATTCATGATTCAATTCATGATTCATGATTCAATTTATTATTCATGATTCATGATTTAATTCATGATTCAATTCATGATTCATGATTCAATTCAGGATTCAATTCATGATTCATGATTCATGATTCATGATTCATGATTCAATTCATGATTCAATTCATGATTCATGATTCAATTTATTATTCATGATTCATGATTTAATTCATGATTCAATTCATGATTCATGATTCAATTCAGGATTCAATTCATGATTCATGATTCATGATTCAATTCATGATTCATGATTCATGATTCAATTCATGATTCATAATTCAATTCATGATTCATGATTCATGATTCATGATTCAATTCATAATTCATGATTCATGATTCATGATTCAATTCCTGATTCATGATTCAAATCATGATTCATAATTTATGATTCATGATTCAATTCATGATTCATGATTCAAGATTCATGATTCATGATTCAATTTATGATTCATGATTTGATTTATCATTCATGATTTATGATTCAATTCATGATTCATGATTCATGATTCAATTCATGATTCATGATTCATGATTCATGACTTATGATTCGATTTATTATTCATGGTTTATGATTCATTATTCAATTAATGATTCATGATTCGATTCATGATTCATGATTCATGATTCATGATTCAATTCATAATTCATGATTCATGATTCATGATTCGATTCATGATTCTTGACTCATGATTCATGATTCGATTCATGATTCATGATTCATGATACATGATTCATGATTCAATTCATAATTCATGATTCATGATTCATGATTCGATTCATGATTCTTGACTCATGATTCATGATTCGATTCATGATTCATGATTCATGATTCAATTCATGATTCATGATTCATGAATAATGATTCATGATTCAATTCATAATTCATGATTCATGATTCATGATTTGATTCATGATTCTTGACTCATGATTCATGATTCGATTCATGATTCATGATTCAATTCATGATTCATGATTCATGATTCATGATTTAATTCATGATTCAAGATTCATTATTCGATTCATGATTCATGATTCGATTCATGATTCATGATTCAATTCATGATTCATGATTCATGATTCGATTCATGATTCAATTCATGATTCATGATTCGATTCATGATTCATGATTCAATTCATGATTCATGATTCATGATTTAATTCATGATTCATGATTCATGATTCAATTCATGATTCAATTCATGATTAATGATTCAATTAATGATTCATGATTTAATTCATGATTCATGATTAGATTCATGATTCATGATTCATGATTCAATTCATGATTCATGATTCATGATTCAAGATTCAATTCATGATTCATGATTCAATTCTAGATTCTAATCCTGATTCAATTCATGATTCATGATTCAATTCATGATTCATGATTCATTATTCAATTCATGATTCATGATTCATGATTCATGATTCATGATTAGATTCATGATTCATGATTCATGATTCATGATTCAATTCATGATTCATGATTCATGATTCAATTCATGATTCATGATTCGTTTCATGATTCTTGATTCATGATTCATGATTCATGATTCGATTCATGATTCATGATTCATGATTCATGATTCAATTCATGATTCATGATTCAATTCTAATTCATGTTTCATGATTCATGATTCGATTCATGATTCATGATTCATGATTCAATTCATGATTCATGATTCATGATTCATGATTCATGATTCATGATTCATGATTCAATTCATGATTCATGATTCAATTCATGATTCATGATTCATGATTCAATTCATGATTCATAATTCGAATCATGATTTTTGATTCATGATTCATGATTCGATTCATGATTCAATTCATGATTCATGATTCATGATTCATGATTCATGATTCAATTCATGATTCATGATTCGATTCATGATTCAATTCATGATTCATGATTCGATTCATGATTTTTGATTCATGATTCATGATTCGATTCATGATTCATGATTCGATTCATGATTCAATTCATGATTCATGATTCGATTCATGATTTTTGATTCATGATTCATGATTCGATTCATGATTCAATTCATGATTCATGATTCATGATTCAATTCATGATTCATGATTCAAATTATGATTCATGAATTAAATCATGAATCGTAAATCGAATCATGAATCATGAATTTAATCTTGAATCGAAACATGAATCATGAATCATGAATCATGAATCATGAATCGAATCATGAATCGTGAATCAAGAATCATGAATCGAATCATGAATCATGAATTGAATCATGAATCATGAATCATGAATTGAATCATGAATCATGAATCATGAATCGAATCATGAATCATGAATCATGAATTTAATTATGAATCATAAATCATGAATAATGAATCATGAATTGAATCATGAATCATGAATTGAATCATGAATCATGAATCATGAATCATGAATCAAATCATGAATCATGAATCATGAATTGAATCATGAATCATGAATTGAATCATAAATAATGAATCATGAATCATGAATTGAATCATGAATCATGAATCAAGAATCATGAATTGAATCATAAATCATGAATTGAATCATGAATCATGATTCATGATTTGATTCATGATTCATGATTCATGATTCAATTCATGATTCATGATTCAATTCATGATTCATGAATCATGATTTATGATTCATAATTAAATTCATGATTCATGATTCATGATTCAATTCATGATTCATGAATCATGAATCGAATCATAAATCTTGAATTATGAATCATGAATTAAATCATGAATCGTAAATCGAATCATGAATCATGAATTTAATCTTGAATCGAAACATGAATCATGAATCATGAATTGAATCATGAATCATGAATCATGAATCGAATCATGAATCGTGAATCAAGAATCATGAATCGAATCATGAATCATGAATTGAATCATGAATCATGAATCATGAATTGAATCATGAATCATGAATCATGAATCGAATCATGAATCATGAATCATGAATTTAATTATGAATCATAAATCATGAATCATGAATCATGAATCATGAATTGAATCATGAATCATGAATCATGAATTATAAATTGAATTATGAATCATGAATCATGAATTGAATCATAAATCATGAATGATAAATCAAATCATGAATCATAAATTGAATCATGAATCATGAATCTTGAATCATGAATCATGAAATGAATCATGAATCATGAATCATGAATCGAATAATGAATCATGAATCGAATAATAAATCATGAATTGAATCATGAATCATGAATCATGAATTGAATCATGAATCATGAATCATGAATTGAATCCTGAATTGAATCATGAATCATGAATTGAATCATGAATTAAATCATGAATCATGAATAATAAATTGAATCATGAATCATGAATCATGAATTGAATCATGAATTGAATCATGAATCATAAATCATGAATTGAATCATGAATCATGAATCATGAATTGAATCATGAATCATGAAATGAAACATGAATCATGAATCATGAATTGAATCATGAATCATGAATCGAATCATGAATCATGAAACATGAATTGAATCATGAATCATGAATTGAATCATGAATCATGAATTATGAATCATGAATTGAATCATGAATCATGAATCATGAATTGAATCATGAATCATGAATCGAATCATAAATCATGAATTATGAATCATGAATTTAATCTTGAATCGAAACATGAATCATGAATCATGAATTGAATCATGAATCATGAATCATGAATCGAATCATGAATCGTGAATCAAGAATCATGAATCGAATCATGAATCATGAATTGAATCATGAATCATGAATCATGAATTGAATCATGAATCATGAATCATGAATCGAATCATGAATCATGAATCATGAATTTAATTATGAATCATAAATCATGAATCATGAATCATGAATCATGAATTGAATCATGAATCATGAATCATGAATTATAAATTGAATTATGAATCATGAATCATGAATTGAATCATAAATCATGAATGATAAATCAAATCATGAATCATAAATTGAATCATGAATCATGAATCTTGAATCATGAATCATGAAATGAATCATGAATCATGAATCATGAATCGAATAATGAATCATGAATCGAATAATAAATCATGAATTGAATCATGAATCATGAATCATGAATTGAATCATGAATCATGAATCATGAATTGAATCCTGAATTGAATCATGAATCATGAATTGAATCATGAATTAAATCATGAATCATGAATAATAAATTGAATCATGAATCATGAATCATGAATTGAATCATGAATTGAATCATGAATCATAAATCATGAATTGAATCATGAATCATGAATCATGAATTGAATCATGAATCATGAAATGAAACAGGAATCATGAATCATGAATTGAATCATGAATCATGAATCGAATCATGAATCATGAAACATGAATTGAATCATGAATCATGAATTGAATCATGAATCATGAATTATGAATCATGAATTGAATCATGAATCATGAATCATGAATTGAATCATGAATCATGAATCGAATCATAAATCATGAATTATGAATCATGAATTGAATCATGAATCATGAATCGAATCATGAATCATGAATTGAATCATGAATCGAAACATGAATCATGAATCATGAATTGAATCATGAATTATGAATCGAATCATAAATCATGAATTATGAATCATGAATTAAATCATGAATCATGAATCGAATCATGAATCATGAATTGAATCTTGAATCGAAACATGAATCATGAATCATGAATTGAATCATGAATCATGAATCATGAATCGAATCATGAATCATGAATCAAGAATCATGAATCGAATCATGAATCATGAATTGAATCATGAATCATGAATCATGAATTGAATCATGAATCATGAATCATGAATCGAATCATGAATCATGAATCATGAATTTAATTATGAATCATAAATCATGATTCATGAATCATGAATTGAATCATGAATCATGAATTGAATCATGAATCATGAATCATGAATCAAATCATGAATCATGAATCATAAATCATGAATTGAATCATGAATCATGAATTGAATCATGAATAATGAATCATGAATCATGAATCATGAATTGAATCATAAATCATGAATCATGAATCATGAATTGAATCATGAATCATGAATCATGAATTATGAATTGAATCATGAATCTTGAATCATGAATTGAATCATGAATCATGAATCATAAATCATGAATCATGAATCATGAAGTGAATCATGAATCATGAATCATGAATCGAATCATGAATCATGAATCAAAAATCATGAATCGAATCATGAATCATTAATTGAATCATGAATCATAAATCATGAATTAAATCATGAATCATGAATCATGAATTGAATCATGAATCATGAATCATGAATCATGAATCATGAATTGAATCATGAATCATGAATCATGAATTGAATCATAAATCATGAATGATAAATCAAATCATGAATCATAAATTGAATCATGAATCATGAATCTTGATTCATGAATCATGAATTGAATCATGAATCATAAATTATGAATCATGAATTGAATCATGAATCAGGAATTGAATCATGAATCATGAATTATGAATTGAATCATGAATCATGAATCGAATCATGAATCATGAATTGAATCATGAATCATGAATCATGAATTGAATCATGAATCATGAATCATGAATTGAATCATGAATTGAATCATGAATCATGAATTGAATCATGAATTAAATCATGAATGATGAATAATAAATTAAATCATGAATCATGAATCATGAATTGAATCATGAATTGAATCATGAATCATGAATCATGAATCATGAATCATGAATTAAATCATGAATCATGAATTGAATCATGAATCATGAATCATGAATCGAATCATGAATCATGAATCATGAATCATGAATCATGAATTGAATCATAAATCATGAATTAAATCATGAATCATGAATCGAATCATGAATCATGAATCATGAATCATGAATTGAATCATGAATCATGAATTGAATCATGAATCATGAATCATGAATCATGAATCATGAATTGAATCATGAATCATGAATCATGAATTATGAATTGAATCATGAATCATGAATCATGAATCAAGAATCATGAATTGAATCATGAATCATGAATTGAATCATGAATCATGAATCATGAATCATGAATCATGAATCATGAATCATGAATCATGAAGTGAATCATGAATCATGAATCATGAATCGAATCATGAATCAAAAATAATGAATCGAATCATGAATCATGAATTGAATCATGAATCATGAATCATGAATTAAATCATGAATCATGAATCATGAATAATAAATCGAATCATGAATCATGAATCATGAATCATGAATCATGAATTGAATCATGAATCATGAATCATGAATTGAATCATGAATTGAATCATGAATCATGAATTGAATCATGAATTAAATCATGAATCATGAATCATAAATTGAATCATGAATTGAATCATGAATCATGAATCATGAATTGAATAATGAATCATGAATCATGAATTGAATCATGAATCATGATTCATGAATCATGAATTGAATCATGAATCATGAATCATGAATTGAATCATGAATCATGAATTGAATCATGCATCATGAATTGAATCATGAATTGAATCATAAATCATGAATCATGAATCATGAATTGAATTCATCAATCATGAATCATGAATTGAATCATGAATTGAATCATGAATCATGAATTGAATCATGAATAATGAATTGAATCATGAATCATGAATTGAATCATGAATCATGAATCATAAATTGAATCATGAATTATGAATTAAATCATAAATTTAATCATGAATCATGAATCATGAATCGAATCATGAATCATGAATTGAATCATGAATCATGAATTGTATTATGAATCATGAATCAAATCATGAATCATGAATTGAATCATGAATCGAATCATGAATCATGAATCATGAATTGAATCATGAATCATGAATCGAATCATGAATCTTAAATCATGAATTGAATAATGAATCATGAATCATGAATTGAATCATGAATCATGAATCGAATCATCAATCATGAATCATGAATCATGAATCAATTCATGAATCATGAATTGAATCATGAATCATGAATCATGAATCATGAATTGAATCATGAATCATGAATCATGAATCGAATGATGAATCATGAATCAAGAATCATGAATCGAATCATGAATCATGAATTGAATCATGAATCATGAATCATGAATCATGAATCATGAATTGAATCATGAATCATGAATCATGAATTTAATTATGAATCATAAATCATGAATCATGAATCATGAATTGAATTCATCAATCATGAATCATGAATTGAATCATGAATTGAATCATGAATCATGAATTGAATCATGAATCATGAATTGAATCATGAATCATGAATCATGAATCATGAATCATAAATTGAATCATGAAATATGAATTAAATCATAAATTGAATCATGAATCATGAATCATGAATTGAATCATGAATCATGAATCATGAATTGAATCATGAATCATGAATCATGAATCATGAATTGAATCATGAATTGAATCAGGATTCGAATCAAGAATTAAATCATGAATCATGAATTGAATCATGAATCATGAATTATGAATCATGAATTGAATCATGAATCATGAATTGAATCATGAATCATGAATCATGAATCATGAATCATGAATTGAATCATGAATCATGAATCATGAATCGAATCATAAATCATGAATTAAATCATGAATCATGAATTGAATCATGAATCATAAATTATGAATTGAATCATGAATCATGAATCATGAATTGAATCATGAATCATGAATCATGAAATGAAACATGAATCATGAATCATGAATTGAATCATGAATCATGAATTGAATCATGAATCATGAATCATGAATTGAATCATGAATCATGAATCATGAATTGAATCATCAATCATGAATCGAATCATGAATCATGAATCATGAATCATGAATCATGAATTGAATCATGAATCATGAATTGAATCAGGATTCGAATCAAGAATTGAATCATGAATCATGAATTGAATCATGAATTATGAATCATGAATTGAATCATGAATCATGAATTGAATCATGAATCATGAATTGAATCATGAATCATGAATTATGAATCATGAAATGAATTATGAATCATGAATTGAATCATGAATCATGAATCATGAATCATGAATTGAATCATGAATCATGAATCATGAATCGAATCATAATTCATGTATTAAATCATGAATCATGAATTGAATCATGAATCATGAATTGAATAATGAATCATGAATCATGATTTGAATCATGAATTGAATCATGAATCATGAATTGAATCATGAATTAAATCATGAATCATGAATCATAAATTGAATCATGAATTGAATCATGAATCATGAATCATGAATCATGAATTGAATCATGAATCATGATTCATGAATCATGATTCATGAATCATGAATCATGAATCATGAATTGAATCATGAATCATGAATTGAATCATGCATCATGAATTGAATCATGAATTGAATCATAAATCATGAATCATGAATCATGAATTGAATTCATCAATCATGAATCATGAATTGAATCATGAATTGAATCATGAATCATGAATTGAATCATGAATCATGAATTGAATCATGAATCATGAATCATAAATTGAATCATGAATTATGAATTGAATCATAAATTGAATCATGAATCATGAATCATGAATTGAATCATGAATCATGAATCATGAATTGAATCATGAATCATGAATTAAATCATAAATTGAATCATGAATCATGAATCATGAATTGAATCATGAATCATGAATCATGAATTGAATCATGAATCATGAATCGAATCATGAATCATGAATTGAATCATGAATCGAATCATGAATCATGAATTGAATCATGAATCATGAATTGTATTATGAATCATGAATCAAATCATGAATCATGAATTGAATCATGAATCGAATCATGAATCATGAATTGAATCATGAATCATGAATCGAATCATGAATCTTAAATCATGAATTGAATAATGAATCATGAATCATGAATTGAATCATGAATCATGAATCGAATCATCAATCATGAATCATGAATCATGAATCATGAATCGATTCATGAATCATGAATTGAATCATGAATCATGAATCATGAAACATGAATTGAATCATGAATCATGAATCATGAATCGAATGATGAATCATGAATCAAGAATCATGAATCAAATCATGAATCATGAATTGAATCATGAATCATGAATCATGAATTGAATCATGAATCATGAATCATGAATCGAATCATGAATCATGATTCATGATTCATGAATCATGAATTGAATCATGAATCATGAATCAAGAATTTAATTATGAATCATAAATCATGAATCATGAATCATGAATTGAATCATGAATCATGAAATGAATCATGAATCATGAATCATGAATCAAATCATGAATCATGAATCATGAATCATGAATTAAATCATGAATCAAGAATTGAATCATGAATAATGAATCATGAATCATGAATCATTAATTGAATCATGAATCATGAATTGAATCATAAATCATGAATTGAATCATGAATCATGAATCATGAATTATGAATTGAACCATGAATCATGAATTGAATCATGAATCATGAATCATGAATCATGAATCATGAATCATGAAGTGAATCATGAATCATGAATCATGAATCGAATCATGAATTATGAATCAAAAATCATGAATCGAATCATGAATCATTAATTGAATCATGAATCATAAATCATGAATTAAATCATGAATCATGAATCATGAATAATAAATCGAATCATGAATCATGAATCATGAATCATGAATTGAATCATGAATCATGAATCATGAATTGAATCATAAATTATGAATGATAAATCAAATCATGAATCATAAATTATGAATCATGAAATGAATCATGAATCAGGAATTGAATCATGAATCATGAATCATGAATCATGAATTATGAATTGAATCATGAATCATGAATCATGAATCATGAATCGAATAATGAATCATGAATCATGAATTGAATCCTGAATTGAATCATGAATCATGAATTGAATCATGAATTAAATCATGAATCATGAATAATAAATTGAATCATGAATCATGAATTAAATCATAAATTGAATCATGAATCATGAGTCATGAATTGAATCATGAATCATGAATCATGAATTGAATCATGAATCATGAATTAAATCATAAATTGAATCATGAATCATGATTCATGAATTGAATCATTAATCATGAATCATGAATTGAATCATGAATCATGAATCGAATCATGAATCATGAATTGAATCATGAATCAAATCATGAATCATGAATTGAATCATGAATCATGAATCGAATCATGAATCATGAATCGAATCATGAATCTTGAATCATGAATTGAATCATGAATCATGAATCATGAATTGAATCATGAATAATGAATCATGAATCGAATCATGAATCATGAATCAAGAATCATGAATTGAATCATGAATCATGAATTAAATCATGAATCATGAATTGAATCATGAATCATAAATCATGAATCATGAATCTAATCATGAATTATGAATCATGAATCATGAATCATGAATTGAATCATGAATTGAATCATGAATCATGAATTGAATCATGAATCATGAATCATAAATCATGAATCATAAATTGAATCATGAATCATGAATTAAATCATAAATTGAATCATGAATCATGAATCATGAATTGAATCATGAATCATGAATCATGAATTGAATCATGAATCGAATCATGAATCATGAATTGAATCATGAATCATGAATCGAATCATGAATCATGAATTGAATCAAGAATCATGAATCATTAATCGAATCGTGAATCATGTATCAAGAATCATGAATTGAATCATGAATCATGAATTGAATCATGAATCATGAATTGAATCATGAATCATGAATCGAATCATGAATCATGAATCATGAATTGAATAATGAATCATGAATCATGAATTGAATCAGGATTCGAATCATGAATTGAATCATGAATCATGAATTGAATCATGAATCATGAATTAGGATTCATGAATTGTATCATGAATCATGAATTGAATCATGAATCATGAATCATGAATCATGAATCATGAATCATGAATTGAATCATGAATCATGAATCATGAATCGAATCATGAATCATGAATCATGAGTCATGAATCATGAATTGAATCATGAATCATGAATCATGAATTGAATCATAAATTATGAATGATAAATCAAATCATGAATCATGAATTTAATCATGAATCATAAATTATGAATCATGAAATGAATCATAAATCAGGAATTGAATCATGAATCATGAATCATGAATCATGAATCATGAATTATGAATTGAATCATGAATCATGAATCATGAATCGAATCATGAATCATGAATTGAATCATGAATCATGAATCATGAATTGAATCATGAATCATGAATAATAAATTGAATCCTGAATTGAATCATGAATCATGAATTGAATCATGAATTAAATCATGAATCATGAATAATAAATTGAATCATGAATCATGAATTAAATCATAAATTGAATCATGAATCATGAATCATGAATTGAATCATGAATCATGAATCATGAATTGAATCATGAATCATGAATTAAATCATAAATTGAATCATGAATCATGAATTGAATCATGAATCATGAATCGAATCATGAATCATGAATCGAATCATGAATCTTGAATCATGAATTGAATCATGAATCATGAATCATGAATCGAATCATGAATCATGAATTGAATCATGAATCGAATCATGAATCATGAATTGAATCATGAATCATGAATCGAATCATGAATCATGAATTGAATCATGAATCATGAATCATTATTCGAATCATGAATCATGAATCAAGAATCATGAATTGAATCATGAATCATGAATTGAATCATGAATCATGAATCATGAATTGAATCATGAATCATGAATCGAATCATGAATCATGAATCATGAATCATGAATTGAATAATGAATCATGAATCATGAATTGAATCAGGATTCGAATCATGAATTGAATCATGAATCATGGATTGAATCATGAATCATGAATTAGGATTCATGAATTGAATCATGAATCATGAATTGAATCATGAATCATGAATCATGAATCATGAATCATGAATTGAATCATGAATCATGAATCATGAATCGAATCATGAATCATGAATCATGAATCGAATCATGAATTATGAATCAAAAATCATGAATCGAATCATGAATCATTAATTGAATCATGAATCATAAATCATGAATTAAATCATGAATCATGAATCATGAATAATAAATCGAATCATGAATCATGAATCATGAATCATGAATCATGAATTGAATCATGAATCATGAATCATGAATTGAATCATAAATTATGAATGATAAATCAAATCATGAATCATAAATTATGAATCATGAAATGAATCATGAATCAGGAATTGAATCATGAATCATGAATCATGAATTATGAATTGAATCATGAATCATGAATCATGAATCATAAATCGAATAATGAATCATGAATTGAATCATGAATCATGAATCATGAATTGAATCATGAATCATGAATCATGAATTGAATCCTGAATTGAATCATGAATCATGAATTGAATCATGAATTAAATCATGAATCATGAATAATAAATTGAATCATGAATCATGAATTAAATCATAAATTGAATCATGAATCATGAATCATGAATTGAATCATGAATCATGAATCATGAATTGAATCATGAATCATGAATTAAATCATAAATTGAATCATGAATCATGATTCATGAATTGAATCATTAATCATGAATCATGAATTGAATCATGAATCATGATTCGAATCATGAATCATGAATTGAATCATGAATCAAATCATGAATCATGAATTGAATCATGAATCATGAATCGAATCATGAATCATGAATCGAATCATGAATCTTGAATCATGAATTGAATCATGAATCATGAATCATGAATTGAATCATGAATAATGAATCATGAATCGAATCATGAATCATGAATCAAGAATCATGAATTGAATCATGAATCATGAATTGAATCATGAATCATGAATTGAATCATGAATCATAAATCATGAATCATGAATCTAATCATGAATTATGAATCATGAATCATGAATCATGAATTGAATCATGAATTGAATCATGAATCATGAATTGAATCATGAATCATGAATCATAAATCATGAATCATAAATTGAATCATGAATCATGAATTAAATCATAAATTGAATCATGAATCATGAATCATGAATTGAATCATGAATCATGAATCATGAATTGAATCATGAATAATGAATCATGAATCGAATCATGAATCATGAATCAAGAATCATGAATTGAATCATGAATCATGAATTGAATCATGAATCATGAATTGAATCATGAATCATAAATCATGAATCATGAATCTAATCATGAATTATGAATCATGAATCATGAATTGAATCATGAATTGAATCATGAATCATGAATTGAATCATGAATTATGAATCATAAATCATGAATCATAAATTGAATCATGAATCATGAATTAAATCATAAATTGAATCATGAATCATGAATTGAATCATGAATCATGAATCATGAATTGAATCATGAATCGAATCATGAATCATGAATTGAATCATGAATCATGAATCGAATCATGAATCATGAATTGAATCAAAAATCATGAATCATTAATCGAATCATGAATCATGAATCAAGAATCATGAATTGAATCATGAATCATGAATTGAATCATGAATCATGAATTGAATCATGAATCATGAATCGAATCATGAATCATGAATCATGAATCATGAATTGAATAATGAATCATGAATCATGAATTGAATCAGGATTCGAATCATGAATTGAATCATGAATCATGAATTGAATCATGAATCATGAATTAGGATTCATGAATTGAATCATGAATTGAATCATGAATCATGAATCATGAATCATGAATCATGAATCATGAATTGAATCATGAATCATGAATCATGAATCGAATCATGAATCATGAATCATGAGTCATGAATCATGAATTGAATCATGAATCATGAATCATGAATTGAATCATAAATTATGAATGATAAATCAAATCATGAATCATGAATTTAATCATGAATCATAAATTATGAATCATGAAATGAATCATAAATCAGGAATTGAATCATGAATCATGAATCATGAATCATGAATCATGAATTATGAATTGAATCATGAATCATGAATCATGAATCGAATCATGAATCATGAATTGAATCATGAATCATGAATCATGAATTGAATCATGAATCATGAATCATGAATTGAATCCTGAATTGAATCATGAATCATGAATTGAATCATGAATTAAATCATGAATCATGAATAATAAATTGAATCATGAATCATGAATTAAATCATAAATTGAATCATGAATCATGAATCATGAATTGAATCATGAATCATGAATCATGAATTGAATCATGAATCATGAATTAAATCATAAATTGAATCATGAATCATGAATTGAATCATGAATCATGAATCATGAATCATGAATCATGAATTGAATCATGAATCATGAATCGAATCATGAATCATGAATTGAATCATGAATCGAATCATGAATCATGAATTGAATCATGAATCATGAATCGAATCATGAATCATGAATCGAATCATGAATCTTGAATCATGAATTGAATCATGAATCATGAATCATGAATCGAATCATGAATCATGAATTGAATCATGAATCGAATCATGAATCATGAATTGAATCATGAATCATGAATCGAATCATGAATCATGAATTGAATCATGAATCATGAATCATTAATCGAATCATGAATCATGAATCAAGAATCATGAATTGAATCATGAATAATGAATTGAATCATGAATCATGAATCATGAATTGAATCATGAATCATGAATCGAATCATGAATCATGAATCATGAATCATGAATTGAATAATGAATCATGAATCATGAATTGAATCAGGATTCGAATCATGAATTGAATCATGAATCATGAATTGAATCATGAATCATGAATTAGGATTCATGAATTGAATCATGAATCATGAATTGAATCATGAATCATGAATTAGGATTCATGAATTGAATCATGAATCATGAATTGAATCATGAATCATGAATCATGAATCATGAATCATGAATCATGAATTGAATCATGAATCATGAATCATGAATCGAATCATGAATCATGAATCATGAGTCATGAATCATGAATTGAATCATGAATCATGAATCATGAATTGAATCATAAATTATGAATGATAAATCAAATCATGAATCATGAATTTAATCATGAATCATAAATTATGATTAATGAAATGAATCATAAATCAGGAATTGAATCATGAATCATGAATCATGAATCATGAATCATGAATTATGAATTGAATCATGAATCATGAATCATGAATCGAATCATGAATCATGAATTGAATCATGAATCATGAATCATGAATTGAATCATGAATCATGAATCATGAATTGAATCCTGAATTGAATCATGAATCATGAATTGAATCATGAATTAAATCATGAATCATGAATAATAAATTGAATCATGAATCATGAATTAAATCATAAATTGAATCATGAATCATGAATCATGAATTGAATCATGAATCATGAATCATGAATCATGAATCATGAATTAAATCATAAATTGAATCATGAATCATGAATCATGAATTGAATCATGAATCATGAATCATGAATCATGAATCATGAATTGAATCATGAATCATGAATCGAATCATGAATCATGAATTGAATCATGAATCGAATCATGAATCATGAATTGAATCATGAATCATGAATCGAATCATGAATCATGAATCGAATCATGAATCTTGAATCATGAATTGAATCATGAATCATGAATCATGAATCGAATCATGAATCATGAATTGAATCATGAATCGAATCATGAATCATGAATTGAATCATGAATCATGAATCGAATCATGAATCATGAATTGAATCATGAATCATGAATCATTAATCGAATCATGAATCATGAATCAAGAATCATGAATTGAATCATGAATAATGAATTGAATCATGAATCATGAATCATGAATTGAATCATGAATCATGAATCGAATCATGAATCATGAATCATGAATCATGAATTGAATAATGAATCATGAATCATGAATTGAATCAGGATTCGAATCATGAATTGAATCATGAATCATGAATTGAATCATGAATCATGAATTAGGATTCATGAATTGAATCATGAATCATGAATTGAATCATGAATCATGAATTAGGATTCATGAATTGAATCATGAATCATGAATTGAATCATGAATCATGAATCATGAATCATGAATCATGAATCATGAATTGAATCATGAATCATGAATCATGAATCGAATCATGAATCATGAATCATGAGTCATGAATCATGAATTGAATCATGAATCATGAATCATGAATTGAATCATAAATTATGAATGATAAATCAAATCATGAATCATGAATTTAATCATGAATCATAAATTATGATTAATGAAATGAATCATAAATCAGGAATTGAATCATGAATCATGAATCATGAATCATGAATCATGAATTATGAATTGAATCATGAATCATGAATCATGAATCGAATCATGAATCATGAATTGAATCATGAATCATGAATCATGAATTGAATCATGAATCATGAATCATGAATTGAATCCTGAATTGAATCATGAATCATGAATTGAATCATGAATTAAATCATGAATCATGAATAATAAATTGAATCATGAATCATGAATTAAATCATAAATTGAATCATGAATCATGAATCATGAATTGAATCATGAATCATGAATCATGAATCATGAATCATGAATTAAATCATAAATTGAATCATGAATCATGAATCATGAATTGAATCATGAATCATGAATCATGAATTGAATCATGAATCATGAATCGAATCATGAATCATGAATTGAATCATGAATCATGAATCGAATCATGAATCATGAATCGAATCATGAATCTTGAATCATGAATTGAATCATGAATCAAGAATCATGAATTGAATCATGAATAATGAATCATGAATCGAATCATGAATCATGAATCAAGAATCATGAATTGAATCATGAATCATGAATTGAATCATGAATCATGAATTGAATCATGAATCGAATCATGAATCATGAATTGAATCATAAATCATGAATCGAATCATGAATCATGAATCGAATCATGAATCTTGAATCATGAATTGAATCATGAATCATGAATCATGAATTGAATCATGAATAATGAATCATGAATCGAATCATGAATCATGAATCAAGAATCATGAATTGAATCATGAATCATGAATTGAATCATGAATCATGAATTGAATCATGAATCATGAATCATGAATCTAATCATGAATTATGAATCATGAATCATGAATCATGAATTGAATCATGAATTAAATCATGAATCATGAATCATGAATCATGAATCATAAATTGAATCATGAATCATGAATTAAATCATAAATTGAATCATGAATCATGAATTGAATCATGAATCATGAATTGAATCATGAATCATGAATTGAATCATGAATTAAATCATAAATTGAATCATGAATCATGAATCATGAATTGAATCATGAATCATGAATCATGAATTGAATCATGAATCATGAATCGAATCATGAATCATGAATTGAATCATGAATCGAATCATGCATCATGAATTGAATCATGAATCATGAATCAAATCATGAATCATGAATTGAATCATGAATCATGAATCATTAATCGAATCATGAATCATGAATCAAGAATCATGAATTGAATCATGAATCATGAATTGAATCATGAATCATGAATCATGAATTGAATCATGAATCATGAATCGAATCATGAATCATGAATCATGAATCAAGAATCATGAATTGAATCATGAATCATGAATTGAATCATGAATCATGAATCATGAATTGAATCAGGATTCGAATCATGAATTGAATCATGAATCATGAATTAGGATTCATGAATTGAATCATGAATCATGAATTGAATCATGAATCATGAATCATGAATCATGAATCATGAATTGAATCATGAATCATGAATCATGAATCGAATCATGAATCATGAATTAAATCATGAATCATGAATTGAATCATGAATCATGAATTGAATCATGAATTGAATCATGAATTGAATCATGAATCATGAATCATAAATTGAATCATGAATCATGAATCATAAATTGAAATGTGAATCATGAATCAAATCATGAATCATGAATTGAATCATGAATCGAATCATGAATCATTAATCATGAATTGAATCATGAATCATGAGTCGAATCATGAATCTTGAATCATGAATTGAATAATGAATCATGAATCATGAATCATGAATTGAATCATGAATCAAGAATCATGAATCGAATCATGAATCATGAGTCAAGAATCCTGAATCGAATCATCAATCATCAATCATGAATTATGAATTGAATCATGAATCATGAATCATGAATTGAATCATGAATCATGAATCATGAATCATGAATTGAATCATGAATCATGAATCATGAATCGAATCATGAATCATGAATCAAGAATCATGAATCGAATCATGAATCATGAATCGAATCATGAATCAAAAATAATGAATCGAATCATGAATCATGAATTGATTCATGAATCATGAATCATGAATTAAATCATGAATCATGAATCATGAATAATAAATCGAATCATGAATCATGAATCATGAATCATGAATTGAATCATGAATCATGAATCATGAATTGAATCATGAATTGAATCATGAATCATGAATTGAATCATGAATTAAATCATGAATCATGAATCATAAATTGAATCATGAATTGAATCATGAATCATGAATCATGAATTGAATAATGAATCATGAATCATGAATTGAATCATGAATCATGATTCATGAATCATGAATTGAATCATGAATCATGAATCATGAATTGAATCATGAATCATGAATTGAATCATGCATCATGAATTGAATCATGAATTGAATCATAAATCATGAATCATGAATCATGAATTGAATTCATCAATCATGAATCATGATTCATGAATCATGAATTGAATCATGAATCATGAATTGAATCATGAATAATGAATTGAATCATGAATCATGAATTGAATCATGAATCATGAATCATGAATCATAAATTGAATCATGAATTATGAATTAAATCATAAATTGAATCATGAATCATGAATCATGAATTGAATCATGAATCATGAATCATGAATTGAATCATGAATCATGAATTAAATCATAAATTGAATCATGAATCATGAATCATGAATTAAATCATGAATCATGAATCGAATCATGAATCATGAATTGAATCATGAATCGAATAATGAATCATGAATTGAATCATGAATCATGAATTGTATTACGAATCATGAATCAAATCATGAATCATGAATTGAATCATGAATCGAATCATGAATCATGAATCATGAATTGAATCATGAATCATGAATCGAATCATGAATCTTAAATCATGAATTGAATAATGAATCATGAATCATGAATTGAATCATGAATCATGAATCGAATCATCAATCATGAATCATGAATCATGAATCATGAATCGATTCATGAATCATGAATTGAATCATGAATCATGAATCATGAATTGAATCATGAATCATGAATCATGAATCGAATGATGAATCATGAATCAAGAATCATGAATCGAATCATGAATCATGAATTGAATCATGAATCATGAATCATGAATCATGAATTGAATCATGAATCATGAATCATGAATTTAATTATGAATCATAAATCATGAATCATGAATCATGAATCATGAATTTAATTATGAATCATAAATCATGAATCATGAATCATGAATTGAATTCATCAATCATGAATCATGAATTGAATCATGAATTGAATCATGAATCATGAATTGATTCATGAATCATGAATTGAATCATGAATCATGAATCATGAATCATGAATCATAAATTGAATCATGAATTATGAATTAAATCATAAATTGAATCATGAATCATGAATCATGAATTGAATCATGAATCATGAATCATGAATTGAATCATGAATTAAATCATGAATCATGAATCATAAATTGAATCATGAATTGAATCATGAATCATGAATCATGAATTGAATAATGAATCATGAATCATGAATTGAATCATGAATCATGATTCATGAATCATGAATTGAATCATGAATCATGAATTGAATCATGAATCATGAATTGAATCATGCATCATGAATTGAATCATGAATTGAATCATAAATCATGAATCATGAATCATGAATTGAATTCATCAATCATGAATCATGATTCATGAATCATGAATTGAATCATGAATCATGAATTGAATCATGAATAATGAATTGAATCATGAATCATGAATTGAATCATGAATCATGAATCATGAATCATAAATTGAATCATGAATTATGAATTAAATCATAAATTGAATCATGAATCATGAATCATGAATTGAATCATGAATCATGAATCATGAATTGAATCATGAATCATGAATTAAATCATAAATTGAATCATGAATCATGAATCATGAATTAAATCATGAATCATGAATCGAATCATGAATCATGAATTGAATCATGAATCGAATCATGAATCATGAATTGAATCATGAATCATGAATTGTATTATGAATCATGAATCAAATCATGAATCATGAATTGAATCATGAATCGAATCATGAATCATGAATCATGAATTGAATCATGAATCATGAATCGAATCATGAATCTTAAATCATGAATTGAATAATGAATCATGAATCATGAATTGAATCATGAATCATGAATCGAATCATCAATCATGAATCATGAATCATGAATCATGAATCGATTCATGAATCATGAATTGAATCATGAATCATGAATCATGAATCATGAATTGAATCATGAATCATGAATCATGAATCGAATGATGAATCATGAATCAAGAATCATGAATCGAATCATGAATCATGAATTGAATCATGAATCATGAATCATGAATCATGAATTGAATCATGAATCATGAATCATGAATTTAATTATGAATCATAAATCATGAATCATGAATCATGAATCATGAATTTAATTATGAATCATAAATCATGAATCATGAATCATGAATTGAATTCATCAATCATGAATCATGAATTGAATCATTAATTGAATCATGAATCATGAATTGAATCATGAATCATGAATTGAATCATGAATCATGAATCATGAATCATGAATCATAAATTGAATCATGAATTATGAATTAAATCATAAATTGAATCATGAATCATGAATCATGAATTGAATCATGAATCATGAATCATGAATTGAATCATGAATCATGAATCATGAATCATGAATTGAATCATGAATCATGAATTGAATCAGGATTCGAATCAAGAATTGAATCATGAATCATGAATTGAATCATGAATCATGAATTATGAATCATGAATTGAATCATGAATCATGAATTGAATCATGAATCATGAATCATGAATCATGAATCATGAATTGAATCATGAATCATGAATCATGAATCGAATCATAAATCATGAATTAAATCATGAATCATGAATTGAATCATGAATCATAAATTATGAATTGAATCATGAATCATGAATCATGAATTGAATCATGAATCATGAATCATGAAATGAAACATGAATCATGAATCATGAATTGAATCATGAATCATGAATTGAATCATGAATCATGAATCATGAATTGAATCATGAATCATGAATCATGAATTGAATCATGAATCATGAATCGAATCATGAATCATGAATCATGAATCATGAATCATGAATTGAATCATGAATCATGAATTGAATCAGGATTCGAATCAAGAATTGAATCATGAATCATGAATTGAATCATGAATCATGAATTATGAATCATGAATTGAATCATGAATCATGAATTGAATCATGAATCATGAATTGAATCATGAATCATGAATTATGAATCATGAATTGAATCATGAACCATGAATTGAATCATGAATCATGAATCATGAATCATGAATCATGAATTGAATCATGAATCATGAATCATGAATCGAATCATAATTCATGTATTAAATCATGAATCATGAATTGAATCATGAATCATGAATTGAATAATGAATCATGAATCATGATTTGAATCATGAATTGAATCATGAATCATGAATTGAATCATGAATTAAATCATGAATCATGAATCATAAATTGAATCATGAATTGAATCATGAATCATGAATCATGAATTGAATCATGAATCATGATTCATGAATCATGAATTGAATCATGAATCATGAATCATGAATTGAATCATGAATCATGAATTGAATCATGCATCATGAATTGAATCATGAATTGAATCATAAATCATGAATCATGAATCATGAATTGAATTCATCAATCATGAATCATGAATTGAATCATGAATTGAATCATGAATCATGAATTGAATCATGAATCATGAATTGAATCATGAATCATGAATCATGAATCATAAATTGAATCATGAATTATGAATTAAATCATAAATTGAATCATGAATCATGAATTGAATCATGAATCATGAATCATGAATTGAATCATGAATCATGAATTAAATCATAAATTGAATCATGAATCATGAATCATGAATTGAATCATGAATCATGAATCATGAATTGAATCATGAATCATGAATCGAATCATGAATCATGAATTGAATCATGAATCGAATCATGAATCATGAATTGAATCATGAATCATGAATTGTATTATGAATCATGAATCAAATCATGAATCATGAATTGAATCATGAATCGAATCATGAATTGAATCATGAATCGAATCATGAATCATGAATTGAATCATGAATCATGAATCGAATCATGAATCTTAAATCATGAATTGAATAATGAATCATGAATCATGAATTGAATCATGAATCATGAATCGAATCATCAATCATGAATCATGAATCAAGAATCATGAATCGATTCATGAATCATGAATTGAATCATGAATCATGAATCATGAATCATGAATTGAATCATGAATCATGAATCATGAATCGAATGATGAATCATGAATCAAGAATCATGAATCGAATCATGAATCATGAATTGAATCATGAATCATGAATCATGAATTGAATCATGAATCATGAATCATGAATCGAATCATGAATCATGATTCATGATTCATGAATCATGAATTGAATCATGAATCATGAATCATGAATTTAATTATGAATCATAAATCATGAATCATGAATTGAATCATGAATCATGAAATGAATCATGAATCATGAATCATGAATCAAATCATGAATCATGAATCATGAATCATGAATTAAATCATGAATCAAGAATTGAATCATGAATAATGAATCATGAATCATGAATCATTAATTGAATCATGAATCATGAATTGAATCATAAATCATGAATTGAATCATGAATCATGAATCATGAATTATGAATTGAATCATGAATCATGAATTGAATCATGAATCATGAATCATGAATCATGAAGTGAATCATGAATCATGAATCATGAATCGAATCATGAATTATGAATCAAAAATCATGAATCGAATCATGAATCATTAATTGAATCATGAATCATAAATCATGAATTAAATCATGAATCATGAATCATGAATAATAAATCGAATCATGAATCATGAATCATGAATCATGAATCATGAATTGAATCATGAATCATGAATCATGAATTGAATCATAAATTATGAATGATAAATCAAATCATGAATCATAAATTATGAATCATGAAATGAATCATGAATCAGGAATTGAATCATGAATCATGAATCATGAATCATGAATTATGAATTGAATCATGAATCATGAATCATGAATCGAATAATGAATCATGAATTGAATCATGAATCATGAATCATGAATTGAATCATGAATCATGAATAATAAATTGAATCATGAATTAAATCATGAATCATGAATTGAATCATGAATTAAATCATGAATCATGAATAATAAATTGAATCATGAATCATGAATTAAATCATAAATTGAATCATGAATCATGAATCATGAATTGAATCATGAATCATGAATCATGAATTGAATCATGAATCATGAAATAAATCATAAATTGAATCATGAATCATGATTCATGAATTGAATCATTAATCATGAATCATGAATTAAATCATGAATCATGAATCGAATCATGAATCATGAATTGAATCATGAATCAAATCATGAATCATGAATTGAATCATGAATCATGAATCGAATCATGAATCATGAATCGAATCATGAATCTTGAATCATGAATTGAATCATGAATCATGAATCATGAATTGAATCATGAATAATGAATCATGAATCGAATCATGAATCATGAATCAAGAATCATGAATTGAATCATGAATCATGAATTGAATCATGAATCATGAATTGAATCATGAATCATAAATCATGAATCATGAATCTAATCATGAATTATGAATCATGAATCATGAATCATGAATTGAATCATGAATTGAATCATGAATCATGAAATGAATCATGAATCATGAATCATAAATCATGAATCATAAATTGAATCATGAATCATGAATTAAATCATAAATTGAATCATGAATCATGAATCATGAATTGAATCATGAATCATGAATCATGAATTGAATCATGAATAATGAATCATGAATCGAATCATGAATCATGAATCAAGAATCATGAATTGAATCATGAATCATGAATTGAATCATGAATCATGAATTGAATCATGAATCATAAATCATGAATCATGAATCTAATCATGAATTATGAATCATGAATCATGAATCATGAATTGAATCATGAATTGAATCATGAATTGAATCATGAATCATGAATTGAATCATGAATCATGAATCATAAATCATGAATCATAAATTGAATCATGAATCATGAATTAAATCATAAATTGAATCATGAATCATGAATCATGAATTGAATCATGAATCATGAATCATGAATTGAATCATGAATCGAATCATGAATCATGAATTAAATCATGAATCATGAATCGAATCATGTATCATGAATTGAATCAAGAATCATGAATCATTAATCGAATCATGAATCATGAATCAAGAATCATGAATTGAATCATGAATCATGAATTGAATCATGAATCATGAATTGAATCATGATTCATGAATCGAATCATGAATCATGAATCATGAATCATGAATTGAATAATGAATCATGAATCATGAATTGAATCAGGATTCGAATCATGAATTGAATCATGAATCATGAATTGAATCATGAATCATGAATTAGGATTCATGAATTGAATCATGAATCATGAATTGAATCATGAATCATGAATCATGAATCATGAATCATGAATCATGAATTGAATCATGAATCATGAATCGAATCATGAATCATGAATCATGAGTCATGAATCATGAATTGAATCATGAATCATGAATCATGAATTGAATCATAAATTATGAATGATAAATCAAATCATGAATCATGAATTTAATCATGAATCATAAATTATGAATCATGAAATGAATCATAAATCAGGAATTGAATCATGAATCATGAATCATGAATCATGAATTATGAATTGAATCATGAATCATGAATCATGAATCGAATCATGAATCATGAATTGAATCATGAATCATGAATAATAAATTGAATCCTGAATTGAATCATGAATCATGAATTGAATCATGAATTAAATCATGAATCATGAATAATAAATTGAATCATGAATCATGAATTAAATCATAAATTGAATCATGAATCATGAATCATGAATTGAATCATGAATCATGAATCATGAATTGAATCATGAATCATGAATTAAATCATAAATTGAATCATGAATCATGAATCATGAATTGAATCATGAATCATGAATCATGAATTGAATCATGAATCATGAATCGAATCATGAATCATGAATTGAATCATGAATCGAATCATGAATCATGAATTGAATCATGAATCATGAATCGAATCATGAATCATGAATCGAATCATGAATCTTGAATCATGAATTGAATCATGAATCATGAATCATGAATCGAATCATGAATCATGAATTGAATCATGAATCGAATCATGAATCATGAATTGAATCATGAATCATGAATCGAATCATGAATCATGAATTGAATCATGAATCATGAATCATTAATCGAATCATGAATCATGAATCAAGAATCATGAATTGAATCATGAATCATGAATTGAATCATGAATCATGAATCATGAATTGAATCATGAATCATGAATCGAATCATGAATCATGAATCATGAATCATGAATTGAATAATGAATCATGAATCAGGATTCGAATCATGAATTGAATCATGAATCATGAATTGAATCATGAATCATGAATTAGGATTCATGAATTGAATCATGAATCATGAATTGAATCATGAATCATGAATCATGAATCATGAATTGAATCCTGAATCATGAATCATGAATCGAATCATGAATCATGAATCATGAATCGAATCATGAATTATGAATCAAAAATCATGAATCGATTCATGAATCATTAATTGAATCATGAATCATAAATCATGAATTAAATCATGAATCATGAATCATGAATAATAAATCGAATCATGAATCATGAATCATGAATTGAATCATAAATTATGAATGATAAATCGAATCATGAATCATAAATTATGAATCATGAAATGAATCATGAATCAGGAATTGAATCATGAATCATGAATCATGAATCATGAATTATGAATTGAATCATGAATCATGAATCATGAATCATGAATCGAATAATGAATCATGAATTGAATCATGAATCATGAATCATGAATTGAATCATGAATCATGAATCATGAATTGAATCCTGAATTGAATCATGAATCATGAATTGAATCATGAATTAAATCATGAATCATGAATAATAAATTAAATCATGAATCATGAATTAAATCATAAATTGAATCATGAATCATGAATTGAATCATGAATCATGAATCATGAATTGAATCATGAATCATGAATTAAATCATAAATTGAATCATGAATCATGATTCATGAATTGAATCATTAATCATGAATCATGAATTGAATCATGAATCATGAATCGAATCATGAATCATGAATTGAATCATGAATCAAATCATGAATCATGAATTGAATCATGAATCATGAATCGAATCATGAATCATGAATCGAATCATGAATCTTGAATCATGAATTGAATCATGAATCATGAATCATGAATTGAATCATGAATAATGAATCATGAATCGAATCATGAATAATGAATCGAATCATGAATCTTGAATCATGAATTGAATCATGAATCATGAATCATGAATTGAATCATGAATAATGAATCATGAATCGAATCATGAATCAAGAATCATGAATTGAATCATGAATCATGAATTGAATCATGAATCATGAATTGAATAATGAATCATAAATCATGAATCATGAATCTAATCATGAATTATGAATCATGAATCATGAATCATGAATTGAATCATGAATTGAATCATGAATCATGAATTGAATCATGAATCATGAATCATAAATCATGAATCATAAATTGAATCATGAATCATGAATTAAATCATAAATTGAATCATGAATCATGAATCATGAATTGAATCATGAATCATGAATCATGAATTGAATCATGAATAATGAATCATGAATCGAATCATGAATCATGAATCAAGAATCATGAATTGAATCATGAATCATGAATTGAATCATGAATCATGAATTGAATCATGAATCATAAATCATGAATCATGAATCTAATCATGAATTATGAATCATGAATCATGAATCATGAATTGAATCATGAATTGAATCATGAATCATGAATTGAATCATGAATCATGAATCATAAATCATGAATCATAAATTGAATCATGAATCATGAATTAAATCATAAATTGAATCATGAATCATGAATCATGAATTGAATCATGAATCATGAATCATGAATTGAATCATGAATCGAATCATGAATCATGAATTGAATCATGAATCATGATTCGAATCATGAATCATGAATTGAATCAAGAATCATGAATCATTAATCGAATCATGAATCATGAATCAAGAATCATGAATTGAATCATGAATCATGAATTGAATCATGAATCATGAATTGAATCATGAATCATGAATTGAATAATGAATCATGAATCATGAATTGAATCAGGATTCGAATCATGAATTGAATCATGAATCATGAATTGAATCATGAATCATGAATTAGGATTCATGAATTGAATCATGAATCATGAATTGAATCATGAATCATGAATCATGAATCATGAATCATGAATTGAATCATGAATCATGAATCATGAATCGAATCATGAATCATGAATCATGAGTCATGAATCATGAATTGAATCATGAATCATGAATCATGAATTGAATCATAAATTATGAATGATAAATCAAATCATGAATCATGAATTTAATCATGAATCATAAATTATGAATCATGAAATGAATCATAAATCAGGAATTGAATCATGAATCATGAATCATGAATCATGAATCATGAATTATGAATTGAATCATGAATCATGAATCATGAATCGAATCATGAATCATGAATTGAATCATGAATCATGAATCATGAATTGAATCATGAATCATGAATAATGAATTGAATCCTGAATTGAATCATGAATCATGAATTGAATCATGAATTAAATCATGAATCATGAATAATAAATTGAATCATGAATCATGAATTAAATCATAAATTGAATCATGAATCATGAATCATGAATTGAATCATGAATCATGAATCATGAATTGAATCATGAATTAAATCATAAATTGAATCATGAATCATGAATCATGAATTGAATCATGAATCATGAATCATGAATTGAATCATGAATCATGAATCGAATCATGAATCATGAATTGAATCATGAATCGAATCATGAATCATGAATTGAATCATGAATCATGAATCGAATCATGAATCATGAATCGAATCATGAATCTTGAATCATGAATTGAATCATGAATCGAATCATGAATCATGAATTGAATCATGAATCATGAATCGAATCATGAATCATGAATTGAATCATGAATCATGAATCATTAATCGAATCATGAATCATGAATCAAGAATCATGAATTGAATCATGAATCATGAATTGAATCATGAATCATGAATCATGAATTGAATCATGAATCATGAATCGAATCATGAATCATGAATCATGAATCATGAATTGAATAATGAATCATGAATCATGAATTGAATCAGGATTCAAATCATGAATTGAATCATGAATCATGAATTGAATCATGAATCATGAATTAGGATTCATGAATTGAATCATGAATCATGAATTGAATCATGAATCATGAATCATGAATCATGAATCATGAATCATGAATTGAATCATGAATCATGAATCATGAATTGAATCATGAATCATGAATTAAATCATAAATTGAATCATGAATCATGATTCATGAATTGAATCATTAATCATGAATCATGAATTGAATCATGAATCATGAATCGAATCATGAATCATGAATTGAATCATGAATCAAATCATGAATCATGAATTGAATCATGAATCATGAATCGAATCATGAATCATGAATCGAATCATGAATCTTGAATCATGAATTGAATCATGAATCATGAATCATGAATTGAATCATGAATAATGAATCATGAATCGAATCATGAATAATGAATCGAATCATGAATCTTGAATCATGAATTGAATCATGAATCATGAATCATGAATTGAATCATGAATAATGAATCATGAATCGAATCATGAATCATGAATCAAGAATCATGAATTGAATCATGAATCATGAATTGAATCATGAATTGAATCATGAATCATAAATCATGAATCATGAATCTAATCATGAATTATGAATCATGAATCATGAATCATGAATTGAATCATGAATTGAATCATGAATCATGAATTGAATCATGAATCATGAATCATAAATCATGAATCATAAATTGAATCATGAATCATGAATTAAATCATAAATTGAATCATGAATCATGAATCATGAATTGAATCATGAATCATGAATCATGAATTGAATCATGAATAATGAATCATGAATCGAATCATGAATCATGAATCAAGAATCATGAATTGAATCATGAATCATGAATTGAATCATGAATCATGAATTGAATCATGAATCATAAATCATGAATCATGAATCTAATCATGAATTATGAATCATGAATCATGAATCATGAATTGAATCATGAATTGAATCATGAATCATGAATTGAATCATGAATCATGAATCATAAATCATGAATCATAAATTGAATCATGAATCATGAATTAAATCATAAATTGAATCATGAATCATGAATCATGAATTGAATCATGAATCATGAATCATGAATTGAATCATGAATCGAATCATGAATCATGAATTGAATCATGAATCATGATTCGAATCATGAATCATGAATTGAATCAAGAATCATGAATCATTAATCGAATCATGAATCATGAATCAAGAATCATGAATTGAATCATGAATCATGAATTGAATCATGAATCATGAATTGAATCATGAATCATGAATTGAATAATGAATCATGAATCATGAATTGAATCAGGATTCGAATCATGAATTGAATCATGAATCATGAATTGAATCATGAATCATGAATTAGGATTCATGAATTGAATCATGAATCATTAATTGAATCATGAATCATGAATCATGAATCATGAATTGAATCATGAATCATGAATCATGAATCGAATCATGAATCATGAATCATGAGTCATGAATCATGAATTGAATCATGAATCATGAATCATGAATTGAATCATAAATTATGAATGATAAATCAAATCATGAATCATGAATTTAATCATGAATCATAAATTATGAATCATGAAATGAATCATAAATCAGGAATTGAATCATGAATCATGAATCATGAATCATGAATCATGAATTATGAATTGAATCATGAATCATGAATCATGAATCGAATCATGAATCATGAATTGAATCATGAATCATGAATCATGAATTGAATCATGAATCATGAATAATGAATTGAATCCTGAATTGAATCATGAATCATGAATTGAATCATGAATTAAATCATGAATCATGAATAATAAATTGAATCATGAATCATGAATTAAATCATAAATTGAATCATGAATCATGAATCATGAATTGAATCATGAATCATGAATCATGAATTGAATCATGAATCATGAATTAAATCATAAATTGAATCATGAATCATGAATCATGAATTGAATCATGAATCATGAATCATGAATTGAATCATGAATCATGAATCGAATCATGAATCATGAATTGAATCATGAATCGAATCATGAATCATGAATTGAATCATGAATCATGAATCGAATCATGAATCATGAATCGAATCATGAATCTTGAATCATGAATTGAATCATGAATCGAATCATGAATCATGAATTGAATCATGAATCATGAATCGAATCATGAATCATGAATTGAATCATGAATCATGAATCATTAATCGAATCATGAATCATGAATCAAGAATCATGAATTGAATCATGAATCATGAATTGAATCATGAATCATGAATCATGAATTGAATCATGAATCATGAATCGAATCATGAATCATGAATCATGAATCATGAATTGAATAATGAATCATGAATCATGAATTGAATCAGGATTCAAATCATGAATTGAATCATGAATCATGAATTGAATCATGAATCATGAATTAGGATTCATGAATTGAATCATGAATCATGAATTGAATCATGAATCATGAATCATGAATCATGAATCATGAATCATGAATTGAATCATGAATCATGAATCATGAATCGAATCATGAATCATGAATCATGAGTCATGAATCATGAATTGAATCATGAATCATGAATCATGAATTGAATCATAAATTATGAATGATAAATCAAATCATGAATCATGAATTTAATCATGAATCATAAATTATGAATCATGAAATGAATCATAAATCAGGAATTGAATCATGAATCATGAATCATGAATTGAATCATGAATCATGAATCATGAATTGAATCCTGAATTGAATCATGAATCATGAATTGAATCATGAATTAAATCATGAATCATGAATAATAAATTGAATCATGAATCATGAATTAAATCATAAATTGAATCATGAATCATGAATCATGAATTGAATCATGAATCATGAATCATGAATTGAATCATGAATCATGAATTAAATCATAAATTGAATCATGAATCATGAATCATGAATTGAATCATGAATCATGAATCATGAATTGAATCATGAATCATGAATCATGAATTGAATCATGAATCGAATCATGAATCATGAATTGAATCATGAATCATGAATCGAATTATGAATCATGAATCGAATCATGAATCTTGAATCATGAATTGAATCATGAATCATGAATCATGAATTGAATCATGAATAATGAATCATGAATCGAATCATGAATCATGAATCAAGAATCATGAATTGAATCATGAATCATGAATTGAATCATGAATCATGAATTGAATCATGAATCGAATCATGAATCATGAATTGAATCATGAATCATGAATCGAATCATGAATCGAATCATGAATCTTGAATCATGAATTGAATCATGAATCATGAATCATGAATTGAATCATGAATAATGAATCATGAATCGAATCATGAATCATGAATCATGAATCATGAATTGAATCATGAATAATGAATCATGAATCGAATCATGAATCATGAATCATGAATCATGAATCATGAATCATAAATTGAATCATGAATCATGAATTAAATCATAAATTGAATCATGAATCATGAATCATGAATTGAATCATGAATCATGAATTGAATCATGAATTAAATCATAAATTGAATCATGAATCATGAATCATGAATTGAATCATGAATCATGAATCATGAATTGAATCATGAATCATGAATCGAATCATGAATCATGAATTGAATCATGAATCGAATCATGCATCATGAATTGAATCATGAATCATGAATCAAATCATGAATCATGAATTGAATCATGAATCATGAATCATTAATCGAATCATGAATCATGAATCAAGAATCATGAATTGAATCATGAATCATGAATTGAATCATGAATCATGAATCATGAATTGAATCATGAATCATGAATCGAATCATGAATCATGAATCATGAATCAAGAATCATGAATTGAATCATGAATCATGAATTGAATCATGAATCATGAATCATGAATTGAATCAGGATTCAAATCATGAATTGAATCATGAATCATGAATTGAATCATGAATCATGAATTAGGATTCATGAATTGAATCATGAATCATGAATTGAATCATGAATCATGAATCATGAATCATGAATCATGAATTGAATCATGAATCATGAATCATGAATCGAATCATGAATCATGAATTAAATCATGAATCATGAATTGAATCATGAATCATGAATTGAATCATGAATTGAATCATGAATTGAATCATGAATCATGAATCATAAATTGAATCATGAATCATGAATCATAAATTGAAATGTGAATCATGAATCAAATCATGAATCATGAATTGAATCATGAATCGAATCATGAATCATGAATCATGAATTGAATCATGAATCATGAGTCGAATCATGAATCTTGAATCATGAATTGAATAATGAATCATGAATCATGAATCATGAATTGAATCATGAATCAAGAATCATGAATCGAATCATGAATCATGAGTCAAGAATCATGAATCGAATCATCAATCATCAATCATGAATTATGAATTGAATCATGAATCATGAATCATGAATTGAATCATGAATCATGAATCATGAATCATGAATCATGAATTGAATCATGAATCATGAATCATGAATCGAATCATGAATCATGAATCAAGAATCATGAATCGAATCATGAATCATGAATTGAATCATGAATCATGAATCATGAATTGAATCATGAATCATGAATCGAATCATGAAACATGAATCATGAATTTAATTATGAATCATAAATCATGAATCATGAATCATGAATTGAATCATGAATCATGAATTGAATCATGAATCATGAATCATGAATCATGAATCAAATCATGAATCATGAATCATGAATTGAATCATGAATCATGAATTGAATCATGAATCATGAATCAAGAATCATGAATCATGAATCAAGAATCATGAATTGAATCATAAATCATGAATTGAATCATGAATCATGAATCATGAATTGAATCATGAATCATGAATCATGAATTATGAATTGAATCATGAATCATGAATCATGAATTGAATCATGAATCATGAATCATAAATCATGAATCATGAATCATGAAGTGAATCATGAATCATGAATCATGAATCGAATCATGAATCAAAAATCATGAATCGAAATATGAATCATTAATTGAATCATGAATCATAAATCATGAATTAAATCATGAATCATGAATCATGAATAATAAATCGAATCATGAATCATGAATCATGAATCATGAATCATGAATTGAATCATGAATCATGAATCATGAATTGAATCATAAATCATGAATGATAAATCAAATCATGAATCATAAATTGAATCATGAATCATAAATCTTAAATCATGAATCATGAATTGAATCATGAATCATAAATTATGAATCATGAATTGAATCATGAATCAGGAATTGAATCATGAATCATGAATCATGAATCATGAATCATGAATCATGAATCATGAATTATGAATTGAATCATGAATCATGAATCATGAATCGAATCATGAATCATGAATTGAATCATGAATCATGAATCATGAATTGAATCATGAATCATGAATCATGAATTGAATCCTGAATTGAATCATGAATCATGAATTGAATCATGAATTAAATCATGAATCATGAATAATAAATTGAATCATGAATCATGAATCATGAAATGAATCATGAATTGAATCATGAATCATGAATCATGAATCGAATCATGAATCATGAATCATGAATCATGAATCATGAATTGAATCATGAATCATGAATTGAATCATGAATCATGAATCATGAATTGAATCATGAATCATGAATCATGAATCATGAATCATGAATTGAATCATGAATCATGAATTGAATCATGAATCATGAATCGAATCATGAATCATGAATCATGAATCATGAATTGAATCATGAATCATGAATTGAATCATGAATCATGAATTGAATCATGAATCATGAATCATGAATTATGAATTGAATCATGAATCATGAATCATGAATCAAGAATCATGAATTGAATCATGAATCATGAATTGAATCATGAATCATGAATCATGAATCATGAACTGAATCATGAATCATGAACTGAATCATGAATCATGAATCATGAATCATGAATCATGAATCATGAAGTGAATCATGAATCATGAATCATGAATCGAATCATGAATCATGAATCGAATCATGAATCATGAATCAAAAATAATGAATCGAATCATGAATCATGAATTGAAAAATGAATCATGAATTAAATCATGAATCATGAATCATGAATAATAAATCGAATCATGAATCATGAATCATGAATCATGAATTGAATCATGAATCATGAATCATGAATTGGATCATAAATCATGAATGATAAATCAAATCATGAATCATGAATCTTGAATCATGAATCATGAATTGAATCATGAATCATAAATTATGAATCATGAATTGAATCATGAATCAGGAATTGAATCATGAATCATGAATCATGAATCATTAATTATGAATTATAAATTGAATCATGAATCATGAATCATGAATCGAATAATTAATCATGAATTGAATCATGAATCATGAATCATGAATTGAATCATGAATCATGAATTGAATCCTGAATTAATTCATGAATCATGAATTGAATCATGAATTAAATCATGAATCATGAATAATAAATTAAATCATGAATCATGAATCATGAATTGAATCATAAATTGAATCATGAATCATAAATCATGAATTGAATCATGAATCATGAATCATGAATTGAATCATGAATCATGAAATGAAACATGAATCATGAATCATGAATTGAATCATAAATCATGAATTGAATCATGAATCATGAATCATGAATCGAATCATGAATCATGAAACATGAATTGAATCATGAATCATGAATTGAATCATGAATCATGAATTATGAATCATGAATTGAATCATGAATCATGAATCATGAATTGAATCATGAATCATGAATCGAATCATAAATAATGAATTATGAATCATGAATTGAATCATGAATCATGAATCGAATCATGAATCATGAATTGAATCATGAATCGAAACATGAATCATGAATCATGATTCAATTCATGATTCATGATTCATGATTCAATTCATGATTCATGATTCGAGATTCATGATTCATGATTCGATTCATGATTCATGATTCATGATTCAATTCATGATTCATGATTCATGTTTCGATTCAAGATTCAATTCATGATTCATGATTCGATTCATGATTCATGATTTAATTCATGATTCATAATTCATGATTTATGATTCGATTCATAATTCATGATTCAATTCATGATTCATGATTCATGTTTCGATTCATGATTCAATTCATGATTCATGATTCGATTCATGATTCATGATTCAATTCATGATTCATAATTCATGATTTATGATTCGATTCATGATTCAATTCATGATTCATGATTCATGATTCAATTCATGATTCATAATTCATGATTCATGATTCAATTCATGATTCATGATTTAATTCATGTTTCATGATTCATGATTCGATTCATGATTCATGATTGAATTCATGATTCATGATTCATGTTTCATTTCATGATTCATGATTCAATTCATGATTCATGATTCATGATTCAATTCATGATTTATGATTCATGATTCAATTCATGATTCAATTCATGATTCATGATTCATGATTCAATTTATTATTCATGATTCATGATTTAATTCATGATTCAATTCATGATTCATGATTCAATTCAGGATTCAATTCATGATTCATGATTCATGATTCAGTTCATGATTCATGATTCATGATTCAATTCATGATTCATTATTTGATTCATGATTCATTATTCGATTCATGATTCATGATTCATTTCATGATTCAGGATTCAAGATTCATGATTCATGATTCAATTTATGATTCATGATTTGATTTATCATTCATGATTTATGATTCAATTCATGATTCATGATTCATGATTCGATTCATGATTCATGATTCATGATTCGATTTATTATTCATGATTCATGATTCATGATTTAATTCATGATTTATGATTCATGATTCATGATTCATGATTTATGATTCATGATTCATGATTCAATTCATGATTTATGATTGAATTCATGATTCTTGATTCATGATTCATGATTCATGATTCATTATTCATGAGTCAATTCATGATTCATGATTCAATTCATGATTCATGATTCATGATTCATGATTTGATTCATGATTCATGATTCATGATTCATGATTCAATTCATGATTCATGATTCAATTCATGATTCATGATTCATGATTGATGATTCATAATAAATTCATGATTCATGATTCATGATTCGATTCATGATTCATGATTCATGATTCAATTCATGATTCATGATTCATGATTCAATTCATGATTCATGATTCGATTCATGATTCTTGATTCATGATTCATGATTCGATTCATGATTCATGATTCATGATTCAATTCATGATTCATGCTTCATGTTTCGATTCAAGATTCAATTCATGATTCATGATTCGATTCATGATTCATGATTTAATTCATGATTCATAATTCATGATTTATGATTCGATTCATGATTCATGATTCAATTCATAATTCATGATTCATGTTTCGATTCATGATTCATAATTCATGATTCATGATTCAATTCATGATTCATGATTCAATTCATGTTTCATGATTCATGATTCGATTCATGATTCATGTTTCATTTCAATTTATTATTCATGATTCATGATTTAATTCATGATTCAATTCATGATTCATGATTCAATTCAGGATTCAATTCATGATTCATGATTCATGATTCAATTCATGATTCATGATTCAATTCATGATTCATTATTCGATTCATGATTCATTATTCGATTCATGATTCATGATTCATGATTCAATCCATAATTCATAATTAATGATTCATGATTCATGATTCAATTCATGATTCATGATTCAATTCATGATTCATTATTTGATTCATGATTCATTATTCGATTCATGATTCATGATTCATTTCATGATTCAGGATTCAAGATTCATGATTCATGATTCAATTTATGATTCATGATTTGATTTATCATTCATGATTTATGATTCAATTCATGATTCATGATTCATGATTCAATTCATGATTCATGATTCATGATTCATGATTCATGATTCGATTTATTATTCATGATTCATGATTCATGATTTAATTCATGATTCATGATTCAATTCATGATTCATGATTCGATTCATTATTTTTGATTCATGATTCATGATTCGATTCATGATTCATGATTCATGATTCACTTCATGATTCATGATTCATGATTCATGATTCATGATTCAATTCATAATTCATGATTCATGATTCATGATTCACTTCATGATTCATGATTCATGATTCATGATTCATGATTCAATTCATAATTCATGATTCATGATTCATGATTCACTTCATGATTCATGATTCATGATTCATGATTCATGATTCAATTCATAATTCATGATTCATGATTCATGATTCAATTCATGATTCATGATTCAATTCATGATTCTTGATTCATGATTCATGATTCATGATTCAATTCATAATTCATGATTCATGATTCATGATTCAATTCATGATTCATGATTCATGATTCAATTCATGATTCATGATTCAATTCATGATTCATGATTCATGATTCATGATTCATGATTCGATTCATGATTCATGATTCAATTCATGATTCATGATTCAATTCATGATTCATGATTCATGATTCATGATTCGATTCATGATTCATGATTCATGATTCAATTCATGATTCATGATTCAATTCATGATTCATGATTCATGATTCATGATTCAAGATTCATGATTCAATTCATGATTTATTTCATGATTCATGATTCATGATTCAATTTATTATTCATGATTTATTTCATGATTCATGATTCATGATTCAATTTATTATTCATGATTCATGATTTAATTCATGATTCAATTCATGATTCATGATTCAATTCAGGAATCAATTCATGATTCATGATTCATGATTCAATTCATGATTTATGATTCATGATTCAATTCATGATTCATGATTCGATTCATGATTCATGATTCATGATTCATGATTCAATTCATAATTCATGATTCATGATTTATGATTCAATTCCTGATTCATGATTCAATTCATGATTCATAATTTATGATTCATGATTCATATCATGATTCATGATTCAAGATTCATGATTCATGATTCAATTTATGATTCATGATTTGATTTATCATTCATGATTTATGATTCAATTCATGATTCATGATTCATGATTCATGATTCGATTTATTATTCATGATTCATGATTCATGATTTAATTCATGATTTATGATTCATGATTCAATTAATGATTCATGATTCGATTCATGATTTTTGATTCATGATTCATGATTTGATTCATGAATTATGATTCATGATTCACTTCATGATTTATGATTCATGATTTATGATTCATGATTCATGATTCATGATTCAATTCATAATTCATGATTCATGATTCATGATTCAATTCATGATTCATGATTCATGATTCAATTCATGATTTATGATTCAATTCATGATTCATGATTCATGATTCATTATTCATGATTCAATTCATGATTCATGATTCAATTCATGATTCATGATTCAATTCATGATTCATGATTCATGATTCATGATTCATGATTTGATTCATTAATCATGATTCAATTTCATGATTCATGATTCAATTCATGATTCATGATTCTTGATTCATGATTTATGATTCATAATTAAATTCATGATTCATGATTCATGATTCGATTCATGATTCATGATTCATGATTCAATTCATGATTCATGATTCATGATTCAATTCATGATTCATGATTCGATTCATGATTCTTGATTCATGATTCGATTCATGATTCATGATTCATGATTCAATTCATGATTCATGATTCATGATTCATGATCAATTCTGATTCATGATTCAATTCATAATTCATGATTGATGATTTATGATTCATAATTAAATTCATGATTCATGATTCATGATTCAATTCATGATTCTTGATTCATGATTCATCATTCGATTCATGATTCATGATTCATGATTCAATTCATGATTCATGATTCATGATTCATGATTCAATTCATGATTCATGATTCGATTCATGATTCATGATTGATGATTGATGATTCGATTCATGATTCATGATTCATGATTCAATTCATGATTCATGATTCATGATTCAATTCATGATTTAAGATTCATGATTCGATTCATGATTCATGATTCAATTCATGATTCGTGATTCATGATTCGATTCATGATTCGATTCATGATTCATGATTCATGATTCGATTCATGATTCATAATACAATTCATGATTCATGATTCATGATTCAATTCATGATTCATGATTCAATTCATGATTCATGATTCAATTCATCATTCAATTCAGGATTCATGATTCAATTCATGATTCATGATTTAATTCATGATTCATGATTCGATTCATGATTCATGATTCATGATTCAATTCATGATTCATGATTCATTATTCAATTCATGATTCATGATTCATGATTCATGATTCATGATTAGATTCATAATTCATGATTCATGATTCATGATTCAATTCATGATTCATGATTTAATTCATGATTCACGATTCTATTCATGATTCTTGATTCATGATTCATGATTCGATTCATGATTCATGATTCATGATTCAATTCATGATTCAAGATTCATGATTCAATTCATGATTCAAGATTCATGATTCGATTCATGATTCATGATTCGATTCATGATTCATGATTCAATTCATGATTCATGATTCGATTCATGATTCAATTCATGATTCATGATTCGATTCATGATTCATGATTCAATTCATGATTCATGATTCATGATTCAATTTATGATTTAATTCATAATTCATGATTCAATTTATGATTCATGATTCATGATTCATGATTCATGATTCAATTCATGATTCATGATTCAATTCATGATTCATGATTCAATTAATGATTCAATTCATGATTCATGATTGATGAATTCAATTCATGATTCATGATTCATGATTTATGATTCAATTCATGATTCAATTCATGATGCATGATTCAATTCATGATTCATGATTCAATTCATGATTCATGATTCATGATTCATGATTCAATTCATGATTCATGATTCAATTCATGATTCATGAATCATGATTCATGATTCAATTCATGATTCATGATTCATGATTCAATTCATGATTCATGAATCATGATTCATGATTCAATTCATGATTCAATTTATGATTCATGATTCATGATTTAATTCATGATTCAATTCATGATTCATGATTCAATTCATGATTCAATTCATGATTCATGATTCATTATTCAATTCATGATTCATGATTCAATTCATGATTCATGATTTAATTCATGATTCATGATTCGATTCATGATTCATGATTCATGATTCATGATTCATGATTCATGATTCATGATTCAATTCATGATTCATGATTCAATTCATGATTCATTATTCATGATTCATGATTCAATTCATGATTCATGATTCAATTCTTGATTCGAATCCTGATTCAATTCATGATTCATGATTCAATTCATGATTCATGATTCATGATTCATGATTCATGATTCGATTCATGATTCATGATTCATGATTCATGATTCAAATCATGATTCATGATTCAATTCATGATTCATGATTCGTTTCATGATTCTTGATTCATGATTCATGATTCGATTCATGATTCATTAATCATGATTCAATTCATGATTCATGATTCAATTCATAATTCATGATTCATGATTCATGATTCAATTCATGATTCATGATTCATGATTCATGATTCAATTCATGATTCAATTCATGATTCATGATTCATGATTCATGATTCAATTCATGATTCATGATTCAATTCATGATTCTTGATTCATGATTTAATTCATGATTCATTATTCATGATTCAATTTATGATTTAATACATGATTCATGATTCAATTCATGATTCATGATTCATGATTCAATTCATGATTCATGATTCATGATTCAATTTATGATTTAATTCATAATTCATGATTCAATTTATGATTCATGATTCATGATTCATGATTCATGATTCAATTCATGATTCATGATTCAATTCATGATTCATGATTCAATTAATGATTCAATTCATGATTCATGATTGATGAATTCAATTCATGATTCATGATTCATGATTTATGATTCAATTCATGATTCAATTCATGATGCATGATTCAATTCATGATTCATGATTCAATTCATGATTCATGATTCATGATTCATGATTCAATTCATGATTCATGATTCATGATTCATGATTCATGATTCAATTCATGATTCATGATTCAATTCATGATTCATTATTCATGATTCATGATTCAATTCATGATTCATGATTCAATTCTTGATTCGAATCCTGATTCAATTCATGATTCATGATTCAATTCATGATTCATGATTCATGATTCATGATTCATGATTCGATTCATGATTCATGATTCATGATTCATGATTCAATTCATGATTCATGATTCAATTCATGATTCATGATTCGTTTCATGATTCTTGATTCATGATTCATGATTCGATTCATGATTCATTAATCATGATTCAATTCATGATTCATGATTCATTATTCATGATTCAATTCATGATTCATGATTCATGATTCAATTCATAATTCATGATTCATGATTCATGATTCAATTCATGATTTATGATTCATGATTCAATTCATGATTCATGATTCATGATTCATGATTCAATTCATGATTCATGATTCAATTCATGATTCATGATTCGATTCATGATTCATGATTCATGATTCAATTCATGATTCATGATTCAATTCATGATTCTTGATTCATGATTTAATTCATGATTCATTATTCATGATTCAATTCATGATTCATGATTCATGATTCATGATTCGATTCATGATTCATGATTCATGATTCATGATTCATGATTCATGATTCGATTCATGATTCATTAATCATAATTCAATTCATGATTCATGATTCATTATTCATGATTCAATTCATGATTCATGATTCATGATTCAATTCATAATTCATGATTCATGATTCATGATTCAATTCATGATTTATGATTCATGATTCAATTCATAATTCATGATTCATGATTCAATTCATGATTCATGATTCAATTCATGATTCATGATTCATGATTCATGATTCATGATTCATGATTCGATTCATGATTCATGATTCATGATTCAATTCATGATTCATGATTCAATTCATGATTCATGATTCATGATTCAATTCATGATTCATTATTCATGATTCAATTCATGATTCGATTCATGATTCAGGATTCATGATTCAATTCATGATTCATGATTCATGATTCAATTCATGATTCATGATTCATGATTCAATTTATGATTTAATTCATGATTCATGATTCAATTCATGATTCATGATTCATGATTCAATTCATGATTCATGATTCATGATTCAATTTATGATTTAATTCATGATTCATGATTCAATTTATGATTCATGATTCATGATTCATGATTCATGATTCAATTCATGATTCATGATTCAATTCATGATTCAATTCATGATTCATGATTGATGAATTCAATTCATGATTCATGATTCATGATTCATGATTCATGATTCAATTCATGATTCATGATTCAATTCATGATTCAATTCATGATTCATGATTGATGAATTCAATTCATGATTCATGATTCATGATTTATGATTCAATTCATGATTCAATTCATGATGCATGATTCAATTCATGATTCATGATTCAATTCATGATTCATGATTCAATTCATGATTCATGAATCATGATTCATGATTCAATTCATGATTCACGATTCAATTCATGATTCATGATTTATGATTTAATTCATGATTCAATTTATGATTCATGATTCATGATTTAATTCATGATTCATGATTTAATTCATGATTCAATTCATGATTCATGATTCAATTCATGATTCAATTCATGATTCATGATTCATTATTCAATTCATGATTCATGATTCAATTCATGATTCATGATTTAATTCATGATTCATGATTCGATTCATGATTCATGATTCATGATTCAATTCATGATTCATGATTCATGATTCAATATTTCAATTGATGATTCATGATTCAATTCATGATTCATAGTTCATGATTCATGATTCAATTCATGATTCATGATTCAATTCATGATTCATGATTCATGATTCAATTCATGATTCATGATTCAATTTATGATTTAATTCATGATTCATGATTCAATTCATGATTCATGATTCATGATTCAATTCATGATTCATGATTCATGATTCAATTCATAATTCATGATTCATGATTCATGATTCAATTCATGATTTATGATTCATGATTCAATTCATAATTCATGATTCATGATTCAATTCATGATTCATGATTCAATTCATGATTCATGATTCATGATTCATGATTCATGATTCATGATTCGATTCATGATTCATGATTCATGATTCAATTCATGATTCATGATTCAATTCATGATTCATGATTCATGATTCAATTCATGATTCATTATTCATGATTCAATTCATGATTCGATTCATGATTCAGGATTCATGATTCAATTCATGATTCATGATTCATGATTCAATTCATGATTCATGATTCATGATTCAATTTATGATTTAATTCATGATTCATGATTCAATTCATGATTCATGATTCATGATTCAATTCATGATTCATGATTCATGATTCAATTTATGATTTAATTCATGATTCATGATTCAATTTATGATTCATGATTCATGATTCATGATTCATGATTCAATTCATGATTCATGATTCAATTCATGATTCAATTCATGATTCATGATTGATGAATTCAATTCATGATTCATGATTCATGATTCATGATTCATGATTCAATTCATGATTCATGATTCAATTCATGATTCAATTCATGATTCATGATTGATGAATTCAATTCATGATTCATGATTCATGATTTATGATTCAATTCATGATTCAATTCATGATGCATGATTCAATTCATGATTCATGATTCAATTCATGATTCATGATTCAATTCATGATTCATGAATCATGATTCATGATTCAATTCATGATTCACGATTCAATTCATGATTCATGATTTATGATTTAATTCATGATTCAATTTATGATTCATGATTCATGATTTAATTCATGATTCATGATTTAATTCATGATTCAATTCATGATTCATGATTCAATTCATGATTCAATTCATGATTCATGATTCATTATTCAATTCATGATTCATGATTCAATTCATGATTCATGATTTAATTCATGATTCATGATTCGATTCATGATTCATGATTCATGATTCAATTCATGATTCATGATTCATGATTCAATATTTCAATTGATGATTCATGATTCAATTCATGATTCATAGTTCATGATTCATGATTCAATTCATGATTCATGATTCAATTCATGATTCATGATTCATGATTCAATTCATGATTCATGATTCAATTTATGATTTAATTCATGATTCATGATTCAATTCATGATTCATGATTCATGATTCAATTCATGATTCATGATTCATGATTTAATTCATGATTCAATTTATGATTCATGATTCATGATTTAATTCATGATTCAATTCATGATTCATGATTCAATTCATGATTCAATTCATGATTCATGATTCATTATTCAATTCATGATTCATGATTCAATTCATGATTCTTGATTCATGATTCATGATTCGATTCATGATTCATTAATCATGATTCAATTCATGATTCATGATTCATTATTCATGATTCAATTCATGATTCATGATTCAATTCATGATTCATGATTCATGATTTAATTCATGATTCATTATTCATGATTCAATTCATGATTCATGATTCATGATTCATGATTCATGATTCATGATTCATGATTCATGATTCGATTCATGATTCATTAATCATGATTCAATTCATGATTCATGATTTATTATTCATGATTCAATTCATGATTCATGATTCATGATTCAATTCATAATTCATGATTCATGATTCATGATTCAATTCATGATTTATGATTCATGATTCAATTCATAATTCATGATTCATGATTCAATTCATGATTCATGATTCATGATTCAATTCATGATTCATGATTCATGATTCATGATTCATGATTCGATTCATGATTCATGATTCATGATTCAATTCATGATTCATGATTCAATTCATGATTCATGATTCATGATTCAATTCATGATTCATTATTCATGATTCAATTCATGATTCATGATTCATGATTCATGATTCGATTCATGATTCATGATTCATGATTCAATTCATGATTCATGATTCATGATTCAATTCATGATTCATGATTCATGATTCAATTTATGATTTAATTCATGATTCATGATTCAATTCATGATTCATGATTCATGATTCAATTCATGATTCATGATTCATTATTCATGATTCAATTTATGAATTAATTCATGATTCATGATTCAATTTATGATTCATGATTCATGATTCATGATTCATGATTCAATTCATGATTCATGATTCAATTCATGATTCAATTCATGATTCATGATTGATGAATTCAATTCATGATTCATGATTCATGATTCATGATTCAATTCATGATTCATGATTCAATTCATGATTCAATTCATGATTCATGATTGATGAATTCAATTCATGATTCATGATTCATGATTTATGATTCAATTCATGATTCAATTCATGATGCATGATTCAATTCATGATTTATGATTCAATTCATGATTCATGATTCATGATTCAATTCATGATTCATGAATCATGATTCATGATTCAATTCATGATTAATGATTCAATTCATGATTCATGATTTATGATTTAATTCATGATTCAATTTATGATTCATGATTCATGATTTAATTCATGATTCAATTCATGATTAATGATTCAATTCATGATTCATGATTTATGATTTAATTCATGATTCAATTTATGATTCAAGATTCATGATTTAATTCATGATTCAATTCATGATTCATGATTCAATTCATGATTCATTTCATGATTCATGATTCATTATTCAATTCATGATTCATGATTCAATTCATGATTCATGATTTAATTCATGATTCATGATTCGATTCATGATTCATGATTCATGATTCATGATTCAATATTTCAATTCATGATTCATGATTCAATTCATGATTCATAATTCATGATTCATGATTCAATTCATGATTCATGATTCAATTCATGATTCATGATTCATGATTCAATTCATGATTCATGATTCAATTTATGATTTAATTCATGATTCATGATTCAATTCATGATTCATGATTCATGATTCAATTCATGATTCATGATTCATGATTTAATTCATGATTCAATTTATGATTCATGATTCATGATTTAATTCATGATTCAATTCATGATTCATGATTCAATTCATGATTCAATTCATGATTCATGATTCATTATTCAATTCATGATTCATGATTCAATTCATGATTCATGATTTAATTCATGATTCAATTCATGATTCATAATTCATTATTCAATTCATGATTCATGATTCAATTCATGATTCATGATTTAATTCATGATTCATTATTCGATTCATGGTTCATGATTCAATTCATGATTCATGATTTAATTCATGATTCATTATTCGATTCATGGTTCATGATTCATGATTCAATTCATGATTCATGATTCATGATTCATGATTCATGATTCAATTCGTGATTCATGATTCAATTCATGATTCATAATTCATGATTCATGATTCAATTCATGATTCATGATTCAATTCTTGATTCAAATCCTGATTCAATTCATGATTCATGATTCAATTCATGATTCATGATTCATGATTCATGATTCATGATCCGATTCATGATTCATGATTCATGATTCATGATTCAATTCATGATTCATGATTCAATTCATGATTCATGATTCGTTTCATGATTCTTGATTCATGATTCATGATTCGATTCATGATTCATTAATCATGATTCAATTCATGATTCATGATTCATTATTCATGATTCAATTCATGATTCATGATTCATGATTCAATTCATAATTCATGATTCATGATTCATGATTCAATTCATGATTCATGATTCAATTCATGATTCATGATTCATGATGCATGATTTATGATTCGATTCATGATTCATGATTCATGATTCATGATTCAATTCATGATTCATGATTCAATTCATGATTCATGATTCATGATTTAATTCATGATTCATTATTCATGATTCAATTCATAATTCATGATTCATGATTCATGATTCGATTCATGATTCATGATTCATGATTCATGATTCATGATTCATGATTCGATTCATGATTCATTAATCATGATTCAATTCATGATTCATGATTCATTATTCATGATTCAATTCATGATTCATGATTCATGATTTAATTCATGATTCAATTTATGATTCATGATTCATGATTTAATTCATGATTCAATTCATGATTCATGATTCAATTCATGATTCAATTCATGATTCATTATTCAATTCATGATTCATGATTCAATTCATGATTCTTGATTCATGATTCATGATTCGATTCATGATTCATTAATCATGATTCAATTCATGATTCATGATTCATTATTCATGATTCAATTCATGATTCATGATTCAATTCATGATTCATGATTCATGATTTAATTCATGATTCATTATTCATGATTCAATTCATGATTCATGATTCATGATTCATGATTCGATTCATGATTCATGATTCATGATTCGATTCATGATTCATTAATCATGATTCAATTCATGATTCATGATTCATTAATCATGATTCAATTCATGATTCATGATTCATGATTCAATTCATAATTCATGATTCATGATTCATGATTCAATTCATGATTTATGATTCATGATTCAATTCATAATTCATGATTCATGATTCAATTCATGATTCATGATTCATGATTCAATTCATGATTCATGATTCATGATTCATGATTCATGACTTGATTCATGATTCATGATTCATGATTCAATTCATGATTCATGATTCAATTCATGATTCAATTCATGATTCATTATTCATGATTCAATTCATGATTCATGATTCATGATTCATGATTCGATTCATGATTCATGATTCATGATTCGATTCATGATTCATTAATCATGATTCAATTCATGATTCATGATTCATTATTCATGATTCAATTCATGATTCATGATTCATGATTCAATTCATAATTCATGATTCATGATTCATGATTCAATTCATGATTTATGATTCATGATTCAATTCATAATTCATGATTCATGATTCAATTCATGATTCATGATTCATGATTCAATTCATGATTCATGATTCATGATTCATGATTCATGACTTGATTCATGATTCATGATTCATGATTCAATTCATGATTCATGATTCAATTCATGATTCAATTCATGATTCATTATTCATGATTCAATTCATGATTCATGATTCATGATTCATGATTCGATTCATGATTCATGATTCAATTCATGATTCATGATTCATGATTCAATTCATGATTCATGATTCATGATTCAATTTATGATTTAATTCATGATTCATGATTCAATTCATGATTCATGATTCATGATTCAATTCATGATTCATGATTCATGATTCATGATTCAATTTATGAATTAATTCATGATTCATGATTCAATTTATGATTCATGATTCATGATTCATGATTCATGATTCAATTCATGATTCATGATTCAATTCATGATTCAATTCATGATTCATGATTGATGAATTCAATTCATGATTCATGATTCATGATTCATGATTCAATTCATGATTCATGATTCAATTCATGATTCAATTCATGATTCATGATTGATGAATTCAATTCATAATTCATGATTCATGATTTATGATTCAATTCATGATTCAATTCATGATGCATGATTCAATTCATGATTCATGATTCAATTCATGATTCATGATTCATGATTCATGATTCATGATTCAATTCATGATTCATGAATCATGATTCATGATTCAATTCATGATTAATGATTCAATTCATGATTCATGATTTATGATTTAATTCATGATTCAATTTATGATTCATGATTCATGATTTAATTCATGATTCAATTCATGATTAATGATTCAATTCATGATTCATGATTTATGATTTAATTCATGATTCAATTTATGATTCAAGATTCATGATTTAATTCATGATTCAATTCATGATTCATGATTCAATTCATGATTCAATTCATGATTCATGATTCATTATTCAATTCATGATTCATGATTCAATTCATGATTCATGATTTAATTCATGATTCATGATTCGATTCATGATTCATGATTCATGATTCAATTCATGATTCATGATTCATGATTCAATATTTCAATTCATGATTCATGATTCAATTCATGATTCATAATTCATGATTCATGATTCAATTCATGATTCATGATTCAATTCATGATTCATGATTCATGATTCAATTCATGATTCATGATTCAATTTATGATTTAATTCATGATTCATGATTCAATTCATGATTCATGATTCATGATTCAATTCATGATTCATGATTCATGATTTAATTCATGATTCAATTTATGATTCATGATTCATGATTTAATTCATGATTCAATTCATGATTCATGATTCAATTCATGATTCAATTCATGATTCATGATTCATTATTCAATTCATGCTTCATGATTCAATTCATGATTCATGATTTAATTCATGATTCAATTCATGATTCATGATTCATTATTCAATTCATGATTCATGATTCAATTCATGATTCATGATTTAATTCATGATTCATTATTCGATTCATGGTTCATGATTCATGATTCAATTCATGATTCATGATTCATGATTCATGATTCATGATTCAATTCATGATTCATGATTCAATTCATGATTCATAATTCATGATTCATGATTCAATTCATGATTCATGATTCAATTCTTGATTCAAATCCTGATTCAATTCATGATTCATGATTCAATTCATGATTCATGATTCATGATTCATGATTCATGATTCGATTCATGATTCATGATTCATGATTCAATTCATGATTCATGATTCAATTCATGATTCATGATTCGTTTCATGATTCTTGATTCATGATTCATGATTCGATTCATGATTCATTAATCATGATTCAATTCATGATTCATGATTCATTATTCATGATTCAATTCATGATTCATGATTCATGATTCAATTCATAATTCATGATTCATGATTCATGATTCAATTCATGATTTATGATTCATGATTCAATTCATGATTCATGATTCATGATTCATGATTCAATTCATGATTCATGATTCAATTCATGATTCATGATTCATGATTCATGATTTATGATTCGATTCATGATTCATGATTCATGATTCAATTCATGATTCATGATTCCATTCATGATTCATGATTCATGATTTAATTCATGATTCATTATTCATGATTCAATTCATAATTCATGATTCATGATTCATGATTCGATTCATGATTCAAGATTCATGATTCATGATTCATGATTCGATTCATGATTCATTATTCATGATTCAATTCATGATTCATGATTCATGATTCAATTCATAATTCATGATTCATGATTCATGATTCAATTCATGATTTATGATTCATGATTCAATTCATGATTTATGATTCATGATTCATGATTCAATTCATGATTCATGATTCAATTCATGATTTATGATTCATGATTCATGATTCATGATTCGATTCATGATTCATGATTCATGATTCAATTCATGATTCATGATTCAATTCATGATTCATGATTCATGATTCAATTCATGATTCATTATTCATGATTCAATTCATGATTCATGATTCATGATTCATGATTCGATTCATGATTCATGATTCATGATTCAATTCATGATTCATGATTCATGATTCAATTCATGATTCATGATTCATGATTCAATTTATGATTTAATTCATGATTCATGATTCAATTCATGATTCATGATTCATGATTCAATTCATGATTCATGATTCATGATTCAATTCATGATTCATGATTCCATTCATGATTCATGATTCATGATTTAATTCATGATTCATTATTCATGATTCAATTCATAATTCATGATTCATGATTCATGATTCGATTCATGATTCATGATTCATGATTCATGATTCATGATTCGATTCATGATTCATTATTCATGATTCAATTCATGATTCATGATTCATGATTCAATTCATAATTCATGATTCATGATTCATGATTCAATTCATGATTTATGATTCATGATTCAATTCATGATTTATGATTCATGATTCATGATTCAATTCATGATTCATGATTCAATTCATGATTTATGATTCATGATTCATGATTCATGATTCGATTCATGATTCATGATTCATGATTCAATTCATGATTCATGATTGAATTCATGATTCATGATTCATGATTCAATTCATGATTCATTATTCATGATTCAATTCATGATTCATGATTCATGATTCATGATTCGATTCATGATTCATGATTCATGATTCAATTCATGATTCATGATTCATGATTCAATTCATGATTCATGATTCATGATTCAATTTATGATTTAATTCATGATTCATGATTCAATTCATGATTCATGATTCATGATTCAATTCATGATTCATGATTCATGATTCAATTTATGATTTAATTCATGATTCATGATTCAATTTATGATTCATGATTCATGATTCATGATTCAATTCATGATTCATGATTCAATTCATGATTCAATTCTTGATTCATGATTGATGATTCAATTCATGATTTATGATTCATGATTCATGATTCAATTCATGATTCATGATTCAATTCATGATTTATGATTCATGATTCATGATTCATGATTCGATTCATGATTCATGATTCAATTCATGATTCATGATTCAATTCATGATTCATGATTCATGATTCAATTCATGATTCATTATTCATGATTCAATTCATGATTCATGATTCGATTCATGATTCATGATTCATGATTCAATTCATGATTCATGATTCATGATTCAATTCATGATTCATGATTCATGATTCAATTCATGATTCATGATTCATGATTCAATTTATGATTTAATTCATGATTCATGATTCAATTCATGATTCATGATTCATGATTCAATTCATGATTCATGATTCATGATTCAATTCATGATTCATGATTCCATTCATGATTCATGATTCATGATTTAATTCATGATTCATTATTCATGATTCAATTCATAATTCATGATTCATGATTCGATTCATGATTCATGATTCATGATTCATGATTCGATTCATGATTCATTATTCATGATTCAATTCATGATTCATGATTCATGATTCAATTCATAATTCATGATTCATGATTCATGATTCAATTCATGATTTATGATTCATGATTCAATTCATGATTTATGATTCATGATTCATGATTCAATTTATGATTCATGATTCAATTCATGATTTATGATTCATGATTCATGATTCATGATTCGATTCATGATTCATGATTCATGATTCAATTCATGATTCATGATTCAATTCATGATTCATGATTCATGATTCAATTCATGATTCATTATTCATGATTCAATTCATGATTCATGATTCATGATTCGATTCATGATTCATGATTCATGATTCAATTCATGATTCATGATTCATGATTCAATTCATGATTCATGATTCATGATTCAATTTATGATTTAATTCATGATTCATGATTCAATTCATGATTCATGATTCATGAATCAATTCATGATTCATGATTCATGATTCAATTTATGATTTAATTCATGATTCATGATTCAATTTATGATTCATGATTCATGATTCATGATTCATGATTCAATTCATGATTCATGATTCAATTCATGATTCAATTCTTGATTCATGATTGATGAATTCAATTCATGATTCATGATTCATGATTCATGATTCAATTCATGATTCATGATTCAATTCATGATTCATGATTGATGAATTCAATTCATGATTCATGATTCATGATTTATGATTCAATTCATGATTCAATTCATGATGCATGATTCAATTCATGATTCATGAATCATGATTCATGATTCAATTCATGATTCATGATTCATGATTCAATTCATGATTCATGATTTATGATTCAATTCATGATTCAATTTATGATTCATGATTCATGATTCAATTCATGATTCATGATTTATGATTCAATTCATGATTCAATTTATGATTCATGATTCATGATTTAATTCATGATTGAATTCATGATTCATGATTCAATTCATGATTCAATTCATGATTCATGATTCATTATTCAATTCATGATTCATGATTCAATTCATGATTCATGATTTAATTCATGATTCATGATTCGATTCATGATTCATGATTCATGATTCAATTCATGATTCATGATTCATGATTCAATATTTCAATTCATGATTCATGATTCAATTCATGATTCATAATTCATGATTCATGATTCAATTCATGATTCATGATTCAATTCATGATTCATGATTCATGATTCAATTCATGATTCATGATTCAATTTATGATTTAATTCATGATTCATGATTCAATTCATGATTCATGATTCATGATTCAATTCATGATTCATGATTCATGATTCAATTTATGATTTAATTCATGATTCATGATTCAATTTATGAATCATGATTCATGATTCAATTCATGATTCATGATTCATGATTCAATTCATGATTCATGATCATGATTCAATTCATGATTCAATTTATGATTCATGATTCATGATTCAATTCATGATTCAATTCATGATTCATGATTCATGATTCATAATTCATGATTCATGATTCAATTCATGATTCATGATTTAATTCATGGTTCATGATTCGATTCATGATTCATGATTCATGATTCAATTTATGATTCATGATTCATGATTCAATATTTCAATTCATGATTCATGATTCAATTCATGATTCATAATTCATGATTCATGATTCAATTCATGATTCATGATTCAATTCATGATTCGAATCCTGATTCAATTCATGATTCATGATTCATGATTTAATTCATGATTCATGATTCGATTCATGATTCATGATTCAATTCATGATTCATGATTCATGATTCATGATTCATGATTCATGATTCAATTCATGATTCATGATTCAATTCATGATTCATAATTCATGATTCATGATTCAATTCATGATTCATGATTCAATTCTTGATTCGAATCCTGATTCAATTCATGATTCATGATTCAATTCATGATTCATGATTCATGATTCATGATTCATGATTCGATTCATGATTCATGATTCATGATTCATGATTCAATTCATGATTCATGATTCAATTCATGATTCTTGATTTAATGATTCATGATTCGATTCATGATTCATTAATCATGATTCAATTCATGATTCATGATTCATTATTCATGATTCAATTCATGATTCATGATTCATGATTCAATTCATAATTCATGATTCATGATTCATGATTCAATTCATGATTTATGATTCATGATTCAATTCATGATTCATGATTCATGATTCATGATTCATGATTCAATTCATGATTCATGATTCATGAATTATGATTCGATTCATGATTCATGATTCGATTCATGATTCATGATTCATGATTCATGATTCAATTCATGATTCATGATTCAATTCATGATTCATGATTCATGATTTAATTCATGATTCATGATTCAATTCATGATTCAATTCATGATTCATGATTGATGAATTCAATTCATGATTCATGATTCATGATTTATGATTCAATTCATGATTCATGAATCATGATTAATGATTCAATTCATGATTCATAATTCAATTCATGATTCATGATTCATGATTCAATTCATGATTCATGAATCATGATTCATGATTCAATTCATGATTCATGATTCATGATTCAATTCATGATTCATGAATCATGATTCATGATTCAATTTATGATTCATGATTCATGATTCAATTCATGATTCAATTCATGATTCATGATTCATGATTCATAATTCATGATTCATGATTCAATTCATGATTCATGATTTAATTCATGGTTCATGATTCGATTCATGATTCATGATTCATGATTCAATTCATGATTCATGATTCATGATTCAATATTTCAATTCATGATTCATGATTCAATTCATGATTCATAATTCATGATTCATGATTCAATTCATGATTCATGATTCAATTCATGATTCGAATCCTGATTCAATTCATGATTCATGATTCAATTCATGATTCATGATTTAATTCATGATTCATGATTCGATTCATGATTCATGATTCAATTCATGATTCATGATTCATGATTCATGATTCATGATTCATGATTCAATTCATGATTCATGATTCAATTCATGATTCATAATTCATGATTCATGATTCAATTCATGATTCATGATTCAATTCTTGATTCGAATCCTGATTCAATTCATGATTCATGATTCAATTCATGATTCATGATTCATGATTCATGATTCATGATTCGATTCATGATTCATGATTCATGATTCATGATTCAATTCATGATTCATGATTCAATTCATGATTCTTGATTTAATGATTCATGATTCGATTCATGATTCATTAATCATGATTCAATTCATGATTCATGATTCATTATTCATGATTCAATTCATGATTCATGATTCAATTCATAATTCATGATTCATGATTCATGATTCAATTCATGATTTATGATTCATGATTCAATTCATGATTCATGATTCATGATTCATGATTCATGATTCAATTCATGATTCATGATTCATGAATTATGATTCGATTCATGATTCATGATTCATGATTCGATTCATGATTCATGATTCATGATTCATGATTCAATTCATGATTCATGATTCAATTCATGATTCATGATTCATGATTTAATTCATGATTCATTATTCATGATTCAATTCATGATTCATGATTCATGATTCATGATTCGATTCATGATTCATGATTCATGATTCATGATTCGATTCATGATTCATTAATCATGATTCAATTCATGATTCATGATTCATTATTCATGATTCAATTCATGATTCAATTCATAATTCATGATTCATGATTCATGATTCAATTCATGATTTATGATTCATGATTCAATTCATGATTCATGATTCATGATTCATGATTCAATTCATGATTCATGATTCAATTCATGATTCATGATTCATGATTCATGATTCGATTCATGATTCATGATTCATGATTCAATTCATGATTCATGATTCAATTCATGATTCATGATTCATGATTCAATTCATGATTCATTATTCATGATTCAATTCATGATTCATGATTCATGATTCATGATTCGATTCATGATTCATGATTCATGATTCAATTCATGATTCATGATTCATGATTCAATTCATGATTCATGATTCATGATTCAATTTATGATTTAATACATGATTCATGATTCAATTCATGATTATTGATTCACGATTCAATTCATGATTCATGATTCATGATTCAATTTATGATTTAATTCATGATTCATGATTCAATTTATGATTCATGATTCATGATTCATGATTCATGATTCAATTCATGATTCATGATTCAATTCATGATTCAATTCATGATTCATGATTGATGAATTCAATTCATGATTCATGATTCATGATTCATGATTCAATTCATGATTTATGATTCAATTCATGATTCAATTCATGATTCATGATTGATGAATTCAATTCATGATTCATGATTCATGATTTATGATTCAATTCATGATTCAATTCATGATGCATGATTCAATTCATGATTCATGATTCAATTCATGATTCATGATTCAATTCATGATTCATGAATCATGATTCATGATTCAATTCATGATTCATGATTCATGATTCAATTCATGATTCATGATTTATGATTCAATTCATGATTCAATTTATGATTCATGATTCATGATTTAATTCATGAATCAATTCATGATTCATGATTCAATTCATGATTCAATTCATGATTCATGATTCATTATTCAATTCATGATTCATGATTCAATTCATGATTCATGATTTAATTCATGATTCATGATTCGATTCATGATTCATGATTCATGATTTAATTCATGATTCAATTCATGATTCATGATTCAATTTATGATTCAATTCATGATTCATGATTCATTATTCAATTCATGATTCATGATTTAATTCATGATTCATGATTTAATTCATGATTCATGATTTAATTCATGATTCATGATTCGATTCATGATTCATGATTCATGATTCAATTCATGATTCATGATTCATGATTCAATTCATGATTCATGATCATGATTCAATTCATGATTCAATTCATGATTCAATTCATGATTCATGATTCATTATTCAATTCATGATTCATGATTTAATTCATGATTCATGATTTAATTCATGATTCATGATTCGATTCATGATTCATGATTCATGATTCAATTCATGATTCATGATTCATGATTCAATTCATGATTCATGATCATGATTCAATTCATGATTCAATTTATGAATCATGATTCATGATTCAATTCATGATTCAATTCATGATTCATGATTCATTATTCAATTCATGATTCATGATTCAATTCATGATTCATGATTTAATTCATGATTCATGATTCGATTCATGATTCATGATTCATCATTCAATTCATGATTCATGATTCATGATTCAATATTTCAATTCATGATTCATGATTCAATTCATGATTCATAATTCATGATTCATGATTCAATTCATGATTCATGATTCAATTCATGATTCGAATCCTGATTCAATTCATGATTCATGATTCAATTCATGATTCATGATTTAATTCATGATTCATGATTCGATTCATGATTCATGATTCATGATTCAATTCATGATTCATGATTCATGATTCATGATTCATGATTCAATTCATGATTCATGATTCAATTCATGATTCATAATTCATGATTCATGATTCAATTCATGATTCATGATTCAATTCTTGATTCGAATCCTGATTCAATTCATGATTCATGATTCAATTCATGATTCATGATTCATGATTCGATTCATGATTCATGATTCATGATTCATGATTCAATTCATGATTCATGATTCAATTCATCATTCTTGATTCATGATTCATGATTCGATTCATGATTCATTAATCATGATTCAATTCATGATTCATGATTCATTATTCATGATTCAATTCATGATTCATGATTCATGATTCAATTCATAATTCATGATTCATGATTCATGATTCAATTCATGATTTATGATTCATGATTCAATTCATGATTCACGATTCATGATTCATGATTCATGATTCAATTCATGATTCATGATTCATGATTCATGATTCGATTCATGATTTATGATTCATGATTCATGATTCGATTCATGATTCATGATTCAATTCATGATTCATGATTCAATTTATGATTCATGATTCATGATTCAATTCATGATTCATGAATCATGATTCATGATTCAATTCATGATTCATGATTTATGATTCAATTCATGATTCATGATTCAATTCATGATTCAATTTATGATTCATGGTTCATGATTTAATTCATGATTCAATTCATGATTCATGATTCAATTCATGATTCAATTCATGATTCATGATTCATTATTCAATTCATGATTCATGATTCAATTCATGATTCATGATTTAATTCATGATTCATGATTCGATTCATGATCATTAATCATGATTCGATTCATGATCATTAATCATGATTCAATTCATGATTCATGATTCATGATTCATGATTCGTTTCATGATTCTTGATTCATGATTCATGATTCGATTCATGATCATTAATCATGATTCAATTCATGATTCATGATTCATGATTCAATTCATGATTCATGATTCATGATTCAATTCATAATTCATGATTCATGATTCATGATTCAATTCATGATTTATGATTTATGATTCAATTCATGATTCATAATTCATGATTCATGATTCATGATTCAATTCATGATTCATGATTCAATTCATGATTCATGATTCATGATTCATGATTCGATTCATGATTCATGATTCATGATTCAATTCATGATGCATGATTCAATTCATGATTTATGATTCAATTCATGATTCATGATTCATGATTCAATTCATGATTCATGAATCATGATTCATGATTCAATTCATGATTAATGATTCAATTCATGATTCATGATTTATGATTTAATTCATGATTCAATTTATGATTCATGATTCATGATTTAATTCATGATTCAATTCATGATTAATGATTCAATTCATGATTCATGATTTATGATTTAATTCATGATTCAATTTATGATTCAAGATTCATGATTTAATTCATGATTCAATTCATGATTCATGATTCAATTCATGATTCAATTCATGATTCATGATTCATTATTCAATTCATGATTCATGATTCAATTCATGATTCATGATTTAATTCATGATTCATGATTCGATTCATGATTCATGATTCATGATTCATGATTCAATATTTCAATTCATGATTCATGATTCAATTCATGATTCATAATTCATGATTCATGATTCAATTCATGATTCATGATTCAATTCATGATTCATGATTCATGATTCAATTCATGATTCATGATTCAATTTATGATTTAATTCATGATTCATGATTCAATTCATGATTCATGATTCATGATTCAATTCATGATTCATGATTCATGATTTAATTCATGATTCAATTTATGATTCATGATTCATGATTTAATTCATGATTCAATTCATGATTCATGATTCAATTCATGATTCAATTCATGATTCATGATTCATTATTCAATTCATGATTCATGATTCAATTCATGATTCATGATTTAATTCATGATTCAATTCATGATTCATAATTCATTATTCAATTCATGATTCATGATTCAATTCATGATTCATGATTTAATTCATGATTCATTATTCGATTCATGGTTCATGATTCAATTCATGATTCATGATTTAATTCATGATTCATTATTCGATTCATGGTTCATGATTCATGATTCAATTCATGATTCATGATTCATGATTCATGATTCATGATTCAATTCGTGATTCATGATTCAATTCATGATTCATAATTCATGATTCATGATTCAATTCATGATTCATGATTCAATTCTTGATTCAAATCCTGATTCAATTCATGATTCATGATTCAATTCATGATTCATGATTCATGATTCATGATTCATGATTCATGATTCATGATCCGATTCATGATTCATGATTCATGATTCATGATTCAATTCATGATTCATGATTCAATTCATGATTCATGATTCGTTTCATGATTCTTGATTCATGATTCATGATTCGATTCATGATTCATTAATCATGATTCAATTCATGATTCATGATTCATTATTCATGATTCAATTCATGATTCATGATTCATGATTCAATTCATAATTCATGATTCATGATTCATGATTCAATTCATGATTCATGATTCAATTCATGATTCATGATTCATGATGCATGATTTATGATTCGATTCATGATTCATGATTCATGATTCATGATTCAATTCATGATTCATGATTCAATTCATGATTCATGATTCATGATTTAATTCATGATTCATTATTCATGATTCAATTCATAATTCATGATTCATGATTCATGATTCGATTCATGATTCATGATTCATGATTCATGATTCATGATTCATGATTCGATTCATGATTCATTAATCATGATTCAATTCATGATTCATGATTCATTATTCATGATTCAATTCATGATTCATGATTCATGATTCAATTCATAATTCATGATTCATGATTCATGATTCAATTCATGATTTATGATTCATGATTCAATTCATGATTTATGATTCATGATTCATGATTCAATTCATGATTCATGATTCAATTCATGATTTATGATTCATGATTCATGATTCATGATTTATGATTCATGATTCATGATTCATGATTCAATTCATGATTCATGATTCAATTCATGATTCATGATTCATGATTCAATTCATGATTCATTATTCATGATTCAATTCATGATTCATGATTCATGATTCAATTCATGATTCATGATTCATGATTTAATTCATGATTCAATTTATGATTCATGATTCATGATTTAATTCATGATTCAATTCATGATTCATGATTCAATTCATGATTCAATTCATGATTCATGATTCATTATTCAATTCATGATTCATGATTCAATTCATGATTCTTGATTCATGATTCATGATTCGATTCATGATTCATTAATCATGATTCAATTCATGATTCATGATTCATTATTCATGATTCAATTCATGATTCATGATTCAATTCATGATTCATGATTCATGATTTAATTCATGATTCATTATTCATGATTCAATTCATGATTCATGATTCATGATTCATGATTCGATTCATGATTCATGATTCATGATTCGATTCATGATTCATTAATCATGATTCAATTCATGATTCATGATTCATTATTCATGATTCAATTCATGATTCATGATTCATGATTCAATTCATAATTCATGATTCATGATTCATGATTCAATTCATGATTTATGATTCATGATTCAATTCATAATTCATGATTCATGATTCAATTCATGATTCATGATTCATGATTCAATTCATGATTCATGATTCATGATTCATGATTCATGACTTGATTCATGATTCATGATTCATGATTCAATTCATGATTCATGATTCAATTCATGATTCAATTCATGATTCATTATTCATGATTCAATTCATGATTCATGATTCATGATTCATGATTCGATTCATGATTCATGATTCAATTCATGATTCATGATTCATGATTCAATTCATGATTCATGATTCATGATTCAATTTATGATTTAATTCATGATTCATGATTCAATTCATGATTCATGATTCATGATTCAATTCATGATTCATGATTCATGATTCATGATTCAATTTATGATTCATGATTCATGATTCATGATTCATGATTCAATTCATGATTCATGATTCAATTCATGATTCAATTCATGATTCATGATTGATGAATTCAATTCATGATTCATGATTCATGATTCATGATTCAATTCATGATTCATGATTCAATTCATGATTCAATTCATGATTCATGATTGATGAATTCAATTCATAATTCATGATTCATGATTTATGATTCAATTCATGATTCAATTCATGATGCATGATTCAATTCATGATTCATGATTCAATTCATGATTCATGATTCATGATTCATGATTCAATTCATGATTCATGAATCATGATTCATGATTCAATTCATGATTAATGATTCAATTCATGATTCATGATTTATGATTTAATTCATGATTCAATTTATGATTCATGATTCATGATTTAATTCATGATTCAATTCATGATTAATGATTCAATTCATGATTCATGATTTATGATTTAATTCATGATTCAATTTATGATTCAAGATTCATGATTTAATTCATGATTCAATTCATGATTCATGATTCAATTCATGATTCAATTCATGATTCATGATTCATTATTCAATTCATGATTCATGATTCAATTCATGATTCATGATTTAATTCATGATTCATGATTCGATTCATGATTCATGATTCATGATTCAATTCATGATTCATGATTCATGATTCAATATTTCAATTCATGATTCATGATTCAATTCATGATTCATAATTCATGATTCATGATTCAATTCATGATTCATGATTCAATTCATGATTCATGATTCATGATTCAATTCATGATTCATGATTCAATTTATGATTTAATTCATGATTCATGATTCAATTCATGATTCATGATTCATGATTCAATTCATGATTCATGATTCATGATTTAATTCATGATTCAATTTATGATTCATGATTCATGATTTAATTCATGATTCAATTCATGATTCATGATTCAATTCATGATTCAATTCATGATTCATGATTCATTATTCAATTCATGCTTCATGATTCAATTCATGATTCATGATTTAATTCATGATTCAATTCATGATTCATGATTCATTATTCAATTCATGATTCATGATTCAATTCATGATTCATGATTTAATTCATGATTCATTATTCGATTCATGGTTCATGATTCATGATTCAATTCATGATTCATGATTCATGATTCATGATTCATGATTCAATTCATGATTCATGATTCAATTCATGATTCATAATTCATGATTCATGATTCAATTCATGATTCATGATTCAATTCTTGATTCAAATCCTGATTCAATTCATGATTCATGATTCAATTCATGATTCATGATTCATGATTCATGATTCATGATTCGATTCATGATTCATGATTCATGATTCATGATTCAATTCATGATTCATGATTCAATTCATGATTCATGATTCGTTTCATGATTCTTGATTCATGATTCATGATTCGATTCATGATTCATTAATCATGATTCAATTCATGATTCATGATTCATTATTCATGATTCAATTCATGATTCATGATTCATGATTCAATTCATAATTCATGATTCATGATTCATGATTCAATTCATGATTTATGATTCATGATTCAATTCATGATTCATGATTCATGATTCATGATTCAATTCATGATTCATGATTCAATTCATGATTCATGATTCATGATTCATGATTTATGATTCGATTCATGATTCATGATTCATGATTCAATTCATGATTCATGATTCCATTCATGATTCATGATTCATGATTTAATTCATGATTCATTATTCATGATTCAATTCATAATTCATGATTCATGATTCATGATTCGATTCATGATTCAAGATTCATGATTCATGATTCATGATTCATGATTCGATTCATGATTCATTATTCATGATTCAATTCATGATTCATGATTCATGATTCAATTCATAATTCATGATTCATGATTCATGATTCAATTCATGATTTATGATTCATGATTCAATTCATGATTTATGATTCATGATTCATGATTCAATTCATGATTCATGATTCAATTCATGATTTATGATTCATGATTCATGATTCATGATTCGATTCATGATTCATGATTCATGATTCAATTCATGATTCATGATTCAATTCATGATTCATGATTCATGATTCAATTCATGATTCATTATTCATGATTCAATTCATGATTCATGATTCATGATTCATGATTCGATTCATGATTCATGATTCATGATTCAATTCATGATTCATGATTCATGATTCAATTCATGATTCATGATTCATGATTCAATTTATGATTTAATTCATGATTCATGATTCAATTCATGATTCATGATTCATGATTCAATTCATGATTCATGATTCATGATTCAATTCATGATTCATGATTCCATTCATGATTCATGATTCATGATTTAATTCATGATTCATTATTCATGATTCAATTCATAATTCATGATTCATGATTCATGATTCGATTCATGATTCATGATTCATGATTCATGATTCATGATTCGATTCATGATTCATTATTCATGATTCAATTCATGATTCATGATTCATGATTCAATTCATAATTCATGATTCATGATTCATGATTCAATTCATGATTTATGATTCATGATTCAATTCATGATTTATGATTCATGATTCATGATTCAATTCATGATTCATGATTCAATTCATGATTTATGATTCATGATTCATGATTCATGATTCGATTCATGATTCATGATTCATGATTCAATTCATGATTCATGATTCAATTCATGATTCATGATTCATGATTCAATTCATGATTCATTATTCATGATTCAATTCATGATTCATGATTCATGATTCATGATTCGATTCATGATTCATGATTCATGATTCAATTCATGATTCATGATTCATGATTCAATTCATGATTCATGATTCATGATTCAATTTATGATTTAATTCATGATTCATGATTCAATTCATGATTCATGATTCATGATTCAATTCATGATTCATGATTCATGATTCAATTTATGATTTAATTCATGATTCATGATTCAATTTATGATTCATGATTCATGATTCATGATTCATGATTCAATTCATGATTCATGATTCAATTCATGATTCAATTCTTGATTCATGATTGATGATTCAATTCATGATTTATGATTCATGATTCATGATTCAATTCATGATTCATGATTCAATTCATGATTTATGATTCATGATTCATGATTCATGATTCGATTCATGATTCATGATTCATGATTCAATTCATGATTCATGATTCAATTCATGATTCATGATTCATGATTCAATTCATGATTCATTATTCATGATTCAATTCATGATTCATGATTCGATTCATGATTCATGATTCATGATTCAATTCATGATTCATGATTCATGATTCAATTCATGATTCATGATTCATGATTCAATTCATGATTCATGATTCATGATTCAATTTATGATTTAATTCATGATTCATGATTCAATTCATGATTCATGATTCATGATTCAATTCATGATTCATGATTCATGATTCAATTCATGATTCATGATTCCATTCATGATTCATGATTCATGATTTAATTCATGATTCATTATTCATGATTCAATTCATAATTCATGATTCATGATTCATGATTCGATTCATGATTCATGATTCATGATTCATGATTCGATTCATGATTCATTATTCATGATTCAATTCATGATTCATGATTCATGATTCAATTCATAATTCATGATTCATGATTCATGATTCAATTCATGATTTATGATTCATGATTCAATTCATGATTTATGATTCATGATTCATGATTCAATTTATGATTCATGATTCAATTCATGATTTATGATTCATGATTCATGATTCATGATTCGATTCATGATTCATGATTCATGATTCAATTCATGATTCATGATTCAATTCATGATTCATGATTCATGATTCAATTCATGATTCATTATTCATGATTCAATTCATGATTCATGATTCATGATTCGATTCATGATTCATGATTCATGATTCAATTCATGATTCATGATTCATGATTCAATTCATGATTCATGATTCATGATTCAATTTATGATTTAATTCATGATTCATGATTCAATTCATGATTCATGATTCATGAATCAATTCATGATTCATGATTCATGATTCAATTTATGATTTAATTCATGATTCATGATTCAATTTATGATTCATGATTCATGATTCATGATTCATGATTCAATTCATGATTCATGATTCAATTCATGATTCAATTCTTGATTCATGATTGATGAATTCAATTCATGATTCATGATTCATGATTCATGATTCAATTCATGATTCATGATTCAATTCATGATTCATGATTGATGAATTCAATTCATGATTCATGATTCATGATTTATGATTCAATTCATGATTCAATTCATGATGCATGATTCAATTCATGATTCATGAATCATGATTCATGATTCAATTCATGATTCATGATTCATGATTCAATTCATGATTCATGATTTATGATTCAATTCATGATTCAATTTATGATTCATGATTCATGATTCAATTCATGATTCATGATTTATGATTCAATTCATGATTCAATTTATGATTCATGATTCATGATTTAATTCATGATTGAATTCATGATTCATGATTCAATTCATGATTCAATTCATGATTCATGATTCATTATTCAATTCATGATTCATGATTCAATTCATGATTCATGATTTAATTCATGATTCATGATTCGATTCATGATTCATGATTCATGATTCAATTCATGATTCATGATTCATGATTCAATATTTCAATTCATGATTCATGATTCAATTCATGATTCATAATTCATGATTCATGATTCAATTCATGATTCATGATTCAATTCATGATTCATGATTCATGATTCAATTCATGATTCATGATTCATGATTCAATTTATGATTTAATTCATGATTCATGATTCAATTCATGATTCATGATTCATGATTCAATTCATGATTCATGATTCATGATTCAATTTATGATTTAATTCATGATTCATGATTCAATTTATGAATCATGATTCATGATTCAATTCATGATTCATGATTCATGATTCAATTCATGATTCATGATCATGATTCAATTCATGATTCAATTTATGATTCATGATTCATGATTCAATTCATGATTCAATTCATGATTCATGATTCATGATTCATAATTCATGATTCATGATTCAATTCATGATTCATGATTTAATTCATGGTTCATGATTCGATTCATGATTCATGATTCATGATTCAATTTATGATTCATGATTCATGATTCAATATTTCAATTCATGATTCATGATTCAATTCATGATTCATAATTCATGATTCATGATTCAATTCATGATTCATGATTCAATTCATGATTCGAATCCTGATTCAATTCATGATTCATGATTTAATTCATGGTTCATGATTCGATTCATGATTCATGATTCATGATTCAATTTATGATTCATGATTCATGATTCAATATTTCAATTCATGATTCATGATTCAATTCATGATTCATAATTCATGATTCATGATTCAATTCATGATTCATGATTCAATTCATGATTCGAATCCTGATTCAATTCATGATTCATGATTCATGATTTAATTCATGATTCATGATTCGATTCATGATTCATGATTCAATTCATGATTCATGATTCATGATTCATGATTCATGATTCATGATTCAATTCATGATTCATGATTCAATTCATGATTCATAATTCATGATTCATGATTCAATTCATGATTCATGATTCAATTCTTGATTCGAATCCTGATTCAATTCATGATTCATGATTCAATTCATGATTCATGATTCATGATTCATGATTCATGATTCGATTCATGATTCATGATTCATGATTCATGATTCAATTCATGATTCATGATTCAATTCATGATTCTTGATTTAATGATTCATGATTCGATTCATGATTCATTAATCATGATTCAATTCATGATTCATGATTCATTATTCATGATTCAATTCATGATTCATGATTCATGATTCAATTCATAATTCATGATTCATGATTCATGATTCAATTCATGATTTATGATTCATGATTCAATTCATGATTCATGATTCATGATTCATGATTCATGATTCAATTCATGATTCATGATTCATGAATTATGATTCGATTCATGATTCATGATTCGATTCATGATTCATGATTCATGATTCATGATTCAATTCATGATTCATGATTCAATTCATGATTCATGATTCATGATTTAATTCATGATTCATGATTCAATTCATGATTCAATTCATGATTCATGATTGATGAATTCAATTCATGATTCATGATTCATGATTTATGATTCAATTCATGATTCATGAATCATGATTAATGATTCAATTCATGATTCATAATTCAATTCATGATTCATGATTCATGATTCAATTCATGATTCATGAATCATGATTCATGATTCAATTCATGATTCATGATTCATGATTCAATTCATGATTCATGAATCATGATTCATGATTCAATTTATGATTCATGATTCATGATTCAATTCATGATTCAATTCATGATTCATGATTCATGATTCATAATTCATGATTCATGATTCAATTCATGATTCATGATTTAATTCATGGTTCATGATTCGATTCATGATTCATGATTCATGATTCAATTCATGATTCATGATTCATGATTCAATATTTCAATTCATGATTCATGATTCAATTCATGATTCATAATTCATGATTCATGATTCAATTCATGATTCATGATTCAATTCATGATTCGAATCCTGATTCAATTCATGATTCATGATTCAATTCATGATTCATGATTTAATTCATGATTCATGATTCGATTCATGATTCATGATTCAATTCATGATTCATGATTCATGATTCATGATTCATGATTCAATTCATGATTCATGATTCAATTCATGATTCATAATTCATGATTCATGATTCAATTCATGATTCATGATTCAATTCTTGATTCGAATCCTGATTCAATTCATGATTCATGATTCAATTCATGATTCATGATTCATGATTCATGATTCATGATTCGATTCATGATTCATGATTCATGATTCATGATTCAATTCATGATTCATGATTCAATTCATGATTCTTGATTTAATGATTCATGATTCGATTCATGATTCATTAATCATGATTCAATTCATGATTCATGATTCATTATTCATGATTCAATTCATGATTCATGATTCAATTCATAATTCATGATTCATGATTCATGATTCAATTCATGATTTATGATTCATGATTCAATTCATGATTCATGATTCATGATTCATGATTCATGATTCAATTCATGATTCATGATTCATGAATTATGATTCGATTCATGATTCATGATTCATGATTCGATTCATGATTCATGATTCATGATTCATGATTCAATTCATGATTCATGATTCAATTCATGATTCATGATTCATGATTTAATTCATGATTCATTATTCATGATTCAATTCATGATTCATGATTCATGATTCATGATTCGATTCATGATTCATGATTCATGATTCATGATTCGATTCATGATTCATTAATCATGATTCAATTCATGATTCATGATTCATTATTCATGATTCAATTCATGATTCAATTCATAATTCATGATTCATGATTCATGATTCAATTCATGATTTATGATTCATGATTCAATTCATGATTCATGATTCATGATTCATGATTCAATTCATGATTCATGATTCAATTCATGATTCATGATTCATGATTCATGATTCGATTCATGATTCATGATTCATGATTCAATTCATGATTCATGATTCAATTCATGATTCATGATTCATGATTCAATTCATGATTCATTATTCATGATTCAATTCATGATTCATGATTCATGATTCATGATTCGATTCATGATTCATGATTCATGATTCAATTCATGATTCATGATTCATGATTCAATTCATGATTCATGATTCATGATTCAATTTATGATTTAATACATGATTCATGATTCAATTCATGATTATTGATTCACGATTCAATTCATGATTCATGATTCATGATTCAATTTATGATTTAATTCATGATTCATGATTCAATTTATGATTCATGATTCATGATTCATGATTCATGATTCAATTCATGATTCATGATTCAATTCATGATTCAATTCATGATTCATGATTGATGAATTCAATTCATGATTCATGATTCATGATTCATGATTCAATTCATGATTTATGATTCAATTCATGATTCAATTCATGATTCATGATTGATGAATTCAATTCATGATTCATGATTCATGATTTATGATTCAATTCATGATTCAATTCATGATGCATGATTCAATTCATGATTCATGATTCAATTCATGATTCATGATTCATGATTCAATTCATGATTCATGAATCATGATTCATGATTCAATTCATGATTCATGATTCATGATTCAATTCATGATTCATGATTTATGATTCAATTCATGATTCAATTTATGATTCATGATTCATGATTTAATTCATGATTCAATTCATGATTCATGATTCAATTCATGATTCAATTCATGATTCATGATTCATTATTCAATTCATGATTCATGATTCAATTCATGATTCATGATTTAATTCATGATTCAATTCATGATTCATGATTCAATTTATGATTCAATTCATGATTCATGATTCATTATTCAATTCATGATTCATGATTTAATTCATGATTCATGATTTAATTCATGATTCATGATTTAATTCATGATTCATGATTCGATTCATGATTCATGATTCATGATTCAATTCATGATTCATGATTCATGATTCAATTCATGATTCAATTCATGATTCAATTCATGATTCATGATTCATTATTCAATTCATGATTCATGATTTAATTCATGATTCATGATTTAATTCATGATTCATGATTCGATTCATGATTCATGATTCATGATTCAATTCATGATTCATGATTCATGATTCAATTCATGATTCATGATCATGATTCAATTCATGATTCAATTTATGAATCATGATTCATGATTCAATTCATGATTCAATTCATGATTCATGATTCATTATTCAATTCATGATTCATGATTCAATTCATGATTCATGATTTAATTCATGATTCATGATTCGATTCATGATTCATGATTCATCATTCAATTCATGATTCATGATTCATGATTCAATATTTCAATTCATGATTCATGATTCAATTCATGATTCATAATTCATGATTCATGATTCAATTCATGATTCATGATTCAATTCATGATTCGAATCCTGATTCAATTCATGATTCATGATTCAATTCATGATTCATGATTTAATTCATGATTCATGATTCGATTCATGATTCATGATTCATGATTCAATTCATGATTCATGATTCATGATTCATGATTCATGATTCAATTCATGATTCATGATTCAATTCATGATTCATAATTCATGATTCATGATTCAATTCATGATTCATGATTCAATTCTTGATTCGAATCCTGATTCAATTCATGATTCATGATTCAATTCATGATTCATGATTCATGATTCGATTCATGATTCATGATTCATGATTCATGATTCAATTCATGATTCATGATTCAATTCATCATTCTTGATTCATGATTCATGATTCGATTCATGATTCATTAATCATGATTCAATTCATGATTCATGATTCATTATTCATGATTCAATTCATGATTCATGATTCATGATTCAATTCATAATTCATGATTCATGATTCATGATTCAATTCATGATTTATGATTCATGATTCAATTCATGATTCACGATTCATGATTCATGATTCATGATTCAATTCATGATTCATGATTCATGATTCATGATTCGATTCATGATTTATGATTCATGATTCATGATTCGATTCATGATTCATGATTCAATTCATGATTCATGATTCAATTTATGATTCATGATTCATGATTCAATTCATGATTCATGAATCATGATTCATGATTCAATTCATGATTCATGATTTATGATTCAATTCATGATTCATGATTCAATTCATGATTCAATTTATGATTCATGATTCAATTCATGATTCAATTCATGATTCATGATTCATTATTCAATTCATGATTCATGATTCAATTCATGATTCATGATTCAATTCATGATTCAATTCATGATTCATGATTCATTATTCAATTCATGATTCATGATTCAATTCATGATTCATGATTTAATTCATGATTCATGATTCGATTCATGATCATTAATCATGATTCGATTCATGATCATTAATCATGATTCAATTCATGATTCATGATTCATGATTCATGATTCGTTTCATGATTCTTGATTCATGATTCATGATTCGATTCATGATCATTAATCATGATTCAATTCATGATTCATGATTCATGATTCAATTCATGATTCATGATTCATGATTCAATTCATAATTCATGATTCATGATTCATGATTCAATTCATGATTTATGATTTATGATTCAATTCATGATTCATAATTCATGATTCATGATTCATGATTCAATTCATGATTCATGATTCAATTCATGATTCATGATTCATGATTCATGATTCGATTCATGATTCATGATTCATGATTCAATTCATGATTCATGATTCAATTCATGATTCATGATTCAATTCATGATTCATGATTCATGATTTAATTCATGATTCATTATTCATGATTCAATTCATGATTCATGATTCATGATTCGATTCATGATTCATGATTCATGATTCATGATTCGATTCATGATTCATTAATCATTATTCATGATTCATGATTCATGATTCAATTCATGATTCATGATTCATGATTCAAATCATAATTCATGATTCATGATTCATGATTCAATTCATGATTTATGATTCATGATTCAATTCATAATTCATGATTCATGATTCATGATTCAATTCATGATTTATGATTCATGATTCAATTCATGATTCATGATTCATGATTCATGATTCAATTCATGATTCATGATTCAATTCATGATTCATGATTCATGATTCATGATTCGATTCATGATTCATGATTCAATTCATGATTCATGATTCAATTCATGATTCATGATTCATGATTCAATTCATGATTCATGATTCATGATTCAATTCATGATTCATGATTCATGATTCAATTCATGATTCAATTCATGATTCATGATTCAATTCATGATTCAATTCATGATTCATGATTCATGATTCGATTCATGATTCATGATTCAATTCATGATTCATGATTCAATTCATGATTCATGATTCATGATTCAATTCATGATTCATGATTCATGATTCAATTCATGATTCATGATTCATGATTCAATTCATGATTCAATTCATGATTCATGATTGATGAATTCAATTCATGATTCATGATTCATGATTTATGATTCAATTTATGATTCAATTCAAGATGCATGATTCAATTCATGATTCATGATTAAATTCATGATTCATGATTCAATTCATGATTCATGAATCATGATTCATGATTCAATTCATGATTCATGATTCATGATTCAATTCATGATTCATGATTCATGATTCAATTCATGATTCAATTTATGATTCATGATTCATGATTTAATTCATGATTCATGATTCAATTCATGATTCAATTTATGATTCATGATTCATGATTTAATTCATGATTCAATTCATGATTCATGATTCAATTCATGATTCAATTCATGATTCAAGATTCATTATTCAATTCATGATTCATGATTCAATTCATGATTCATGATTTAATTCATGATTCATGATTCGATTCATGATTCATGATTCATGATTCAATTCATGATTCATGATTCAATATTTCAATTCATGATTCATGATTCAATTCATGATTCATAATTCATGATTCATGATTTAATTCATGATTCATGATTCAATTCATGATTCGAATCCTGATTCAATTCATGATTCATGATTCAATTCATGATTCATGATTCGATTCATGATTCATGATTTATGATTCATGATTCAATTCATGATTCATGATTCATGATTCAATTCATGATTCATGATTTGTTTCATGATTCTTGATTCATGATTCATGATTCGATTCATGATTCATTAATCATGATTCAATTCATGATTCATGATTCATTATTCATGATTCAATTCATGATTCATGATTCATGATTCATGATTCATGATTCAGGATTCAATTCATAATTCATGATTCATGATTCATGATTCAATTCATGATTTATGATTTTTGATTCAATTCATGATTCATGATTCATGATTCATGATTCAATTCATGATTCATGATTCAATTCATGATTCATGATTCATGATTCATGATTCATGATTCGATTCATGATTCATGATTCATGATTCAATTCATGATTCATGATTCATGATTCAATTCATGATTCATTATTCATGATTCAATTCATGATTCATGATTCGTGATTCATGATTCGATTCATGATTCATGATTCATGATTCAATTCATGATTCATGATTCATGATTCAATTCATGATTCATGATTCGATTCATGATTCTTGATTCATGATTCATGATTCGATTCATGATTCATGATTCATGATTCAATTCATGATTCATGATTCATGATTCATGATTCAATTCATGATTCATGATTCATGATTCAATTCATGATTCATGATTCATGATTCAATTCATGATTTATGATTCATGATTCATGATTCAATTTATGATTCATGATTCATGATTCATGATTCAATTCATGATTCATGATTCAATTCATGATTCATGATTCATGATTCAATTCATGATTTATGATTCATGATTCAATTCATAATTCATGATTCATGATTCATGATTCAATTCATGATTTATGATTCATGATTCAATTCATGATTTATCATTCATGATTCATGATTCAATTCATGATTCATGATTCAATTCATGATTCATGATTCATGATTCATGATTCGATTCATGATTCATGATTCAATTCATGATTCATGATTCAATTCATGATTCATGATTCATGATTCAATTCATGATTCATGATTCATGATTCAATTCATGATTCATGATTCATGATTCAATTCATGATTCAATTCATGATTCATGATTGATGAATTCAATTCATGATTCATGATTCATGATTTATGATTCAATTTATGATTCAATTCAAGATGCATGATTCAATTCATGATTCATGATTCAATTCATGATTCATGATTCAATTCATGATTCATGAATCATGATTCATGATTCAATTCATGATTCATGATTCATGATTCAATTCATGATTCATGATTCATGATTCAATTCATGATTCAATTTATGATTCATGATTCATGATTTAATTCATGATTCATGATTCAATTCATGATTCAATTTATGATTCATGATTCATGATTTAATTCATGATTCAATTCATGATTCATGATTCAATTCATGATTCAATTCATGATTCAAGATTCATTATTCAATTCATGATTCATGATTCAATTCATGATTCATGATTTAATTCATGATTCATGATTCGATTCATGATTCATGATTCATGATTCAATTCATGATTCATGATTCATGATTCAATATTTCAATTCATGATTCATGATTCAATTCATGATTCATAATTTATGATTCATGATTTAATTCATGATTCATGATTCAATTCATGATTCGAATCCTGATTCAATTCATGATTCATGATTCAATTCATGATTCATGATTCGATTCATGATTCATGATTTATGATTCATGATTCAATTCATGATTCATGATTCATGATTCAATTCATGATTCATGATTTGTTTCATGATTCTTGATTCATGATTCATGATTCGATTCATGATTCATTAATCATGATTCAATTCATGATTCATGATTCATGATTCATGATTCAATTCATAATTCATGATTCATGATTCAATTCATGATTTATGATTTTTGATTCAATTCATGATTCATGATTCATGATTCATGATTCAATTCATGATTCATGATTCAATTCATGATTCATGATTCATGATTCATGATTCGATTCATGATTTATGATTCATGATTCATGATTCGATTCATGATTCATGATTCAATTCATGATTCATGATTCAATTTATGATTCATGATTCATGATTCAATTCATGATTCATGAATCATGATTCATGATTCAATTCATGATTCATGATTTATGATTCAATTCATGATTCATGATTCAATTCATGATTCAATTTATGATTCATGGTTCATGATTTAATTCATGATTCAATTCATGATTCATGATTCAATTCATGATTCAATTCATGATTCATGATTCATTATTCAATTCATGATTCATGATTCAATTCATGATTCATGATTTAATTCATGATTCATGATTCGATTCATGATCATTAATCATGATTCGATTCATGATCATTAATCATGATTCAATTCATGATTCATGATTCATGATTCATGATTCGTTTCATGATTCTTGATTCATGATTCATGATTCGATTCATGATCATTAATCATGATTCAATTCATGATTCATGATTCATGATTCAATTCATGATTCATGATTCATGATTCAATTCATAATTCATGATTCATGATTCATGATTCAATTCATGATTTATGATTTATGATTCAATTCATGATTCATAATTCATGATTCATGATTCATGATTCAATTCATGATTCATGATTCAATTCATGATTCATGATTCATGATTCATGATTCGATTCATGATTCATGATTCATGATTCAATTCATGATTCATGATTCAATTCATGATTCATGATTCATGATTTAATACATGATTCATTATTCATGATTCAATTCATGATTCATGATTCATGATTCGATTCATGATTCATGATTCATGATTCGATTCATGATTCATTAATCATTATTCATGATTCATGATTCATGATTCAATTCATGATTCATGATTCATGATTCAAATCATAATTCATGATTCATGATTCATGATTCAATTCATGATTTATGATTCATGATTCAATTCATAATTCATGATTCATGATTCATGATTCAATTCATGATTTATGATTCATGATTCAATTCATGATTCATGATTCATGATTCATGATTCAATTCATGATTCATGATTCAATTCATGATTCATGATTCATGATTCATGATTCGATTCATGATTCATGATTCAATTCATGATTCATGATTCAATTCATGATTCATGATTCATGATTCAATTCATGATTCATGATTCATGATTCAATTCATGATTCATGATTCATGATTCAATTCATGATTCAATTCATGATTCATGATTGATGAATTCAATTCATGATTCATGATTCATGATTTATGATTCAATTTATGATTCAATTCAAGATGCATGATTCAATTCATGATTCATGATTCAATTCATGATTCATGATTCAATTCATGATTCATGAATCATGATTCATGATTCAATTCATGATTCATGATTCATGATTCAATTCATGATTCATGATTCATGATTCAATTCATGATTCAATTTATGATTCATGATTCATGATTTAATTCATGATTCATGATTCAATTCATGATTCAATTTATGATTCATGATTCATGATTTAATTCATGATTCAATTCATGATTCATGATTCAATTCATGATTCAATTCATGATTCAAGATTCATTATTCAATTCATGATTCATGATTCAATTCATGATTCATGATTTAATTCATGATTCATGATTCGATTCATGATTCATGATTCATGATTCAATTCATGATTCATGATTCATGATTCAATATTTCAATTCATGATTCATGATTCAATTCATGATTCATAATTCATGATTCATGATTTAATTCATGATTCATGATTCAATTCATGATTCGAATCCTGATTCAATTCATGATTCATGATTCAATTCATGATTCATGATTCGATTCATGATTCATGATTTATGATTCATGATTCAATTCATGATTCATGATTCATGATTCAATTCATGATTCATGATTTGTTTCATGATTCTTGATTCATGATTCATGATTCGATTCATGATTCATTAATCATGATTCAATTCATGATTCATGATTCATTATTCATGATTCAATTCATGATTCATGATTCATGATTCATGATTCATGATTCATGATTCAATTCATAATTCATGATTCATGATTCATGATTCAATTCATGATTTATGATTTTTGATTCAATTCATGATTCATGATTCATGATTCATGATTCAATTCATGATTCATGATTCAATTCATGATTCATGATTCATGATTCATGATTCATGATTCGATTCATGATTCATGATTCATGATTCAATTCATGATTCATGATTCATGATTCAATTCATGATTCATTATTCATGATTCAATTCATGATTCATGATTCGTGATTCATGATTCGATTCATGATTCATGATTCATGATTCAATTCATGATTCATGATTCATGATTCAATTCATGATTCATGATTCGATTCATGATTCTTGATTCATGATTCATGATTCGATTCATGATTCATGATTCATGATTCAATTCATGATTCATGATTCATGATTCATGATTCAATTCATGATTCATGATTCATGATTCAATTCATGATTCATGATTCATGATTCAATTCATGATTTATGATTCATGATTCATGATTCATGATTCAATTTATGATTCATGATTCATGATTCATGATTCAATTCATGATTCATGATTCAATTCATGATTCATGATTCATGATTCAATTCATGATTTATGATTCATGATTCAATTCATAATTCATGATTCATGATTCATGATTCAATTCATGATTTATGATTCATGATTCAATTCATGATTCATCATTCATGATTCATGATTCAATTCATGATTCATGATTCAATTCATGATTCATGATTCATGATTCATGATTCGATTCATGATTCATGATTCAATTCATGATTCATGATTCAATTCATGATTCATGATTCATGATTCAATTCATGATTCATGATTCATGATTCAATTCATGATTCATGATTCATGATTCAATTCATGATTCAATTCATGATTCATGATTGATGAATTCAATTCATGATTCATGATTCATGATTTATGATTCAATTTATGATTCAATTCAAGATGCATGATTCAATTCATGATTCATGATTCAATTCATGATTCATGATTCAATTCATGATTCATGATTCATGATTCAATTCATGATTCAATTTATGATTCATGATTCATGATTTAATTCATGATTCATGATTCAATTCATGATTCAATTTATGATTCATGATTCATGATTTAATTCATGATTCAATTCATGATTCAAGATTCATTATTCAATTCATGATTCATGATTCAATTCATGATTCATGATTTAATTCATGATTCATGATTCGATTCATGATTCATGATTCATGATTCAATTCATGATTCATGATTCATGATTCAATATTTCAATTCATGATTCATGATTCAATTCATGATTCATAATTTATGATTCATGATTTAATTCATGATTCATGATTCAATTCATGATTCGAATCCTGATTCAATTCATGATTCATGATTCAATTCATGATTCATGATTCGATTCATGATTCATGATTTATGATTCATGATTCAATTCATGATTCATGATTCATGATTCAATTCATGATTCATGATTTGTTTCATGATTCTTGATTCATGATTCATGATTCGATTCATGATTCATTAATCATGATTCAATTCATGATTCATGATTCATTATTCATGATTCAATTCATGATTCATGATTCATGATTCATGATTCATGATTCATGATTCAATTCATAATTCATGATTCATGATTCAATTCATGATTTATGATTTTTGATTCAATTCATGATTCATGATTCATGATTCATGATTCAATTCATGATTCATGATTCAATTCATGATTCATGATTCATGATTCATGATTCATGATTCGATTCATGATTCATGATTCATGATTCAATTCATGATTCATGATTCATGATTCAATTCATGATTCATTATTCATGATTCAATTCATGATTCATGATTCGTGATTCATGATTCGATTCATGATTCATGATTCATGATTCAATTCATGATTCATGATTCATGATTCAATTCATGATTCATGATTCGATTCATGATTCTTGATTCATGATTCATGATTCGATTCATGATTCATGATTCATGATTCAATTCATGATTCATGATTCATGATTCAATTCATGATTCATGATTCATGATTCAATTCATGATTTATGATTCATGATTCATGATTCATGATTCAATTTATGATTCATGATTCATGATTCATGATTCAATTCATGATTCATGATTCAATTCATGATTCATGATTCAATTCATGATTCATGATTCGATTCATGATTCATGATTCGATTCATGATTTTTGATTCATGATTCATGATTCGATTCATGATTCAATTCATGATTCATGATTCATGATTCAATTCATGATTCATGATTCAATTCATGATTCATGATTCATGATTCAATTCATGATTCATGATTCATGATTCAATTCATGATTCATGATTCATGATTCATGATTCATGATTCAATTCATGATTCATGATTCAATTCATGATTCATGATTCATGATTCATGATTCAATTCATGATTCATGATTCAATTCATGATTCATGATTCATGATTCATGATTCAATTCATGAATCATGATTCATGATTCATGATTCAATTCATGATTCATGATTCAATTCATGATTCATGATTCATGATTCATGATTCATGATTCAATTCATGATTCAATTTATGATTCATGATTCTTGATTCATGATTCAATTCATGATTCATGATTCATGATTCATGATTCATGATTCATGATTCATGATTCAATTCATGATTCAATTCATGATTCATGATTCATGATTCAATTTATTATTCATGATTCATGATTTAATTCATGATTCAAATCATGATTCATGATTCAATTCAGGATTCAATTCATGATTCATGATTCATGATTCAATTCATGATTCATGATTCAGGATTCAATTCATGATTCATGATTCGATTCATGATTCATGATTCATGATTCATGATTTAATTCATAATTCATGATTCATGATTCAAGATTCATGATTCATGATTCAATTTATGATTCATGATTTGATTTATCATTCATGATTTATGATTCAATTCATGATTCATGATTCATGATTCAATTCATGATTCATGATTCATGATTCATGATATATGATTTGATTTATTATTCATGATTCATGATTCATGATTTAATTCATGATTCATGATTCATGATTCAATTCATGATTCATGATTCGATTCATGATTTTTGATTCATGATTCATGATTCGATTCATGATTCATGATTCATGATTCACTTCATGATTCATGATTCAATTCATGATTCATGATTCATGATTCATGATTCATGATTCAATTCATAATTCATGATTCATGATTCATGATTCATGATTCATGATTCATGATTCAATTCATGATTCATGATTCAATTCATGATTCTTGATTCATGATTCATGATTCAATTCATGATTTATGATTCATGATTCAATTCATGATTAAAAATTCATGATTCATGATTCAATTCATGATTCATGATTCAATTTATGATTCATGATTCATGATTCATGATTCATGATTTGATTCATGATTCATGATTCATGATTCATGATTCAATTCATGATTCATGATTCAATTCATGATTCATGATTCATGATTCAATTCATGATTCATGATTCAATTCATGATTCATGATTCATGATTCATGATTCATGATTCATGATTCGATTCATGATTCATGATTCAATTCATGATTCATGATTCATGATTCATGATTCAATTCATGATTCATGATTCATGATTCAATTCATAATTCATGATTGATGATTCATGATTCGATTCATGATTCTTGATTCATGATTCAATTCATTATTCATGATTCATGATTCATGATTCAATTCATGATTCATGATTCATGATTCAATTCATGATTCATGATTCATGATTCAATTAATGATTTATGATTCATGATTCATGATTCATGATTTGATTTATGATTCATGATTCATGATTCATGATTCATGATTCAATTCATGATTCATGATTCAATTAATGATTCATGATTCATGATTCAATTCATGATTCATGATTCGATTCATGATTTTTGATTCATGATTCATGATTCGATTCATGATTTAATTCATGATTCATGATTCATGATTCAATTCATGATTCATGATTCAATTCATGATTCATGATTTATGATTCAATTCATGATTCATGATTCATGATTCAATTCATGATTCATGATTCATGATTCATGATTCATGATTCAATTCATGATTCATGATTCAATTCATGATTCATGATTCATGATTCATGATTCAATTCATGATTCATGATTCAATTCATGATTCATGATTCATGATTCATGATTCATGATTCATGATTCAATTCATGATTCATGATTCATGATTCATGTTTCAATTCATGATTTATGATTCAATTCATGATTCATGATTCATGATTCATGATTCATGATTCATGTTTCAATTCATGATTCAATTCATGATTCATGATTCATGATTCAATTTATTATTCATGATTCATGATTTAATTCATGATTCATGATTCAATTCAGGATTCAATTCATGATTCATGATTCATGATTCAATTCATGATTCATGATTCGATTCAGGATTCAATTCATGATTCATGATTCATGATTCAATTCATGATTCATGATTCATGATTTAATTCATGATTCATGATTCATGATTCAATTCATGATTCATGATTCGATTCATGATTTTTGATTCATGATTCATGATTCGATTCATGATTCATGATTCATGATTCACTTCATGATTCATGATTCATGATTCATGATTCATGATTCATGATTCAATTCATGATTCATGATTCAATTCATAATTCATGATTCATGATTCATGATTCAATTCATGATTCATGATTCAATTCATGATTCATGATTCAATTCATGATTCTTGATTCATGATTCATGATTCATGATTCAATTCATAATTCATGATTCATGATTCAATTCATGATTTATGATTCATGATTCAATTCATGATTCATGATTCATGATTCATGATTTATGATTCAATTCATGATTCATGATTCAATTCATGATTCATGATTCATGATTCATGATTTGATTCATGATTCATGATTCATGATTCAATTCATGATTCATGATTCAATTCATGATTCATGATTCATGATTTATGATTCATGATTCAATTCATGATTCATGATTCATGATTCATGATTCAATTCATGATTCATGATTCATGATTCATGATTCATGATTCGATTCATGATTAATGATTCATGATTAAATTCATGATTCATGATTCATGATTCAATTCATGATTCATGATTCGATTCATGATTCTTGATTCATGATTCGATTCATGATTCATGATTCAATTCATGATTCATGATTCATGAGTCATGATTCGATTCATGATTCATGATTCATGATTCAATTCATGATTCATGATTCAATTCATGATTCATGATTCATGATTTAATTCATGATTCATTATTCATGATTCAATTCATGATTCATGATTCATGATTCATGATTCGATTCATGATTCATGATTCATGATTCATGATTCGATTCATGATTCATTAATCATTATTCATGATTCATGATTCATGATTCAATTCATAATTCATGATTCATGATTCATGATTCAATTCATGATTTATGATTCATGATTCAATTCATGATTCATGATTCATGATTCATGATTCATGATTCAATTCATGATTCATGATTCAATTCATGATTCATGATTCATGATTCATGATTCGATTCATGATTCATGATTCAATTCATGATTCATGATTCAATTCATGATTCATGATTCATGATTCAATTCATGATTCATGATTCATGATTCAATTCATGATTCATGATTCATGATTCAATTTATGATTTAATTCATGATTCATGATTCAATTCATGATTCATGATTCATGATTCAATTCATGATTCATGATTCATGATTCAATTTATGATTCATGATTCATGATTCATGATTCATGATTCAATTCATGATTCATGATTCAATTCATGATTCAATTCATGATTCATGATTGATGAATTCAATTCATGATTCATGATTCATGATTTATGATTCAATTTATGATTCAATTCAAGATGCATGATTCAATTCATGATTCAATTCATGATTCATGATTCATGATTTAATTCATGATTCATTATTCATGATTCAATTCATGATTCATGATTCATGATTCATGATTCATGATTCATGATTCATGATTCGATTCATGATTCATTAATCATTATTCATGATTCATGATTCATGATTCAATTCATAATTCATGATTCATGATTCATGATTCAATTCATGATTCATGATTCAATTCATGATTCATGATTCATGATTCATGATTCGATTCATGATTCATGATTCAATTCATGATTCATGATTCAATTCATGATTCATGATTCATGATTCAATTCATGATTCATGATTCATGATTCAATTCATGATTCATGATTCATGATTCAATTTATGATTTAATTCATGATTCATGATTCAATTCATGATTCATGATTCATGATTCAATTCATGATTCATGATTCATGATTCAATTTATGATTCATGATTCATGATTCATGATTCATGATTCAATTCATAATTCATGATTCATGATTCATGATTCAATTCATGATTTATGATTCATGATTCAATTCATGATTCATGATTCATGATTCATGATTCATGATTCAATTCATGATTCATGATTCATGATTCATGATTCGATTCATGATTCATGATTCATGATTCAATTCATGATTCATGATTCAATTCATGATTCATGATTCATGATTTAATTCATGATTCATTATTCATGATTCAATTCATGATTCATGATTCATGATTCATGATTCGATTCATGATTCATGATTCATGATTCATGATTCGATTCATGATTCATTAATCATTATTCATGATTCATCATTCATGATTCAATTCATAATTCATGATTCATGATTCAATTCATGATTTATGATTCATGATTCAATTCATGATTCATGATTCATGATTCATGATTCAATTCATGATTCATGATTCAATTCATGATTCATGATTCATGATTCATGATTCGATTCATGATTCATGATTCAATTCATGATTCATGATTCAATTCATGATTCATGATTCATGATTCAATTCATGATTCATGATTCATGATTCAATTCATGATTCATGATTCATGATTCAATTTATGATTCATGATTCATGATTCATGATTCATGATTCAATTCATGATTCATGATTCAATTCATGATTCAATTCATGATTCATGATTGATGAATTCAATTCATGATTCATGATTCATGATTTATGATTCAATTTATGATTCAATTCAAGATGCATGATTCAATTCATGATTCAATTCATGATTCATGATTCATGATTTAATTCATGATTCATTATTCATGATTCAATTCATGATTCATGATTCATGATTCATGATTCGATTCATGATTCATGATTCATGATTCATGATTCAATTCATGATTCATTAATCATTATTCATGATTTATGATTCATGATTCAATTCATAATTCATGATTCATGATTCATGATTCAATTCATGATTTATGATTCATGATTCAATTCATGATTCATGATTCATGATTCATGATTCATGATTCAATTCATGATTCATGATTCAATTCATGATTCATGATTCATGATTCGATTCATGATTCATGATTCAATTCATGATTCATGATTCAATTCATGATTCATGATTCATGATTCAATTCATGATTCATGATTCATGATTCAATTCATGATTCATGATTCATGATTCAATTTATGATTTAATTCATGATTCATGATTCAATTCATGATTCATGATTCATGATTCAATTCATGATTCATGATTCATGATTCAATTTATGATTCATGATTCATGATTCATGATTCATGATTCAATTCATGATTCATGATTCAATTCATGATTCAATTCATGATTCATGATTGATGAATTCAATTCATGATTCATGATTCAATTTATGATTCATGATTCATGATTCATGATTCATGATTCAATTCATGATTTATGATTCAATTTATGATTCAATTCCAGATGCATGATTCAATTCATGATTCATGATTCAATTCATGATTCATGAATCATGATTCATGATTCAATTCATGATTCATGATTCTTGATTCAATTTATGATTCATGATTCATGATTCATGATTCATGATTCAATTCATGATTTATGATTCAATTTATGATTCAATTCCAGATGCATGATTCAATTCATGATTCATGATTCAATTCATGATTCATGAATCATGATTCATGATTCAATTCATGATTCATGATTCTTGATTCAATTTATGATTCATGATTCATGATTCAATTCATGATTCAATTTATGATTCATGATTCATGATTTAATTCATGATTCATGATTCAATTCATGATTCAATTTATGATTCCTGATTCATGATTTAATTCATGATTCAATTCATGATTCATGATTCAATTCATGATTCAAGATTCATTATTCAATTCATGATTCATGATTCAATTCATGATTCATGATTTAATTCATAATTCATGATTCGATTCATGATTCATGATTCAATTCATGATTCATGATTCATGATTCAATATTTCAATTCATGATTCATGATTCAATTCATGATTCATAATTCATGATTCATGATTCAATTCATGATTCATGATTCAATTCATGATTCGAATCCTGATTCAATTCATGATTCATGATTCAATTCATGATTCATGATTCGATTCATGATTCATGATTTATGATTCATGATTCAATTCATGATTCATGATTCATGATTCAATTCATGATTCAGGATTTGTTTCATGATTCTTGATTCATGATTCATGATTCGATTCATGATTCATTAATCATGATTCAATTCATGATTCATGATTTATTATTCATGATTCAATTCATGATTCATGATTCATGATTCATGATTCATGATTCATGATTCAATTCATAATTCATGATTCATGATTCAATTCATGATTTATGATTTTTGATTCAATTCATGATTCATGATTCATGATTCAATTCATGATTCATGATTCAATTCATGATTCATGATTCATGATTCATGATTCGATTCATGATTCATGATTCATGATTCAATTCATGATTCATGATTCATGATTCAATTCATGATTCATTATTCATGATTCAATTCATGATTCATGATTCGTGACTCATGATTCGATTCATGATTCATGATTCATGATTCAATTCATGATTCATGATTCATGATTCAATTCATGATTCATGATTCGATTCATGATTCTTGATTCATGATTCATGATTCGATTCATGATTCATGATTCATGATTTAATTCATGATTCATGATTTATGATTCATGATTCAATTCATGATTCATGATTCATGATTCAATTCATGATTCATGATTCATGATTCAATTCATGATTTATGATTCATGATTCATGATTCATGATTCAATTTATGATTCATGATTCATGATTCAATTCATGATTCATGATTCAATTCATGATTCATGATTCATGATTCAATTCATGATTCATGATTCGATTCATGATTCATGATTCGATTCATGATTTTTGATTCATGATTCATGATTCGATTCATGATTCAATTCATGATTCATGATTCATGATTCAATTCATGATTCATGATTCAATTCATGATTCATGATTCATGATTCAATTCATGATTCATGATTCATGATTCAATTCATGATTCATGATTCATGATTCATGATTCAATTCATGATTCATGATTCAATTCATGATTCATGATTCAATTCATGATTCATGATTCAATTCATGATTCATGATTCATGATTCATGATTCATGATTCATGATTCATGATTCAATTCATGATTCAATTCATGATTCATGATTCATGATTCAATTCATGATTCATGATTCATGATTCATGATTCATGATTCATGATTCATGATTCAATTCATGATTTATGATTCATGATTCAATTCATGATTCAAAATTCATGATTCATGATTCAATTCATGATTCATGATTCATGATTCATGATTCATGATTCATGATTTGATTCATGATTCAATTCATGATTCATGATTCATGATTCATGATTCATGATTTGATTCATGATTCATGATTCATGATTCATGATTCAATTCATGATTCATGATTCGATTCAGGATTCAATTCATGATTCATGATTCATGATTCAATTCATGATTCATGATTCATGATTTAATTCATGATTCATGATTCATGATTCAATTCATGATTCATGATTCGATTCATGATTTTTGATTCATGATTCATGATTCAATTCATAATACATGATTCATGATTCAATTCATGATTTATGATTCATGATTCAATTCATGATTCAAAATTCATGATTCATGATTCAATTCATGATTCATGATTCAATTCATGATTCATGATTCATGATTCATGATTTGATTCATGATTCAATTCATGATTCATGATTCATGATTCATGATTCATGATTTGATTCATGATTCATGATTCATGATTCATGATTCAATTCATGATTCATGATTCAATTCATGATTCATGATTCATGATTCATGATTCATGAATCATGATTCAATTCATGATTCATGATTCAATACATGATTCATGATTCATGATTCATGATTCATGATTCATGATTCATGATTCAATTCATAATTCATGATTGATGATTCATGATTCGATTCATGATTCTTGATTCATGATTCAATTCATGATTCATGATTCATGATTCATGATTCAATTCATGATTCATGATTCATGATTCAATTCATGATTCATGATTCATGATTCAATTAATGATTTATGATTCATGATTCATGATTCATGATTCGATTTATGATTCATGATTCAAGATTCAATTCATGATTCATGATTCAATTAATGATTCATGATTCATGATTCAATTCATGATTCATGATTCGATTCATGATTTTTGATTCATGATTCATGATTCGATTCATGATTCAATTCATGATTCATGATTCAATTCATGATTCATGATTCAATTCATGATTCATGATTTATGATTCAATTCATGATTCATGATTCATGATTCAATTCATGATTCATGATTCATGATTCATGATTCATGATTCAATTCATGATTCATGATTCAATTCATGATTCATGATTCATGATTCATGATTCAATTCATGATTCATGATTCAATTCATGATTCATGATTCATGATTCATGATTCAATTCATGATTCATGATTCATGATTCATGTTTCAATTCATGATTTATGATTCAATTCATGATTCATGATTCATGATTCATGATTCATGATTCATGTTTCAATTCATGATTCAATTCATGATTCATGATTCATGATTCAATTTATTATTCATGATTCATGATTTAATTCATGATTCAATTCATGATTCATGATTCAATTCAGGATTCAATTCATGATTCATGATTCATGATTCAATTCATGATTCATGATTCGATTCAGGATTCAATTCATGATTCATGATTCATGATTCAATTCATGATTCATGATTCATGATTTAATTCATGATTCATGATTCATGATTCAATTCATGATTCATGATTCGATTCAGGATTCAATTCATGATTCATGATTCATGATTCAATTCATGATTCATGATTCATGATTCACTTCATGATTCATGATTCATGATTCATGATTCATGATTCATGATTCAATTCATGATTCATGATTCATGATTCATGATTCAATTCATGATTCATGATTCATGATTCATGATTCAATTCATGATTCATGATTCAATTCATGATTCATGATTCATGATTCAATTCATGATTCATGATTCAATTCATGATTCATGATTCATGATTCATGATTCATGATTCATGATTCATGATTCATGATTCATGATTCATGATTCATGATTCATGATTCAATTCATGATTCAATTCATGATTCATGATTCATGATTCATGATTCAATTCATGATTCATGATTCATGATTCATGATTCATGATTCATGATTCATGATTCAATTCATAATTCATGATTCATGATTCATGATTCAATTCATGATTCATGATTCATGATTCAATTCATGATTCATGATTCAATTCATGATTCTTGATTCATGATTCATGATTCAATTCATAATACATGATTCATGATTCATGATTCAATTCATGATTCAATTCATGATTCATGATTCAATTCATGATTCTTGATTCATGATTCATGATTCAATTCATAATACATGATTCATGATTCATGATTCAATTCATGATTTATGATTCATGATTCAATTCATGATTCAAAATTCATGATTCATGATTCAATTCATGATTCATGATTCAATTCATGATTCATGATTCATGATTCATGATTCATGATTTGATTCATGATTCAATTCATGATTCATGATTCATGATTCATGATTCATGATTTGATTCATGATTCATGATTCATGATTCATGATTCAATTCATGATTCATGATTCGATTCAGGATTCAATTCATGATTCATGATTCATGATTCAATTCATGATTCATGATTCATGATTTAATTCATGATTCATGATTCATGATTCAATTCATGATTCATGATTCAATTCATGATTTTTGATTCATGATTCATGATTCAATTCATAATACATGATTCATGATTCAATTCATGATTTATGATTCATGATTCAATTCATGATTCAAAATTCATGATTCATGATTCAATTCATGATTCATGATTCAATTCATGATTCATGATTCATGATTCATGATTTGATTCATGATTCAATTCATGATTCATGATTCATGATTCATGATTCATGATTTGATTCATGATTCATGATTCATGATTCATGATTCAATTCATGATTCATGATTCAATTCATGATTCATGATTCATGATTCATGATTCATGATTCATGAATCATGATTCAATTCATGATTCATGATTCAATACATGATTCATGATTCATGATTCATGATTCATGATTCATGATTCATGATTCAATTCATAATTCATGATTGATGATTCATGATTCGATTCATGATTCTTGATTCATGATTCAATTCATGATTCATGATTCATGATTCATGATTCAATTCATGATTCATGATTCATGATTCAATTCATGATTCATGATTCATGATTCAATTAATGATTTATGATTCATGATTCATGATTCATGATTCGATTTATGATTCATGATTCATGATTCATGATTCAAGATTCAATTCATGATTCATGATTCAATTAATGATTCATGATTCATGATTCAATTCATGATTCATGATTCGATTCATGATTTTTGATTCATGATTCATGATTCGATTCATGATTCAATTCATGATTCATGATTCAATTCATGATTCATGATTCAATTCATGATTCATGATTTATGATTCAATTCATGATTCATGATTCAATTCATGATTCATGATTCATGATTCATGATTCATGATTCAATTCATGATTCATGATTCATGATTCATGATTCAATTCATGATTCATGATTCAATTCATGATTCATGATTCATGATTCAATTCATGATTCATGATTCATGATTCATGTTTCAATTCATGATTTATGATTCAATTCATGATTCATGATTCATGATTCATGATTCATGTTTCAATTCATGATTCAATTCATGATTCATGATTCATGATTCAATTTATTATTCATGATTCATGATTTAATTCATGATTCAATTCATGATTCATGATTCAATTCAGGATTCAATTCATGATTCATGATTCATGATTCAATTCATGATTCATGATTCGATTCAGGATTCAATTCATGATTCATGATTCATGATTCGATTCATGATTCATGATTCATGATTTAATTCATGATTCATGATTCATGATTCAATTCATGATTCATGATTCGATTCATGATTTTTGATTCATGATTCGATTCATGATTCATGATTCATGATTCACTTCATGATTCATGATTCATGATTCATGATTCATGATTCATGATTCAATTCATGATTCATGATTCATGATTCATGATTCAATTCATAATTCATGATTCATGATTCATTATTCAATTCATGATTCATGATTCATGATTCAATTCATGATTCATGATTCAATTCATGATTTTTGATTCATGATTCATGATTCATGATTCAATTCATAATTCATGATTCATGATTCAATTCATGATTTATGATTCATGATTCAATTCATGATTCATGATTCATGATTCAATTCATGATTCATGATTCAATTCATGATTCATGATTCATGATATGATTCATGATTCAATTCATGATTCATGATTCAAATCATGATTCATGATTCATGATTTATGATTCATGATTCAATTCATGATTCATGATTCATGATTCATGATTCAATTCATGATTCATGATTCATGATTCATGATTCGATTCATGATTAATGATTCATGATTAAATTCATGATTCATGATTCATGATTCAATTCATGATTCATGATTCGATTCATGATTCTTGATTCATGATTCGATTCATGATTCATGATTCAATTCATGATTCATGATTCATGATTCAATTCATGATTCATGATTCATGATTCATGATTCAATTCATGATTCATGATTCATGATTCAATTCATAATTCATGATTGATGATTCATGATTCGATTCATGATTCTTGACTCATGATTCATGATTCGATTCATGATTCATGATTCATGATTCAATTCATGATTCATGATTCATGATTCATTACTCAATTCATGAATCAAGATTCATGATTCGATTCATGATTCATGATTCAATTCATGATTTATGATTCAATTCATGATTCATGATTCATGATTCGATTCATGATTCAATTCATGATTAATGATTTAATTCATGATTCATGATTCAATTCATGATTCAAGATTCATGATTCAATTCATGATTCATGATTCATGATTCATGATTCATGATTCAATTCATGATTCATGATTCATGATTCACTTCATGATTCATGATTCATGATTCATGATTCATGATTCATGATTCAATTCATGATTCATGATTCATGATTCATGATTCAATTCATGATTCATGATTCATGATTCATGATTCAATTCATGATTCATGATTCAATTCATGATTCATGATTCATGATTCAATTCATGATTCATGATTCAATTCATGATTCATGATTCATGATTCATGATTCATGATTCATGATTCATGATTCATGATTCATGATTCATGATTCATGATTCATGATTCAATTCATGATTCAATTCATGATTCATGATTCATGATTCATGATTCAATTCATGATTCATGATTCATGATTCATGATTCATGATTCATGATTCATGATTCAATTCATAATTCATGATTCATGATTCATGATTCAATTCATGATTCATGATTCATGATTCAATTCATGATTCATGATTCAATTCATGATTCTTGATTCATGATTCATGATTCAATTCATAATACATGATTCATGATTCATGATTCAATTCATGATTCAATTCATGATTCATGATTCAATTCATGATTCTTGATTCATGATTCATGATTCAATTCATAATACATGATTCATGATTCATGATTCAATTCATGATTTATGATTCATGATTCAATTCATGATTCAAAATTCATGATTCATGATTCAATTCATGATTCATGATTCAATTCATGATTCATGATTCATGATTCATGATTCATGATTTGATTCATGATTCAATTCATGATTCATGATTCATGATTCATGATTCATGATTCAATTCATGATTCATGATTCAATTCATGATTCATGATTCATGATATGATTCATGATTCAATTCATGATTCATGATTCAAATCATGATTCATGATTCATGATTTATGATTCATGATTCAATTCATGATTCATGATTCATGATTCATGATTCAATTCATGATTCATGATTCATGATTCATGATTCGATTCATGATTAATGATTCATGATTAAATTCATGATTCATGATTCATGATTCAATTCATGATTCATGATTCGATTCATGATTCTTGATTCATGATTCGATTCATGATTCATGATTCAATTCATGATTCATGATTCATGATTCAATTCATGATTCATGATTCATGATTCATGATTCAATTCATGATTCATGATTCATGATTCAATTCATAATTCATGATTGATGATTCATGATTCGATTCATGATTCTTGACTCATGATTCATGATTCGATTCATGATTCATGATTCATGATTCAATTCATGATTCATGATTCATGATTCATTACTCAATTCATGAATCAAGATTCATGATTCGATTCATGATTCATGATTCAATTCATGATTTATGATTCAATTCATGATTCATGATTCATGATTCGATTCATGATTCAATTCATGATTAATGATTTAATTCATGATTCATGATTCAATTCATGATTCAAGATTCATGATTCAATTCATGATTCATGATTCATGATTCATGATTCATGATTCAATTCATGATTCATGATTCATGATTCACTTCATGATTCATGATTCATGATTCATGATTCATGATTCATGATTCAATTCATGATTCATGATTCATGATTCATGATTCAATTCATGATTCATGATTCATGATTCATGATTCAATTCATGATTCATGATTCAATTCATGATTCATGATTCATGATTCAATTCATGATTCATGATTCAATTCATGATTCATGATTCATGATTCATGATTCATGATTCATGATTCATGATTCATGATTCATGATTCATGATTCATGATTCATGATTCAATTCATGATTCAATTCATGATTCATGATTCATGATTCATGATTCAATTCATGATTCATGATTCATGATTCATGATTCATGATTCATGATTCATGATTCAATTCATAATTCATGATTCATGATTCATGATTCAATTCATGATTCATGATTCATGATTCAATTCATGATTCATGATTCAATTCATGATTCTTGATTCATGATTCATGATTCAATTCATAATACATGATTCATGATTCATGATTCAATTCATGATTCAATTCATGATTCATGATTCAATTCATGATTCTTGATTCATGATTCATGATTCAATTCATAATACATGATTCATGATTCATGATTCAATTCATGATTTATGATTCATGATTCAATTCATGATTCAAAATTCATGATTCATGATTCAATTCATGATTCATGATTCAATTCATGATTCATGATTCATGATTCATGATTCATGATTTGATTCATGATTCAATTCATGATTCATGATTCATGATTCATGATTCATGATTTGATTCATGATTCATGATTCATGATTCATGATTCAATTCATGATTCATGATTCGATTCAGGATTCAATTCATGATTCATGATTCATGATTCAATTCATGATTCATGATTCATGATTTAATTCATGATTCATGATTCATGATTCAATTCATGATTCATGATTCAATTCATGATTTTTGATTCATGATTCATGATTCAATTCATAATACATGATTCATGATTCAATTCATGATTTATGATTCATGATTCAATTCATGATTCAAAATTCATGATTCATGATTCAATTCATGATTCATGATTCAATTCATGATTCATGATTCATGATTCATGATTTGATTCATGATTCAATTCATGATTCATGATTCATGATTCATGATTCATGATTTGATTCATGATTCATGATTCATGATTCATGATTCAATTCATGATTCATGATTCAATTCATGATTCATGATTCATGATTCATGATTCATGATTCATGAATCATGATTCAATTCATGATTCATGATTCAATACATGATTCATGATTCATGATTCATGATTCATGATTCATGATTCATGATTCAATTCATAATTCATGATTGATGATTCATGATTCGATTCATGATTCTTGATTCATGATTCAATTCATGATTCATGATTCATGATTCATGATTCAATTCATGATTCATGATTCATGATTCAATTCATGATTCATGATTCATGATTCAATTAATGATTTATGATTCATGATTCATGATTCATGATTCGATTTATGATTCATGATTCATGATTCATGATTCAAGATTCAATTCATGATTCATGATTCAATTAATGATTCATGATTCATGATTCAATTCATGATTCATGATTCGATTCATGATTTTTGATTCATGATTCATGATTCGATTCATGATTCAATTCATGATTCATGATTCAATTCATGATTCATGATTCAATTCATGATTCATGATTTATGATTCAATTCATGATTCATGATTCAATTCATGATTCATGATTCATGATTCATGATTCATGATTCAATTCATGATTCATGATTCATGATTCATGATTCAATTCATGATTCATGATTCAATTCATGATTCATGATTCATGATTCAATTCATGATTCATGATTCATGATTCATGTTTCAATTCATGATTTATGATTCAATTCATGATTCATGATTCATGATTCATGATTCATGTTTCAATTCATGATTCAATTCATGATTCATGATTCATGATTCAATTTATTATTCATGATTCATGATTTAATTCATGATTCAATTCATGATTCATGATTCAATTCAGGATTCAATTCATGATTCATGATTCATGATTCAATTCATGATTCATGATTCGATTCAGGATTCAATTCATGATTCATGATTCATGATTCGATTCATGATTCATGATTCATGATTTAATTCATGATTCATGATTCATGATTCAATTCATGATTCATGATTCGATTCATGATTTTTGATTCATGATTCGATTCATGATTCATGATTCATGATTCACTTCATGATTCATGATTCATGATTCATGATTCATGATTCATGATTCAATTCATGATTCATGATTCATGATTCATGATTCAATTCATAATTCATGATTCATGATTCATTATTCAATTCATGATTCATGATTCATGATTCAATTCATGATTCATGATTCAATTCATGATTTTTGATTCATGATTCATGATTCATGATTCAATTCATAATTCATGATTCATGATTCAATTCATGATTTATGATTCATGATTCAATTCATGATTCATGATTCATGATTCAATTCATGATTCATGATTCAATTCATGATTCATGATTCATGATATGATTCATGATTCAATTCATGATTCATGATTCAAATCATGATTCATGATTCATGATTTATGATTCATGATTCAATTCATGATTCATGATTCATGATTCATGATTCAATTCATGATTCATGATTCATGATTCATGATTCGATTCATGATTAATGATTCATGATTAAATTCATGATTCATGATTCATGATTCAATTCATGATTCATGATTCGATTCATGATTCTTGATTCATGATTCGATTCATGATTCATGATTCAATTCATGATTCATGATTCATGATTCAATTCATGATTCATGATTCATGATTCATGATTCAATTCATGATTCATGATTCATGATTCAATTCATAATTCATGATTGATGATTCATGATTCGATTCATGATTCTTGACTCATGATTCATGATTCGATTCATGATTCATGATTCATGATTCAATTCATGATTCATGATTCATGATTCATTACTCAATTCATGAATCAAGATTCATGATTCGATTCATGATTCATGATTCAATTCATGATTTATGATTCAATTCATGATTCATGATTCATGATTCGATTCATGATTCAATTCATGATTAATGATTTAATTCATGATTCATGATTCAATTCATGATTCAAGATTCATGATTCAATTCATGATTCATGATTCATGATTCATGATTCATGATTCAATTCATGATTCATGATTCAATTTATGATTCCTAATTCATGATTTATGATTCAATTCATGATTCATGATTCAATTCATGATTCATGATTCATGATTCAATTCATGATTCATGATTCATGATTCAATTCATGATTCATGATTTATGATTCAATTCATGATTCAATTTATGATTCATGATTCATGATTTAATTCATGTTTCAATTCATGATTCATGATTCAATTCATGATTCAATTCATGATTCATGATTCATTATTAAATTCATGATTCATGATTCAATTCATGATTCATGATTTAATTCATGATTCATGATTTGATTCATGATTCAATTCATGATTCATGATTCATGATAAATGATTTAATTCATGATTCATGATTCAATTCATGATTCATAATTCATGATTCATGATTCAATTCATGATTCATGATTCAATTCATGATTCGAATCCTGATTCAATTCATGATTCATGATTCATGATTCAATTCATGATTCATGATTCATGATTCATGATTCATGATTCAATTCATGTCTCATGATTCAATTTATAATTCATGATTCATGATTTAATTCATGATTCAATTCATGATTCATGATTCAATTCAGGATTCAATTCATGATTCATGATTCATGATTCAATTCATGATTCATGATTCATGATTCAATTCATGATTCATGATTCGATTCATGATTCATGATTCATGATTTAATTCATAATTCATGATTCATGATTCAAGATTCATGATTCATGATTCAATTTATGATTCATGATTTGATTTATCATTCATGATTTATGATTCAATTCATGATTCATGATTTATGATTCAATTCATGATTCAATTTATGATTCATGATTCATGATTTAATTCATGTTTCAATTTATGATTCATGATTCAATTCATGATTCAATTCATGATTCATGATTCATTATTAAATTCATGATTCATGATTCAATTCATGATTCATGATTTAATTCATGATTCATGATTTGATTCATGATTCAATTCATGATTCATGATTCATGATAAATGATTTAATTCATGATTCATGATTCAATTCATGATTCATAATTCATGATTCATGATTCAATTCATGATTCATGATTCAATTCATGATTCGAATCCTGATTCAATTCATGACTCATGATTCATGATTCAATTCATGATTCATGATTCAATTCATGATTCATGATTCAATTCATGATTCGAATCCTGATTCAATTCATGATTCATGATTCATGATTCAATTCATGATTCATGATTCATGATTCATGATTCATGATTCAATTCATGATTCATGATTCAATTTATTATTCATGATTCATGATTTAATTCATGATTCAATTCATGATTCATGATTCAATTCAGGATTCAATTCATGATTCATGATTCATGATTCAATTCATGATTCATGATTCATGATTCAATTCATGATTCATGATTCGATTCATGATTCATGATTCATGATTTAATTCATAATTCATGATTCACGATTCAAGATTCATGATTCATGATTCAATTTATGATTCATGATTTGATTTATCATTCATGATTTATGATTCAATTCATGATTCATGATTCATGATTCAATTCATGATTCATGATTCATGATTCATGATTTATGATTCGATTTATTATTCATGATTCATGATTTAATTCATGATTCATGATTCATGATTCAATTCATGATTCATGATTCGATTCATGATTTTTGATTCATGATTCATGATTCGATTCATGATTCATGATTCATGATTCACTTCATGATTCATGATTCATGATTCATGATTCAATTCATGATTCATGATTCATGATTCATGATTCATGATTCAATTCATAATTCATGATTCATGATTCAATTCATAATTCATGATTCATGATTTAATTCATGATTCATGATTCAATTCATGATTCTTGATTCATGATTCATGATTCAATTCATAATACATGATTCATGATTCATGATTCAATTCATGATTTATGATTCATGATTCAATTCATGATTCAAAATTCATGATTCATGATTCAATTCATGATTCATGATTCAATTCATGATTCATGATTCATGATTCATGATTCATGATTTGATTCATGATTCATGATTCATGATTCATGATTCAATTCATGATTCATGATTCAATTCATGATTCATGATTCATGATTCATGATTCATGATTCAATTCATGATTCATGATTCAATTCATGATTCATGATTCATGATTCATGATTCATGATTCATGATTCATGATTCGATTCATGATTCATGATTCATGATTCAATTCATGATTTATGATTCATGATTCAATTCATAATTCATGATTGATGATTCATGATTCGATTCATGATTCATGATTCAATTTATTATTCATGATTCATGATTTAATTCATGATTCATGATTCAATTCATGATTCATGATTGATGATTGATGATTCATGATTCATGATTCAATTCATGATTCATGATTCAATTCATGATTCATGATTCATGATTCAATTCATGATTCATGATTCATGATTCAATTCATGATTCATGATTCAATTCATAATTCATGATTGATGATTCATGATTCGATTCATGATTCTTGATTCATGATTCAATTCATGATTCATGATTTCATGATTCATGATTCAATTCATGATTCATGATTCATGATTCAATTCATGATTCATGATTCAATTCATGATTTATTATTCATGATTCGATTTATGATTCATGATTCATGATTCAATTCATGATTTATGATTCATGATTCGATTTATGATTCATGATTCATGATTCATGATTCATGATTCATGATTCAATTCATGATTCATGATTCAATTAATGATTCATGATTCATGATTCAATTCATGATTCATGATTCGATTCATGATTTTTGATTCATGATTCATGATTCGATTCATGATTCAATTCATGATTCATGATTCATGATTCAATTCATGATTCATGATTCAATTCATGATTCATGATTTATGATTCAATTCATGATTCATGATTCATGATTCATGATTCATGATTCAATTCATGATTCATGATTCATGATTCATGATTCATGATTCAATTCATGATTCATGATTCAATTCATGATTCATGATTCATGATTCATGATTCAATTCATGATTCATGATTCATGATTCATGTTTCAATTCATGATTTATGATTCAATTCATGATTCATGATTCATGATTCATGATTCATGATTCATGATTCATGTTTCAATTCATGATTCAATTCATGATTCATGATTCATGATTCAATTTATTATTCATGATTCATGATTTAATTCATGATTCAATTCATGATTCATGATTCAATTCAGGATTCAATTCATGATTCATGATTCATGATTCAATTCATGATTCATGATTCGATTCAGGATTCAATTCATGATTCATGATTCATGATTCAATTCATGATTCATGATTCAAGATTCATGATTCATGATTCAATTTATGATTCATGATTTGATTTATCATTCATGATTTATGATTCAATTCATGATTCATGATTCATGATTCAATTCATGATTCATAATTCATGATTTAATTCATGATTCATGATTCATGATTCAATTCATGATTCATGATTCGATTCATGATTTTTGATTCATGATTCATGATTCGATTCATGATTCATGATTCATGATTCACTTCATGATTCATGATTCATGATTCATGATTCAATTCATAATTCATGATTCATGATTCAATTCATGATTCATGATTCATGATTCAATTCATGATTCATGATTCAATTCATGATTCTTGATTCATGATTCATGATTCATGATTCAATTCATAATTCATGATTCATGATTCAATTCATGATTTATGATTCATGATTCAATTCATGATTCATGATTCAATTCATGATTCATGATTCAATTCATGATTCATGATTCATGATTCATGATTTGATTCATGATTCATGATTCATGATTCATGATTCAATTCATGATTTATGATTCAATTCATGATTCATGATTCATGATTTATGATTCATGATTCAATTCATGATTCATGATTCATGATTCATGATTCAATTCATGATTCATGATTCATGATTCATGATTCATGATTCATGATTCGATTCATGATTAATGATTCATGATTAAATTCATGATTCATGATTCATGATTCAATTCATGATTCATGATTCGATTCATGATTCTTGATTCATGATTCGATTCATGATTCATGATTCAATTCATGATTCATGATTCATGATTCATGATTCAATTCATGATTCATGATTCATGATTAATGATTCAATTCATGATTCATGATTCATGATTCAATTCATAATTCATGATTGATGATTCATGATTCGATTCATGATTCTTGACTCATGATTCATGATTCATGATTCATGATTCAATTCATGATTCATGATTCATGATTCATTACTCAATTCATGAATCAAGATTCATGATTCAATTCATGATTCATGATTCAATTCATGATTCATGATTCAATTCATGATTCATGATTCGATTCATGATTCAATTCATGATTCATGATTTGATTCATGATTCATAATTCAATTCTTGATTCATGATTCATGATTCAATTCATGATTCATGATTCATGATTCAATTCATGATTCAATTCATGATTCATGATTCAATTCATGATTCATGATTTAATTCATGATTCATGATTCAATTCATGATTCAAGATTCATGATTCAATTCATGATTCATGATTCATGATTCATGATTCAATTCATGATTCATGATTCAATTTATGATTCCTAATTTATGATTTATGATTCAATTCATGATTCATGATTCAATTCATGATTCATGATTCATGATTCAATTCATGATTCATGAATCATGATTCATGATTCAATTCATGATTCATGATTCAATTCATGATTCATGATTTATGATTTAATTCATGATTCAATTTATGATTCATGATTCATGATTTAATTCATGTTTCAATTCATGATTCATGATTCAATCATGATTCAATTCATGATTCATGATTCATTATTAAATTCATGATTCATGATTCAATTCATGATTCATGATTTAATTTATGATTCATGATTTGATTCATGATTCATGATTCAATTCATGATTCATGATTCATGATAAATGATTCAATTCATGATTCATGATTCAATTCATGATTCATAATTCATGATTCATGATTCAATTCATGATTCATGATTCAATTCATGATTCGAATCCTGATTCAATTCATGATTCATGATTCATGATTCAATTCATGATTCATGATTCATGATTCATGATTCATGATTCAATTCATGATTCATGATTCAAGTCATGATTCATGATTCGTTTCATGATTCTTGATTCATGATTCATGATTCGATTCATGATTCATGATTCATGATTCAATTCATGATTCATGATTCATGATTCATGATTCAATTCATGATTCATGATTCATGATTCATGATTCATGATTCAATTCATAATTCATGATTCATGATTCATGATTCAATTCATGATTTATGATTCATGATTCAATTCATGATTCATGATTCATGATTCATGATTCATGATTCAATTCATGATTCATGATTCATGATTCATGATTCATGATTCATGATTCATGATTCATGATTCAATTCATGATTCATGATTCAATTCATGATTCATGATTCAATTCATGATTCATGATTCATGATTCATGATTCGATTCATGATTCATGATTCATGATTCAATTCATGATTCATGATTCATGATTCAATTCATGATTTATGATTCGATTCATGATTCTTGATTCATGATTCATGATTCGATTCATGATTCATGATTCAATTCATTATTCATGATTCATGATTCAAGATTCAATTCATGATTCATGATTCATGATTCAATTCATGATTCATGATTCATGATTCAATTCATGATTTATGATTCGATTCATGATTCATGATTCATGATTCATGATTCAATTCATGATTCATGATTCAATTCATAATTCATGATTCATGATTCAATTCATGATTCATGATTCGATTCATGATTTTTGATTCATGATTCATGATTCGATTCATGATTCAATTCATGATTCATGATTCATGATTCAATTCATGATTCATGATTCAATTCATGATTCATGATTCATGATTCAATTCATGATTCATGATTCATGATTCAATTCATGATTCATGATTCATGAATTATGATTCAATTCATGATTCATGATTCATTATTCAATTCATGATTCAATTCATTAATCATGATTCATGATTCAATTCATGATTTATGATTCATGATTCAATTCATGATTCAATTCATGATTCATGATTCATGATTCAATTCATGACTCATGATTCAATTCATGACTCATGATTCATGATTCAATTCATGATTCATGATTCATGATTCAATTCATGATTCATGATTCATGAATTATGATTCAATTCATGATTCATGATTCATTATTCAATTCATGATTCAATTCATTAATCATGATTCATGATTCAATTCATGATTTATGATTCATGATTCAATTCATGATTCAATTCATGATTCATGATTCATGATTCATTATTCATGATTCATTTCATGATTCATGATTCGATTCAAGATTCTTGATTCATGATTCAATTCATGATTCATGATTCATGATTCATTTCATGATTCATGATTCGATTCAAGATTCTTGATTCATGATTCAATTCATGATTCATGATTCATGATTCATTTCATGATTCATGATTCGATTCAAGATTCTTGATTCATGATTCGATTCATGATTCATGATTCATGATTCAATTCATGATTCATGATTCATGATTCATGATCCAATTCATAATTCATGATTCATAATTCATGATTCATGATTCAATTTTCAATTCATGATTCATGATTCATGATTCATGATTCAATTCATAATTAATGATTCATAATTCATGATTCATGATTCATGATTCAATTCATAATTCATGATTCATGCTTCATGATTCAATTCATGATTCATGATTCGATTCATGATTCTTGATTTTTCGATTCATGATTCGATTCATGATTCATGATTCAATTCATGATTCATGATTCATGATTCAATTCATGATTCAAGATTCATGATTCTATTCATGATTCCTGATTCAATTAATGATTTATGATTCAGGTTTCGATTCATGATTCAATTCATAATTCATGATTCGATTCATGATTCATGATTCAATTCATGATTTATAATTCATGATTTATGATTCGATTCATGATTCATGATTCAATTCATGATTCATGATTCAATTCATGATTCATAATTCATGATTCATGATTGAATTCATGATTCATGATTCAATTCATGTTTCATGATTCATGATTCGATTCATGATTCATGATTCATGATTCAATTCATGATTCATGATTCAATTCATGATTCATGATTCATGTTTCATTTCATGATTCATGATTCATGATTCAATTCATGATTCATGATTCAATTCATGATTTATGATTCATGATTCAATTCATGATTCAATTCATGATTCATGATTCAATTTATTATTCATGATTCATGATTTAATTCATGATTCAATTCATGATTCATGATTCAATTCAGGACTCAATTCATAATTCATGATTCATGATTGAATTCATGATTCATGATTCATGATTCAATTCATGATTCATGATTCGATTCATGATTCATGATTCATGATTCATGATTCAATTCATAATTCATGATTAATGATTCATGATTCATGATTCATGATTCATGATTCATGATTCAATTCCTGATTCATGATTCAATTCATGATTCATGATTGATGATTCATGATTCGATTCATGATTCTTGATTCATGATTCAATTCATGATTCATGATTTCATGATTCAAGATTCAATTCATGATTCATGATTCATGATTCAATTCATGATTCATGATTCAATTCATGATTTATTATTCATGATTCGATTTATGATTCATGATTCATGATTCATGATTCATGATTCAATTCATGATTTATGATTCATGATTCGATTTATGATTCATGATTCATGATTCATGATTCATGATTCAATTCATGATTCATGATTCAATTAATGATTCATGATTCATGATTCAATTCATGATTCATGATTCGATTCATGATTTTTGATTCATGATTCATGATTCGATTCATGATTCAATTCATGATTCATGATTCATGATTCAATTCATGATTCATGATTCAATTCATGATTCATGATTTATGATTCAATTCATGATTCATGATTCATGATTCATGATTCAATTCATGATTCATGATTCATGATTCATGATTCATGATTCAATTCATGATTCATGATTCAATTCATGATTCATGATTCATGATTCATGATTCAATTCATGATTCATGATTCATGATTCATGTTTCAATTCATGATTTATGATTCAATTCATGATTCATGATTCATGATTCATGATTCATGATTCATGATTCATGTTTCAATTCATGATTCAATTCATGATTCATGATTCATGATTCAATTTATTATTCATGATTCATGATTTAATTCATGATTCAATTCATGATTCATGATTCAATTCAGGATTCAATTCATGATTCATGATTCATGATTCAATTCATGATTCATGATTCGATTCAGGATTCAATTCATGATTCATGATTCATGATTCAATTCATGATTCATGATTCAAGATTCATGATTCATGATTCAATTTATGATTCATGATTTGATTTATCATTCATGATTTATGATTCAATTCATGATTCATGATTCATGATTCAATTCATGATTCATAATTCATGATTTAATTCATGATTCATGATTCATGATTCAATTCATGATTCATGATTCGATTCATGATTTTTGATTCATGATTCATGATTCGATTCATGATTCATGATTCACTTCATGATTCATGATTCATGATTCATGATTCAATTCATAATTCATGATTCATGATTCAATTCATGATTCATGATTCATGATTCAATTCATGATTCATGATTCAATTCATGATTCTTGATTCATGATTCATGATTCAATTCATAATTCATGATTCATGATTCAATTCATGATTTATGATTCATGATTCAATTCATGATTCATGATTCATGATTCAATTCATGATTCATGATTCAATTCATGATTCATGATTCATGATTCATGATTTGATTCATGATTCATGATTCATGATTCATGATTCAATTCATGATTTATGATTCAATTCATGATTCATGATTCATGATTTATGATTCATGATTCAATTAATGATTCATGATTCATGATTCATGATTCAATTCATGATTCATGATTCATGATTCATGATTCATGATTCATGATTCGATTCATGATTAATGATTCATGATTAAATTCATGATTCATGATTCATGATTCAATTCATGATTCATGATTCGATTCATGATTCTTGATTCATGATTCGATTCATGATTCATGATTCAATTCATGATTCATGATTCATGATTCATGATTCAATTCATGATTCATGATTCATGATTAATGATTCAATTCATGATTCATGATTCATGATTCAATTCATAATTCATGATTCATGATTCATGATTCGATTCATGATTCTTGACTCATGATTCATGATTCGATTCATGATTCATGATTCATGATTCAATTCATGATTCATGATTCATGATTCATTACTCAATTCATGAATCAAGATTCATGATTCAATTCATGATTCATGATTCAATTCATGATTCATGATTCAATTCATGATTCATGATTCGATTCATGATTCAATTCATGATTCATGATTTGATTCATGATTCATAATTCAATTCTTGATTCATGATTCATGATTCAATTCATGATTCATGATTCATGATTCAATTCATGATTCAATTCATGATTCATGATTCAATTCATGATTCATGATTTAATTCATGATTCATGATTCAATTCATGATTCAAGATTCATGATTCAATTCATGATTCATGATTCAATTCATGATTCATGATTCAATTTATGATTCCTAATTTATGATTTATGATTCAATTCATGATTCATGATTCAATTCATGATTCATGATTCATGATTCAATTCATGATTCATGAATCATGATTCATGATTCAATTCATGATTCATGATTCAATTCATGATTCATGATTTATGATTCAATTCATGATTCAATTTATGATTCATGATTCATGATTTAATTCATGTTTCAATTCATGATTCATGATTCAATCATGATTCAATTCATGATTCATGATTCATTATTAAATTCATGATTCATGATTCAATTCATGATTCATGATTTAATTTATGATTCATGATTTGATTCATGATTCATGATTCAATTCATGATTCATGATTCATGATAAATGATTCAATTCATGATTCATGATTCAATTCATGATTCATAATTCATGATTCATGATTCAATTCATGATTCATGATTCAATTCATGATTCGAATCCTGATTCAATTCATGATTCATGATTCATGATTCAATTCATGATTCATGATTCATGATTCATGATTCATGATTCAATTCATGATTCATGATTCAAGTCATGATTCATGATTCGTTTCATGATTCTTGATTCATGATTCATGATTCAATTCATGATTCATGATTCAATTCATGATTCATGATTCATGATTCATGATTCAATTCATAATTCATGATTCATGATTCATGATTCAATTCATGATTTATGATTCATGATTCAATTCATGATTCATGATTCATGATTCATGATTCATGATTCAATTCATGATTCATGATTCATGATTCATGATTCATGATTCATGATTCATGATTCATGATTCATGATTCAATTCATGATTCATGATTCAATTCATGATTCATGATTCAATTCATGATTCATGATTCATGATTCATGATTCGATTCATGATTCATGATTCATGATTCAATTCATGATTCATGATTCATGATTCATGATTCAATTCATGATTTATGATTCGATTCATGATTCTTGATTCATGATTCATGATTCGATTCATGATTCATGATTCAATTCATTATTCATGATTCATGATTCAAGATTCAATTCATGATTCATGATTCATGATTCAATTCATGATTTATGATTCGATTCATGATTCATGATTCATGATTCAATTCATGATTCATGATTCAATTCATAATTCATGATTCATGATTCAATTCATGATTCATGATTCGATTCATGATTTTTGATTCATGATTCATGATTCGATTCATGATTCAATTCATGATTCATGATTCATGATTCAATTCATGATTCATGATTCAATTCATGATTCATGATTCATGATTCAATTCATGATTCATGATTCATGATTCAATTCATGATTCATGATTCATGAATTATGATTCAATTCATGATTCAATTCATTAATCATGATTCATGATTCAATTCATGATTTATGATTCATGATTCAATTCATGATTCATGATTCATGATTCAATTCATGATTCATGATTCAATTCATGACTCATGATTCATGATTCAATTCATGATTCATGATTCATGATTCAATTCATGATTCATGATTCATGAATTATGATTCAATTCATGATTCATGATTCATTATTCAATTCATGATTCAATTCATTAATCATGATTCATGATTCAATTCATGATTTATGATTCATGATTCAATTCATGATTCAATTCATGATTCATGATTCATGATTCATTATTCATGATTCATTTCATGATTCATGATTCGATTCAAGATTCTTGATTCATGATTCAATTCATGATTCATGATTCATGATTCATTTCATGATTCATGATTCGATTCAAGATTCTTGATTCATGATTCAATTCATGATTCATGATTCATGATTCATTTCATGATTCATGATTCGATTCAAGATTCTTGATTCATGATTCGATTCATGATTCATGATTCATGATTCAATTCATGATTCATGATTCATGATTCATGATCCAATTCATAATTCATGATTCATAATTCATGATTCATGATTCAATTTTCAATTCATGATTCATGATTCATGATTCATGATTCAATTCATAATTAATGATTCATAATTCATGATTCATGATTCATGATTCAATTCATAATTCATGATTCATGCTTCATGATTCAATTCATGATTCATGATTCGATTCATGATTCTTGATTCATGATTCATGATTCGATTCATGATTCATGATTCAATTCATGATTCATGATTCATGATTAAATTCATGATTCAAGATTCATGATTCTATTCATGATTCCTGATTCAATTAATGATTTATGATTCAGGTTTCGATTCATGATTCAATTCATGATTCATGATTCGATTCATGATTCATGATTCAATTCATGATTTATAATTCATGATTTATGATTCGATTCATGATTCATGATTCAATTCATGATTCATGATTTAATTCATGATTCATAATTCATGATTCATGATTGAATTCATGATTCATGATTCAATTCATGTTTCATGATTCATGGTTCGATTCATGATTCATGATTCATGATTCAATTCATGATTCATGATTCAATTCATGATTCATGATTCATGTTTCATTTCATGATTCATGATTCATGATTCAATTCATGATTCATGATTCAATTCATGATTTATGATTCATGATTCAATTCATGATTCAATTCATGATTCATGATTCAATTTATTATTCATGATTCATGATTTAATTCATGATTCAATTCATGATTCATGATTCAATTCAGGACTCAATTCATAATTCATGATTCATGATTGAATTCATGATTCATGATTCATGATTCAATTCATGATTCATGATTCGATTCATGATTCATGATTCATGATTCATGATTCAATTCATAATTCATGATTAATGATTCATGATTCATGATTCATGATTCATGATTCATGATTCAATTCCTGATTCATGATTCAATTCATGATTCATAATTTATGATTCATGATTCAATTCATGATTCATGATTCAAGATTCATGATTCATGATTCAATTTATGATTCATGATTTGATTTATCATTCATGATTTATGATTCAATTTATGATTCATGATTCGATTCATGATTTTTGATTCATGACTCATGATTCGATTCATGATTCAATTCATGATTCATGATTCATGATTCAATTCATGATTCATGATTCAATTCATGATTCTTGATTCATGATTCATGATTCGATTCATGATTCATGATTCATGATTCAATTCATGATTCATGATTCATGATTGAATTCATGATTCATGATTCATGAATTATGATTCAATTCATGATTCATGATTCATGATTCAATTCATGATTCATGATTCATGGTTCAATTTATGATTCATGAATCATGATTCATGATTCAATTCATGATTCAATTTATGATTCTGGATTTAATTCATGATTCAAGATTCATGATTCATGATTCAATTCATGATTTATGATTCATGATTCAATTCATGATTCAATTTATGATTCATGATTCATGATTCATGATTCATGATTCATGATTCAATTCATGATTCATGATTCAATTCATGATTCATAATTCATGATTCAATTCATGATTCATGATTCATGATTCAATTCATGATTCATGATTCATGATTCATGATTCGATTCATGATTCATGATTCATGATTCAATTCATGATTCATGATTCATGATTCAATTCATGATTCATGATTCGATTCATGATTCTTGATTCATGATTCATGATTCGATTCATGATTCATGATTTATGATTCAATTCATTATTCATGATTCATGATTCAAGATTCAATTCATTATTCATGATTCATGATTCAATTCATGATTCATGATTCAAGATTCAATTCATGATTTATGATTCATGATTCATGATTCATGATTCGATTCATGATTCATGATTCATGATTCATGATTCAATTCATGATTCATGATTCATGATTCAATTCATGATTAATGATTCAATTCATAATTCATGATTCATGATTCAATTCATGATTCATGATTCGATTCATGATTTTTGATTCATGATTCATGATTCGATTCATGATTCAATTCATGATTCATGATTCATGATTCAATTCATGATTCATGATTCAATTCATGATTCATGATTCATGATTCAATTCATGATTCATGATTCGATTCATGACTCATGATTCATGATTCAATTCATGATTCATGATTCATGATTGAATTCATGATTCATGATTCATGAATTATGATTCAATTCATGATTCATGATTCATGATTCAATTCATGATTCAATTCATTAATCATGATTCATGATTCAATTCATGATTCATGATTCAATTCATGATTCATGGTTCAATTTATGATTCATGAATCATGATTCATGATTCAATTCATGATTCAATTTATGATTCTGGATTCAATTCATGATTTATGATTCATGATTCAATTCATGATTCAATTCATGATTCATGATTCATGATTCATGATTCATGATTCATTATTCATGATTCATTTCATGATTCATGATTCGATTCAAGATTCTTGATTCATGATTCAATTCATGATTCATGATTCATGATTCATTTCATGATTCATGATTCGATTCAAGATTCTTGATTCATGATTCGATTCATGATTCATGATTCATGATTCAATTCATGATTCATGATTCATGATTCAATTCATAATTCATGATTCATAATTCATGATTCATGATTCATGATTCATGATTCAATTCATAATTCATGATTCATGCTTCATGATTCAATTCATGATTCATGATTCGATTCATGATTCTTGATTTATGATTCATGATTCGATTCATGATTCATGATTCAATTCATGATTCATGATTCATGATTCAATTCATGATTCAAGATTCATGATTCTATTCATGATTCCTGATTCAATTAATGATTTATGATTCAATTCATGTTTCATGATTCATGATTCAATTCATGATTCATGATTCATGAATTATGATTCAATTCATGATTCATGATTCATTATTCAATTCATGATTCAATTCATTATTCATGATTCATGATTCAATTCATGATTTATGATTCATGATTCAATTCATGATTCAATTCATGATTCATGATTAATGATTCATTATTCATGATTCATTTCATGATTCATGATTCGATTCAAGCTTCTTGATTCATGATTCAATTCATGATTCATGATTCATGATTCATTTCATGATTCATGATTCGATTCAAGATTCTTGATTCATGATTCAATTCATGATTCATGATTCATGATTCATTTCATGATTCATGATTCGATTCAAGATTCTTGATTCATGATTCGATTCATGATTCATGATTCATGATTCAATTCATGATTCATGATTCATGATTCATGATCCAATTCATAATTCATGATTCATAATTCATGATTCATGATTCAATTTTCAATTCATGATTCATGATTCATGATTCATGATCCAATTCATAATTCATGATTCATAATTCATGATTCATGATTCAATTTTCAATTCATGATTCATAATTCATGATTCATAATTCATGATTCATGATTCATGATTCAATTCATAATTCATGATTCATGCTTCATGATTCAATTCATGATTCATGATTCGATTCATGATTCTTGATTCATGATTCATGATTCGATTCATGATTCATGATTCAATTCATGATTCATGATTCATGATTCAATTCATGATTCAAGATTCATGATTCTATTCATGATTCCTGATTCAATTAATGATTTATGATTCAGGTTTCGATTCATGATTCAATTCATGATTCATGATTCGATTCATGATTCATGATTCAATTCATGATTTATAATTCATGATTTATGATTCGATTCATGATTCATGATTCAATTCATGATTCATGATTCAATTCATGATTCATAATTCATGATTCATGATTGAATTCATGATTCATGATTCAATTCATGTTTCATGATTCATGATTCGATTCATGATTCATGATTCATGATTCAATTCATGATTCATGATTCAATTCATGATTCATGATTCATGTTTCATTTCATGATTCATGATTCATGATTCAATTCATGATTCATGATTCAATTCATGATTTATGATTCATGATTCAATTCATGATTCAATTCATGATTCATGATTCAATTTATTATTCATGATTCATGATTTAATTCATGATTCAATTCATGATTCATGATTCAATTCAGGACTCAATTCATAATTCATGATTCATGATTGAATTCATGATTCATGATTCATGATTCAATTCATGATTCATGATTCGATTCATGATTCATGATTCATGATTCAATTCATAATTCATGATTCATGATTCATGATTCATGATTCATGATTCATGATTCATGATTCAATTCCTGATTCATGATTCAATTCATGATTCATAATTTATGATTCATGATTCAATTCATGATTCATGATTCAAGATTCATGATTCATGATTCAATTTATGATTCATGATTTGATTTATCATTCATGATTTATGATTCAATTTATGATTCATGATTCGATTCATGATTTTTGATTCATGACTCATGATTCGATTCATGATTCAATTCATGATTCATGATTCATGATTCAATTCATGATTCATGATTCAATTCATGATTCTTGATTCATGATTCAATTCATGATTCATGATTCGATTCATGATTCATGATTCATGATTCAATTCATGATTCATGATTCATGATTCAATTCATGATTCATGATTCATGAATTATGATTCAATTCATGATTCATGATTCATGATTCAATTCATGATTCATGATTCATGGTTCAATTTATGATTCATGAATCATGATTCATGATTCAATTCATGATTCAATTTATGATTCTGGATTTAATTCATGATTCAAGATTCATGATTCATGATTCAATTCATGATTTATGATTCATGATTCAATTCATGATTCAATTTATGATTCATGATTCATGATTCATGATTCATGATTCATGATTCATGATTCAATTCATGATTCATGATTCAATTCATGATTCATAATTCATGATTCAATTCATGATTCATGATTCAATTCATGATTCATGATTCATGATTCATGATTCATGATTCGATTCATGATTCATGATTCATGATTCAATTCATGATTCATGATTCATGATTCAATTCATGATTCATGATTCGATTCATGATTCTTGATTCATGATTCATGATTCGATTCATGATTCATGATTTATGATTCAATTCATTATTCATGATTCATGATTCAAGATTCAATTCATGATTCATGATTCATGATTCAATTCATGATTCATGATTCATGATTCAATTCATGATTTATGATTCATGATTCATGATTCATGATTCGATTCATGATTCATGATTCATGATTCATGATTCAATTCATGATTCATGATTCATGATTCATGATTCAATTCATGATTAATGATTCAATTCATAATTTAGATTCATGATTCAATTCATGATTCATGATTCGATTCATGATTTTTGATTCATGATTCGATTCATGATTCAATTCATGATTCATGATTCATGATTCAATTCATGATTCATGATTCAATTCATGATTCATGATTCATGATTCAATTCATGATTCATGATTCGATTCATGACTCATGATTCATGATTCAATTCATGATTCATGATTCATGATTGAATTCATGATTCATGATTCATGAATTATGATTCAATTCATGATTCATGATTCATGATTCAATTCATGATTCAATTCATTAATCATGATTCATGATTCAATTCATGATTCATGATTCAATTCATGATTCATGGTTCAATTTATGATTCATGGTTCAATTTATGATTCATGAATCATGATTCATGATTCAATTCATGATTCAATTTATGATTCTGGATTCAATTCATGATTTATGATTCATGATTCAATTCATGATTCAATTCATGATTCATGATTCATGATTCATTATTCATGATTCATTTCATGATTCATGATTCGATTCAAGATTCTTGATTCATGATTCAATTCATGATTCATGATTCATGATTCATTTCATGATTCATGATTCGATTCAAGATTCTTGATTTATGATTCGATTCATGATTCATGATTCATGATTCAATTCATGATTCATGATTCATGATTCAATTCATAATTCATGATTCATAATTCATGATTCATGATTCATGAATTATGATTCAATTCATAATTCATGATTCATGCTTCATGATTCAATTCATGATTCATGATTCGATTCATGATTCTTGATTTATGATTCATGATTCGATTCATGATTCATGATTCAATTCATGATTCATGATTCATGATTCAATTCATGATTCAAGATTCATGATTCTATTCATGATTCCTGATTCAATTAATGATTTATGATTCAATTCATGTTTCATGATTCATGATTCAATTCATGATTCATGATTCATGATTCAATTCATGATTTATGATTCATGATTCAATTCATGATTCAATTCATGATTCATGATTCATGATTCAATTTATTATTCATGATTCATGATTTAATTCATGATTCAATTCATGATTCATGATTCAATTCAGGATTCAATTCATAATTCATGATTCATGATTGAATTCATGATTCATGATTCAATTCATGATTCATGATTCGATTCATGATTCATGATTCATGATTCATGATTTAATTCATAATTCATGATTCATGATTCATGATTCATGATTCATGATTCAATTCCTGATTCATGATTCAATTCATGATTCATAATTTATGATTCATGATTCAATTCATGATTCATGATTCAAGATTCATGATTCATGATTCAATTTATGATTCATCATTTGATTTATCATTCATGATTCATGATTCAATTCATGATTCATGATTCGATTCATGATTTTTGATTCATGATTCATGATTCGATTCATGATTCAATTCATGATTCATGATTCATGATTCAATTCATGATTCATGATTCAATTCATGATTCATGATTCATGAATTATGATTCAATTCATGATTCATGATTCATGATTGAATTCATGATTCATGATTCATGAATTATGATTCAATTCATGATTCATGATTCATGATTCAATTCATGATTCAATTCATTAATCATGATTCATGATTCAATTCATGATTCATCATTCATGATTCAATTCATGATTCATGATTCATGGTTCAATTTATGATTCATGAATCATGATTCATGATTCAATTCATGATTCAATTTATGATTCTGGATTTAATTCATGATTCATGATTCATGATTCAATTCATGAATTATGATTCATGATTCAATTCATGATTCAATTCATGATTCTTGATTCATGATTCATGATTCATTTCATGATTCATGATTCGATTCAAGATTCTTGATTCATGATTCAATTCATGATTCATGATTCATGTCTCATTTCATGATTCATGATTCGATTCAAGATTCTTGATTCATGATTCGATTCATGATTCATGATTCATGATTCAATTCATGATTCATGATTCATGATTCATGATTCAATTCATAATTCATGATTCATAATTCATGATTCATGATTCATGATTCATGATTCAATTCATAATTCATGATTCATGCTTCATGATTCAATTCATGATTCATGATTCGATTCATGATTCTTGATTCATGATTCATGATTCGATTCATGATTCATGATTCATGATTCAATTCATGATTCAAGATTCATGATTCGATTCATGATTCCTGATTCAATTAATGATTTATGATTCATGTTTCGATTCATGATTCAATTCATGATTCATGATTCGATTCATGATTCATGATTCAATTCATGATTTATAATTCATGATTTATGATTCGATTCATGTTTCATGATTCAATTCATGATTCATGATTCAATTCATGATTCACAATTCATGATTCATGATTCAATTCATGATTCATGATTCAATTCATGTTTCATGATTCATGATTCGATTCATGATTCATGATTCATGTTTCATTTCATGATTCATGATTCATGATTCATGATTCATGATTCAATTCATGATTCATGATTCATGATTCAATTCATGATTTATGATTCATGATTCAATTCATGATTCAATTCATGATTCATGATTCATGATTAAATTTATTATTTATGATTCATGATTTAATTCATGATTCAATTCATGATTCATGATTCAATTCATGATTCAATTCATGATTCATGATTCGATTCATGATTCATGATTCATGATTCATGATTCAATTCATAATTCATGATTCGATTCATGATTCATGATTCATGATTCATGATGCAATTCATAATTCATGATTCATGATTCATGATTCATGATTTATGATTCAATTCCTGATTCATGATTCAATTCATGATTCATAATTTATGATTCATGATTCAATTCATGATTCATGATTCAAGATTCATGATTCAATTCATAATTCATGATTCATGCTTCATGATTCAATTCATGATTCATGATTCGATTCATGATTCATGATTCATGATTCAATTCATAATTCATGATTCATAATTCATGATTCATGATTCATGATTCATGATTCAATTCATAATTCATGATTCATGCTTCATGATTCAATTCATGATTCATGATTCGATTCATGATTCTTGATTTATGATTCATGATTCGATTCATGATTCATGATTCAATTCATGATTCATGATTCATGATTCAATTCATGATTCATGATTTAATTCATGATTCATGATTCGATTCATGATTCATGATTCATGATTCAATTCATGATTCATGATTCGATTCATGATTCATGATTCAATTCATGATTTATAATTCATGATTTATGATTCGATTCATGATTCATGATTCAATTCATGATTCATGATTCAATTCATGATTCATAATTCATGATTCATGATTGAATTCATGATTCATGATTCAATTCATGATCTATGATTCATGATTCAATTCATGATTCAATTCATGATTCAATTTATTATTCATGATTCATGATTTAATTCATGATTCAATTCATGATTCATGATTCAATTCAGGATTTAATTCATAATTCATGATTCATGATTGAATTCATGATTCATGATTCATGATTCAATTCATGATTCATGATTCGATTCATGATTCATGATTCATGATTCATGATTCAATTCATAATTCATGATTCATGATTCATGATTCATGATTCATGATTCATGATTCAATTCCTGATTCATGATTCAATTCATGATTCATAATTTATGATTCATGATTCAATTCATGATTCATGATTCAAGATTCATGATTCATGATTCAATTTATGATTCATGATTTGATTTATCATTCATGATTTATGATTCAATTTATGATTCATGATTCGATTCATGATTTTTGATTCATGACTCATGATTCGATTCATGATTCAATTCATGATTCATGATTCATGATTCAATTCATGATTCATGATTCAATTCATGATTCTTGATTCATGATTCAATTCATGATTCATGATTCGATTCATGATTCATGATTCATGATTCAATTCATGATTCATGATTCATGATTGAATTCATGATTCATGATTCATGAATTATGATTCGATTCATGATTCATGATTCATGATTCATGATTCAATTCATGATTCATGATTCATGGTTCAATTTATGATTCATGAATCATGATTCATGATTCAATTCATGATTCAATTTATGATTCTGGATTTAATTCATGATTCATGATTCATGATTCATGATTCAATTCATGATTTATGATTCATGATTCAATTCATGATTCAATTTATGATTCATGATTCATGATTCATGATTCATGATTCATGATTCATGATTCAATTCATAATTCATGATTCAATTCATGATTCATAATTCATGATTCAATTCATGATTCATGATTCATGATTCAATTCATGATTCATGATTCATGATTCATGATTCATGATTCGATTCATGATTCATGATTCATGATTCAATTCATGATTCATGATTCATGATTCAATTCATGATTCATGATTCGATTCATGATTCTTGATTCATGATTCATGATTCGATTCATGATTCATGATTTATGATTCAATTCATTATTCATGATTCATGATTCAAGATTCAATTCATGATTCATGATTCATGATTCAATTCATGATTCATGATTCATGATTCAATTCATGATTTATAATTCATGATTCATGATTCATGATTCGATTCATGATTCATGATTCATGATTCATGATTCAATTCATGATTCATGATTCATGATTCAATTCATGATTCATGATTCAATTCATAATTCATGATTCATGATTCAATTCATGATTCATGATTCGATTCATGATTTTTGATTCATGATTCATGATTCGATTCATGATTCAATTCATGATTCATGATTCATGATTCAATTCATGATTCATGATTCAATTCATGATTCATGATTCATGATTCAATTCATGATTCATGATTCGATTCATGACTCATGATTCATGATTCAATTCATGATTCATGATTCATGATTGAATTCATGATTCATGATTCATGAATTATGATTCAATTCATGATTCATGATTCATGATTCAATTCATGATTCAATTCATTAATCATGATTCATGATTCAATTCATGATTCATGATTCATGATTCAATTCATGATTCATGGTTCAATTTATGATTCATGAATCATGATTCATGATTCAATTCATGATTCAATTTATGATTCTGGATTCAATTCATGATTTATGATTCATGATTCAATTCATGATTCAATTCATGATTCATGATTCATGATTCATTATTCATGATTCATTTCATGATTCATGATTCGATTCAAGATTCTTTATTCATGATTCAATTCATGATTCATGATTCATGATTCATTTCATGATTCATGATTCGATTCAAGATTCTTGATTCATGATTCGATTCATGATTCATGATTCATGATTCAATTCATGATTCATGATTCATGATTCAATTCATGATTCAAGATTCATGATTCGATTCATGATTCCTGATTCAATTAATGATTTATGATTCATGTTTCGATTCATGATTCAATTCATGATTCATGATTCGATTCATGATTCATGATTCAATTCATGATTTATAATTCATGATTTATGATTCGATTCATGTTTCATGATTCAATTCATGATTCATGATTCAATTCATGATTCACAATTCATGATTCATGATTCAATTCATGATTCATGATTCAATTCTTGTTTCATGATTCATGATTCGATTCATGATTCATGATTCATGTTTCATTTCATGATTCATGATTCATGATTCAATTCATGATTCATGATTCATGATTCAATTCATGATTTATGATTCATGATTCAATTCATGATTCAATTCATGATTCATGATTCATGATTAAATTTATTATTTATGATTCATGATTTAATTCATGATTCAATTCATGATTCATGATTCAATTCATGATTCAATTCATGATTCATGATTCGATTCATGATTCATGATTCATGATTCATGATTCAATTCATAATTCATGATTCGATTCATGATTCATGATTCATGATTCATGATTCAATTCATAATTCATGATTCATGATTCATGATTTATGATTCAATTCCTGATTCATGATTCAATTCATGATTCATAATTTATGATTCATGATTCAATTCATGATTCATGATTCAAGATTCATGATTCAATTTATGATTCATGATTTGATTTATCATTCATGATTTATGATTCAATTCATGATTCATGATTCATGATTCAATTCATGATTCATGATTCGATTCATGATTCTTGATTCATGATTCATCATTCGATTCATGATTCATGATTCATGATTCAATTCATGATTCATGATTCGATTCATGATTCATGATTCATGATTCATGATTCATGATTGATGATTCGATTCATGATTCATGATTCATGATTCAATTCATGATTCATGATTCATTATTCAATTCATGATTTAAGATTCATGATTCGATTCATGATTCAATTCATGATTCATGATTCAATTCATGATTCATGATTCATGATTCGATTCATGATTCAATTCATGATTCATGATTTGATTCATGATTCATAATACAATTCATGATTCATGATTCAGGATTCACTTCATGATTCATGATTTGATTCATGATTCATAATACAATTCATGATTCATGATTCATGATTCACTTCATGATTCATGATTCAATTCATGATTCAATTCATGATTCATGATTCAATTCATGATTCATGATTTAATTCATGATTCATGATTCGATTCATGATTCATGATTCATGATTCAATTCATGATTCATGATTCGATTCATGATTCATGATTCAATTCATGATTCATGATTCAATTCATGATTCATAATTCATGATTCATGATTCAATTCATGATTCATGATTCAATTCATGATCTATGATTCATGATTCAATTCATGATTCAATTCATGATTCATGATTCAATTTATTATTCATGATTCATGATTTAATTCATGATTCAATTCATGATTCATGATTCAATTCAGGATTTAATTCATAATTCATGATTCATGATTGAATTCATGATTCATGATTCATGATTCAATTCATGATTCATGATTCGATTCATGATTCATGATTCATGATTCATGATTCAATTCATAATTCATGATTCATGATTCATGATTCATGATTCATGATTCATGATTCAATTCCTGATTCATGATTCAATTCATGATTCATAATTTATGATTCATGATTCAATTCATGATTCATGATTCAAGATTCATGATTCATGATTCAATTTATGATTCATGATTTGATTTATCATTCATGATTTATGATTCAATTTATGATTCATGATTCGATTCATGATTTTTGATTCATGACTCATGATTCGATTCATGATTCAATTCATGATTCATGATTCATGATTCAATTCATGATTCATGATTCAATTCATGATTCTTGATTCATGATTCAATTCATGATTCATGATTCGATTCATGATTCATGATTCATGATTCAATTCATGATTCATGATTCATGATTGAATTCATGATTCATGATTCATGAATTATGATTCAATTCATGATTCATGATTCATGATTCATGATTCAATTCATGATTCATGATTCATGGTTCAATTTATGATTCATGAATCATGATTCATGATTCAATTCATGATTCAATTTATGATTCTGGATTTAATTCATGATTCATGATTCATGATTCATGATTCAATTCATGATTTATGATTCATGATTCAATTCATGATTCAATTTATGATTCATGTTTTATGATTTATGATTCATGATTCATGATTCATGATTCAATTCATAATTCATGATTCAATTCATGATTCATAATTCATGATTCAATTCATGATTCATGATTCATGATTCAATTCATGATTCATGATTCATGATTCATGATTCATGATTCGATTCATGATTCATGATTCATGATTCAATTCATGATTCATGATTCATGATTCAATTCATGATTCATGATTCGATTCATGATTCTTGATTCATGATTCATGATTCGATTCATGATTCATGATTTATGATTCAATTCATTATTCATGATTCATGATTCAAGATTCAATTCATGATTCATGATTCATGATTCAATTCATGATTCATGATTCATGATTCAATTCATGATTTATGATTCATGATTCATGATTCATGATTCGATTCATGATTCATGATTCATGATTCATGATTCAATTCATGATTCATGATTCATGATTCATGATTCAATTCATGATTCATGATTCAATTCATAATTCATGATTCATGATTCAATTCATGATTCATGATTCGATTCATGATTTTTGATTCATGATTCATGATTCGATTCATGATTCAATTCATGATTCATGATTCATGATTCAATTCATGATTCATGATTCAATTCATGATTCATGATTCATGATTCAATTCATGATTCATGATTCGATTCATGACTCATGATTCATGATTCAATTCATGATTCATGATTCATGATTGAATTCATGATTCATTATTCATGAATTATGATTCAATTCATGATTCATGATTCATGATTCAATTCATGATTCAATTCATTAATCATGATTCATGATTCAATTCATGATTCATGATTCATGATTCAATTCATGATTCATGGTTCAATTTATGATTCATGAATCATGATTCATGATTCAATTCATGATTCAATTTATGATTCTGGATTCAATTCATGATTTATGATTCATGATTCAATTCATGATTCAATTCATGATTCATGATTCATGATTCATTATTCATGATTCATTTCATGATTCATGATTCGATTCAAGATTCTTGATTCATGATTCAATTCATGATTCATGATTCATGATTCATTTCATGATTCATGATTCGATTCAAGATTCTTGATTCATGATTCGATTCATGATTCATGATTCATGATTCAATTCATGATTCATGATTCATGATTCAATTCATAATTCATGATTCATGATTCATGATTCATGATTCATGATTCATGATTCAATTCATAATTCATGATTCATGCTTCATGATTCAATTCATGATTCATGATTCGATTCATGATTCTTGATTTATGATTCATGATTCGATTCATGATTCATGATTCGATTCATGATTTATTATTCAATTCATAATTCATGATTAATTTCATGATTCATTTCATCATTCATTTCATGATTCATGAATCATGATTCAATTCATGATTCATGATTCATGATTCAATTCATGATTCAATTCATAATTCATGATTAATGATTCGATTCATGATTCATGATTCAATTCATTATTCATTATTCGATTCATGATTCATGATTCAATTCATGATTCAATTCATGATTTATTATTTAATTCATGATTCATGATTCATTTCATGATTCATTTCATGATTCATTTCATGATTCATGATTCATGATTCAATTCATGATTCATGATTTATGATTCAATTCATGATTTAATTCATAATTCATGATTCTTGATTCATTTCATGATTCATGATTCAATTCATGATTCATTTCATGATTCATGATTCAATTCATGATTTATTATTCAATTCATGATTCATGATTCATTTCATGATTCATTTCATGATTCATTTCATGATTCATGATTCAATTCATGATTCATGATTTATGATTCAATTCATGATTTAATTCATGATTCATGATTCATGATTCGATTCATGATTCATGATTTAATTCATTATTCATTATTCGAATTATGATTCATGATTCAATTCATGATTCATGATTCAATTCATGATTCATGAATTATGATTTGATTCATTATTCATGATTCATGATTCATTTCATGATTCATGATTCAATTCATGATTCAAATCCTGATTCAATTCATGATTTATGATTCGATTTATGATTCATGATTCATGATTCAATTCATGATTCATGATTCATGATTCATGATTCAATTAATGATTCATGATTCATGATTTAATTTATGATTCATGATTCGATTCATGATTCATGATTCAATCCATGATTCAATTCTTGATTCATGATTCAATTTATTATTCATGATTCATGATTTAATTCATTATTCAATTCATGATTCATGATTCAATTCAGGATTCAATTCATGATTCATGATTCAATTCATGATTCATGATTCAATTCATGATTCATGATTCGATTCATGATTCATGATTCATGATTCAATTCATGATTCATGATTCATGATTCAATTTCTGATTTATTATTCAATTCATGATTCATAATTTATGAATTATGATTCAATTCATGATTCATGATTCAATTCATGATTCATGATCCGATTCATGATTCATGATTCAATTCATGATTCAGGATTCATGATTCATGATTCAATTCCTGAATCATGATTCAATTCATGATTCATAATTTATGATTCATGATTCAATTCATGATTCATGATTTAAGATTCATGATTCATGATTCAATTCATGATTCATGATTCAATTCATTATTCGAATCCTGATTCATGATTCATGATTCATGATTCATGATTCGATTTATGATTCATGATTCATGATTCAATTCATGATTCATGATTCAATTCATGATTCATGATTCGATTCATGATTTTTGATTCATGATTCATGATTCGATTCATGATTCATGATTCATGATTCACTTCATGATTCATGATTCATGATACATGATTCAATTCATGATTCATGATTCATGATTTGATTCATTATTCATGATTCATGATTCATTTCATGATTCATGATTCAATTCATGATTAAAATCCTGATTCAATTCATGATTTATGATTCGATTTATGATTCATGATTCATGATTCAATTCATGATTCATGATTCATGATTCATGATTCATGATTCAATTAATGATTCATGATTCATGATTCCTGATTCATAATTCAATTCATGATTCATGATTCATGATTTAATTTATGATTCATGATTCGATTCATGATTCTTGATTCATGATTCATGATTCAATTCCTGATTCATGATTCAATTCATGATTCATGATTCATGATTCGATTCATGATTCAATTCATGATTCATGATTCATAATTTAATTCATGATTCATGATTCGATTCATGATTCATGATTCAATTCATGATTCATGATTAAATTCATGATTCAATTTATGATTCATGATTCATGATTCAATTTATGATTCATGATTCATGATTCAATTCATGATTCATGATTTATGATTCAATTCATGATTCAATTCATGATTCATTATTCATGATTCATGATTCAATTCATGATTTATGATTCATGATTCATGATTCAATTCATGATTCATGATTCAATTCATTAATCGATTCATGATTTAATTCATGATTCAATTCATGATTCAATTCATGATTCATGGTTCATGATTCATGATTCGATTCATGATTCATGATTCATACTTCAATTCATGATTCATAATTCATGATTCATGATTCGATTCATGATTCATGATTCATGATTCAATTCATGATTCATAATTTATGATTCATGAATCAATTCATGATTCATAATTCATGATTCATGATTCAATTCATGCTTCATGCTTCATGCTTCATGATTCATGATTCAATTCATGTATCATGATTCAATTCATGATTCATGATTCATGATTCGATTCATGATTCATGATTTATTATTCAATTCATGATTCATGATTCATGATTCAATTCATGATTCATAATTCATGATTCATGATTCAATTCATGATTCATGATTCAATTCATGATTTATGATTCATGATTCGATTTATGATTCATGATTTATGATTCAATTCATGATTCGAATCCTAATTCAATTTATGATTCATGATTCAATTCATGATTCATGATTCATGATTCAATTCATGATTCATGATTCATTATTCAATTCATGATTCATGATTCATGATTCAATCCATGATTCAATTCTTGATTCATGATTAAATTTATTATTCATGATTCATGATTTAATTCATTATTCAATTCATGATTCATGATTCAATTCAGGATTCAATTCATGATTCATGATTCAATTCATGATTCATGATTCAATTCATGATTCATGATTCGATTCATGATTCATGATTCATGATTCAATTCATGATTCATGATTCATGATTCAATTTCTGATTCATGATTCAATTCATGATTCATAATTTATGATTCATGATTCAATTCATGATTCATGATTCAATTCATGATTCATGATCCGATTCATGATTCATGATTCATGATTCAATTCATGATTCAGGATTCATGATTCATGATTCATGATTCAATTCCTGATTCATGATTCAATTCATGATTCATAATTTATGATTCATGATTCAATTCATGATTCATGATTTAAGATTCATGATTCATGATTCAATTCATGATTCATGATTCAATTCATTATTCGAATCCTGATTCATGATTCATGATTCATGATTCATGATTTGATTTATGATTCATGATTCATGATTCAATTCATGATTCATGATTCAATTCATGATTCATGATTCGATTCATGATTTTTGATTCATGATTCATGATTCGATTAATGATTCATGATTCATGATTCACTTCATGATTCATGATTCATGATTCATGATTCATGATTCAATTCATGATTCATGATTCAATTCATGATTCTTGATTCGTGATTCATAATTCGATTCATGATTCATGATTCATGATTCAATTCATGATTCATGATTCATGATTCATGATTCAATTCATGATTCAAGATTCATGATTTGATTCATGATTCATGATTCGATTCATGATTCATGATTCAATTCATGATTCGATTCATGATTCATGATTCGATTCATGATTCAAGATATGATTCATGATTCATAATTCGATTAATGATTCATGATTCAATTCATGATTCATGATTCATGATTCAATTCATGATTCAAGATTCATGATTTGATTCATGATTCATGATTCGATTCATGATTCATGATTCAATTCATGATTCGATTCATGATTCATGATTCGATTCATGATTCAAGATATGATTCATGATTCATGATTCAATTCATGATTCATAATTCATGATTCATGAATCAATTCATGATTCATAATTCATGATTCATGATTCAATTCATGATTCATGATTCAATTCATGATTCATGATTCGATTCATGATTCATGATTTATGATTCAATTCATGATTCATGATTCAATTCATAATTCATAATTCATGATTCATGATTCAATTCATGATTCATGATTCATGATTCAATTCATGATTCATGATTCGAATTATGATTCATGATTTATGATTCAAATTATGATTCATTTCATGATTCATGATTCAATTCATGATTTATTATTCAATTCATGATTCATGATTCATTTCATGATTCATGATTCATGATTCATTTCATGATTCATGATTCATGATTCAATTCATGATTCATGATTTATGATTCAATTCATGATTTAATTCATGATTCATGATTCATGATTCGATTCATGATTCATGATTCAATTCATGATTCATGATTCATGATTCAATTCATTAATTATGATTTGATTCATGATTCATGATTCATATCATTATTCATGATTCATGATTCGATTCATGATTCATGATTCAATTCATGATTCAATTCATGATTTATTATTCAATTCATAATTCATGATTAATTTCATGATTCATTTCATCATTCATTTCATGATTCATGAATCATGATTCAATTCATGATTCATGATTCATGATTCAATTCATGATTCAATTCATGATTCAATTCATAATTCATGATTAATGATTCGATTCATGATTCATGATTCAATTCATTATTCATTATTCGATTCATGATTCATGATTCAATTCATGATTCAATTCATGATTTATTATTCAATTCATGATTCATGATTCATTTCATGATTCATTTCATGATTCATTTCATGATTCATGATTCATGATTCAATTCATGATTCAATTCATGATTCATGATTCTTGATTCATTTCATGATTCATGATTCAATTCATGATTCATTTCATGATTCATGATTCAATTCATGATTTATTATTCAATTCATGATTCATGATTCATTTCATGATTCATTTCATGATTCATTTCATGATTCATAATTCAATTCATGATTCATGATTTATGATTCAATTCATGATTTAATTCATGATTCATGATTCATGATTCGATTCATGATTCATGATTCATTTCATGATTCATTTCATGATTCATTTCATGATTCATGATTCATGATTCAATTCATGATTCATGATTTATGATTCAATTCATGATTTAATTCATAATTCATGATTCTTGATTCATTTCATGATTCATGATTCAATTCATGATTCATTTCATGATTCATGATTCAATTCATGATTTATTATTCAATTCATGATTCATGATTCATTTCATGATTCATTTCATGATTCATTTCATGATTCATAATTCAATTCATGATTCATGATTTATGATTCAATTCATGATTTAATTCATGATTCATGATTCATGATTCGATTCATGATTCATGATTTAATTCATTATTCATTATTCGAATTATGATTCATGATTCAATTCATGATTCATGATTCAATTCATGATTCATGATTCAATTCATGATTCATGATTCATGATTTGATTCATTATTCATGATTCATGATTCATTTCATGATTCATGATTCAATTCATGATTCAAATCCTGATTCAATTCATGATTTATGATTCGATTTATGATTCATGATTCATGATTCAATTCATGATTCATGATTCATGATTCAATTAATGATTCATGATTCATGATTCCTGATTCATGATTCAATTCATGATTCATGATTCATGATTCATGATTTAATTTATGATTCATGATTCGATTCATGATTCTTGATTCATGATTCATGATTCAATTCCTGATTCATGATTCATGATTCGATTCATGATTCAATTCATGATTCATGATTCATAATTTAATTCATGATTCATGATTCGATTCATGATTCATGATTCGATTCATGATTCATGATTAAATTCATGATTCAATTTATGATTCATGATTCATGATTCAATTTATGATTCATGATTCATGATTCAATTCATGATTCATGATTTATGATTCAATTCATGATTCAATTCATGATTCATTATTCATGATTCATGATTCAATTCATGATTTATGATTCATGATTCATGATTCAATTCATGATTCATGATTCAATTCATTAATCGATTCATGATTCAATTCATGATTCAATTCATGATTCAATTCATGATTCATGGTTCATGATTCATGATTCGATTCATGATTCATGATTCATGCTTCAATTCATGATTCATAATTCATGATTCATGATTCGATTCATGATTCATGATTCATGATTCAATTCATGATTCATAATTTATGATTCATGAATCAATTCATGATTCATAATTCATGATTCATGATTCAATTCATGCTTCATGCTTCATGATTCATGATTCATGATTCAATTCATGTATCATGATTCAATTCATGATTCATGATTCATGATTTATTATTCAATTCATGATTCATGATTCATGATTCAATTCATGATTCATAATTCATGATTCATGATTCATAATTCATGATTCATGATTCAATTCATGATTCATGATTCATGATTCAATTCCTGATTCATGATTCAATTCATGATTCATAATTTATGATTCATGATTCAATTCATGATTCATGATTTAAGATTCATGATTCATGATTCAATTCATGATTCATGATTCAATTCATTATTCGAATCCTGATTCATGATTCATGATTCATGATTCATGATTCGATTTATGATTCATGATTCATGATTCAATTCATGATTCATGATTCAATTCATGATTCATGATTCGATTCATGATTTTTGATTCATGATTCATGATTCGATTCATGATTCATGATTCATGATTCACTTCATGATTCATGATTCATGATACATGATTCAATTCATGATTCATGATTCATGATTTGATTCATTATTCATGATTCATGATTCATTTCATGATTCATGATTCAATTCATGATTAAAATCCTGATTCAATTCATGATTTATGATTCGATTTATGATTCATGATTCATGATTCAATTCATGATTCATGATTCATGATTCATGATTCATGATTCAATTAATGATTCATGATTCATGATTCCTGATTCATAATTCAATTCATGATTCATGATTCATGATTTAATTTATGATTCATGATTTGATTCATGATTCATGATTCATGATTCGATTCATGATTCAATTCATGATTCATGATTCATAATTTAATTCATGATTCATGATTCGATTCATGATTCATGATTCAATTCATGATTCATGATTAAATTCATGATTCAATTTATGATTCATGATTCATGATTCAATTTATGATTCATGATTCATGATTCAATTCATGATTCATGATTTATGATTCAATTCATGATTCAATTCATGATTCATTATTCATGATTCATGATTCAATTCATGATTTATGATTCATGATTCATGATTCAATTCATGATTCATGATTCAATTCATTAATCGATTCATGATTTAATTCATGATTCAATTCATGATTCAATTCATGATTCATGGTTCATGATTCATGATTCGATTCATGATTCATGATTCATACTTCAATTCATGATTCATAATTCATGATTCATGATTCGATTCATGATTCATGATTCATGATTCAATTCATGATTCATAATTTATGATTCATGAATCAATTCATGATTCATAATTCATGATTCATGATTCAATTCATGCTTCATGCTTCATGCTTCATGATTCATGATTCAATTCATGTATCATGATTCAATTCATGATTCATGATTCATGATTCGATTCATGATTCATGATTTATTATTCAATTCATGATTCATGATTCATGATTCAATTCATGATTCATAATTCATGATTCATGATTCAATTCATGATTCATGATTCATGATTCAATTCATGATTTATGATTCATGATTCGATTTATGATTCATGATTTATGATTCAATTCATGATTCGAATCCTAATTCAATTTATGATTTATGATTTGATTTATGATTCATGATTCATGATTCATGTCATGATTCATGTCATGATTCATGATTCATGATTCATGATTCAATTCATGATTCATGATTCATGATTCAATTCATGATTCATGATTCATGATTCAATTCATGATTCATGATTCATGATTCAATCCATGATTCAATTCTTGATTCATGATTAAATTTATTATTCATGATTCATGATTTAATTCATTATTCAATTCATGATTCATGATTCAATTCAGGATTCAATTCATGATTCATGATTCAATTCATGATTCATGATTCAATTCATGATTCATGATTCGATTCATGATTCATGATTCAATTCATGATTCATGATTCATGATTCAATTTCTGATTCATGATTCAATTCATGATTCATAATTTATGATTCATGATTCAATTCATGATTCATGATTCAATTCATGATTCATGATCCGATTCATGATTCATGATTCATGATTCAATTCATGATTCAGGATTCATGATTCATGATTCATGATTCAATTCCTGATTCATGATTCAATTCATGATTCATAATTTATGATTCATGATTCAATTCATGATTCATGATTTAAGATTCATGATTCATGATTCAATTCATGATTCAATTCCTGATTCATGATTCAATTCATGATTCATAATTTATTATTCATGATTCAATTCATGATTCATGATTTAAGATTCATGATTCATGATTCAATTCATGATTCAATTCATGATTCATGATTCGATTCATGATTTTTGATTCATGATTCATGATTCGATTAATGATTCATGATTCATGATTCACTTCATGATTCATGATTCATGATTCATGATTCATGATTCATGATTCAATTCATGATTCATGATTCAATTCATGATTCTTGATTCGTGATTCATAATTCGATTCATGATTCATGATTCAATTCATGATTCATGATTCATGATTCATGATTCAATTCATGATTCAAGATTCATGATTTGATTCATGATTCATGATTCGATTCATGATTCATGATTCAATTCATGATTCGATTCATGATTCATGATTCGATTCATGATTCAAGATATGATTCATGATTCATAATTCGATTAATGATTCATGATTCAATTCATGATTCATGATTCATGATTCAATTCATGATTCAAGATTCATGATTTGATTCATGATTCATGATTCGATTCATGATTCATGATTCAATTCATGATTCGATTCATGATTCATGATTCGATTCATGATTCAAGATATGATTCATGATTCATGATTCAATTCATGATTCATAATTCATGATTCATGAATCAATTCATGATTCATAATTCATGATTCATGATTCAATTCATGATTCTTGATTCAATTCATGATTCATGATTCAATTCATGATTCATGATTCGATTCATGATTCCTGATTTATGATTCAATTCATGATTCATGATTTAATTCATAATTCATAATTCATGATTCATGATTCAATTCATGATTCATGATTCATGATTCAATTCATGATTCATGATTCGAATTATGATTCATGATTTATGATTCAAATTATGATTCATTTCATGATTCATGATTCAATTCATGATTTATTATTCAATTCATGATTCATGATTCATTTCATGATTCATTTCATGATTCATTTCATGATTCATGATTCAATTCATGATTCATGATTTATGATTCAATTCATGATTTAATTCATGATTCATGATTCATGATTCGATTCATGATTCATGATTCAATTCATGATTCATGATTCATGATTCAATTCATTAATTATGATTTGATTCATGATTCATGATTCATATCATTATTCATGATTCATGATTCGATTCATGATTCATGATTCAATTCATGATTCAATTCATGATTTATTATTCAATTCATAATTCATGATTAATTTCATGATTCATTTCATCATTCATTTCATGATTCATGAATCATGATTCAATTCATGATTCATGATTCATGATTCAATTCATGATTCAATTCATGATTCAATTCATAATTCATGATTAATGATTCGATTCATGATTCATGATTCAATTCATTATTCATTATTCGATTCATGATTCATGATTCAATTCATGATTCAATTCATGATTTATTATTCAATTCATGATTCATGATTCATTTCATGATTCATTTCATGATTCATTTCATGATTCATGATTCATGATTCAATTCATGATTCATGATTTATGATTCAATTCATGATTTAATTCATAATTCATGATTCTTGATTCATTTCATGATTCATGATTCAATTCATGATTCATTTCATGATTCATGATTCAATTCATGATTTATTATTCAATTCATGATTCATGATTCATTTCATGATTCATTTCATGATTCATTTCATGATTCATGATTCAATTCATGATTCATGATTTATGATTCAATTCATGATTTAATTCATGATTCATGATTCATGATTCGATTCATGATTCATGATTTAATTCATTATTCATTATTCGAATTATGATTCATGATTCAATTCATGATTCATGATTCAATTCATGATTCATGATTCAATTCATGATTCATGATTCATGATTTGATTCATTATTCATGATTCATGATTCATTTCATGATTCATGATTCAATTCATGATTCAAATCCTGATTCAATTCATGATTTATGATTCGATTTATGATTCATGATTCATGATTCAATTCATGATTCATGATTCATGATTCATGATTCAATTAATGATTCATGATTCATGATTCCTGATTCATGATTCAATTCATGATTCATGATTCATGATTCATGATTTAATTTATGATTCATGATTCGATTCATGATTCTTGATTCATGATTCATGATTCAATTCCTGATTCATGATTCATGATTCGATTCATGATTCAATTCATGATTCATAATTTAATTCATGATTCATGATTCGATTCATGATTCATGATTCGATTCATGATTCATGATTAAATTCATGATTCAATTTATGATTCATGATTCATGATTCAATTTATGATTCATGATTCATGATTCAATTCATGATTCATGATTTAGGATTCAATTCATGATTCAATTCATGATTCATTATTCATGATTCATGATTCAATTCATGATTTATGATTCATGATTCATGATTAAATTCATGATTCATGATTCAATTCATTAATCGATTCATGATTCAATTCATGATTCAATTCATGATTCAATTCATGATTCATGGTTCATGATTCATGATTCGATTCATGATTCATGATTCATGCTTCAATTCATGATTCATAATTCATGATTCATGATTCGATTCATGATTCATGATTCATGATTCAATTCATGATTCATAATTTATGATTCATGAATCAATTCATGATTCATAATTCATGATTCATGATTCAATTCATGCTTCATGCTTCATGATTCATGATTCATGATTCAATTCATGTATCATGATTCAATTCATGATTCAATTCAATTCATGATTCATGATTTATGATTCAATTCATAATTCATGATTCATGATTCATGATTCATGATTTATGATTCAATTCCTGATTCATGATTCAATTCATGATTCATAATTTATGATTCATGATTCAATTCATGATTCATGATTCAAGATTCATGATTCAATTTATGATTCATGATTTGATTTATCATTCATGATTTATGATTCAATTCATGATTCATGATTCATGATTCAATTCATGATTCATGATTCGATTCATGATTCTTGATTCATGATTCATCATTCGATTCATGATTCATGATTCATGATTCAATTCATGATTCATGATTCGATTCATGATTCATGATTCATGATTCATGATTCATGATTCAATTCATGATTCATGATTCATTATTCAATTCATGATTTAAGATTCATGATTCGATTCATGATTCAATTCATGATTCATGATTCATTTCATGATTCATGATTCATGATTCGATTCATGATTCAATTCATGATTCATGATTTGATTCATGATTCATAATACAATTCATGATTCATGATTCATGATTCACTTCATGATTCATGATTCAATTCATGATTCAATTCATGATTCATGATTCAATTCATGATTCATGATTTAATTCATGATTCATGATTCGATTCATGATTCATGATTCATGATTCAATTCATGATTCATGATTCATGATTCAATTCATGATTTATGATTCATGATTCAATTCATGATTCAATTCATGATTCATGATTCTTGATTCATTATTCATGATTCATTTCATGATTCATGATTCGATTCAAGATTCTTGATTCATGATTCAATTCATGATTCATGATTCATTTCATGATTCATGATTCGATTCAAGATTCTTGATTCATGATTCGATTCATGATTCATGATTCATGATTTAATTCATGATTCATGATTCATGATTCATGATTCAATTCATAATTCATGATTCATAATTCATGATTCATGATTCATGATTCAATTCATGATTCATGATTCGATTCATGATTCTTGATTCATGATTCGATTCATGATTCATGATTCAATTCATGATTCATGATTCATGATTCAATTCATGATTCAAGATTCATGATTCTATTCATGATTCGTGATTCAATTACTGATTTATGATTCATGTTTCGATTCATGATTCATGATTCGATTCATGATTCATGATTCAATTCATGATTTATATTTCATGATTTATGATTTGATTCATGATTCATGATTCAATTCATGATTCATGATTCAATTCATGATTCATAATTCATGATTCATGATTCAATTCATGATTCATGATTCAATTCATGTTTCATGATTCATGATTCGATTCATGATTCATGATTCATGATTCAATTCATGATTCATGATTCAATTCATGATTCATGATTCATGTTTCTTTTCATGATTCATGATTCATGATTCAATTCATGATTCATGATTCATGATTCAATTCATGATTTATGATTCATGATTCAATTCATGATTCATGATTCATGATTCAATTTATTATTCATGATTCATGATTTAATTCATGATTCAATTCATGATTCATGATTCAATTCAGGATTCAATTCATAATTCATGATTCATGATTGAATTCATGATTCATGATTCATGATTCAATTCATGATTCATGATTCAATTCATGATTCATGATTCGATTCATGATTCATGATTCATGATTCATGATTCAATTCATAATTCATGATTCATGATTCATGATTCATGATTCAATTCCTGATTCATGATTCATTTCATGATTCATAATTTATGATTCATGATTCAATTCATGATTCATGATTCAAGATTCATGATTCATGATTCAATTTATGATTCATGATTTGATTTATCATTCATGATTTATGATTCAATTCATGATTCTTGATTCGATTCATGATTTTTGATTCATGATTCATGATTCGATTCATGATTCAATTCATGATTCATGATTCAATTCATGATTCATGATTCAATTCATGATTCATGATTCATGATTCAATTCATGATTCATGATTCGATTCATGATTCATGATTCATGATTCGATTCATGATTCATGATTCATGATTCATGATTCATGATTCATGATTCGATTCATGATTCATGATTCATGATTCGATTCATGATTCATGATTCATGATTCAATTCATGATTCATGATTGAACTCATGATTCATGATTCATGAATTATGATTCAATTCATGATTCATGATTCATGATTCAATTCATGATTCAATTCATTAATCATGATTCATGATTCAATTCATGATTCATGATTCATGATTCAATTCATGATTCATGATTCATGGTTCAATTTATGATTCTGGATTTAATTCATGATTCATGATTCATGATTCATGATTCATGATTCATGATTCATGAATTATGATTCAATTCATGATTCATGATTCATGATTCAATTCATGATTCAATTCATTAATCATGATTCATGATTCAATTCATGATTCATGATTCATGATTCAATTCATGATTCATGATTCATGGTTCAATTTATGATTCTGGATTTAATTCATGATTCATGATTCATGATTCATGATTCATGATTCATGATTCATGATTCAATTCATGATTTATGATTCATGATTCAATTCATGATTCAATTCATGATTCATGATTCATGATTCATGATTCATGATTCAATTCATGATTCATGATTCAATTCATGATTCATGATTCATGATTCAATTCATGATTCATGATTCGATTCATGATTCTTGATTCATGATTCATGATTCGATTCATGATTCATGATTCATGATTCATGATTCAATTCATTATTCATGATTCGTGATTCAAGATTCAATTCATGATTCATGATTCATGATTCAATTCATGATTCATGATTCATGATTCAATTCATGATTTATGATTCATGATTCATGATTCGATTCATGATTCATGATTCAATTCATGATTCATGAGTCAATTCATAATTCATGATTCATGATTCAATTCATGATTCATGATTCGATTCATGATTTTTGATTCATGATTCATGATTCGATTCATGATTCAATTCATGATTCATGATTCAATTCATGATTCATGATTCAATTCATGATTCATGATTCATGATTCAATTCATGATTCATGATTCGATTCATGACTCATGATTCATGATTCAATTCATGATTCATGATTCATGATTCAATTCATGATTCATGATTCATGAATTATGATTCAATTCATGATTCATGATTCATGATTCAATTCATGATTCAATTCATTAATCATGATTCATGATTCAATTCATGATTCATGATTCAATTCATGATTCACGATTCATGGTTCAATTTATGATTCATGAATCATGATTCATGATTCAATTCATGATTCAATTTAGGATTCTGGATTTAATTCATGATTCATGATTCATGATTCATGATTCAATTCATGATTCATGATTCATGATTCAATTCATGATTCATGATTCATGATTCATTTCATGATTCATGATTCGATTCAAGATTCTTGATTCATGATTCGATTCATGATTCATGATTCAATTCATGATTCATGATTCATGATTCATGATTCAATTCATAATTCATGATTCATAATTCATGATTCATGATTCATGATTCATGATTCAATTCATAATTCATGATTCATGCTTCATGATTCAATTCATGATTCATGATTCGATTCATGATTCTTGATTCATGATTCATGATTCGATTCATGATTCATGATTCAATTCATGATTCATGATTCATGATTCAATTCATGATTCAAACTTCATGATTCTATTCATGATTCGTGATTCAATTAATGATTTATGATTCATGTTTCGATTCATGATTCAATTCATGATTCATGATTTGATTCATGATTCATGATTCAATTTATGATTTATAATTCATGATTTATGATTCGATTCATGATTCATGATTCATGATTCAATTCATGATTCATAATTCATGATTCATGATTCAATTCATGATTCATGATTTAATTCATGTTTCATGATTCATGATTCGATTCATGATTCATGATTCATGATTCAATTCATGATTCATGATTCAATTCATGATTCATGATTCATGTTTCATTTCATGATTCATGATTCATGATTCAATTCATGATTCATGATTCATGATTCAATTCATGATTCATGATTCATGATTCAATTTATTATTCATGATTCATGATTTAATTCATGATTCAATTCATGATTCATGATTCAATTCAGGATTCAATTCATAATTCATGATTCATGATTCAATTCAGGATTCAATTCATAATTCATGATTCATGATTTAATTCATGATTCATGATTCATGATTCAATTCATAATTCATGATTCATGATTCATGATTCATGATTCATGATTCAATTCCTGATTCATGATTCAATTCATGATTCATAATTTATGATTCATGATTCAATTCATGATTCATGATTCAAGATTCATGATTCATGATTCAATTTATGATTCATGATTTGATTTATCATTCATGATTTATGATTCAATTCATGATTCTTGATTCGATTCATGATTTTTGATTCATGATTCATGATTCGATTCATGATTCAATTCATGCTTCATGATTCATGATTCAATTCATGATTCATGATTCAATTCATGATTCATGATTCATGATTCAATTCATGATTCATGATTCGATTCATGATTCATGATTCATGATTCGATTCATGATTCATGATTCATGATTCAATTCATGATTCATGATTCATGATTGAATTCATGATTCATGATTCATGAATTATGATTCAATTCATGTTTCATGATTCAATTCATGATTCAATTCATTAATCATGATTCATGATTCAATTCATGATTCATGATTCATGATTCAATTCATGATTTATGATTCATGATTCAATTCATGATTCAATTCATGATTCATGATTCATGATTCATGATTCATGATTCATGATTCAATTCATGATTCATGATTCAATTCATGATTCATGATTCATGATTCAATTCATGATTCATGATTCATGAATTATGATTCAATTCATGATTCATGATTCATGATTCAATTCATGATTCAATTCATTAATCATGATTCATGATTCAATTCATGATTCATGATTCATGATTCAATTCATGATTCACGATTCATGGTTCAATTTATGATTCATGAATCATGATTCATGATTCAATTCATGATTCAATTTAGGATTCTGGATTTAATTCATGATTCATGATTCATGATTCATGATTCAATTCATGATTCATGATTCATGATTCAATTCATGATTCATGATTCATGATTCATTTCATGATTCATGATTCGATTCAAGATTCTTGATTCATGATTCGATTCATGATTCATGATTCAATTCATGATTCATGATTCATGATTCATGATTCAATTCATAATTCATGATTCATAATTCATGATTCATGATTCATGATTCATGATTCAATTCATAATTCATGATTCATGCTTCATGATTCAATTCATGATTCATGATTCGATTCATGATTCTTGATTCATGATTCATGATTCGATTCATGATTCATGATTCAATTCATGATTCATGATTCATGATTCAATTCATGATTCAAACTTCATGATTCTATTCATGATTCGTGATTCAATTAATGATTTATGATTCATGTTTCGATTCATGATTCAATTCATGATTCATGATTCGATTCATGATTCATGATTCAATTTATGATTTATAATTCATGATTTATGATTCGATTCATGATTCATGATTCATGATTCAATTCATGATTCATAATTCATGATTCATGATTCAATTCATGATTCATGATTTAATTCATGTTTCATGATTCATGATTCGATTCATGATTCATGATTCATGATTCAATTCATGATTCATGATTCAAGTCATGATTCATGATTCATGTTTCATTTCATGATTCATGATTCATGATTCAATTCATGATTCATGATTCATGATTCAATTCATGATTCATGATTCATGATTCAATTTATTATTCATGATTCATGATTTAATTCATGATTCAATTCATGATTCATGATTCAATTCAGGATTCAATTCATAATTCATGATTCATGATTCAATTCAGGATTCAATTCATAATTCATGATTCATGATTTAATTCATGATTCATGATTCATGATTCAATTCATAATTCATGATTCATGATTCATGATTCATGATTCATGATTCAATTCCTGATTCATGATTCAATTCATGATTCATAATTTATGATTCATGATTCAATTCATGATTCATGATTCAAGATTCATGATTCATGATTCAATTTATGATTCATGATTTGATTTATCATTCATGATTTATGATTCAATTCATGATTCTTGATTCGATTCATGATTTTTGATTCATGATTCATGATTCGATTCATGATTCAATTCATGCTTCATGATTCATGATTCAATTCATGATTCATGATTCAATTCATGATTCATGATTCATGATTCAATTCATGATTCATGATTCGATTCATGATTCATGATTCATGATTCGATTCATGATTCATGATTCATGATTCAATTCATGATTCATGATTCATGATTGAATTCATGATTCATGATTCATGAATTATGATTCAATTCATGTTTCATGATTCAATTCATGATTCAATTCATTAATCATGATTCATGATTCAATTCATGATTCATGATTCATGATTCAATTCATGATTTATGATTCATGATTCAATTCATGATTCAATTCATGATTCATGATTCATGATTCATGATTCATGATTCATGATTCAATTCATGATTCATGATTCAATTCATGATTCATGATTCATGATTCAATTCATGATTCATGATTCGATTCATGATTCTTGATTCATGATTCATGATTCAATTCATGATTCATGATTCAATTCATGATTCATGATTCAATTCATGATTCAAGATTCATGATTCTATTCATGATTCCTGATTCAGTTAATGATTTATGATTCATGTTTCGATTCATGATTCAATTCATGATTCTTGATTCGATTCATGATTCATGATTCAATTCATGATTTATAATTCATGATTTATGATTCGATTCATGATTCATGATTCAATTCATGATTCATGATTCAATTCATGATTCATAATTCATGATTCATGATTCAATTCATAATTCATGATTCAATTCATGTTTCATGATTCATGATTCGAATCATGATTCATGATTCATGATTCAATTCATGATTCATGATTCAATTCATGATTCATGATTCATGTTTCATTTCATGATTCATGATTCGATTCATGATTCTTGATTCATGATTCATCATTTGATTCATGATTCATGATTCATGATTCAATTAATGATTCATGATTCATGATTCATGATTCAATTCATTATTCATGATTCGATTCATGATTCATGATTCATGATTCATGATTCGATTCATGATTCATGATTAATGATTCAATTCATGATTCATGATTCATTATTCAATTCATGATTTAAGATTCATGATTCGATTCATGATTCATGATTCAATTCATGATTTATGATTCATGATTCGATTCATGATTCAATTCATGATTCATGATTTGATTCATGATTCATAATACAATTCATGATTCATGATTCATGATTCAATTCATGATTCATGATTCAATTCATGATTCAATTCATGATTCATGATTCAATTCATGATTCTCAATTTAATTCATGATTCATGATTCGATTCATGATTCATGATTCATGATTCGATTCATGATTCATGATTCATGATACAATTCATGATTTATGATTCATAATTCAATTCATGATTCAATTCATGATTCATGATTCATGATTCATTATTCATGATTCATTTCATGATTCATGATTCGATTCAAGATTCTTGATTCATGATTCGATTCATGATTCATGATTCAATTCATGATTCATGATTCGATTCATGATTCTTGATTCATGATTCATCATTCGATTCATGATTCATGATTCATGATTCAATTCATGATTCATGATTCATGATTCATGATTCAATTCATGATTCATGATTCGATTCATGATTCATGATTCATGATTGATGATTGATGATTCGATTCATGATTCATGATTCATGATTCAATTCATGATTCATGATTCATTATTCAATTCATGATTTAAGATTCATGATTCGATTCATGATTCATGATTCAATTCATGATTCATGATTCATGATTCGATTCATGATTCAATTCATGATTCATGATTTGATTCATGATTCATAATAAAATTCATGATTCATGATTCATGATTCAATTCATGATTCATGATTCAATTTATGATTCAATTCATGATTCATGATTCAATTCATGATTCATGATTTAATTCATGATTCATGATTCGATTCATGATTCATGATTCGATTCATGATTCATGATTCATGATTCAATTCATGATTTATGATTCATGATTCAATTCATGATTCAATTCATGATTCATGATTCAATTCATGATTCATGATTTAATTCATGATTCATGATTCAATTCATGATTCATGATTCAATTCATGATTTATGATTCATGATTCAATTCATGATTCAATTCATGATTCATGATTCATGATTCATTATTCATGATTCATTTCATGATTCATGATTTGATTCAAGATTCTTGATTCATGATTCAATTCATGATTCATGATTCATGATTCATTTCATGATTCATGATTCGATTCAAGATTCTTGATTCATGATTCGATTCATGATTCATGATTCATGATTCAATTCATGATTCATGATTCATGATTCATGATTCAATTCATGATTCATGATTCATGATTCATGATTCAATTCATAATTCATGATTCATAATTCATGATTCATGATTCATGATTCATGATTCAATTCATGATTCATGATTCGATTCATGATTCTTGATTCATGATTCATGATTCGATTCATGATTCATGATTCAATTCATGATTCATGATTCATGATTCAATTCATGATTCAAGATTCATGATTCTATTCATGATTCGTGATTCAATTAATGATTTATGATTCATGTTTCGATTCATGATTCATGATTCGATTCATGATTCATGATTCAATTCATGATTTATAATTCATGATTTATGATTTGATTCATGATTCATGATTCAATTCATGATTCATGATTCAATTCATGATTCAATTCATGATTCATGATTCAATTCATGATTCATGATTCAATTCATGATTCTCGATTTAATTCATGATTCATGATTCGATTCATGATTCATGATTCATGATTCAATTCATGATTCATGATTCATGATACAATTCATGATTTATGATTCATAATTCAATTCATGATTCAATTCATGATTCATGATTCATGATTCATTATTCATGATTCATTTCATGATTCATGATTCGATTCAAGATTCTTGATTCATGATTCATGATTCATTTCATGATTCATGATTCGATTCAAGATTCTTGATTCATGATTCGATTCATGATTCATGATTCATGATTCAATTCATGATTCATGATTCGATTCATGATTCTTGATTCATGATTCATCATTCGATTCATGATTCATGATTCAATTCATGATTCATGATTCATGATTCAATTCATGATTCATGATTCATGATTCGATTCATGATTCATGATTCATGATTGATGATTGATGATTCGATTCATGATTCATGATTCATGATTCAATTCATGATTCATGATTCATTATTCAATTCATGATTTAAGATTCATGATTCGATTCATGATTCATGATTCAATTCATGATTCATGATTCATGATTCGATTCATGATTCAATTCATGATTCATGATTTGATTCATGATTCATAATAAAATTCATGATTCATGATTCATGATTCAATTCATGATTCATGATTCAATTTATGATTCAATTCATGATTCATGATTCAATTCATGATTCATGATTTAATTCATGATTCATGATTCGATTCATGATTCATGATTCATGATTCAATTCATGATTTATGATTCATGATTCAATTCATGATTCAATTCATGATTCATGATTCAATTCATGATTCATGATTTAATTCATGATTCATGATTCAATTCATGATTCATGATTCATGATTCAATTCATGATTTATGATTCATGATTCAATTCATGATTCAATTCATGATTCATGATTCATGATTCATTATTCATGATTCATTTCATGATTCATGATTTGATTCAAGATTCTTGATTCATGATTCAATTCATGATTCATGATTCATGATTCATTTCATGATTCATGATTCAATTCAAGATTCTTGATTCATGATTCGATTCATGATTCATGATTCATGATTCAATTCATGATTCATGATTCATGATTCATGATTCAATTCATAATTCATGATTCATAATTCATGATTCATGATTCATGATTCATGATTCAATTCATGATTCATGATTCATGTTTCATTTCATGATTCATGATTCGATTCACGATTCTTGATTCATGATTCATCATTTGATTCATGATTCATGATTCATGATTCAATTCATGATTCATGATTCATGATTCATGATTCAATTCATTATTCATGATTCGATTCATGATTCATGATTCATGATTCATGATTCGATTCATGATTCATGATTCATGATTCAATTCATGATTCATGATTCATTATTCAATTCATGATTTAAGATTCATGATTCGATTCATGATTCATGATTCAATTCATGATTTATGATTCATGATTCGATTCATGATTCAATTCATGATTCATGATTTGATTCATGATTCATAATACAATTCATGATTCATGATTCATGATTCAATTCATGATTCATGATTCAATTCATGATTCAATTCATGATTCATGATTCAATTCATGATTCTCAATTTAATTCATGATTCATGATTCGATTCATGATTCATGATTCATGATTCGATTCATGATTCATGATTCATGATACAATTCATGATTTATGATTCATAATTCAATTCATGATTCAATTCATGATTCATGATTCATGATTCATTATTCATGATTCATTTCATGATTCATGATTCGATTCAAGATTCTTGATTCATGATTCGATTCATGATTCATGATTCATGATTCAATTCATGATTCATGATTCGATTCATGATTCTTGATTCATGATTCATCATTCGATTCATGATTCATGATTCAATTCATGATTCATGATTCATGATTCATGATTCAATTCATGATTCATGATTCGATTCATGATTCATGATTCATGATTCATGATTGATGATTCGATTCATGATTCATGATTCATGATTCAATTCATGATTCATGATTCATTATTCAATTCATGATTTAAGATTCATGATTCGATTCATGATTCATGATTCAATTCATGATTCATGATTCATGATTCGATTCATGATTCAATTCATGATTCATGATTTGATTCATGATTCATAATAAAATTCATGATTCATGATTCAATTCATGATTCATGATTCATTATTCAATTCATGATTTAAGATTCATGATTCGATTCATGATTCATGATTCAATTCATGATTCATGATTCATGATTCGATTCATGATTCAATTCATGATTCATGATTTGATTCATGATTCATAATAAAATTCATGATTCATGATTCATGATTCAATTCATGATTCATGATTCAATTTATGATTCAATTCATGATTCATGATTCAATTCATGATTCATGATTTAATTCATGATTCATGATTCGATTCATGATTCATGATTCATGATTCAATTCATGATTTATGATTCATGATTCAATTCATGATTCAATTCATGATTCATGATTCAATTCATGATTCATGATTTAATTCATGATTCAATTCATGATTCATGATTCATGATTCAATTCATGATTTATGATTCATGATTCAATTCATGATTCAATTCATGATTCATGATTCATGATTCATTATTCATGATTCATTTCATGATTCATGATTTGATTCAAGATTCTTGATTCATGATTCAATTCATGATTCATGATTCATGATTCATTTCATGATTCATGATTCAATTCAAGATTCTTGATTCATGATTCGATTCATGATTCATGATTCATGATTCAATTCATGATTCATGATTCATGATTCATGATTCAATTCATAATTCATGATTCATAATTCATGATTCATGATTCATGATTCATGATTCAATTCATGATTCATGATTCATGTTTCATTTCATGATTCATGATTCGATTCATGATTCTTGATTCATGATTCATCATTTGATTCATGATTCATGATTCATGATTCAATTCATGATTCATGATTCATGATTCATGATTCAATTCATTATTCATGATTCGATTCATGATTCATGATTCATGATTCATGATTCGATTCATGATTCATGATTCATGATTCAATTCATGATTCATTATTCAATTCATGATTTAAGATTCATGATTCGATTCATGATTCATGATTCAATTCATGATTTATGATTCATGATTCGATTCATGATTCAATTCATGATTCATGATTTGATTCATGATTCATAATACAATTCATGATTCATGATTCATGATTCAATTCATGATTCATGATTCAATTCATGATTCAATTCATGATTCATGATTCAATTCATGATTCTCAATTTAATTCATGATTCATGATTCGATTCATGATTCATGATTCATTATTCGATTCATGATTCATGATTCATGATACAATTCATGATTTATGATTAATAATTCAATTCATGATTCAATTCATGATTCATGATTCATGATTCATTATTCATGATTCATTTCATGATTCATGATTCGATTCAAGATTCTTGATTCATGATTCGATTCATGATTCATGATTCATGATTCAATTCATGATTCATGATTCGATTCATGATTCTTGATTCATGATTCATCATTCGATTCATGATTCATGATTCAATTCATGATTCATGATTCATGATTCATGATTCAATTCATGATTCATGATTCGATTCATGATTCATGATTCATGATTCATGATTGATGATTCGATTCATGATTCATGATTCATGATTCAATTCATGATTCATGATTCATTATTCAATTCATGATTTAAGATTCATGATTCGATTCATGATTCATGATTCAATTCATGATTCATGATTCATGATTCGATTCATGATTCAATTCATGATTCATGATTTGATTCATGATTCATAATAAAATTCATGATTCATGATTCATGATTCAATTCATGATTCATGATTCAATTTATGATTCAATTCATGATTCATGATTCAATTCATGATTCATGATTTAATTCATGATTCATGATTCGATTCATGATTCATGATTCATGATTCAATTCATGATTTATGATTCATGATTCAATTCATGATTCAATTCATGATTCATGATTCAATTCATGATTCATGATTTAATTCATGATTCATGATTCAATTCATGATTCATGATTCAATTCATGATTTATGATTCATGATTCAATTCATGATTCAATTCATGATTCATGATTCATGATTCATTATTCATGATTCATTTCATGATTCATGATTTGATTCAAGATTCTTGATTCATGATTCAATTCATGATTCATGATTCATGATTCATTTCATGATTCATGATTCGATTCAAGATTCTTGATTCATGATTCGATTCATGATTCATGATTCATGATTCAATTCATGATTCATGATTCATGATTCATGATTCAATTCATAATTCATGATTCATAATTCATGATTCATGATTCATGATTCATGATTCAATTCATGATTCATGATTCGATTCATGATTCTTGATTCATGATTCATGATTCGATTCATGATTCATGATTCAATTCATGATTCATGATTCATGATTCAATTCATGATTCAAGATTCATGATTCTATTCATGATTCGTGATTCAATTAATGATTTATGATTCATGTTTCGATTCATGATTCATGATTCGATTCATGATTCATGATTCAATTCATGATTTATAATTCATGATTTATGATTTGATTCATGATTCATGATTCAATTCATGATTCATGATTCAATTCATGATTCAATTCATGATTCATGATTCAATTCATGATTCATGATTCAATTCATGATTCTCGATTTAATTCATGATTCATGATTCGATTCATGATTCATGATTCATGATTCAATTCATGATTCATGATTCATGATACAATTCATGATTTATGATTCATAATTCAATTCATGATTCAATTCATGATTCATGATTCATTATTCATGATTCATTTCATGATTCATGATTCGATTCAAGATTCTTGATTCATGATTCATGATTCATTTCATGATTCATGATTCGATTCAAGATTCTTGATTCATGATTCGATTCATGATTCATGATTCATGATTCAATTCATGATTCATGATTCGATTCATGATTCTTGATTCATGATTCATCATTCGATTCATGATTCATGATTCAATTCATGATTCATGATTCATGATTCAATTCATGATTCATGATTCATGATTCGATTCATGATTCATGATTCATGATTGATGATTGATGATTCGATTCATGATTCATGATTCATGATTCAATTCATGATTCATGATTCATTATTCAATTCATGATTTAAGATTCATGATTCGATTCATGATTCATGATTCAATTCATGATTCATGATTCATGATTCGATTCATGATTCAATTCATGATTCATGATTTGATTCATGATTCATAATAAAATTCATGATTCATGATTCATGATTCAATTCATGATTCATGATTCAATTTATGATTCAATTCATGATTCATGATTCAATTCATGATTCATGATTTAATTCATGATTCATGATTCGATTCATGATTCATGATTCATGATTCAATTCATGATTTATGATTCATGATTCAATTCATGATTCAATTCATGATTCATGATTCAATTCATGATTCATGATTTAATTCATGATTCATGATTCAATTCATGATTCATGATTCATGATTCAATTCATGATTTATGATTCATGATTCAATTCATGATTCAATTCATGATTCATGATTCATGATTCATTATTCATGATTCATTTCATGATTCATGATTTGATTCAAGATTCTTGATTCATGATTCAATTCATGATTCATGATTCATGATTCATTTCATGATTCATGATTCAATTCAAGATTCTTGATTCATGATTCGATTCATGATTCATGATTCATGATTCAATTCATGATTCATGATTCATGATTCATGATTCAATTCATAATTCATGATTCATAATTCATGATTCATGATTCATGATTCATGATTCAATTCATGATTCATGATTCGATTCATGATTCTTGATTCATGATTCATGATTCGATTCATGATTCATGATTCAATTCATGATTCATGATTCATGATTCAATTCATGATTCAAGATTCATGATTCTATTCATGATTCGTGATTCAATTAATGATTTATGATTCATGTTTTGATTCATGATTCATGATTCAATTCATGATTCATTATTCAATTCATGATTTATAATTCATGATTTATGATTTGATTCATGATTCATGATTCAATTCATGATTCATGATTCAATTCATGATTCATAATTCATGATTCATGATTCAATTCATGATTCATGATTCAATTCATGTTTCATGATTTATGATTTGATTCATGATTCATGATTCATGATTCAATTCATGATTCATGATTCAATTCATGATTCATGATTCATGTTTCATTTCATGATTCATGATTCATGATTCAATTCATGATTCATGATTCATGATTCAATTCATGATTTATGATTCATGATTCAATTCATGATTCATGATTCAATTTATTATTCATGATTCATGATTTAATTCATGATTCAATTCATGATTCATGATTCAATTCAGGATTCAATTCATAATTCATGATTCATGATTGAATTCATGATTCATGATTCAATTCATGATTCATGATTCGATTCATGATTCATGATTCATGATTCATGATTCACTTCATGATTCATGATTCATGATTCATGATTCATGATTCATGATTCAATTCATGATTCATGATTCAATTCATGATTCTTGATTCATGATTCATAATTCGATTCATGATTCATGATTCATGATTCAATTCATGATTCATGATTCATGATTCATGATTCAATTCATGATTCAAGATTCATGATTTGATTCATGATTCATGATTCGATTCATGATTCATGATTCAATTCATGATTCGATTCATGATTCATGATTCGATACATGATTCAAGATATGATTCATGATTCATAATTCGATTCATGATTCATGATTCATGATTCAATTCATGATTCATGATTCATGATTCAATTCATGATTCAAGATTCATGATTTGATTCATGATTCATGATTCGATTCATGATTCATGATTCAATTCATGATTCGATTCATGATTCATGATTCGATTCATGATTCAAGATATGATTCATGATTCATGATTCAATTCATGATTCATAATTCATGATTCATGAATCAATTCATGATTCATAATTCATGATTCATGATTCAATTCATGATTCATGATTCTTGATTCAATTCATGATTCATGATTCAATTCATGATTCATGATTTGATTCATGATTCTTGATTTATGATTCAATTCATGATTCATGATTCAATTCATAATTCATAATTCATGATTCATGATTCAATTCATGATTCATGATTCATGATTCAATTCATGATTCATGATTCGATTCATGATTCATGATTTATGATTCAATTCATGATTCATTTCATGATTCATGATTCAATTCATGATTTATTATTCAATTCATGATTCATGATTCATTTCATGATTCATTTCATGATTCATTTCATGATTCATGATTCATGATTCATGATTCATGATTCAATTCATGATTCATGATTTATGATTCAATTCATGATTTAATTCATGATTCATGATTCATGATTCGATTCATGATTCATGATTCAATTCATGATTCATGATTCATGATTCAATTCATTAATTATGATTTGATTCATGATTCATGATTCATATCATTATTCATGATTCATGATTCGATTCATGATTCATGATTCAATTCATGATTTATAATTCATGATTTATGATTTGATTCATGATTCATGATTCAATTCATGATTCATGATTCAATTCATGATTCAATTCATGATTCATGATTCAATTCATGATTCATGATTCAATTCATGATTCTCGATTTAATTCATGATTCATGATTCGATTCATGATTCATGATTCATGATTCAATTCATGATTCATGATTCATGATACAATTCATGATTTATGATTCATAATTCAATTCATGATTCAATTCATGATTCATGATTCATTATTCATGATTCATTTCATGATTCATGATTCGATTCAAGATTCTTGATTCATGATTCATGATTCATTTCATGATTCATGATTCGATTCAAGATTCTTGATTCATGATTCGATTCATGATTCATGATTCATGATTCAATTCATGATTCATGATTCGATTCATGATTCTTGATTCATGATTCATCATTCGATTCATGATTCATGATTCAATTCATGATTCATGATTCATGATTCAATTCATGATTCATGATTCATGATTCGATTCATGATTCATGATTCATGATTGATGATTGATGATTCGATTCATGATTCATGATTCATGATTCAATTCATGATTCATGATTCATTATTCAATTCATGATTTAAGATTCATGATTCGATTCATGATTCATGATTCAATTCATGATTCATGATTCATGATTCGATTCATGATTCAATTCATGATTCATGATTTGATTCATGATTCATAATAAAATTCATGATTCATGATTCATGATTCAATTCATGATTCATGATTCAATTTATGATTCAATTCATGATTCATGATTCAATTCATGATTCATGATTTAATTCATGATTCATGATTCGATTCATGATTCATGATTCATGATTCAATTCATGATTTATGATTCATGATTCAATTCATGATTCAATTCATGATTCATGATTCAATTCATGATTCATGATTTAATTCATGATTCATGATTCAATTCATGATTCATGATTCATGATTCAATTCATGATTTATGATTCATGATTCAATTCATGATTCAATTCATGATTCATGATTCATGATTCATTATTCATGATTCATTTCATGATTCATGATTTGATTCAAGATTCTTGATTCATGATTCAATTCATGATTCATGATTCATGATTCATTTCATGATTCATGATTCAATTCAAGATTCTTGATTCATGATTCGATTCATGATTCATGATTCATGATTCAATTCATGATTCATGATTCATGATTCATGATTCAATTCATAATTCATGATTCATAATTCATGATTCATGATTCATGATTCATGATTCAATTCATGATTCATGATTCGATTCATGATTCTTGATTCATGATTCATGATTCGATTCATGATTCATGATTCAATTCATGATTCATGATTCATGATTCAATTCATGATTCAAGATTCATGATTCTATTCATGATTCGTGATTCAATTAATGATTTATGATTCATGTTTTGATTCATGATTCATGATTCAATTCATGATTCATTATTCAATTCATGATTTATAATTCATGATTTATGATTTGATTCATGATTCATGATTCAATTCATGATTCATGATTCAATTCATGATTCATAATTCATGATTCATGATTCAATTCATGATTCATGATTCAATTCATGTTTCATGATTTATGATTTGATTCATGATTCATGATTCATGATTCAATTCATGATTCATGATTCAATTCATGATTCATGATTCATGTTTCATTTCATGATTCATGATTCATGATTCAATTCATGATTCATGATTCATGATTCAATTCATGATTTATGATTCATGATTCAATTCATGATTCATGATTCAATTTATTATTCATGATTCATGATTTAATTCATGATTCAATTCATGATTCATGATTCAATTCAGGATTCAATTCATAATTCATGATTCATGATTGAATTCATGATTCATGATTCAATTCATGATTCATGATTCGATTCATGATTCATGATTCATGATTCATGATTCACTTCATGATTCATGATTCATGATTCATGATTCATGATTCATGATTCAATTCATGATTCATGATTCATGATTCATGATTCAATTCATGATTCAAGATTCATGATTTGATTCATGATTCATGATTCGATTCATGATTCATGATTCAATTCATGATTCGATTCATGATTCATGATTCGATACATGATTCAAGATATGATTCATGATTCATAATTCGATTCATGATTCATGATTCATGATTCAATTCATGATTCATGATTCATGATTCAATTCATGATTCAAGATTCATGATTTGATTCATGATTCATGATTCGATTCATGATTCATGATTCAATTCATGATTCGATTCATGATTCATGATTCGATTCATGATTCAAGATATGATTCATGATTCATGATTCAATTCATGATTCATAATTCATGATTCATGAATCAATTCATGATTCATAATTCATGATTCATGATTCAATTCATGATTCATGATTCTTGATTCAATTCATGATTCATGATTCAATTCATGATTCATGATTTGATTCATGATTCTTGATTTATGATTCAATTCATGATTCATGATTCAATTCATAATTCATAATTCATGATTCATGATTCAATTCATGATTCATGATTCATGATTCAATTCATGATTCATGATTCGATTCATGATTCATGATTTATGATTCAATTCATGATTCATTTCATGATTCATGATTCAATTCATGATTTATTATTCAATTCATGATTCATGATTCATTTCATGATTCATTTCATGATTCATTTCATGATTCATGATTCATGATTCATGATTCATGATTCAATTCATGATTCATGATTTATGATTCAATTCATGATTTAATTCATGATTCATGATTCATGATTCGATTCATGATTCATGATTCAATTCATGATTCATGATTCATGATTCAATTCATTAATTATGATTTGATTCATGATTCATGATTCATATCATTATTCATGATTCATGATTCGATTATTGATTCATGATTCAATTCATGATTCAATTCATGATTTATTATTCAATTCATAATTCATGATTAATTTCATGATTCATTTCATCATTCATTTCATGATTCATGAATCATGATTCAATTCATGATTCATGATTCATGATTCAATTCATGATTTATTATTCAATTCATGATTCATGATTCATTTCATGATTCATTTCATGATTCATTTCATGATTCATGATTCAATTCATGATTCATGATTTATGATTCAATTCATGATTTAATTCATGATTCATGATTCATGATTCGATTCATGATTCATGATTTAATTCATTATTCATTATTCGAATTATGATTCATGATTCAATTCATGATTCATGATTCAATTCATGATTCATGATTCAATTCATGATTCATGATTCATGATTTGATTCATTATTCATGATTCATGATTCATTTCATGATTCATGATTCAATTCATGATTCAAATCCTGATTCAATTCATGATTTATGATTCGATTTATGATTCATGATTCATGATTCAATTCATGATTCATGATTCATGATTCATGATTCAATTAATGATTCATGATTCATGATTCCTGATTCATGATTCAATTCATGATTCATGATTCATGATTTAATTTATGATTCATGATTCGATTCATGATTCTTGATTCATGATTCATGATTCAATTCCTGATTCATGATTCAATTCATGATTCATGATTCATGATTCGATTCATGATTCAATTCATGATTCATGATTCATAATTTAATTCATGATTCATGATTCGATTTATGATTCATGATTCGATTCATGATTCATGATTAAATTCATGATTCAATTTATGATTCATGATTCATGATTCAATTTATGATTCATGATTCATGATTCAATTCATGATTCATGATTCATGATTCATGATTCAATTAATGATTCATGATTCATGATTCCTGATTCATGATTCAATTCATGATTCATGATTCATGATTTAATTTATGATTCATGATTCGATTCATGATTCTTGATTCATGATTCATGATTCAATTCCTGATTCATGATTCAATTCATGATTCATGATTCATGATTCGATTCATGATTCAATTCATGATTCATGATTCATGATTCGATTCATGATTCAATTCATGATTCATGATTCATAATTTAATTCATGATTCATGATTCGATTCATGATTCATGATTCGATTCATGATTCATGATTAAATTCATGATTCAATTTATGATTCATGATTCATGATTCAATTTATGATTCATGATTCATGATTCAATTCATGATTCATGATTTATGATTCAATTCATGATTCAATTCATGATTCATTATTCATGATTCATGATTCAATTCATGATTTATGATTCATGATTCATGATTCAATTCATGATTCATGATTCAATTCATTAATCGATTCATGATTCAATTCATGATTCAATTCATGATTCAATTCATGATTCAATTCATGATTCATGGTTCATGATTCATGATTCGATTCATGATTCATGATTCATGCTTCAATTCATGATTCATAATTCATGATTCATGATTCGATTCATGATTCATGATTCATGATTCAATTCATGATTCATAATTTATGATTCATGAATCAATTCATGATTCATAATTCATGATTCATGATTCAATTCATGCTTCATGCTTCATGATTCATGATTCATGATTCAATTCATGTATCATGATTCAATTCATGATTCATGATTCATGATTCGATTCATGATTCATGATTTATTATTCAATTCATGATTCATGATTCATGATTCAATTCATGATTCATAATTCATGATTCATGATTCAATTCATGATTCATGATTCATGATTCAATTCATGATTTATGATTCATGATTCGATTTATGATTCATGATTTATGATTCAATTCATGATTCGAATCCTAATTCAATTTATGATTTATGATTTGATTTATGATTCATGATTCATGATTCATGTCATGATTCATGTCATGATTCATGATTCATGATTCAATTCATGATTCATGATTCATGATTCAATTCATGATTCATGATTCATGATTCATGATTCATGATTCAATTCATGATTAATGATTCATGATTCAATCCATGATTCAATTCTTGATTCATGATTAAATTTATTATTCATGATTCATGATTTAATTCATTATTCAATTCATGATTCATGATTCAATTCAGGATTCAATTCATGATTCATGATTCAATTCATGATTCATGATTCAATTCATGATTCATGATTCGATTCATGTTTCATGATTCATGATTCAATTCATGATTCATGATTCATGATTCAATTTCTGATTCATGATTCAATTCATGATTCATAATTTATGATTCATGATTCAATTCATGATTCATTATTCAATTCATGATTTATGATCCGATTCATGATTCATGATTCATGATTCAATTCATGATTCAGGATTCATGATTCATGATTCATGATTCAATTCCTGATTCATGATTCAATTCATGATTTATAATTTATGATTCATGATTCAATTCATGATTCATGATTTAAGATTCATGATTCATGATTCAATTCATGATTCATGATTCAATTCATTATTCGATTCCTGATTCATGATTCATGATTCATGATTCATGATTCGATTTATGATTCATGATTCATGATTCAATTCATGATTCATGATTCAATTCATTATTCGATTCCTGATTCATGATTCATGATTCGATTCATGATTTTTGATTCATGATTCATGATTCGATTCATGATTCATGATTCATGATTCACTTCATGATTCATGATTCATGATTCATGATTCAATTCATGATTCATGATTCAATTTCTGATTCATGATTCAATTCATGATTCATAATTTATGATTCATGATTCAATTCATGATTCATGATTCAATTCATGATTCATGATCCGATTCATGATTCATGATTCATGATTCAATTCATGATTCAGGATTCATGATTCATGATTCATGATTCAATTCCTGATTCATGATTCAATTCATGATTCATAATTTATGATTCATGATTCAATTCATGATTCATGATTTAAGATTCATGATTCATGATTCAATTCATGATTCATGATTCAATTCATTATTCGAATCCTGATTCATGATTCATGATTCATGATTCATGATTCGATTTATGATTCATGATTCATGATTCAATTCATGATTCATGATTCAATTCATGATTCATGATTCGATTCATGATTTATTGATTCATGATTCATGATTCGATTCATGATTCATGATTCATGATTCACTTCATGATTCATGATTCATGATTCATGATTCATGATTCATGATTCAATTCATGATTCATGATTCAATTCATGATTCTTGATTCATGATTCATAATTCGATTCATGATTCATGATTCATGATTCAATTCATGATTCAAGATTCATGATTTGATTCATGATTCATGATTCGATTCATGATTCATGATTCAATTCATGATTCGATTCATGATTCATGATTCGATACATGATTCAAGATATGATTCATGATTCATAATTCGATTCATGATTCATGATTCATGATTCAATTCATGATTCATGATTCATGATTCAATTCATGATTCAAGATTCATGATTTGATTCATGATTCATGATTCGATTCATGATTCATGATTCAATTCATGATTCGATTCATGATTCATGATTCGATTCATGATTCAAGATATGATTCATGATTCATGATTCAATTCATGATTCATAATTCATGATTCATGAATCAATTCATGATTCATAATTCATGATTCATTATTCAATTCATGATTCATGATTCTTGATTCAATTCATGATTCATGATTCAATTCATGATTCATGATTTGATTCATGATTCTTGATTTATGATTCAATTCATGATTCATGATTCAATTCATAATTCATAATTCATGATTCATGATTCAATTCATGATTCATGATTCATGATTCAATTCATGATTCATGATTCGATTCATGATTCATGATTTATTATTCAATTCATGATTCATGATTCATGATTCAATTCATGATTCATAATTCATGATTCATAAATCATAATTCATGATTCATGATTCAATTCATGATTCATGATTCATGATTCAATTCATGATTTATGATTCATGATTCGATTTATGATTCATGATTTATGATTCAATTCATGATTCGAATCCTAATTCAATTTATGATTTATGATTTGATTTATGATTCATGATTCATGATTCATGTCATGATTCATGTCATGATTCATGATTCATGATTCATGATTCAATTCATGATTCATGATTCATGATTCAATTCATGATTCATGATTCATGATTCAATTCATGATTCATGATGCATGATTCAATCCATGATTCAATTCTTGATTCATGATTAAATTTATTATTCATGATTCATGATTCATGATTCAATTCATTATTCAATTCATGATTCATGATTCAATTCAGGATTCAATTCATGATTCATGATTCAATTCATGATTCATGATTCAATTCATGATTCATGATTCGATTCATGTTTCATGATTCATGATTCAATTCATGATTCATGATTCATGATTCAATTTCTGATTCATGATTCAATTCATGATTCATAATTTATGATTCATGATTCAATTCATGATTCATGATTCAATTCATGATTTATGATCCGATTCATGATTCATGATTCATGATTCAATTCATGATTCAGGATTCATGATTCATGATTCATGATTCAATTCCTGATTCATGATTCAATTCATGATTTATAATTTATGATTCATGATTCAATTCATGATTCATGATTTAAGATTCATGATTCATGATTCAATTCATGATTCATGATTCAATTCATTATTCGATTCCTGATTCATGATTCATGATTCATGATTCATGATTCGATTAATGATTCATGATTCATGATTCAATTCATGATTCATGATTCAATTCATGATTCATGATTCGATTCATGATTTTTGATTCATGATTCATGATTCGATTCATGATTCATGATTCATGATTCACTTCATGATTCATGATTCATGATTCATGATTCAATTCATGATTCATGATTCAATTTCTGATTCTTGATTCAATTCATGATTCATAATTTATGATTCATGATTCAATTCATGATTCATGATTCAATTCATGATTCATGATCCGATTCATGATTCATGATTCATGATTCAATTCATGATTCAGGATTCATGATTCATGATTCAATTCCTGATTCATGATTCAATTCATGATTCATAATTTATGATTCATGATTCAATTCATGATTCATGATTTAAGATTCATGATTCATGATTCAATTCATGATTCATGATTCAATTCATTATTCGAATCCTGATTCATGATTCATGATTCATGATTCATGATTCGATTTATGATTCATGATTCATGATTCAATTCATGATTCATGATTCAATTCATGATTCATGATTCGATTTATGATTTTTGATTCATGATTCATGATTCGATTCATGATTCATGATTCATGATTCATGATTCACTTCATGATTCATGATTCATGATTCATGATTCATGATTCATGATTCAATTCATGATTCATGATTCAATTCATGATTCTTGATTCATGATTCATAATTCGATTCATGATTCATGATTCATGATTCAATTCATGATTCATGATTCATGATTCAATTCATGATTCAAGATTCATGATTTGATTCATGATTCATGATTCGATTCATGATTCATGATTCAAATCATGATTCGATTCATGATTCATGATTCGATACATGATTCAAGATATGATTCATGATTCATAATTCGATTCATGATTCATGATTCATGATTCAATTCATGATTCATGATTCATGATTCATATCATGATTCAAGATTCATGATTTGATTCATGATTCATGATTCGATTCATGATTCATGATTCGATTCATGATTCATGATTCAATTCATGATTCAATTCATGATTCATGATTCGATTCATGATTCAAGATATGATTCATGATTCATGATTCAATTCATGATTCATAATTCATGATTCATGAATCAATTCATGATTCATAATTCATGATTCATGATTCAATTCATGATTCATGATTCTTGATTCAATTCATGATTCATGATTCAATTCATGATTCATGATTTGATTCATGATTCATGATTTATGATTCAATTCATGATTCATGATTCAATTCATAATTCATAATTCATGATTCATGATTCAATTCATGATTCATGATTCATGATTCAATTCATGATTCATGATTCGATTCATGATTCATGATTCATTTCATGATTCATTTCATGATTCATTTCATGATTCATGATTCATGATTCAATTCATGATTCATGATTTATGATTCAATTCATGATTTAATTCATGATTCATGATTCATGATTCGATTCATGATTCATGATTCAATTCATGATTCATGATTCATGATTCAATTCATTAATTATGATTTGATTCATGATTCATGATTCAAATCATTATTCATGATTCATGATTCAATTCATGATTCATGATTCAATTCATGATTCAATTCATGATTTATTATTCAATTCATAATTCATGATTAATTTCATGATTCATTTCATCATTCATTTCATGATTCATGAATCATGATTCAATTCATGATTCATGATTCATGATTCAATTCATGATTCAATTCATAATTCATGATTAATGATTCGATTCATGATTCATGATTCAATTCATTATTCATTATTCGATTCATGATTCATGATTCAATTCATGATTCAATTCATGATTTATTATTTAATTCATGATTCATGATTCATTTCATGATTCATTTCATGATTCATTTCATGATTCATGATTCATGATTCAATTCATGATTCATGATTTATGATTCAATTCATGATTTAATTCATAATTCATGATTCTTGATTCATTTCATGATTCATGATTCAATTCATGATTCATTTCATGATTCATGATTCAATTCATGATTTATTATTCAATTCATGATTCATGATTCATTTCATGATTCATTTCATGATTCATTTCATGATTCATGATTCAATTCATGATTCATGATTTATGATTCAATTCATGATTTAATTCATGATTCATGATTCATGATTCGATTCATGATTCATGATTTAATTCATTATTCATTATTCGAATTATGATTCATGATTCAATTCATGATTCATGATTCAATTCATGATTCATGATTCATGATTTGATTCATTATTCATGATTCATGATTCATTTCATGATTCATGATTCAATTCATGATTCAAATCCTGATTCAATTCATGATTTATGATTCGATTTATGATTCATGATTCATGATTCAATTCATGATTCATGATTCATGATTCATGATTCATGATTCAATTAATGATTCATGATTCATGATTTAATTTATGATTCATGATTCGATTCATGATTCTTGATTCATGATTCATGATTCAATTCCTGATTCATGATTCAATTCATGATTCATGATTCATGATTCGATTCATGATTCAATTCATGATTCATGATTCATAATTTAATTCATGATTCATGATTCGATTCATGATTCATGATTCGATTCATGATTCATGATTAAATTCATGATTCAATTTATGATTCATGATTCATGATTCAATTTATGATTTATGATTCATGATTCAATTCATGATTCATGATTTATGATTCAATTCATGATTCATGATTCAATTCATTAATCGATTCATGATTCAATTCATGATTCAATTCATGATTCAATTCATGATTCATGGTTCATGATTCATGATTCGATTCATGATTCATGATTCATGCTTCAATTCATGATTCATAATTCATGATTCATGATTCGATTCATGATTCATGATTCATGATTCAATTCATGATTCATAATTTATGATTCATGAATCAATTCATGATTCATAATTCATGATTCATGATTCAATTCATGCTTCATGCTTCATGATTCATGATTCATGATTCAATTCATGATTCATGATTCGATTCATGATTCATGATCTATTATTCATTTCATGATTCATGATTCATGATTCAATTCATGATTCATAATTCATGATTCATGATTCAATTCATGATTCATGATTCATGATTCAATTCATGATTTATGATTCATGATTCGATTTATGATTCATGATTTATAATTCAATTCATGATTCGAATCCTAATTCAATTTATGATTTATGATTTGATTTATGATTCATGATTCATGATTCATGTCATGATTCATGTCATGATTCATGATTCATGATTCATGATTCAATTCATGAATCATGATTCATGATTCAATTCATGATTCATGATTCATGATTTAATTCATGATTCATGATTCATGATTCAATCCATGATTCAATTCTTGATTCATGATTAAATTTATTATTCATGATTCATGATTTAATTCATTATTCAATTCATGATTCATGATTCAATTCAGGATTCAATTCATGATTCATGATTCAATTCATGATTCATGATTCAATTCATGATTCATGATTCGATTCATGATTCATGATTCATGATTCAATTCATGATTCATGATTCATGATTCAATTTCTGATTTATTATTCAATTCATGATTCATAATTTATGATTCATGATTCAATTCATGATTTATGATTCAATTCATGATTCATGATCCGATTCATGATTCATGATTTAATTCATGATTCAGGATTCATGATTCATGATTCATGATTCAATTCCTGATTCATGATTCAATTCATGATTCATAATTTATGATTCATGATTCAATTCATGATTCATGATTTAAGATTCATGATTCATGATTCAATTCATGATTCATGATTCAATTCATTATTCGAATCCTGATTCATGATTCATGATTCATGATTCATGATTCGATTTATGATTCATGATTCATGATTCAATTCATGATTCATGATTCAATTCATGATTCATGATTCGATTCATGATTTTTGATTCATGATTCATGATTCGATTCATGATTCATGATTCATGATTCACTTCATGATTCATGATTCATGATTCATGATTCAATTCATGATTCATGATTCAATTTCTGATTCATGATTCAATTCATGATTCATAATTTATGATTCATGATTCAATTCATGATTCATGATTCAATTCATGATTCATGATCCGATTCATGATTCATGATTCATGATTCAATTCATGATTCAGGATTCATGATTCATGATTCATGATTCAATTCCTGATTCATGATTCAATTCATGATTCATAATTTATGATTCATGATTCAATTCATGATTCATGATTCATGATTCACTTCATGATTCATGATTCATGATTCATGATTCAATTCATGATTCATGATTCAATTTCTGATTCATGATTCAATTCATGATTCATAATTTATGATTCATGATTCAATTCATGATTCATGATTCAATTCATGATTCATGATCCGATTCATGATTCATGATTCATGATTCAATTCATGATTCAGGATTCATGATTCATGATTCATGATTCAATTCCTGATTCATGATTCAATTCATGATTCATAATTTATGATTCATGATTCAATTCATGATTCATGATTTAAGATTCATGATTCATGATTCAATTCATGATTCATGATTCAATTCATGATTCGATTTATGATTCATGATTCATGATTCAATTCATGATTCATGATTCAATTCTTGATTCATGATTCGATTCATGATTTTTGATTCATGATTCATGATTCGATTCATGATTCATGATTTATGATTCACTTCATGATTCATGATTCATGATTCATGATTCAATTCATGATTCATGATTCAATTCATGATTCTTGATTCATGATTCATAATTCGATTCATGATTCATGATTCATGATTCAATTCATGATTCATGATTCATGATTCATGATTCAATTCATGATTCAAGATTCATGATTTGATTCATGATTCATGATTCGATTCATGATTCATGATTCAATTCATGATTCGATTCATGATTCATGATTCGATTCATGATTCAAGATATGATTCATGATTCATAATTCGATTCATGATTCATGATTCATGATTCAATTCATGATTCATGATTCATAATTCAATTCATGATTCAAGATTCATGATTTGATTCATGATTCATAATTCGATTCATGATTCATGATTCAATTCATGATTCGATTCATGATTCATGATTCGATTCATGATTCAAGATATGATTCATGATTCATGATTCAATTCATGATTCATAATTCATGATTCATGAATCAATTCATGATTCATGAATCAACTCATGATTCATAATTCATGATTCATGATTCAATTCATGATTCTTGATTCAATTCATGATTCATGATTCAATTCATGATTCATGATTCATGATTCGATTCATGATTCATGATTTATGATTCAATTCATGATTCATGATTCAATTCATAATTCATAATTCATGATTCATGATTCAATTCATGATTCATGATTCATGATTCAATTCATGATTCATGATTCGATTAATGATTAATGATTTATGATTCAATTCATGATTCATGATTCGATTCATGATTCATTATTCATGATTCAATTCATGATTCATGATTCATGATTCAATTCATGATTCATGATTCATGATTCATGATTCAATTCATGATTCATGATTTAATTCATGATTCATGATTCATGATTCAATTCATGATTCATGATTCAATTCATGATTCATGATTCATGATTCAATTCATGATTTATGATTCGATTCATGATTCATGATTCATGATTCAATTCATGATTCATGATTCAATTCATGATTCATGATTCATGATTCATGATTCATGATTCAATTCATGATTAATGATTCATTATTCAATTCATGATTCATGATTCGATTCATGATTCATGATCCATGCTTCAATTCATGATTCATGATTCATGATTTAATTCATGATTCAATTCATGATTCGATTCATGATCCATGATTCAATTCATGATTCATAATTCATGATTCATGATTCGATTCATGATTCATGATTCATGATTCAACTCATGATTCATAATTTATGATTCATGAATCAATTCATGATTCATAATTCATGATTCATTATTCAATTCATGATTCATGATTCATGATTCATGATTCAATTCATGATTCATGATTCATGATAAATGATTCAATTCATGATTCATGATTCATGATTCGATTCATGATTAATGATTTATGATTTAATTCATGATTCGAATCCTAATTCAATTTATGATTCATGATTTGATTTATGATTCATGATTAATGATTCATGTCATGATTCATTATTCATGATTCATGATTCAATTCATGATTCATGATTCAATTCATGATTCATGATTCAATTCATGATTCATGATCATGATTCATGATTCAATTCATGATTCATGATTCAATTCATGATTCATGATTCGATTCATGATTTTTGATTCATGATTTATGATTCGATTCATGATTCATGATTCATGATTCATGATTCATGATTCAATTCATGATTCATGATTCATGATTCATGATTCAATTCATGATTCATGATTCAATTCATAATTTATGATTCATGATTCATTTCATGATTCATGATTCAATTCATGATTTATTATTCAATTCATGATTCATGATTCATTTCATGATTCATTTCATGATTCATTTCATGATTCATGATTCATGATTCAATTCATGATTCATGATTTATGATTCAATTCATGATTTAATTCATGATTCATGATTCATGATTCGATTCATGATTCATGATTTAATTCATTATTCATTATTCGAATTATGATTCATGATTCAATTCATGATTCATGATTCAATTCATGATTCATGATTCATGATTTGATTCATTATTCATGATTCATGATTCATTTCATGATTCATGATTCAATTCATGATTCAAATCCTGATTCAATTCATGATTTATGATTCGATTTATGATTCATGATTCATGATTCAATTCATGATTCATGATTCATGATTCATGATTCATGATTCATTTAATGATTCATGATTCATGATTCCTGATTCATAATTCAATTCATGATTCATGATTCATGATTTAATTTATGATTCATGATTCGATTCATGATTCTTGATTCATGATTCATGATTCAATTCCTGATTCATGATTCAATTCATGATTCATGATTCGATTCATGATTCAATTCATGATTCATGATTCATAATTTAATTCATGATTCATGATTCGATTCATGATTCATGATTCAATTCATGATTCATGATTAAATTCATGATTCAATTTATGATTCATGGTTCATGATTCAATTTATGATTCATGATTCATGATTCAATTCATGATTCATGATTTATGATTCAATTCATGATTCAATTCATGATTCATTATTCATGATTCATGATTCAATTCATGATTTATGATTCATGATTCATGATTCAATTCATGATTCATGATTCAATTCATTAATCGATATATGATTCAATTCATGATTCAATTCATGATTCAATTCATGATTCATGGTTCATGATTCATGATTCGATTCATGATTCATGATTCATGCTTCAATTCATGATTCATAATTCATGATTCATGATTCGATTCATGATTCATGATTCATGATTCAATTCATGATTCATAATTTATGATTCATGAATCAATTCATGATTCATAATTCATGATTCATGATTCAATTCATGCTTCATGCTTCATGCTTCATGATTCATGATTCAATTCATGATTCATGATTCATGATTCGATTCATGATTCATGATTTATTATTCAATTCATGATTCATGATTCATGATTCAATTCATGATTCATAATTCATGATTCATGATTCAATTCATGATTCATGATTCATGATTCAATTCATGATTTATGATTCATGATTCGATTTATGATTCATGATTTATGATTCAATTCATGATTCGAATCCTAATTCAATTTATGATTTATGATTTGATTTATGATTCATGATTCATGATTCATGTCATGATTCATGATTCATGATTCATGATTCAATTCATGATTCATGATTCATGATTCAATTCATGATTCATGATTCATGATTCAATTCATGATTCATGATTCATGATTCAATCCATGATTCAATTCTTGATTCATGATTAAATTTATTATTCATGATTCATGATTTAATTCATTATTCAATTCATGATTCATGATTCAATTCAGGATTCAATTCATGATTCATGATTCAATTCATGATTCATGATTCAATTCATGATTCATGATTCGATTCATGATTCATGATTCAATTCATGATTCATGATTCATGATTCAATTTCTGATTCATGATTCAATTCATGATTCATAATTTATGATTCATGATTCAATTCATGATTCATGATTCAATTCATGATTCATGATCCGATTCATGATTCATGATTCATGATTCAATTCATGATTCAGGATTCATGATTCATGATTCATGATTCAATTCCTGATTCATGATTCAATTCATGATTTATAATTTATGATTCATGATTCAATTCATGATTCATGATTTAAGATTCATGATTCATGATTCAATTCATGATTCATGATTCAATTCATTATTCGAATCCTGATTCATGATTCATGATTCAATTTATGATTCATGATTCATGATTCAATTCATGATTCATGATTCAATTCATGATTCATGATTCGATTCATGATTTTTGATTCATGATTCATGATTCGATTCATGATTCATGATTCATGATTCACTTCATGATTCATGATTCATGATTCATGATTCATGATTCATGATTTAATTCATGATTCATGATTCAATTTCTGATTCATGATTCAATTCATGATTCATAATTTATGAATTATGATTCAATTCAGATTCATGATTCAATTCATGATTCATGATCCGATTCATGATTCATGATTCATGATTCAATTCATGATTCAGGATTCATGATTCATGATTCATGATTCAATTCCTGATACATGATTCAATTCATGATTCATAATTTATGATTCATGATTCAATTCATGATTCATGATTTAAGATTCATGATTCATGATTCAATTCATGATTCATGATTCAATTCATTATTCGAATCCTGATTCATGATTCATGATTCATGATTCATGATTCGATTTATGATTCATGATTCATGATTCAATTCATGATTCATGATTCAATTCATGATTCATGATTCGATTCATGATTTTTGATTCATGATTCATGATTCGATTCATGATTCATGATTCATGATTCAATTCATGATTCATGATTCATGATTCATGATTCAATTCATGATTCAAGATTCATGATTTGATTCATGATTCATGATTCGATTCATGATTCATGATTCAATTCATGATTCGATTCATGATTCATGATTCGATTCATGATTCAAGATATGATTCATGATTCATAATTCGATTCATGATTCATGATTCATGATTCAATTCATGATTCATGATTCATGATTCAATTCATGATTCAAGATTCATGATTTGATTCATGATTCATGATTCGATTCATGATTCATGATTCAATTCATGATTCGATTCATGATTCATGATTCGATTCATGATTCAAGATATGATTCATGATTCAATTCATGATTCAGGATTCATGATTCATGATTCATGATTCAATTCCTGATTCATGATTCAATTCATGATTCATAATTTATGATTCATGATTCAATTCATGATTCATGATTTAAGATTCATGATTCATGATTCAATTCATGATTCATGATTCAATTCATTATTCGAATCCTGATTCATGATTCATGATTCATGATTCATGATTCGATTTATGATTCATGATTCATGATTCAATTCATGATTCATGATTCAATTCATGATTCATGATTCGATTCATGATTTTTGATTCATGATTCATGATTCGATTCATGATTCATGATTCATGATTCAATTCATGATTCATGATTCATGATTCATGATTCAATTCATGATTCAAGATTCATGATTTGATTCATGATTCATGATTCGATTCATGATTCATGATTCAATTCATGATTCAATTCATGATTCATGATTCGATTCATGATTCAAGATATGATTCATGATTCATAATTCGATTCATGATTCATGATTCATGATTCAATTCATGATTCATGATTCATGATTCAATTCATGATTCAAGATTCATGATTTGATTCATGATTCATGATTCGATTCATGATTCATGATTCAATTCATGATTCATAATTCATGATTCATGAATCAATTCATGATTCATAATTCATGATTCATGATTCAATTCATGATTCATGATTCTTGATTCAATTCATGATTCATGATTCAATTCATGATTCATGATTCAATTCATGATTCATGATTCAATTCATGATTCATGATTTATGATTCAATTCATGATTCATGATTCATGATTCGATTCATGATTCATGATTTATGATTCAATTTATGATTCATGATTCATGATTCAATTCATGATTCATGAATTATCATTCAATTCATGATTCGAATCCTAATTCAATTTATGATTCATGATTTAATTCATGATTCATGATTCATGATTCAATTCATGATTCATGATTCGATTCATGATTTTTGATTCATGATTCATGATTTGATTCATGATTCATGATTCATGATTTAATTCATGATTCAATTCATGATTCGATTCATGATCCATGATTCAATTCATGATTCATAATTCATGATTCATGATTCAATTCATGATTCATGATTCAAGATTCATGATTCATGATTCAATTCATGATTCATGATTCAATTCATGATTCGAATCCTGATTCAATTCATGATTCGAATCCTGATTCAATTCATGATTCATGATTCGATTTATGATTCATGATTCATGATTCAATTCATGATTCATGATTCAATTAATGATTCATGATTCATGATTCGATTCATGATTCCTGATTCATGATTCAATTCATGATTCATGATTCATGATTTAATTTATGATTCATGATTCGATTCATGATTCTTGATTCATGATTCATGATTCAATTCCTGATTCATGATTCAATTCATGATTCATGATTCATGATTCGATTCATGATTCAATTCATGATTCATAATTTAATTCATGATTCGATTCATGATTCATGATTCGATTCATGATTCATGATTAAATTCATGAATCAATTCATGATTCATGATTCAATTTATGATTCATGATTCATGATTCAATTCATGATTCATGATTTATGATTCAATTCATGATTCAATTCATGATTCATTATTCATGATTCATGATTCAATTCATGATTTATGATTCATGATTCATGATTCAATTCATGATTCATGATTCAATTCATTAATCGATTCATGATTCAATTCATGATTAATTTCATGATTCAATTCATGATTCATGGTTCATGATTCATGATTCATGATTCAATTCATGATTCATAATTCATGATTCATGATTCGATTCATGATTCATGATTCATGATTCAATTCATGATTCATAATTTATGATTCATGAATCAATTCATGATTCATAATTCATGATTCATGATTCAATTCATGATTCATGATTCATGATTCATGATTCATGATTCATGATTCAATTCATGATTCATGATTCATGATTCATGATTCATGATTCATGATTCAATTCATGATTCATAATTCATGATTCAATTCATGATTCATGATTCATGATTCAATTCATGATTCATAATTCATGATTCATGATTCATAATTCATGATTCATGATTCAATTCATGATTCATGATTCATGATTCAATTAATGATTCATGATTCATGATTCGATTTATGATTCATGATTTATGATTCAATTCATGATTCGAATCCTAATTCAATTTATGATTTATGATTTGATTTATGATTCATGATTCATGATTCATGTCATGATTCATGATTCATGATTCATGATTCAGTTCATGATTCATGATTCATGATTCAATTCATGATTCATGATTCATGATTCAATTCATGATTCGATTCATGATTTTTGATTCATGATTTATGATTCGATTCATGATTCATGATTCAATTCATGATTCATGATTCATGATTCAATTCATGATTCATGATTCATGATTCATGATTCATGATTCAATTCATAATTCATGATTCATGCTTCATGATTCAATTCATGATTCATGATTCGATTCATGATTCTTGATTCATGATTCATTTCATGATTCATGATTCATGATTCAATTCATGATTCATGATTCATGATTCAATTCATGATTCATGATTCATGATTCAATCCATGATTCAATTCATGATTCATGATTCAATTTATTATTCATGATTCATGATTTAATTCATTATTCAATTCATGATTCATGATTCAATTCAGGATTCAATTCATGATTCATGATTCATGATTCAATTCATGATTCATGATTCAATTCATGATTCATGATTCGATTCATGATTCATGATTCATGATTCAATTCATGATTCATGATTCATGATTCATGATTCAATTCCTGATTCATGATTCAATTCATGATTCATAATTTATGATTCATGATTCAATTCATGATCCATGATTCAATTCATCATTCATGATTCATGATTCAATTCATTATTCATGATTCATTTCATGATTCATAATTCATGATTCATGATTCAATTCATGATTCATGATTCAAGATTCATGATTCATGATTCAATTCATTATTCATGATTCAATTCATGATTCGAATCCTGATTCAATTAATGATTCATGATTTGATTTATGCTTCATGATTCATGATTCAATTCATGATTCATGATTCATGATTCATGATTCAATTAATGATTCATGATTCATGATTTGATTCATGATTCCTGATTCATGATTCAATTCATGTTTCATTTCATGATTCAATTCATGATTCATGGTTCATGATTCATGATTCATGATTCAATTCATGATTCATAATTCATGATTCGATTCATGATTCATGATTCAATTCATGATTCATAATTTATGATTCATGAATCAATTCATGATTCATAATTCATGATTCATGATTCAATTCATGATTCAAGATTCAATTCATGATTCATAATTCATGATTCGATTCATGATTCATGATTTATGATTCAATTCATGATTCATGATTCATGATTCAATTCATGATTCATGATTCATGATTCGATTTATGATTCATGATTTATGATTTAATTCATGATTCGAATCCTAATTCAATTTATGATTTATGATTTGATTCATGATTCATGATTTATGATTCAATTCATGATTCATGATTCATGATTCAATTCATGATTCATGATTCATGATTCAATTCATGATTCATGATTCATGATTCATGATTCATGATTCAATTCATAATTCATGATTCATGATTCATGATTCAATTCATGATTCATGATTCGATTCATGATTCTTGATTCATGATTTGATTCATGATTCATGATTCAATTCATGATTCATGATTCATGTTTCATTTCATGATTCATGATTCATGATTCAATTCATGATTCATGATTCATGATTCATGATTCATGATTCAATTCCTGATTCATGATTCAATTCATGATTCATAATTTATGATTCATGATTCAATTCATGATCCATGATTCAATTCATAATTCATGATTCATGATTCAATTCATTATTCATGATTCATTTCATGATTCATAATTCATGATTCATGATTCAATTCATGATTCATGATTCAAGATTCATGATTCATGATTCATGATTCAATTCATGATTCATGATTCATGATTCAATTCCTGATTCATGATTCAATTCATGATTCATAATTTATGATTCATGATTCAATTCATGATTCATGATTCAATTCATGATTCATGATCCGATTCATGATTCATGATTCATGATTCAATTCATGATTCAGGATTCATGATTCATGATTCAATTCCTGATTCCTGATTCAATTCATGATTCATAATTTATGATTCATGATTCATGATTTAATTCATTATTCAATTCATGATTCAATTCAGGATTCAATTCATGATTCATGATTCATGATTCATGATTCATGATTCAATTCATGATTCATGATTCGATTCATGATTCATGATTCATGATTCAATTCATGATTCATAATTTATGATTCATGATTCAATTCATGATTCATGATTTAAGATTCATGATTCATGATTCAATTCATGATTCATGATTCAATTCATTATTCGAATCCTTATTCATGATTCATGATTCATGATTCAATTCATGATTCATGATTCAATTCATGATTTTTGATTCATGATTCATGATTCATGATTCATGATTCATGATTCATGATTCAATTCATGATTCTTGATTCATGATTCATAATTCGATTCATGATTCATGATTCATGATTCATGATTCAATTCATGATTCATAATTCATGATTCATGATTCAAATTATGATTCATGATTCATGATTCAAATTATGATTCATGATTCATGATAAATGATTCAATTCATGATTCATGATTCATGATTCGATTCATGATTAATGATTTATGATTCAATTCATGATTCGAATACTAATTCAATTTATGATTCATGATTTGATTTATGATTCATGATTCATGATTCATGTCATGATTCATGATTCATGATTCATGATTCAATTCATGATTCATGATTCATGATTCATGATTCATGATTCAATTCATGATTCATGATTCAATTCATGATTCAGAATTCATGATTCAATTCATGATTTATGATTTATGATTCAATTCATGATTCATGATTCAATTCATGATTCATAATTCATGATTCATGATTCAATTCATGATTCTCAATTCATGATTCAATTCATGATTCATGATTCATGATTCGATTTATGATTCATGATTTATGATTCAATTCATGATTCGAATCCTAATTCAATTTATGATTTATGATTTGATTTATGATTCATGATTCATGATTCATGTCATGATTCATGATTCATGATTCATGATTCAGTTCATGATTCATAATTCATGATTCAATTCATGATTCATGATTCATGATTCAATTCATGATTCATGATTCGATTCATGATTTTTGATTCATGATTTATGATTCGATTCATGATTCATGATTCAATTCATGATTCATGATTCATGATTCAATTCATGATTCATGATTCATGATTCATGATTCATGATTCAATTAATAATTCATGATTCATGATTCATGATTCAATTCATGATTCATGATTCGATTCATGATTCTTGATTCATGATTCATGATTTGATTCATTATTCATGATTCAATTCATGATTCATGATTCATGTTTCATTTCATGATTCATGATTCAATTCATGATTCTTGATTCATGATTCAATTCATGATTCATGATTCATGATTCAATCCATGATTCAATTCATGATTCATGATTCAATTTATTATTCATGATTTATGATTTAATTCATTATTCAATCCATGATTCATGATTCAATTCAGGATTCAATTCATGATTCATGATTCATGATTCACTTCATGATTCATGATTCAATTCATGATTCATGATTCGATTCATGATTCATGATTCAATTCATGATTCATGATTCATGATTCGTGATTCAATTCCTGATTCATGATTCAATTCATGATTCATAATTTATGATTCATGATTCAATTCATGATCCATGATTCAATTCATAATTCATGATTCATGATTCAATTCATTATTCATGATTCATTTCATGATTCATAATTCATGATTCATGATTCAATTCATGATTCATGATTCAAGATTCATGATTCATGATTCAATTCATGATTCATGATTCAATTCATGATTCGAATCCTGATTCAATTCATGATTCATGATTCGATTTATGATTCATGATTCATGATTCAATTCATGATTCGTGATTCATGATTCATGATTCAATTAATGATTCATGATTCATGATTTGATTCATGATTCCTGATTCATGATTCAATTCATGATTCATTTCATGATTCAATTCATGATTCATGGTTCATGATTCATGATTCATGATTCAATTCATGATTCATAATTCATGATTCATGATTCGATTCATGATTCATGATTCAATTCATGATTCATAATTTATGATTCATGAATCAATTCATGATTCATAATTCATGATTCATGATTTAATTCATGATTCATGATTTAATTCATGATTCATGATTCAATTCATGATTCATAATTCATGATTCGATTCATGATTCATGATTTATGATTCAATTCATGATTCATGATTCATGATTCAATTCATGATTCATGATTCATGATTCGATTTATGATTCATGATTCATGATTCATAATTCGATTCATGATTCATGATTCATGATTTATGATTCAATTCATGATTCATAATTCATGATTCATGATTCAAATTATGATTCATGATTCATGATAAATGATTCAATTCATGATTCATGATTCATGATTCGATTCATGATTAATGATTTATGATTCAATTCATGATTCGAATACTAATTCAATTTATGATTCATGATTTGATTTATGATTCATGATTCATGATTCATGTCATGATTCATGATTCATGATTCATGATTCAATTCATGATTCATGATTCATGATTCATGATTCATGATTCAATTCATGATTCATGATTCAATTCATGATTCAGAATTCATGATTCAATTCATGATTTATGATTTATGATTCAATTCATGATTCATGATTCATGATTCAATTCATGATTCATAATTCATGATTCATGATTCAATTCATGATTCTCAATTCATGATTCAATTCATGATTCATGATTCATGATTCGATTTATGATTCATGATTTATGATTCAATTCATGATTCGAATCCTAATTCAATTTATGATTTATGATTTGATTTATGATTCATGATTCATGATTCATGTCATGATTCATGATTCATGATTCATGATTCAGTTCATGATTCATGATTCATGATTCAATTCATGATTCATGATTCATGATTCAATTCATGATTCATGATTCGATTCATGATTTTTGATTCATGATTTATGATTCGATTCATGATTCATGATTCAATTCATGATTCATGATTCATGATTCAATTCATGATTCATGATTCATGATTCATGATTCATGATTCATGATTCAATTAATAATTCATGATTCATGATTCATGATTCAATTCATGATTCATGATTCGATTCATGATTCTTGATTCATGATTCATGATTTGATTCATGATTTATGATTCAATTCATGATTCATGATTCATGTTTCATTTCATGATTCATGATTCAATTCATGATTCTTGATTCATGATTCAATTCATGATTCATGATTCATGATTCAATCCATGATTCAATTCATGATTCATGATTCAATTTATTATTCATGATTCATGATTTAATTCATTATTCAATCCATGATTCATGATTCAATTCAGGATTCAATTCATGATTCATGATTCAATTCATGATTCATGATTCAATTCATGATTCATGATTCGATTCATGATTCATGATTCAATTCATGATTCATGATTCATGATTCGTGATTCAATTCCTGATTCATGATTCAATTCATGATTCATAATTTATGATTCATGATTCAATTCATGATCCATGATTCAATTCATAATTCATGATTCATGATTCAATTCATTATTCATGATTCATTTCATGATTCATAATTCATGATTCATGATTCAATTCTTGATTCATGATTCATGATTCATGATTCATGATTCAATTCATGATTCATGATTCGATTCATGATTCATGATTCATGATTCAATTCATGATTTATAATTTATGATTCATGATTCAATTCATGATTCATGATTTAAGATTCATGATTCATGATTCAATTCATGATTCATGATTCAATTCATTATTCGAATCCTTATTCATGATTCATGATTCATGATTCAATTCATGATTCATGATTCAATTCATGATTTTTGATTCATGATTCATGATTCATGATTCATGATTCATGATTCAATTCATGATTCTTGATTCATGATTCATAATTCGATTCATGATTCATGATTCATGATTCATGATTTATGATTCAATTCATGATTCATAATTCATGATTCATGATTCAAATTATGATTCATGATTCATGATTCAAATTATGATTCATGATTCATGATAAATGATTCAATTCATGATTCATGATTCATGATTCGATTCATGATTAATGATTTATGATTCAATTCATGATTCGAATACTAATTCAATTTATGATTCATGATTTGATTTATGATTCATGATTCATGATTCATGTCATGATTCATGATTCATGATTCATGATTCAATTCATGATTCATGATTCAATTCATGATTCAGAATTCATGATTCAATTCATGATTTATGATTTATGATTCAATTCATGATTCATGATTCATGATTCAATTCATGATTCATAATTCATGATTCATGATTCAATTCATGATTCTCAATTCATGATTCAATTCATGATTCATGATTCGATTTATGATTCATGATTTATGATTCAATTCATGATTCGAATCCTAATTCAATTTATGATTTATGATTTGATTTATGATTCATGATTCATGATTCATGTCATGATTCATGATTCATGATTCATGATTCAGTTCATGATTCATGATTCATGATTCAATTCATGATTCATGATTCATGATTCAATTCATGATTCATGATTCGATTCATGATTTTTGATTCATGATTTATGATTCGATTCATGATTCATGATTCAATTCATGATTCATGATTCATGATTCAATTCATGATTCATGATTCATGATTCATGATTCATGATTCAATTAATAATTCATGATTCATGATTCATGATTCAATTCATGATTCATGATTCGATTCATGATTCTTGATTCATGATTTGATTCATGATTCATGATTCAATTCATGATTCATGATTCATGTTTCATTTCATGATTCATGATTCAATTCATGATTCTTGATTCATGATTCAATTCATGATTCATGATTCATGATTCAATCCATGATTCAATTCATGATTCATGATTCAATTTATTATTCATGATTCATGATTTAATTCATTATTCAATCCATGATTCATGATTCAATTCAGGATTCAATTCATGATTCATGATTCATGATTCAATTCATGATTCATGATTCAATTCATGATTCATGATTCGATTCATGATTCATGATTCAATTCATGATTCATGATTCATGATTCGTGATTCAATTCCTGATTCATGATTCAATTCATGATTCATAATTTATGATTCATGATTCAATTCATGATCCATGATTCAATTCATAATTCATGATTCATGATTCAATTCATTATTCATGATTCATTTCATGATTCATAATTCATGATTCATGATTCAATTCATGATTCATGATTCAAGATTCATGATTCATGATTCAATTCATGATTCATGATTCAATTCATGATTCGAATCCTGATTCAATTCATGATTCATGATTCGATTTATGATTCATGATTCATGATTCAATTCATGATTCGTGATTCATGATTCATGATTCAATTAATGATTCATGATTCATGATTTGATTCATGATTCCTGATTCATGATTCAATTCATGATTCATGTCATGATTCAATTCATGATTCATGGTTCATGATTCATGATTCATGATTCAATTCATGATTCATAATTCATGATTCATGATTCGATTCATGATTCATGATTCAATTCATGATTCATAATTTATGATTCATGAATCAATTCATGATTCATAATTCATGATTCATGATTTAATTCATGATTCATGATTCAATTCATGATTCATAATTCATGATTCGATTCATGATTCATGATTTATGATTCAATTCATGATTCATGATTCATGATTCAATTCATGATTCATGATTCATGATTCGATTTATGATTCATGATTTATGATTCAATTCATGATTCGAATCCTAATTCAATTTATGATTTATGATTTGATTCATGATTCATGATTCATGATTCAATTCATGATTCTTGATTCATGATTCATAATTCGATTCATGATTCATGATTCATGATTCATGATTTATGATTCAATTCATGATTCATAATTCATGATTCATGATTCAAATTATGATTCATGATTCATGATAAATGATTCAATTCATGATTCATGATTCATGATTCGATTCATGATTAATGATTTATGATTCAATTCATGATTCGAATACTAATTCAATTTATGATTCATGATTTGATTTATGATTCATGATTCATGATTCATGTCATGATTCATGATTCATGATTCATGATTCAATTCATGATTCATGATTCATGATTCATGATTCATGATTCATGATTCAATTCATGATTCATGATTCAATTCATGATTCAGAATTCATGATTCAATTCATGATTTATGATTTATGATTCAATTCATGATTCATGATTCATGATTCAATTCATGATTCATAATTCATGATTCATGATTCAATTCATGATTCTCAATTCATGATTCAATTCATGATTCATGATTCATGATTCGATTTATGATTCATAATTTATGATTCAATTCATGATTCGAATCCTAATTCAATTTATGATTTATGATTTGATTTATGATTCATGATTCATGATTCATGTCATGATTCATGATTCATGATTCATGATTCAGTTCATGATTCATGATTCATGATTCAATTCATGATTCATGATTCATGATTCAATTCATGATTCATGATTCGATTCATGATTTTTGATTCATGATTTATGATTCGATTCATGATTCATGATTCAATTCATGATTCATGATTCATGATTCAATTCATGATTCATGATTCATGATTCATGATTCATGATTCATGATTCAATTAATAATTCATGATTCATGATTCATGATTCAATTCATGATTCATGATTCGATTCATGATTCTTGATTCATGATTCATGATTTGATTCATGATTCATGATTCAATTCATGATTCATGATTCATGTTTCATTTCATGATTCATGATTCAATTCATGATTCTTGATTCATGATTCAATTCATGATTCATGATTCATGATTCAATCCATGATTCAATTCATGATTCATGATTCAATTTATTATTCATGATTCATGATTTAATTCATTATTCAATCCATGATTCATGATTCAATTCAGGATTCAATTCATGATTCATGATTCATGATTCAATTCATGATTCATGATTCAATTCATGATTCATGATTCGATTCATGATTCATGATTCAATTCATGATTCATGATTCATGATTCGTGATTCAATTCCTGATTCATGATTCAATTCATGATTCATAATTTATGATTCATGATTCAATTCATGATCCATGATTCAATTCATAATTCATGATTCATGATTCAATTCATTATTCATGATTCATTTCATGATTCATAATTCATGATTCATGATTCAATTCTTGATTCATGATTCAAGATTCATGATTCATGATTCAATTCATGATTCATGATTCAATTCATGATTCGAATCCTGATTCAATTCATGATTCATGATTCGATTTATGATTCATGATTCATGATTCAATTCATGATTCGTGATTCATGATTCATGATTCAATTAATGATTCATGATTCATGATTTGATTCATGATTCCTGATTCATGATTCAATTCATGATTCATTTCATGATTCAATTCATGATTCATGGTTCATGATTCATGATTCATGATTCAATTGATGATTCATAATTCATGATTCATGATTCGATTCATGATTCATGATTCAATTCATGATTCATAATTTATGATTCATGAATCAATTCATGATTCATAATTCATGATTCATGATTTAATTCATGATTCATGATTCAATTCATGATTCATAATTCATGATTCGATTCATGATTCATGATTTATGATTCAATTCATGATTCATGATTCATGATTCAATTAATGATTCATGATTCATGATTCGATTTATGATTCATGATTTATGATTCAATTCATGATTCGAATCCTAATTCAATTTATGATTTATGATTTGATTTATGATTCATGATTCATGATTCATGTCATGATTCATGATTCATGATTCATGATTCAGTTCATGATTCATGATTCATGATTCAATTCATGATTCATGATTCATGATTCAATTCATGATTCGATTCATGATTTTTGATTCATGATTTATGATTCGATTCATGATTCATGATTCAATTCATGATTCATGATTCATGATTCAATTCATGATTCATGATTCATGATTCAATTCATGATTCATGATTCATGATTCATGATTCATGATTCAATTCATAATTCATGATTCATGCTTCATGATTCAATTCATGATTCATGATTCGATTCATGATTCTTGATTCATGATTCATTTCATGATTCATGATTCAATTCATGATTCATGATTCATGATTCAATTCATGATTCATGATTCATGATTCAATCCATGATTCAATTCATGATTCATGATTCAATTTATTATTCATGATTCATGATTTAATTCATTATTCAATTCATGATTCATGATTCAATTCAGGATTCAATTCATGATTCATGATTCATGATTCAATTCATGATTCATGATTCAATTCATGATTCATGATTCGATTCATGATTCATGATTCATGATTCAATTCATGATTCATGATTCATGATTCATGATTCATGATTCAATTCCTGATTCATGATTCAATTCATGATTCATAATTTATGATTCATGATTCAATTCATGATCCATGATTCAATTCATAATTCATGATTCATGATTCAATTCATTATTCATGATTCATTTCATGATTCATAATTCATGATTCATGATTCAATTCATGATTCATGATTCAAGATTCATGATTCATGATTCAATTCATGATTCATGATTCAATTCATGATTCGAATCCTGATTCAATTAATGATTCATGATTTGATTTATGATTCATGATTCATGATTCAATTCATGATTCATGATTCATGATTCATGATTCAATTAATGATTCATGATTCATGATTTGATTCATGATTCCTGATTCATGATTCAATTCATGTTTCATTTCATGATTCAATTCATGATTCATGGTTCATGATTCATGATTCATGATTCAATTCATGATTCATAATTCATGATTCGATTCATGATTCATGATTCAATTCATGATTCATAATTTATGATTCATGAATCAATTCATGATTCATAATTCATGATTCATGATTCAATTCATGATTCAAGATTCAATTCATGATTCATAATTCATGATTCGATTCATGATTCATGATTTATGATTCAATTCATGATTCATGATTCATGATTCAATTCATGATTCATGATTCATGATTCGATTTATGATTCATGATTTATGATTTAATTCATGATTCGAATCCTAATTCAATTTATGATTTATGATTTGATTCATGATTCATGATTTATGATTCAATTCATGATTCATGATTCATGATTCAATTCATGATTCATGATTCATGATTCAATTCATGATTCATGATTCATGATTCATGATTCATGATTCATGATTCAATTCATAATTCATGATTCATGATTCATGATTCAGTTCATGATTCATGATTCGATTCATGATTCTTGATTCATGATTTGATTCATGATTCATGATTCAATTCATGATTCATGATTCATGTTTCATTTCATGATTCATGATTCATGATTCAATTCATGATTCATGATTCATGATTCATGATTCAATTCCTGATTCATGATTCAATTCATGATTCATAATTTATGATTCATGATTCAATTCATGATCCATGATTCAATTCATAATTCATGATTCATGATTCAATTCAATATTCATGATTCATTTCATGATTCATAATTCATGATTCATGATTCAATTCATGATTCAAGATTCATGATTCATGATTCATGATTCAATTCATGATTCATGATTCATGATTCAATTCCTGATTCATGATTCAATTCATGATTCATAATTTATGATTCATGATTCAATTCATGATTCATGATTCAATTCATGATTCATGATCCGATTCATGATTCATGATTCATGATTCAATTCATGATTCAGGATTCATGATTCATGATTCAATTCCTGATTCCTGATTCAATTCATGATTCATAATTTATGATTCATGATTCATGATTTAATTCATTATTCAATTCATGATTCAATTCAGGATTCAATTCATGATTCATGATTCATGATTCATGATTCATGATTCAATTCATGATTCATGATTTGATTCATGATTCATGATTCAATTCATGATTCATAATTTATGATTCATGATTCAATTCATGATTCATGATTTAAGATTCATGATTCATGATTCAATTCATGATTCATGATTCAATTCATTATTCGAATCCTTATTCATGATTCATGATTCATGATTCAATTCATGATTCATGATTCAATTCATGATTTTTGATTCATGATTCATGATTCATGATTCATGATTCATGATTCAATTCATGAGTCTTGATTCATGATTCATAATTCGATTCATGATTCATGATTCATGATTTATGATTCAATTCATGATTCATAATTCATGATTCATGATTCAAATTATGATTCATGATTCATGATAAATGATTCAATTCATGATTCATGATTCATGATTCGATTCATGATTAATGATTTATGATTCAATTCATGATTCGAATACTAATTCAATTTATGATTCATGATTTGATTTATGATTCATGATTCATGATTCATGTCATGATTCATGATTCATGATTCATGATTCAATTCATGATTCATGATTCATGATTCATGATTCATGATTCAATTCATGATTCATGATTCAATTCATGATTCAGAATTCATGATTCAATTCATGATTTATGATTTATGATTCAATTCATGATTCATGATTCATGATTCAATTCATGATTCATAATTCATGATTCATGATTCAATTCATGATTCTCAATTCATGATTCAATTCATGATTCATGATTCATGATTCGATTTATGATTCATGATTTATGATTCAATTCATGATTCGAATCCTAATTCAATTTATGATTTATGATTTGATTTATGATTCATGATTCATGATTCATGTCATGATTCATGATTCATGATTCATGATTCAGTTCATGATTCATGATTCATGATTCAATTCATGATTCATGATTCATGATTCAATTCATGATTCATGATTCATGATTCAATTCATGATTCATGATTCATGATTCAATCCATGATTCAATTCATGATTCATGATTCAATTTATTATTCATGATTCATGATTTAATTCATTATTCAATTCATGATTCATGATTCAATTCAGGATTCAATTCATGATTCATGATTCATGATTCAATTCATGATTCATGATTCAATTCATGATTCATGATTCGATTCATGATTCATGATTCATGATTCAATTCATGATTCATGATTCATGATTCATGATTCATGATTCAATTCCTGATTCATGATTCAATTCATGATTCATAATTTATGATTCATGATTCAATTCATGATCCATGATTCAATTCATAATTCATGATTCATGATTCAATTCATTATTCATGATTCATTTCATGATTCATAATTCATGATTCATGATTCAATTCATGATTCATGATTCAAGATTCATGATTCATGATTCAATTCATGATTCATGATTCAATTCATGATTCGAATCCTGATTCAATTAATGATTCATGATTTGATTTATGATTCATGATTCATGATTCAATTCATGATTCATGATTCATGATTCATGATTCAATTAATGATTCATGATTCATGATTTGATTCATGATTCCTGATTCATGATTCAATTCATGTTTCATTTCATGATTCAATTCATGATTCATGGTTCATGATTCATGATTCATGATTCAATTCATGATTCATAATTCATGATTCGATTCATGATTCATGATTCAATTCATGATTCATAATTTATGATTCATGAATCAATTCATGATTCATAATTCATGATTCATGATTCAATTCATGATTCAAGATTCAATTCATGATTCATAATTCATGATTCGATTCATGATTCATGATTTATGATTCAATTCATGATTCATGATTCATGATTCAATTCATGATTCATGATTCATGATTCGATTTATGATTCATGATTTATGATTTAATTCATGATTTGAATCCTAATTCAATTTATGATTTATGATTTGATTCATGATTCATGATTTATGATTCAATTCATGATTCATGATTCATGATTCAATTCATGATTCATGATTCAATTCATGATTCATGATTCATGATTCATGATTCATGATTCATGATTCAATTCATAATTCATGATTCATGATTCATGATTCAATTCATGATTCATGATTCGATTCATGATTCTTGATTCATGATTTGATTCATGATTCATGATTCAATTCATGATTCATGATTCATGTTTCATTTCATGATTCATGATTCATGATTCAATTCATGATTCATGATTCATGATTCATGATTCAATTCCTGATTCATGATTCAATTCATGATTCATAATTTATGATTCATGATTCAATTCATGATCCATGATTCAATTCATAATTCATGATTCATGATTCAATTCATTATTCATGATTCATTTCATGATTCATAATTCATGATTCATGATTCAATTCATGATTCATGATTCAAGATTCATGATTCATGATTCAATTCATGATTCATGATTCAATTCATGATTCGAATCCTGATTCAATTCATGATTCATGATTCGATTTATGATTCATGATTCATGATTCAATTCATGATTCGTGATTCATGATTCATGATTCAATTAATGATTCATGATTCATGATTTGATTCATGATTCCTGATTCATGATTCAATTCATGATTCATTTCATGATTCAATTCATGATTCATGGTTCATGATTCATGATTCATGATTCAATTCATGATTCATAATTCATGATTCATGATTCGATTCATGATTCATGATTCAATTCATGATTCATAATTTATGATTCATGAATCAATTCATGATTCATAATTCATGATTCATGATTTAATTCATGATTCATGATTCAATTCATGATTCATAATTCATGATTCGATTCATGATTCATGATTTATGATTCAATTCATGATTCATGATTCATGATTCAATTCATGATTCATGATTCATGATTCGATTTATGATTCATGATTTATGATTCAATTCATGATTCGAATCCTAATTCAATTTATGATTTATGATTTGATTCATGATTCATGATTCATGATTCAATTCATGATTCTTGATTCATGATTCATAATTCGATTCATGATTCATGATTCATGATTTATGATTCAATTCATGATTCATAATTCATGATTCATGATTCAAATTATGATTCATGATTCATGATAAATGATTCAATTCATGATTCATGATTCATGATTCGATTCATGATTAATGATTTATGATTCAATTCATGATTCGAATACTAATTCAATTTATGATTCATGATTTGATTTATGATTCATGATTCATGATTCATGTCATGATTCATGATTCATGATTCATGATTCAATTCATGATTCATGATTCATGATTCATGATTCATGATTCAATTCATGATTCATGATTCAATTCATGATTCAGAATTCATGATTCAATTCATGATTTATGATTTATGATTCAATTCATGATTCATGATTCATGATTCAATTCATGATTCATAATTCATGATTCATGATTCAATTCATGATTCTCAATTCATGATTCAATTCATGATTCATGATTCATGATTCGATTTATGATTCATGATTTATGATTCAATTCATGATTCGAATCCTAATTCAATTTATGATTTATGATTTGATTTATGATTCATGATTCATGATTCATGTCATGATTCATGATTCATGATTCATGATTCAGTTCATGATTCATGATTCAATTCATGATTCATGATTCATGATTCAATTCATGATTCATGATTCGATTCATGATTTTTGATTCATGATTTATGATTCGATTCATGATTCATGATTCAATTCATGATTCATGATTCATGATTCAATTCATGATTCATGATTCATGATTCATGATTCATGATTCAATTAATAATTCATGATTCATGATTCATGATTCAATTCATGATTCATGATTCGATTCATGATTCTTGATTCATGATTCATGATTTGATTCATGATTTATGATTCAATTCATGATTCATGATTCATGTTTCATTTCATGATTCATGATTCAATTCATGATTCTTGATTCATGATTCAATTCATGATTCATGATTCATGATTCAATCCATGATTCAATTCATGATTCATGATTCAATTTATTATTCATGATTCATGATTTAATTCATTATTCAATCCATGATTCATGATTCAATTCAGGATTCAATTCATGATTCATGATTCATGATTCAATTCATGATTCATGATTCAATTCATGATTCATGATTCGATTCATGATTCATGATTCAATTCATGATTCATGATTCATGATTCGTGATTCAATTCCTGATTCATGATTCAATTCATGATTCATAATTTATGATTCATGATTCAATTCATGATCCATGATTCAATTCATAATTCATGATTCATGATTCAATTCATTATTCATGATTCATTTCATGATTCATAATTCATGATTCATGATTCAATTCTTGATTCATGATTCATGATTCATGATTCATGATTCAATTCATGATTCATGATTCGATTCATGATTCATGATTCATGATTCAATTCATGATTTATAATTTATGATTCATGATTCAATTCATGATTCATGATTTAAGATTCATGATTCATGATTCAATTCATGATTCATGATTCAATTCATTATTCGAATCCTTATTCATGATTCATGATTCATGATTCAATTCATGATTCATGATTCAATTCATGATTTTTGATTCATGATTCATGATTCATGATTCATGATTCATGATTCATGATTCAATTCATGATTCTTGATTCATGATTCATAATTCGATTCATGATTCATGATTCATGATTCATGATTTATGATTCAATTCATGATTCATAATTCATGATTCATGATTCAAATTATGATTCATGATTCATGATTCAAATTATGATTCATGATTCATGATAAATGATTCAATTCATGATTCATGATTCATGATTCGATTCATGATTAATGATTTATGATTCAATTCATGATTCGAATACTAATTCAATTTATGATTCATGATTTGATTTATGATTCATGATTCATGATTCATGTCATGATTCATGATTCATGATTCATGATTCAATTCATGATTCATGATTCATGATTCATGATTCATGATTCAATTCATGATTCATGATTCAATTCATGATTCAGAATTCATGATTCAATTCATGATTTATGATTTATGATTCAATTCATGATTCATGATTCATGATTCAATTCATGATTCATAATTCATGATTCATGATTCAATTCATGATTCTCAATTCATGATTCAATTCATGATTCATGATTCGATTTATGATTCATGATTTATGATTCAATTCATGATTCGAATCCTAATTCAATTTATGATTTATGATTTGATTTATGATTCATGATTCATGATTCATGTCATGATTCATGATTCATGATTCATGATTCAGTTCATGATTCATGATTCATGATTCAATTCATGATTCATGATTCATGATTCAATTCATGATTCATGATTCGATTCATGATTTTTGATTCATGATTTTTGATTCATGATTCATGATTCAATTCATGATTCATGATTCATGATTCAATTCATGATTCATGATTCATGATTCATGATTCATGATTCAATTAATAATTCATGATTCATGATTCATGATTCAATTCATGATTCATGATTCGATTCATGATTCTTGATTCATGATTTGATTCATGATTCATGATTCAATTCATGATTCATGATTCATGTTTCATTTCATGATTCATGATTCAATTCATGATTCTTGATTGATGATTCAATTCATGATTCATGATTCATGATTCAATCCATGATTCAATTCATGATTCATGATTCAATTTATTATTCATGATTCATGATTTAATTCATTATTCAATCCATGATTCATGATTCAATTCAGGATTCAATTCATGATTCATGATTCATGATTCAATTCATGATTCATGATTCAATTCATGATTCATGATTCGATTCATGATTCATGATTCAATTCATGATTCATGATTCATGATTCGTGATTCAATTCCTGATTCATGATTCAATTCATGATTCATAATTTATGATTCATGATTCAATTCATGATCCATGATTCAATTCATAATTCATGATTCATGATTCAATTCATTATTCATGATTCATTTCATGATTCATAATTCATGATTCATGATTCAATTCATGATTCATGATTCAAGATTCATGATTCATGATTCAATTCATGATTCATGATTCAATTCATGATTCGAATCCTGATTCAATTCATGATTCATGATTCGATTTATGATTCATGATTCATGATTCAATTCATGATTCGTGATTCATGATTCATGATTCAATTAATGATTCATGATTCATGATTTGATTCATGATTCCTGATTCATGATTCAATTCATGATTCATGTCATGATTCAATTCATGATTCATGGTTCATGATTCATGATTCATGATTCAATTCATGATTCATAATTCATGATTCATGATTCGATTCATGATTCATGATTCAATTCATGATTCATAATTTATGATTCATGAATCAATTCATGATTCATAATTCATGATTCATGATTTAATTCATGATTCATGATTCAATTCATGATTCATAATTCATGATTCGATTCATGATTCATGATTTATGATTCAATTCATGATTCATGATTCATGATTCAATTCATGATTCATGATTCATGATTCGATTTATGATTCATGATTTATGATTCAATTCATGATTCGAATCCTAATTCAATTTATGATTTATGATTTGATTCATGATTCATGATTCATGATTCAATTCATGATTCTTGATTCATGATTCATAATTCGATTCATGATTCATGATTCATGATTCATGATTTATGATTCAATTCATGATTCATAATTCATGATTCATGATTCAAATTATGATTCATGATTCATGATAAATGATTCAATTCATGATTCATGATTCATGATTCGATTCATGATTAATGATTTATGATTCAATTCATGATTCGAATACTAATTCAATTTATGATTCATGATTTGATTTATGATTCATGATTCATGATTCATGTCATGTTTCATGATTCATGATTCATGATTCAATTCATGATTCATGATTCATGATTCATGATTCATGATTCAATTCATGATTCATGATTCAATTCATGATTCAGAATTCATGATTCAATTCATGATTTATGATTTATGATTCAATTCATGATTCATGATTCATGATTCAATTCATGATTCATAATTCATGATTCATGATTCAATTCATGATTCTCAATTCATGATTCAATTCATGATTCATGATTCATGATTCGATTTATGATTCATAATTTATGATTCAATTCATGATTCGAATCCTAATTCAATTTATGATTTATGATTTGATTTATGATTCATGATTCATGATTCATGTCATGATTCATGATTCATGATTCATGATTCAGTTCATGATTCATGATTCATGATTCAATTCATGATTCATGATTCATGATTCAATTCATGATTCATGATTCGATTCATGATTTTTGATTCATGATTTATGATTCGATTCATGATTCATGATTCAATTCATGATTCATGATTCATGATTCAATTCATGATTCATGATTCATGATTCATGATTCATGATTCAATTAATAATTCATGATTCATGATTCATGATTCAATTCATGATTCATGATTCGATTCATGATTCATGATTCAATTCATGATTCTTGATTCATGATTCAATTCATGATTCATGATTCATGATTCAATCCATGATTCAATTCATGATTCATGATTCAATTTATTATTCATGATTCATGATTTAATTCATTATTCAATCCATGATTCATGATTCAATTCAGGATTCAATTCATGATTCATGATTCATGATTTAATTCATGATTCATGATTCAATTCATGATTCATGATTCGATTCATGATTCATGATTCAATTCATGATTCATGATTCATGATTCGTGATTCAATTCCTGATTCATGATTCAATTCATGATTCATAATTTATGATTCATGATTCAATTCATGATCCATGATTCAATTCATAATTCATGATTCATGATTCAATTCATTATTCATGATTCATTTCATGATTCATAATTCATGATTCATGATTCAATTCTTGATTCATGATTCAAGATTCATGATTCATGATTCAATTCATGATTCATGATTCGATTTATGATTCATGATTCATGATTCAATTCATGATTCGTGATTCATGATTCATGATTCAATTAATGATTCATGATTCATGATTTGATTCATGATTCCTGATTCATGATTCAATTCATGATTCATTTCATGATTCAATTCATGATTCATGGTTCATGATTCATGATTCATGATTCAATTCATGATTCATAATTCATGATTCATGATTCGATTCATGATTCATGATTCAATTCATGATTCATAATTTATGATTCATGAATCAATTCATGATTCATAATTCATGATTCATGATTTAATTCATGATTCATGATTCAATTCATGATTCATAATTCATGATTCGATTCATGATTCATGATTTATGATTCAATTCATGATTCATGATTCATGATTCAATTAATGATTCATGATTCATGATTCGATTTATGATTCATGATTTATGATTCAATTCATGATTCGAATCCTAATTCAATTTATGATTTATGATTTGATTTATGATTCATGATTCATGATTCATGTCATGATTCATGATTCATGATTCATGATTCAGTTCATGATTCATGATTCATGATTCAATTCATGATTCATGATTCATGATTCAATTCATGATTCGATTCATGATTTTTGATTCATGATTTATGATTCGATTCATGATTCATGATTCAATTCATGATTCATGATTCATGATTCAATTCATGATTCATGATTCATGATTCAATTCATGATTCATGATTCATGATTCATGATTCATGATTCAATTCATAATTCATGATTCATGCTTCATGATTCAATTCATGATTCATGATTCGATTCATGATTCTTGATTCATGATTCATTTCATGATTCATGATTCATGATTCAATTCATGATTCATGATTCATGATTCAATTCATGATTCATGATTCATGATTCAATCCATGATTCAATTCATGATTCATGATTCAATTTATTATTCATGATTCATGATTTAATTCATTATTCAATTCATGATTCATGATTCAATTCAGGATTCAATTCATGATTCATGATTCATGATTCAATTCATGATTCATGATTCAATTCATGATTCATGATTCGATTCATGATTCATGATTCATGATTCAATTCATGATTCATGATTCATGATTCATGATTCATGATTCAATTCCTGATTCATGATTCAATTCATGATTCATAATTTATGATTCATGATTCAATTCATGATCCATGATTCAATTCATAATTCATGATTCATGATTCAATTCATTATTCATGATTCATTTCATGATTCATAATTCATGATTCATGATTCAATTCATGATTCATGATTCAAGATTCATGATTCATGATTCAATTCATGATTCATGATTCAATTCATGATTCGAATCCTGATTCAATTAATGATTCATGATTTGATTTATGATTCATGATTCATGATTCAATTCATGATTCATGATTCATGATTCATGATTCAATTAATGATTCATGATTCATGATTTGATTCATGATTCCTGATTCATGATTCAATTCATGTTTCATTTCATGATTCAATTCATGATTCATGGTTCATGATTCATGATTCATGATTCAATTCATGATTCATAATTCATGATTCGATTCATGATTCATGATTCAATTCATGATTCATAATTTATGATTCATGAATCAATTCATGATTCATAATTCATGATTCATGATTCAATTCATGATTCAAGATTCAATTCATGATTCATAATTCATGATTCGATTCATGATTCATGATTTATGATTCAATTCATGATTCATGATTCATGATTCAATTCATGATTCATGATTCATGATTCGATTTATGATTCATGATTTATGATTTAATTCATGATTCGAATCCTAATTCAATTTATGATTTATGATTTGATTCATGATTCATGATTTATGATTCAATTCATGATTCATGATTCATGATTCAATTCATGATTCATGATTCATGATTCAATTCATGATTCATGATTCATGATTCATGATTCATGATTCATGATTCAATTCATAATTCATGATTCATGATTCATGATTCAATTCATGATTCATGATTCGATTCATGATTCTTGATTCATGATTTGATTCATGATTCATGATTCAATTCATGATTCATGATTCATGTTTCATTTCATGATTCATGATTCATGATTCAATTCATGATTCATGATTCATGATTCATGATTCAATTCCTGATTCATGATTCAATTCATGATTCATAATTTATGATTCATGATTCAATTCATGATCCATGATTCAATTCATAATTCATGATTCATGATTCAATTCAATATTCATGATTCATTTCATGATTCATAATTCATGATTCATGATTCAATTCATGATTCATGATTCAAGATTCATGATTCATGATTCATGATTCAATTCATGATTCATGATTCATGATTCAATTCCTGATTCATGATTCAATTCATGATTCATAATTTATGATTCATGATTCAATTCATGATTCATGATTCAATTCATGATTCATGATCCGATTCATGATTCATGATTCATGATTCAATTCATGATTCAGGATTCATGATTCATGATTCAATTCCTGATTCCTGATTCAATTCATGATTCATAATTTATGATTCATGATTCATGATTTAATTCATTATTCAATTCATGATTCAATTCAGGATTCAATTCATGATTCATGATTCATGATTCATGATTCATGATTCAATTCATGATTCATGATTTGATTCATGATTCATGATTCATGATTCAATTCATGATTCATAATTTATGATTCATGATTCAATTCATGATTCATGATTTAAGATTCATGATTCATGATTCAATTCATGATTCATGATTCAATTCATTATTCGAATCCTTATTCATGATTCATGATTCATGATTCAATTCATGATTCATGATTCAATTCATGATTTTTGATTCATGATTCATGATTCATGATTCATGATTCATGATTCATGATTCAATTCATGAGTCTTGATTCATGATTCATAATTCGATTCATGATTCATGATTCATGATTTATGATTCAATTCATGATTCATAATTCATGATTCATGATTCAAATTATGATTCATGATTCATGATAAATGATTCAATTCATGATTCATGATTCATGATTCGATTCATGATTAATGATTTATGATTCAATTCATGATTCGAATACTAATTCAATTTATGATTCATGATTTGATTTATGATTCATGATTCATGATTCATGTCATGATTCATGATTCATGATTCATGATTCAATTCATGATTCATGATTCATGATTCATGATTCATGATTCAATTCATGATTCATGATTCAATTCATGATTCAGAATTCATGAATCAATTCATGATTTATGATTTATGATTCAATTCATGATTCATGATTCATGATTCAATTCATGATTCATAATTCATGATTCATGATTCAATTCATGATTCTCAATTCATGATTCAATTCATGATTCATGATTCATGATTCGATTTATGATTCATGATTTATGATTCAATTCATGATTCGAATCCTAATTCAATTTATGATTTATGATTTGATTTATGATTCATGATTCATGATTCATGTCATGATTCATGATTCATGATTCATGATTCAGTTCATGATTCATGATTCATGATTCAATTCATGATTCATGATTCATGATTCAATTCATGATTCATGATTCATGATTCAATTCATGATTCATGATTCATGATTCAATCCATGATTCAATTCATGATTCATGATTCAATTTATTATTCATGATTCATGATTTAATTCATTATTCAATTCATGATTCATGATTCAATTCAGGATTCAATTCATGATTCATGATTCATGATTCAATTCATGATTCATGATTCAATTCATGATTCATGATTCGATTCATGATTCATGATTCAATTCATGATTCATGATTCATGATTCATGATTCATGATTCAATTCCTGATTCATGATTCAATTCATGATTCATAATTTATGATTCATGATTCAATTCATGATCCATGATTCAATTCATAATTCATGATTCATGATTCAATTCATTATTCATGATTCATTTCATGATTCATAATTCATGATTCATGATTCAATTCATGATTCATGATTCAAGATTCATGATTCATGATTCAATTCATGATTCATGATTCAATTCATGATTCGAATCCTGATTCAATTAATGATTCATGATTTGATTTATGATTCATGATTCATGATTCAATTCATGATTCATGATTCATGATTCATGATTCAATTAATGATTCATGATTCATGATTTGATTCATGATTCCTGATTCATGATTCAATTCATGTTTCATTTCATGATTCAATTCATGATTCATGGTTCATGATTCATGATTCATGATTCAATTCATGATTCATAATTCATGATTCGATTCATGATTCAATTCATGATTCATAATTTATGATTCATGAATCAATTCATGATTCATAATTCATGATTCATGATTCAATTCATGATTCAAGATTCAATTCATGATTCATAATTCATGATTCGATTCATGATTCATGATTTATGATTCAATTCATGATTCATGATTCATGATTCAATTCATGATTCATGATTCATGATTCGATTTATGATTCATGATTTATGATTTAATTCATGATTCGAATCCTAATTCAATTTATGATTTATGATTTGATTCATGATTCATGATTTATGATTCAATTCATGATTCATGATTCATGATTCAATTCATGATTCATGATTCATGATTCAATTCATGATTCATGATTCATGATTCATGATTCATGATTCATGATTCAATTCATAATTCATGATTCATGATTCATGATTCAATTCATGATTCATGATTCGATTCATGATTCTTGATTCATGATTTGATTCATGATTCATGATTCAATTCATGATTCATGATTCATGTTTCATTTCATGATTCATGATTCATGATTCAATTCATGATTCATGATTCATGATTCATGATTTAATTCCTGATTCATGATTCAATTCATGATTCATAATTTATGATTCATGATTCAATTCATGATCCATGATTCAATTCATAATTCATGATTCATGTTTCAATTCAATATTCATGATTCATTTCATGATTCATAATTCATGATTCATGATTCAATTCATGATTCATGATTCAAGATTCATGATTCATGATTCATGATTCAATTCATGATTCATGATTCATGATTCAATTCCTGATTCATGATTCAATTCATGATTCATAATTTATGATTCATGATTCAATTCATGATTCATGATTCAATTCATGATTCATGATCCGATTCATGATTCATGATTCATGATTCAATTCATGATTCAGGATTCATGATTCATGATTCAATTCCTGATTCCTGATTCAATTCATGATTCATAATTTATGATTCATGATTCATGATTTAATTCATTATTCAATTCATGATTCAATTCAGGATTCAATTCATGATTCATGATTCATGATTCATGATTCATGATTCAATTCATGATTCATGATTCGATTCATGATTCATGATTCATGATTCAATTCATGATTCATAATTTATGATTCATGATTCAATTCATGATTCATGATTTAAGATTCATGATTCATGATTCAATTCATGATTCATGATTTAAGATTCATGATTCATGATTCAATTCATGATTCATGATTCAATTCATGATTCATGATTCAATTCATGATTCATGATTCATGATTCATGATTCATGATTCATGATTCAATTCATGAGTCTTGATTCATGATTCATAATTCGATTCATGATTCATGATTCATGATTTATGATTCAATTCATGATTCATAATTCATGATTCATGATTCAAATTATGATTCATGATTCATGATAAATGATTCAATTCATTATTCATGATTCATGATTCGATTCATGATTAATGATTTATGATTCAATTCATGATTCGAATACTAATTCAATTTATGATTCATGATTTGATTTATGATTCATGATTCATGATTCATGTCATGATTCATGATTCATGATTCATGATTCAATTCATGATTCATGATTCATGATTCATGATTCAATTCATGATTCATGATTCAATTCATGATTCAGAATTCATGATTCAATTCATGATTTATGATTTATGATTCAATTAATGATTCATGATTCATGATTCAATTCATGATTCATAATTCATGATTCATGATTCAATTCATGATTCTCAATTCATGATTCAATTCATGATTCATGATTCATGATTCGATTTATGATTCATGATTTATGATTCAATTCATGATTCGAATCCTAATTCAATTTATGATTTATGATTTGATTTATGATTCATGATTCATGATTCATGTCATGATTCATGATTCATGATTCATGATTCAGTTCATGATTCATGATTCATGATTCAATTCATGATTCATGATTCATGATTCAATTCATGATTCATGATTCGATTCATGATTTTTGATTCATGATTTATGATTCGATTCATGATTCATGATTCAATTCATGATTCATGATTCATGATTCAATTCATGATTCATGATTCATGATTCATGATTCATGATTCATGATTCAATTAATAATTCATGATTCATGATTCATGATTCAATTCATGATTCATGATTCGATTCATGATTCTTGATTCATGAATTATGATTTGATTCATGATTCATGATTCAATTCATGATTCATGATTCATGTTTCATTTCATGATTCATGATTCAATTCATGATTCTTGATTCATGATTCAATTCATGATTCATGATTCATGATTCAATCCATGATTCAATTCATGATTCATGATTCAATTTATTATTCATGATTTATGATTTAATTCATTATTCAATCCATGATTCATGATTCAATTCAGGATTCAATTCATGATTCATGATTCAATTCATGATTCATGATTCAATTCATGATTCATGATTCGATTCATGATTCATGATTCAATTCATGATTCATGATTCATGATTCGTGATTCAATTCCTGATTCATGATTCAATTCATGATTCATAATTTATGATTCATGATTCAATTCATGATCCATGATTCAATTCATAATTCATGATTCATGATTCAATTCATTATTCATGATTCATTTCATGATTCATAATTCATGATTCATGATTCAATTCATGATTCATGATTCAAGATTCATGATTCATGATTCAATTCATAATTCATGATTCAATTCATGATTCGAATCCTGATTCAATTCATGATTCATGATTCGATTTATGATTCATGATTCATGATTCAATTCATGATTCGTGATTCATGATTCATGATTCAATTAATGATTCATGATTCATGATTTGATTCATGATTCCTGATTCATGATTCAATTCATGATTCATTTCATGATTCAATTCATGATTCATGGTTCATGATTCATGATTCATGATTCAATTCATGATTCATAATTCATGATTCATGATTCGATTCATGATTCATGATTCAATTCATGATTCATAATTCATGATTCGATTCATGATTCATGATTTATGATTCAATTCATGATTCATGATTCATGATTCAATTCATGATTCATGATTCATGATTCGATTTATGATTCATGATTTATGATTCAATTCATGATTCGAATCCTAATTCAATTTATGATTTATAATTTGATCCATGATTCATGATTCAATTCATGATTCATGATTCATAATTCGATTCATGATTCATGATTCATGATTCATGATATATGATTCAATTCATGATTCATAATTCATGATTCATGATTCAAATTATGATTCATGATTCATGATAAATGATTCAATTCATGATTCATGATTCATGATTCGATTCATGATTAATGATTTATGATTCAATTCATGATTCGAATACTAATTCAATTTATGATTCATGATTTGATTTATGATTCATGATTCATGATTCATGTCATGATTCATGATTCATGATTCATGATTCAATTCATGATTCATGATTCATGATTCATGATTCATGATTCAATTCATGATTCATGATTCAATTCATGATTCAGAATTCATGATTCAATTCATGATTTATGATTTATGATTCAATTCATGATTCATGATTCATGATTCAATTCATGATTCATAATTCATGATTCATGATTCAATTCATGATTCTCAATTCATGATTCAATTCATGATTCATGATTTATGATTCAATTCATGATTCGAATCCTAATTCAATTTATGATTTATGATTTGATTTATGATTCATGATTCATGATTCATGTCATGATTCATGATTCATGATTCAGTTCATGATTCATGATTCATGATTCAATTCATGATTCATGATTCATGATTCAATTCATGATTCATGATTCGATTCATGATTTTTGATTCATGATTTATGATTCGATTCATGATTCATGATTCAATTCATGATTCATGATTCATGATTCAATTCATGATTCATGATTCATGATTCATGATTCATGATTCATGATTCAATTAATAATTCATGATTCATGATTCATGATTCAATTCATGATTCATGATTCGATTCATGATTCTTGATTCATAATTCATGATTTGATTCATGATTCATGATTCATGTTTCATTTCATGATTCATGATTCAATGCATGATTCTTGATTCATGATTCAATTCATGATTCATGATTCATGATTCAATCCATGATTCAATTCATGATTCATGATTCAATTTATTATTCATGATTCATGATTTAATTCATTATTCAATCCATGATTCATGATTCAATTCAGGATTCAATTCATGATTCATGATTCATGATTCAATTCATGATTCATGATTCAATTCATGATTCATGATTCGATTCATGATTCATGATTCAATTCATGATTCATGATTCATGATTCGTGATTCAATTCCTGATTCATGATTCAATTCATGATTCATAATTTATGATTCATGATTCAATTCATGATCCATGATTCAATTCATAATTCATGATTCATGATTCAATTCATTATTCATGATTCATTTCATGATTCATAATTCATGATTCATGATTCAATTCTTGATTCATGATTCAAGATTCATGATTCATGATTCAATTCATGATTCATGATTCAATTCATGATTCGAATCCTGATTCAATTCATGATTCATGATTCGATTTATGATTCATGATTCATGATTCAATTCATGATTCGTGATTCATGATTCATGATTCAATTAATGATTCATGATTCATGATTTGATTCATGATTCCTGATTCATGATTCAATTCATGATTCATTTCATGATTCAATTCATGATTCATGGTTCATGATTCATGATTCATGATTCAATTCATGATTCATGATTCATGATTCAATTCATGATTCATGATTCGATTCATGATTTTTGATTCATGATTTATGATTCGATTCATGATTCATGATTCAATTCATGATTCATGATTCATGATTCAATTCATGATTCATGATTCATGATTCATGATTCATGATTCATGATTCAATTAATAATTCATGATTCATGATTCATGATTCAATTCATGATTCATGATTCGATTCATGATTCTTGATTCATAATTCATGATTTGATTCATGATTCATGATTCATGTTTCATTTCATGATTCATGATTCAATGCATGATTCTTGATTCATGATTCAATTCATGATTCATGATTCATGATTCAATCCATGATTCAATTCATGATTCATGATTCAATTTATTATTCATGATTCATGATTTAATTCATTATTCAATCCATGATTCATGATTCAATTCAGGATTCAATTCATGATTCATGATTCATGATTCAATTCATGATTCATGATTCAATTCATGATTCATGATTCGATTCATGATTCATGATTCAATTCATGATTCATGATTCATGATTCGTGATTCAATTCCTGATTCATGATTCAATTCATGATTCATAATTTATGATTCATGATTCAATTCATGATCCATGATTCAATTCATAATTCATGATTCATGATTCAATTCATTATTCATGATTCATTTCATGATTCATAATTCATGATTCATGATTCAATTCTTGATTCATGATTCAAGATTCATGATTCATGATTCAATTCATGATTCATGATTCAATTCATGATTCGAATCCTGATTCAATTCATGATTCATGATTCGATTTATGATTCATGATTCATGATTCAATTCATGATTCGTGATTCATGATTCATGATTCAATTAATGATTCATGATTCATGATTTGATTCATGATTCCTGATTCATGATTCAATTCTTGATTCATTTCATGATTCAATTCATGATTCATGGTTCATGATTCATGATTCATGATTCAATTCATGATTCATAATTCATGATTCATGATTCGATTCATGATTCATGATTCAATTCATGATTCATAATTTATGATTCATGAATCAATTCATGATTCATAATTCATGATTCATGATTTAATTCATGATTCATGATTCAATTCATGATTCATAATTCATGATTCGATTCATGATTCATGATTTATGATTCAATTCATGATTCATGATTCATGATTCAATTCATGATTCATGATTCATGATTCGATTTATGATTCATGATTTATGATTCAATTCATGATTCGAATCCTAATTCAATTTATGATTTATGATTTGATTCATGATTCATGATTTATGATTCAATTCTTGATTCATGATTCATGATTCATGATTCAATTCATGATTCATGATTCATGATTCAATTCATGATTCATGATTCATGATTCATGATTCATGATTCATGATTCAATTCATAATTCATGATTCATGATTCATGATTCAATTCATGATTCATGATTCGATTCATGATTCTTGATTCATGATTCATGATTTGATTCATGATTCATGATTCAATTCATGATTCATGATTCATGTTTCATTTCATGATTTATGATTCATGATTCAATTCATGATTCATGATTCATGATTCAATTCATGATTCATGATTCATGATTCAATCCATGATTCAATTCATGATTCATGATTCAATTTATTATTCATGATTCATGATTTAATTCATTATTCAATTCATGATTCATGATTCAATTCAGGATTCAATTCATGATTCATGATTCATGATTCAATTCATGATTCATGATTCAATTCATGATTCATGATTCAATTCCTGATTCATGATTCAATTCATGATTCATAATTTATGATTCATGATTCAATTCATGATTCATGATTCAATTCATGATTCATGATCCGATTCATGATTCATGATTCATGATTCAATTCATGATTCAGGATTCATGATTCATGATTCAATTCCTGATTCATGATTCAATTCATGATTCATAATTTATGATTCATGATTCAATTCATGATTCATGATTTAAGATTCATCATTCATGATTCAATTCATGATTCATGATTCAATTCATGATTCATGATTCAATTAATGATTCATGATTCATGATTCAATTCATGATTCATGATTCATGATTCAATTCATTATTCATGATTCATGATTCATGATTAAATTTATGATTCATGATTCATGACTCATGATTCATGATTCATGATTCAATTCATGATTCAAATTATGATTCGATTCATGATTTTTGATTCATGATTCATGATTCGATTCATGATTCATGATTCATGATTTAATTCATGATTTAATTCATGATTCAATTCATGATCCATAATTCAATTCATGATTCAATTCATGATTCATGATTCATGATACAATTCATGATTCATGATTCGATTCATGATTTTTGATTCATGATTTATGATTCGATTCATGATTCATGATTCAATTCATGATTCATGATTCATTATTCAATTCATGATTCATGATTCATGATTCATGATTCATGATTCAATTCATGATTCATGATTCATGATTCATGATTCAATTCATGATTCATGATTCGATTCATGATTCTTGATTCATGATTCATGATTTGATTCATGATTCATGATTCAATTCATGATTCATGATTCATGTTTCATTTCATGATTCATGATTCATGATTCAATTCATGATTCATGATTCATGATTCAATTCATGATTCATGATTCATGATTCAATCCATGATTCAATTCATGATTCATGATTCAATTTATTATTCATGATTCATGATTTAATTCATTATTCAATTCATGATTCATGATTCAATTCAGGATTCAATTCATGATTCATGATTCATGATTCAATTCATGATTCATGATTCAATTCATGATTCATGATTCAATTCCTGATTCATGATTCAATTCATGATTCATAATTTATGATTCATGATTCAATTCATGATTCATGATTCAATTCATGATTCATGATCCGATTCATGATTCATGATTCATGATTCAATTCATGATTCAGGATTCATGATTCATGATTCATGATTCAATTCCTGATTCATGATTCAATTCATGATTCATAATTTATGATTCATGATTCAATTCATGATTCATGATTTAAGATTCATGATTCATGATTCAATTCATGATTCATGATTCAATTCATTATTCGAATCCTTATTCATGATTCATGATTCATGATTCATGATTCATGATTCAATTCATGATTCATGATTCAATTCATTATTCGAATCCTTATTCATGATTCATGATTCATGATTCATGATTCATGATTCGATTTATGATTCATGATTCATGATTCGATTTATGATTCATGATTCATGATTCAATTCATGATTCATGATTCAATTCATGATTCATGATTCGATTCATGATTTTTGATTCATGATTCATGATTCGATTCATGATTCATGATTCATGATTCACTTCATGATTCATGATCCATGTTTCATTTCATGATTCATGATTCATGATTCAATTCATGATTCATGATTCATGATTCAATTCATGATTCATGATTCATTATTCAATCCATGATTCAATTCATGATTCATGATTTAATTTATTATTCATGATTCATGATTTAATTCATTATTCAATTCATGATTCATGATTCAATTCAGGATTCAATTTATGATTCATGATTTAATTCATTATTCAATTCATGATTCATGATTCAATTCAGGATTTAATTCATGATTCATAATTCATGATTTACTTCATGATTCATGATTCAATTCATGATTCATGATTCGATTCATGATTTTTGATTCATGATTCATGATTCGATTCATGATTCATGATTCATGATTCACTTCATGATTCATGATTCATGATTCATGATTCATGATTCATGATTCAATTCATGATTCATGATTCAATCCATGATTCATGATTTATGATTTGATTCATGATTCATGATTCATGATTCATGATTTGATTCATGATTCATGATTCAATTTATGATTCATGATTCATGTTTCATTTCATGATTCATGATTCATGATTCAATTCATGATTCATGATTCATTATTCAATTCATGATTCATGATTCATGATTCAATCCATGATTCAATTCATGATTCATGATTTAATTTATTATTCATGATTCATGATTTAATTCATTATTCAATTCATGATTCATGATTCAATTCAGGATTCAATTCATGATTCATGATTCATGATTCACTTCATGATTCATGATTCAATTCATGATTCATGATTCGATTCATGATTCATGATTCAATTCATGATTCATGATTCGTGATTCATGATTCAATTCCTGATTCATGATTCAATTCATGATTCATAATTTATGATGCATGATTCAATTCATGATTCATGATTTAAGATTCATGATTCATGATTCAATTCATGATTCATGATTCAATTCATTATTCGAATCCTTATTCATGATTCATGATTCATGATTCATGATTCGATTTATGATTTATGATTCATGATTCAATTCATGATTCATGATTCAATTCATGATTCATGATTCAATTCATGATTTTTGATTCATGATTCATGATTCGATTCATGATTCATGATTCATGATTCACTTCATGATTCATGATTCATGATTCATGATTCATGATTCAATTCATGATTCATGATTCAATTCATGATTCATGATAAATGATTCAATTCAGGATTCATGATTCATGATTCAATTCATGATTCATGATTTATGATTCAATTCATGATTCGAATGCTAATTCAATTTATGATTCATGATTTGTTTTATGATTCATGATTCATGATTCATGTCATGATTCATGATTCATGATTCAATTCATGATTCATGATTCATGATTCAATTCATGATTCATGATCATGATGCATGATTCAATTCATGATTAATGATTCAATTCATGATTCATGATTCGATTCATGATTTATGATTCATGATTCATGATTAAATTCATGATTCATGATTCAATTCATGATTCATGATTCGATTCATGATTTATGATTCATGATTCATGATTCAATTCATGATTCAATTCATGATTCCTGGTTCATGATTCATGATTCATGATTCAATTCATGATTCATAATTCATGATTCATGATTCGATTCATGATTCATGATTCAATTCATGATTCATAATTTATGATTCATGAATCAATTCATGATTCATAATTCATGATTCATGATTCAATTCATGATTCATGATTCATGATTAATGATATATGATTCAATTCATGATTCATGATTCAATTCATGATTCATGATTCATGATTCGATTCATGATTCATGATTTATGATTCAATTTATGATTCATGATTCATGATTCAATTCATGATTCATAATTCATGATTCATGATTTAATTCATGATTCATGATTCAATTCATGATTCATGATTCATGATTCGATTCATGATTCATGATTCATGATTCGATTCATGATTCATAATTTATGATTCAATTCATGATTTGAATCCTAATTCAATTTATGATTCATGATTTGATTTATGATTCATGATTCATGATTCATGATTCAATTCATGATTCATGATTCATGATTCAATTCATGATTCATGATTCATGATTCAATTCATGGTTCATGATTCATGATTCAATTCATGATTCATGATTCATGATACAATTCATGATTCATGATTTGATTCATGATTTTTGATTCATGATTTATGATTCGATTCATGATTCATGATTCATGATTCAATTCATGAATTATGATTCATGATTTGATTCATGATTCATGATTCAATTCATGATTCATGATTCATGATTCATGATTCAATTCATGATTCATGATTCGATTCATGATTCTTGATTCATGATTCATGATTTGATTCATGATTCATGATTCAATTCATGATTCATGATTCAATTCATGATTCTTGATTCATGATTCATGATTCATGATTTATGATTCAATTCATGATTCATGATTCAATTCAAGATTCATAATTCATGATTCATGATTCAATTCATGATTCATGATTCATGATAAATGATTCAATTCATTATTCGAATCCTAATTCAATTTATGATTCATGATTTGATTTATGATTCATGATTCATGATTCAATTCATGATTCATAATTTATGATTCATGATTCAATTCATGATTCATGATTCAATTCATGATTCATGATCCGATTCTTGATTCAATTCATGATTCGTGATTCATGATTCATGATTTATGATTCAATTCATGATTCATGATTCATGATTCGATTCATGATTCATGATTTATGATTCAATTTATGATTCATGATTCAATTTATGATTCATAATTCATGATTTATGATTCAATTCATGATTCATGATTCATGATTCGATTCATGATACATGATTCATGATTCGATTCATGATTCATGATTTATGATTCGATTCATGATTCATGATTTATGATTCAATTCATGATTCATGATTCATGATTCAATTCATGATTCATGATTCAATTCATGATTCATGATTCATGATTCAATTCATGATTCATGATTCATGATTCAATTCATGATTCATGATTCATGATTCAATTCATGATTCATGATTCGATTCATGATTTTTGATTCATGATTCATGATTTGATTCATGATTCATGATTCATGATTTAATTCATGATTTAATTCATGATTCAATTCATGATCCATAATTCAATTCATGATTCAATTCATGATTCATGATTCATGATACAATTCATGATTCATGATTCGATTCATGATTTTTGATTCATGATTTATGATTCGATTCATGATTCATGATTCAATTCATGATTCATGATTCATTATTCAATTCATGATTCATGATTCATAATTCATGATTCATGATTCAATTTATGATTCATGATTCATGATTAATGATATATGATTCAATTCATGATTCATGATTCAATTCATGATTCATGATTCATGATTCGATTCATGATTCATGATTTATGATTCAATTTATGATTCATGATTCATGATTCAATTCATGATTCATAATTCATGATTCATGATTTAATTCATGATTCATGATTCAATTCATGATTCATGATTCATGATTCGATTCATGATTCATGATTCATGATTCGATTCATGATTCATAATTTATGATTCAATTCATGATTTGAATCCTAATTCAATTTATGATTCATGATTTGATTTATGATTCATGATTCATGATTCATGATTCAATTCATGATTCATGATTCATGATTCAATTCATGATTCATGATTCATGATTCAATTCATGATTCATGATTCATGATTCAATTCATGATTCATGATTCATGATACAATTCATGATTCATGATTCGATTCATGATTTTTGATTCATGATTTATGATTCGATTCATGATTCATGATTCATGATTCAATTCATGAATTATGATTCATGATTCATGATTCATGATTCAATTCATAATTCATGATTCATGATTCATGATTCAATTCATGATTCATGATTCGATTCATGATTCTTGATTCATGATTCATGATTTGATTCATGATTCATGATTCAATTCATGATTCATGATTCAATTCATGATTCTTGATTCATGATTCATGATTCATGATTTATGATTCAATTCATGATTCATGATTCAATTCAAGATTCATAATTCATGATTCATGATTCAATTCATGATTCATGATTCATGATAAATGATTCAATTCATTATTCGAATCCTAATTCAATTTATGATTCATGATTTGATTTATGATTCATGATTCATGATTCAATTCATGATTCATAATTTATGATTCATGATTCAATTCATGATTCGTGATTCATGATTCATGATTTATGATTCAATTCATGATTCATGATTCATGATTCGATTCATGATTCATGTTTTATGATTCAATTTATGATTCATGATTCATGATTCAATTTATGATTCATAATTCATGATTTATGATTCAATTCATGATTCATGATTCATGATTCGATTCATGATTCATGATTCATGATTCGATTCATGATTCATGATTTATGATTCGATTCATGATTCATGATTTATGATTCAATTCATGATTCATGATTCATGATTCAATTCATGATTCATGATTCAATTCATGATTCATGATTCATGATTCAATTCATGATTCATGATTCATGATTCAATTCATGATTCAATTCATGATTCATGATTCATGATTAATGATATATGATTCAATTCATGATTCATGATTCAATTCATGATTCATGATTCATGATTCGATTCATGATTCATGATTTATGATTCAATTTATGATTCATGATTCATGATTCAATTCATGATTCATAATTCATGATTCATGATTTAATTCATGATTCATGATTCAATTCATGATTCATGATTCATGATTCGATTCATGATTCATGATTCATGATTCGATTCATGATTCATAATTTATGATTCAATTCATGATTTGAATCCTAATTCAATTTATGATTCATGATTTGATTTATGATTCATGATTCATGATTCATGATTCAATTCATGATTCATGATTCATGATTCAATTCATGATTCATGATTCATGATTCAATTCATGGTTCATGATTCATGATTCAATTCATGATTCATGATTCATGATACAATTCATGATTCATGATTTGATTCATGATTTTTGATTCATGATTTATGATTCGATTCATGATTCATGATTCATGATTCAATTCATGAATTATGATTCATGATTTGATTCATGATTCATGATTCAATTCATGATTCATGATTCATGATTCATGATTCAATTCATGATTCATGATTCGATTCATGATTCTTGATTCATGATTCATGATTTGATTCATGATTCATGATTCAATTCATGATTCATGATTCAATTCATGATTCTTGATTCATGATTCATGATTCATGATTTATGATTCAATTCATGATTCATGATTCAATTCAAGATTCATAATTCATGATTCATGATTCAATTCATGATTCATGATTCATGATAAATGATTCAATTCATTATTCGAATCCTAATTCAATTTATGATTCATGATTTGATTTATGATTCATGATTCATGATTCAATTCATGATTCATAATTTATGATTCATGATTCAATTCATGATTCATGATTCAATTCATGATTCATGATCCGATTCTTGATTCAATTCATGATTCGTGATTCATGATTCATGATTTATGATTCAATTCATGATTCATGATTCATGATTCGATTCATGATTCATGATTTATGATTCAATTTATGATTCATGATTCAATTTATGATTCATAATTCATGATTTATGATTCAATTCATGATTCATGATTCATGATTCGATTCATGATACATGATTCATGATTCGATTCATGATTCATGATTTATGATTCGATTCATGATTCATGATTTATGATTCAATTCATGATTCATGATTCATGATTCAATTCATGATTCATGATTCAATTCATGATTCATGATTCATGATTCAATTCATGATTCATGATTCATGATTCAATTCATGATTCATGATTCATGATTCAATTCATGATTCATGATTCGATTCATGATTTTTGATTCATGATTCATGATTTGATTCATGATTCATGATTCATGATTTAATTCATGATTTAATTCATGATTCAATTCATGATCCATAATTCAATTCATGATTCAATTCATGATTCATGATTCATGATACAATTCATGATTCATGATTCGATTCATGATTTTTGATTCATGATTTATGATTCGATTCATGATTCATGATTCAATTCATGATTCATGATTCATTATTCAATTCATGATTCATGATTCATAATTCATGATTCATGATTCAATTTATGATTCATGATTCATGATTAATGATATATGATTCAATTCATGATTCATGATTCAATTCATGATTCATGATTCATGATTCGATTCATGATTCATGATTTATGATTCAATTTATGATTCATGATTCATGATTCAATTCATGATTCATAATTCATGATTCATGATTTAATTCATGATTCATGATTCAATTCATGATTCATGATTCATGATTCGATTCATGATTCATGATTCATGATTCGATTCATGATTCATAATTTATGATTCAATTCATGATTTGAATCCTAATTCAATTTATGATTCATGATTTGATTTATGATTCATGATTCATGATTCATGATTCAATTCATGATTCATGATTCATGATTCAATTCATGATTCATGATTCATGATTCAATTCATGATTCATGATTCATGATTCAATTCATGATTCATGATTCATGATACAATTCATGATTCATGATTCGATTCATGATTTTTGATTCATGATTTATGATTCGATTCATGATTCATGATTCATGATTCAATTCATGAATTATGATTCATGATTCATGATTCATGATTCAATTCATAATTCATGATTCATGATTCATGATTCAATTCATGATTCATGATTCGATTCATGATTCTTGATTCATGATTCATGATTTGATTCATGATTCATGATTCAATTCATGATTCATGATTCAATTCATGATTCTTGATTCATGATTCATGATTCATGATTTATGATTCAATTCATGATTCATGATTCAATTCAAGATTCATAATTCATGATTCATGATTCAATTCATGATTCATGATTCATGATAAATGATTCAATTCATTATTCGAATCCTAATTCAATTTATGATTCATGATTTGATTTATGATTCATGATTCATGATTCAATTCATGATTCATAATTTATGATTCATGATTCAATTCATGATTCGTGATTCATGATTCATGATTTATGATTCAATTCATGATTCATGATTCATGATTCGATTCATGATTCATGTTTTATGATTCAATTTATGATTCATGATTCATGATTCAATTTATGATTCATAATTCATGATTTATGATTCAATTCATGATTCATGATTCATGATTCGATTCATGATTCATGATTCATGATTCGATTCATGATTCATGATTTATGATTCGATTCATGATTCATGATTTATGATTCAATTCATGATTCATGATTCATGATTCAATTCATGATTCATGATTCAATTCATGATTCATGATTCATGATTCAATTCATGATTCATGATTCATGATTCAATTCATGATTCATGATTCATGATTCAATTCATGATTCATGATTCGATTCATGATTTTTGATTCATGATTCATGATTCGATTCATGATTCATGATTCATGATTTAATTCATGATTTAATTCATGATTCAATTCATGATCCATAATTCAATTCATGATTCAATTCATGATTCATGATTCATGATACAATTCATGATTCATGATTCGATTCATGATTTTTGATTCATGATTTATGATTCGATTCATGATTCATGATTCAATTCATGATTCATGATTCATTATTCAATTCATGATTCATGATTCATGATTCATGATTCATGATTCATGATTCAATTCATAATTCATGATTCATGATTCATGATTCAATTCATGATTCATGATTCGATTCATGATTCTTGATTCATGATTCATGATTTGATTCATGATTCATGATTCAATTCATGATTCATGATTCATGTTTCATTTCATGATTCATGATTCATGATTCAATTCATGATTCATGATTCATGATTCAATTCATGATTCATGATTCATGATTCAATCCATGATTCAATTCATGATTCATGATTCAATTTATTATTCATGATTCATGATTTAATTCATTATTCAATTCATGATTCATGATTCAATTCAGGATTCAATTCATGATTCATGATTCATGATTCAATTCATGATTCATGATTCAATTCATGATTCATGATTCAATTCCTTATTCATGATTCAATTCATGATTCATAATTTATGATTCATGATTCAATTCATGATTCATGATTCAATTCATGATTCATGATCCGATTCATGATTCATGATTCATGATTCAATTCATGATTCAGGATTCATGATTCATGATTCATGATTCAATTCCTGATTCATGATTCAATTCATGATTCATAATTTATGATTCATGATTCAATTCATGATTTAAGATTCATGATTCATGTATCAATTCATGATTCATGATTCAATTAATGATTCATGATTCATGATTCAATTAATGATTCATGATTCATGATTCAATTCATGATTCATGATTCATGATTCAATTCATTATTCATGATTCATGATTCATGATTAAATTTATGATTCATGATTCATGACTCATGATTCATGATTCATGATTCAATTCATGATTCAAATTATGATTCGATTCATGATTCAATTCATGATTCATGATTCGATTCATGATTTTTGATTCATGATTCATGATTCGATTCATGATTCATGATTCATGATTTAATTCATGATTTAATTCATGATTCAATTCATGATCCATAATTCAATTCATGATTCAATTCATGATTCATGATTTATGATACAATTCATGATTCATGATTCGATTCATGATTTTTGATTCATGATTTATGATTCGATTCATGATTCATGATTCAATTCATGATTCATGATTCATTATTCAATTCATGATTCATGATTCATGATTCATGATTCATGATTCATGATTCAATTCATAATTCATGATTCATGATTCCTGATTCAATTCATGATTCATGATTCGATTCATGATTCTTGATTCATGATTCATGATTTGATTCATGATTCATGATTCAATTCATGATTCATGATTCATGTTTCATTTCATGATTCATGATTCATGATTCAATTCATGATTCATGATTCATGATTCAATTCATGATTCATGATCCATGATTCAATCCATGATTCATAATTTATGATTCATGATTCAATTCATGATTCATGATTCAATTCATGATTCATGATCCGATTCATGATTCAATTCATGATTCATGATTCATGATTCAATTCATGATTCATGATTCAATTCATGATTCATGATTCAATTCCTGATTCATGATTCAATTCATGATTCATAATTTATGATTCATGATTCAATTCATGATTCATGATTCAATTCATGATTCATGATCCGATTCATGATTCATGATTCATGATTCAATTCATGATTCAGGATTCATGATTCATGATTCATGATTCAATTCCTGATTCATGATTCAATTCATGATTCATAATTTATGATTCATGATTCAATTCATGATTCATGATTTAAGATTCATGATTCATGATTCAATTCATGATTCATGATTCAATTCATTATTCGAATCCTTATTCATGATTCATGATTCATGATTCATGATTCAATTCATGATTCATGATTCAATTCATTATTCGAATCCTTATTCATGATTCATGATTCATGATTCATGATTCATGATTCGATTTATGATTCATGATTCATGATTCGATTTTTGATTCATGATTCATGATTCAATTCATGATTCATGATTCAATTCATGATTCATTATTTCGATTCATGATTTTTGATTCATGATTCATGATTCGATTCATGATTCATGATTCATGATTCACTTCATGATTCATGATTCATGTTTCATTTCATGATTCATGATTCATGATTCAATTCATGATTCATGATTCATGATTCAATTCATGATTCATGATTCATTATTCACTCCATGATTCAATTCATGATTCATGATTTAATTTATTATTCATGATTCATGATTTAATTCATTATTCAATTCATGATTCATGATTCAATTCAGGATTCAATTCATGATTCATGATTTAATTCATTATTCAATTCATGATTCATGATTCAATTCAGGATTTAATTCATGATTCATGATTCATGATTCACTTCATGATTCATGATTCAATTCATGATTCATGATTCGATTCATGATTTTTGATTCATGATTCATGATTCGATTCATGATTCATGATTCACTTCATGATTCATGATTCATGATTCATGATTCATGATTCAATTCATGATTCATGATTCATGATTCAATCCATGATTCATGATTTATGATTTGATTCATGATTCATGATTCATGATTCATGATTTGATTCATGATTCATGATTCAATTTATGATTCATGATTCATGTTTCATTTCATGATTCATGATTCATGATTCAATTCATGATTCATGATTCATTATTCAATTCATGATTCATGATTCATGATTCAATCCATGATTCAATTCATGATTCATGATTTAATTTATTATTCATGATTCATGATTTAATTCATTATTCAATTCATGATTCATGATTCAATTCAGGATTCAATTCATGATTCATGATTCATGATTCACTTCATGATTCATGATTCGATTCATGATTCATGATTCATGATTCAATTCATGATTCATGATTCGTGATTCATGATTCAATTCCTGATTCATGATTCAATTCATGATTCATAATTTATGATTCATGATTTAATTCATGATTCATGATTTAAGATTCATGATTCATGATTCAATTCATGATTCATGATTCAATTCACTATTCGAATCCTTATTCATGATTCATGATTCATGATTCATGATTCATGATTCGATTTATGATTTATGATTCATGATTCAATTCATGATTCATGATTCAATTCATGATTCATGATTCAATTCATGATTTTTGATTCATGATTCGATTCATGATTCATGATTCATGATTCACTTCATGATTCATGATTCATGATTCATGATTCATGATTCATGATTCATGATTCAATTCATGATTCATGATTCAATTCATGATTCATGATAAATGATTCAATTCAGGATTCATGATTCATGATTCATGTCATGATTCATGATTCATGATTCAATTCATGATTCATGATTCATGATTCAATTCATGATTCATGATCATGATGCATGATTCAATTCATGATTAATGATTCAATTCATGATTCATGATTCGATTCATGATTTATGATTCATGATTCATGATTAAATTCATGATTCATGATTCAAGTCATGATTCATGATTCGATTCATGATTTATGATTCATGATTCATGATTCAATTCATGATTCATGATTCAATTCATTAATCGATTCATGATTCAATTCATGATTCAATTCATGATTCAATTCATGATTCCTGGTTCATGATTCATGATTCATGATTCAATTCATGATTCATAATTCATGATTCATGATTCGATTCATGATTCATGATTCATGATTCAATTCATGATTCATGATTCAATTCATGATTCATGATTCAATTCATGATTTTTGATTCATGATTCATGATTCGATTCATGATTCATGATTCATGATTCACTTCATGATTCATGATTCATGATTCATGATTCATGATTCAATTCATGATTCATGATTCAATTCATGATTCATGATAAATGATTCAATTCAGGATTCATGATTCATGATTCATGTCATGATTCATGATTCATGATTCAATTCATGATTCATGATTCATGATTCAATTCATGATTCATGATCATGATGCATGATTCAATTCATGATTAATGATTCAATTCATGATTCATGATTCGATTCATGATTTATGATTCATGATTCATGATTAAATTCATGATTCATGATTCAAGTCATGATTCATGATTCGATTCATGATTTATGATTCATGATTCATGATTCAATTCATGATTCATGATTCAATTCATTAATCGATTCATGATTCAATTCATGATTCAATTCATGATTCAATTCATGATTCCTGGTTCATGATTCATGATTCATGATTCAATTCATGATTCATAATTCATGATTCATGATTCATGATTCAATTCATGATTCATAATTTATGATTCATGAATCAATTCATGATTCATAATTCATGATTCATGATTCAATTCATGATTCATGATTCATGATTAATGATATATGATTCAATTCATGATTCATGATTCAATTCATGATTCATGATTCATGATTCGATTCATGATTCATGATTTATGATTCAATTTATGATTCATGATTCATGATTCAATTCATGATTCATAATTCATGATTCATGATTCAATTCATGATTCATGATTCAATTCATGATTCATGATTCATGATTCGATTCATGATTCATGATTCATGATTCGATTCATGATTCATAATTTATGATTCAATTCATGATTTGAATCCTAATTCAATTTATGATTCATGATTTGATTTATGATTCATGATTCATGATTCATGATTCAATTCATGATTCATGATTCATGATTCAATTCATGATTCATGATTCATGATTCAATTCATGATTCATGATTCATGATTCAATTCATGATTCATGATTCATGATACAATTCATGATTCATGATTCGATTCATGATTTTTGATTCATGATTTATGATTCGATTCATGATTCATGATTCATGATTCAATTCATGAATTATGATTCATGATTCATGATTCATGATTCATGATTCAATTCATAATTCATGATTCATGATTCATGATTCAATTCATGATTCATGATTTGATTCATGATTCTTGATTCATGATTCATGATTTGATTCATGATTCATGATTCAATTCATGATTCATGATTCATGTTTCATTTCATGATTCATGATTCAATTCATGATTCATGATTCATGATTCAATTCATGATTCATGATTCATGATTCATGATTCAATCCATGATTCAATTCATGATTCATGATTCAATTTAATATTCATGATTCATGATTTAATTCATTATTCAATTCATGATTCATGATTCAATTCAGGATTCAATTCATGATTCATGATTCATGATTCAATTCATGATTCATGATTCATGATTCAATTCATGATTGATGATTCGATTCATGATTCATGATTCATGATTCAATTTATGATTCATGATTCATGATTCATGATTCATGATTCAATTCCTGATTCATGATTCAATTCATGATTCATAATTTATGATTCATGATTCAATTCATGATTCATGATTCAATTCATGATTCATGATCCGATTCATGATTCATGATTCATGATTCATGATTCAATTCATGATTCAGGATTCATGATTCAATTCATGATTCATGATCCGATTCATGATTCATGATTCAATTCATGATTCAGGATTCATGATTCATGATTCATGATTTAAGATTCATGATTCATGATTCAATTCATGATTCATGATTCAATTCATTATTCGAATCCTTATTCATGATTCATGATTCATGATTCATGATTCATGATTCGATTTATGATTCATGATTCATGATTCATGATTCGATTTATGATTCATGATTCATGATTCAATTCATGATTCATGATTCAATTCATGATTCATGATTCGATTCATGATTTTTGATTCATGATTCTTGATTCGATTCATGATTAATGATTCATGATTCACTTCATGATTCATGATTCATGTTTCATTTCATGATTCATGATTCATGATTCAATTCATGATTCAATTCATGATTCATGATTCATGATTCAATCCATGATTCAATTCATGATTCATGATTTAATTTATTATTCATGATTCATGATTCAATTCATGATTCATGATTCAATTCATGATTCATGATTCAATTCATGATTTTTGATTCATGATTCATGATTCGATTCATGATTCATGATTCATGATTCACTTCATGATTCATGATTCATGATTCATGATTCATGATTCATGATTCAATTCATGATTCATGATTCAATTCATGATTCATGATAAATGATTCAATTCAGGATTCATGATTCATGATTCATGTCATGATTCATGATTCATGATTCAATTCATGATTCATGATCATGATGCATGATTCAATTCATGATTAATGATTCAATTCATGATTCATGATTCGATTCATGATTTATGATTCATGATTCATGATTAAATTCATGATTCATGATTCAAGTCATGATTCATGATTCGATTCATGATTTATGATTCATGATTCATGATTCAATTCATGATTCATGATTCAATTCATTAATCGATTCATGATTCAATTCATGATTCAATTCATGATTCAATTCATGATTCCTGGTTCATGATTCATGATTCATGATTCAATTCATGATTCATAATTCATGATTCATGATTCGATTCATGATTCATGATTCATGATTCAATTCATGATTCATAATTTATGATTCATGAATCAATTCATGATTCATAATTCATGATTCATGATTCAATTCATGATTCATGATTCATGATTAATGATATATGATTCAATTCATGATTCATGATTCAATTCATGATTCATGATTCATGATTCGATTCATGATTCATGATTTATGATTCAATTTATGATTCATGATTCATGATTCAATTCATGATTCATAATTCATGATTCATGATTCAATTCATGATTCATGATTCAATTCATGATTCATGATTCATGATTCGATTCATGATTCATGATTCATGATTCGATTCATGATTCATAATTTATGATTCAATTCATGATTTGAATCCTAATTCAATTTATGATTCATGATTTGATTTACGATTCATGATTCATGATTCATGATTCAATTCATGATTCATGATTCATGATTCAATTCATGATTCATGATTCATGATTCAATTCATGATTCATGATTCATGATTCAATTCATGATTCATGATTCATGATACAATTCATGATTCATGATTCGATTCATGATTTTTGATTCATGATTTATGATTCGATTCATGATTCATGATTCATGATTCAATTCATGAATTATGATTCATGATTCATGATTCATGATTCATGATTCAATTCATAATTCATGATTCATGATTCATGATTCAATTCATGATTCATGATTTGATTCATGATTCTTGATTCATGATTCATGATTTGATTCATGATTCATGATTCAATTCATGATTCATGATTCATGTTTCATTTCATGATTCATGATTCAATTCATGATTCATGATTCATGATTCAATTCATGATTCATGATTCATGATTCATGATTCAATCCATGATTCAATTCATGATTCATGATTCAATTTATTATTCATGATTCATGATTTAATTCATTATTCAATTCATGATTCATGATTCAATTCAGGATTCAATTCATGATTCATGATTCATGATTCAATTCATGATTCATGATTCATGATTCAATTCATGATTGATGATTCGATTCATGATTCATGATTCATGATTCAATTTATGATTCATGATTCATGATTCATGATTCATGATTCAATTCCTGATTCATGATTCAATTCATGATTCATAATTTATGATTCATGATTCAATTCATGATTCATGATTCAATTCATGATTCATGATCCGATTCATGATTCATGATTCATGATTCATGATTCAATTCATGATTCAGGATTCATGATTCAATTCATGATTCATGATCCGATTCATGATTCATGATTCAATTCATGATTCAGGATTCATGATTCATGATTCATGATTTAAGATTCATGATTCATGATTCAATTCATGATTCATGATTCAATTCATTATTCGAATCCTTATTCATGATTCATGATTCATGATTCATGATTCATGATTCGATTTATGATTCATGATTCATGATTCATGATTCGATTTATGATTCATGATTCATGATTCAATTCATGATTCATGATTCAATTCATGATTCATGATTCGATTCATGATTTTTGATTCATGATTCTTGATTCGATTCATGATTAATGATTCATGATTCACTTCATGATTCATGATTCATGTTTCATTTCATGATTCATGATTCATGATTCAATTCATGATTCAATTCATGATTCATGATTCATGATTCAATCCATGATTCAATTCATGATTCATGATTTAATTTATTATTCATGATTCATGATTTAATTCATTATTCAATTCATGATTCATGATTCAATTCAGGATTCAATTCATGATTCATGATTCATGATTCACTTCATGATTCATGATTCAATTCATGATTCATGATTCATGATTCGATTTATGATTCATGATTCATGATTCAATTCATGATTCATGATTCAATTCATGATTCATGATTCAATTCATGATTTTTGATTCATGATTCATGATTCGATTCATGATTCATGATTCATGATTCATGATTCACTTCATGATTCATGATTCATGATTCATGATTCATGATTGATGATTCATGATTCAATTCATGATTCATGATTCATGATTCAATCCATGATTCATGATTCATGATTTAATTCATTATTCAATTCATGATTCATGATTAAATTCATGATTCAATTCATGATTCATGATTTAATTCATTATTCAATTCATGATTCATGATTCAATTCAGGATTCAATTCATGATTCATGATTCATGATTCACTTCATGATTCATGATTCAATTCATGATTCATGATTCGATTCATGATTTTTGATTCATGATTCATGATTCGATTCATGATTCATGATTTATGATTCATGATTCACTTCATGATTCATGATTCATGATTCATGATTCATGATTCATGATTCAATTCATGATTCATGATTCATGATTCAATCCATGATTCATGATTCATGATTTGATTCATGATTCTTGATTCATGATTCATGATTTGATTCATGATTCATGATTCAATTCATGATTCATGATTCATGTTTCATTTCATGATTTATGATTCATGATTCAATTCATGATTCATGATTCATGATTCAATTCATGATTCATGATTCATGATTCAATTCATGATTCATGATTTCATTTATTATTCATGATTCATGATTTAATTCATTATTCAATTCATGATTCATGATTCAATTCAGGATTCAATTCATGATTCATGATTCACTTCATGATTCATGATTCAATTCATGATTCATGATTCGATTCATGATTCATGATTCATGATTCAATTCATGATTCATGATTCATGATTCATGATTCATGATTCAATTCCTGATTCATGATTCAATTCATGATTCATAATTTATGATTCATGATTCAATTCATGATTCATGATTTAAGATTCATGATTCATGATTCGATTTATGATTCATGATTCATGATTCAATTCATGATTCATGATTCAATTCATGATTCATGATTCACTTCATGATTCATGATTCATGATTCATGATTCATGATTCAATTCATGATTCATGATTCAATTCATGATTCATGATAAATGATTCAATTCATGATTCATGATTCATGATTCAATACATGATTCATGATTCATGATTCAATTCATGATTCATGATCATGATGCGTGATTCAATTCATGATTCATGATTCAATTCATGATTCATGATTCGATTCATGATTTATGATTCATGATTCATGATTAAATTCATGATTCATGATTCAATTCATGATTCATGATTCGATTCATGATTTATGATTCATGATTCATGATTAAATTCATGATTCAAGATTCAATTCATTAATCGATTCATGATTCAATTCATGATTCAATTCATGATTCAATTCATGATTCCTGGTTCATGATTCATGATTCATGATTCAATTCATGATTCATAATTCATGATTCATGATTCGATTCATGATTCATGATTCATGATTCAATTCATGATTCATAATTTATGATTCATAATTTATGATTCATGAATCAATTCATGATTCATAATTCATGATTCATGATTCAATTCATGATTCATGATTCATGATTAATGATGTATGATTCAATTCATGATTCATTATTCAATTCATGATTCATGATTCATGATTCGATTCACGATTCATGATTTATGATTCAATTTATGATTCATGATTCATGATTCAATTCATGATTCATAATTCATGATTCATGATTCAATTCATGATTCATGATTCATGATTCGATTCATGATTCATGATTCATGATTCGATTCATGATTCATAATTTATGATTCAATTCATGATTTGAATCCTAATTCAATTTATGATTCATGATTTGATTTATGATTCATGATTCATGATTCATGATTCATGATTCAATTCATGATTCATGATTCAATTCATGATTCATGATTCAATTCATGATTCATGATTCATGATTCAATTCATGATTCATGATTCATGATTCAATTCATGATTCATGATTCGATTCATGATTTTTGATTCATGATTCATGATTCAATTCATGATTCATGATTCATGATTTAATTCATGATTCAATTCATGATTCAATTCATGATCCATGATTCAATTCATGATTCATGATTCATGATTCAATTCATTATTCATGATTCAATTCATGATTCATGATTCGATTCATGATTTTTGATTCATGATTCATGATTCAATTCATGATTCATGATTCATGATTTAATTCATGATTCAATTCATGATTCAATTCATGATCCATGATTCAATTCATGATTCATGATTCATGATTCAATTCATTATTCATGATTCAATTCATGATTCATGATTCAAGATTCATGATTCATGATTCAATTCATGATTCATGATTCAATTCATGATTCATGATTCAATTCATGATTCGAATCCTGATTCAATTCATGATTTATGATTCGATTTATGATTCATGATTCATGATTCAATTCATGATTCATGATTCGATTCATGATTTATGATTCATGATTCATGATTCAATTCATGATTCATGATTCAATTCATGATTCATGATTCGATTCATGATTTTTGATTCATGATTCATGATTCGATTCATGATTCATGATTCATGATTCACTTCATGAATCATGATTCATGATTCATGATTCATGATTCAATTCATGATTCATGATTCAATTCATGATTCTTGATTCATGATTCATAATTCGATTCATGATTCATGATTCAATTCATGATTCATGATTCATGATTCATGATTCAATTCATGATTCAAGATTCATGATTTGATTCATGATTTATGATTCGATTCATGATTCATGATTCAATTCATGATTCGATTCATGATTCATGATTCGATTCATGATTCAAGATATGATTCATGATTCATAATTCGATTTATGATTCATGATTCATGATTCAATTCATGATTCATGATTCATGATTCAATTCATGATTCAAGATTCATGATTTGATTCATGATTCATGATTCGATTCATGATTCATGATTCAATTCATGATTCGATTCATGATTCATGATTCGAATTATGATTCAAGATATGATTCATGATTCATGATTCAATTCATGATTCATATTTCATGATTCATGAATCAATTCATGATTCATAATTCATGATTCATGATTCAATTCATGATTCATGATTCTTGATTCAATTCATGATTCATGATTCAATTCATGATTCATGATTTGATTCATGATTCATGATTTATGATTCAATTCATGATTCATGATTCAATTCATAATTCATAATTCATGATTCATGATTCAATTCATGATTCATGATTCATGATTCAATTCATGATTCATGATTCATGATTCAATTCATGATTCATGATTCGATTCATGATTCATGATTTATGATTCAATTCATGATTCATGATTCGATTCATGATTCATTATTCATGATTCAATTCATGATTCATGATTCATGATTCATGATTCAATTCATGATTCATGATTTATGATTCAATTCATGATTCATGATTCATGATTCGATTCATGATTCAAGATATGATTCATGATTCATATTTCGATTCATGATTCATGATTCATGATTCAATTCATGATTCATGATTCATGATTCAATTCATGATTCAAGATTCATGATTTGATTCATGATTCATGATTCGATTCATGATTCATGATTCAATTCATGATTCGATTCATGATTCATGATTCGATTCATGATTCAAGATATGATTCATGATTCATGATTCAATTCATGATTCATAATTCATGATTCATGAATCAATTCATGATTCATGATTCAATTCATGATTCGAATCCTGATTCAATTCATGATTTATGATTCGATTTATGATTCATGATTCATGATTCAATTCATGATTCATGATTCGATTCATGATTTATGATTCATGATTCATGATTCAATTCATGATTCATGATTCGATTCATGATTTTTGATTCATGATTCATGATTCGATTCATGATTCATGATTCATGATTCACTTCATGAATCATGATTCATGATTCATGATTCATGATTCAATTCATGATTCATGATTCAATTCATGATTCTTGATTCATGATTCATAATTCGATTCATGATTCATGATTCAATTCATGATTCATGATTCATGATTCATGATTCAATTCATGATTCAAGATTCATGATTTGATTCATGATTTATGATTCGATTCATGATTCATGATTCAATTCATGATTCGATTCATGATTCATGATTCGATTCATGATTCAAGATATGATTCATGATTCATAATTCGATTCATGATTCATGATTCATGATTCAATTCATGATTCATGATTCATGATTCAATTCATGATTCAAGATTCATGATTTGATTCATGATTCATGATTCGATTCATGATTCATGATTCAATTCATGATTCGATTCATGATTCATGATTCGAATTATGATTCAAGATATGATTCATGATTCATGATTCAATTCATGATTCATATTTCATGATTCATGAATCAATTCATGATTCATAATTCATGATTCATGATTCAATTCATGATTCATGATTCTTGATTCAATTCATGATTCATGATTCAATTCATGATTCATGATTTGATTCATGATTCATGATTTATGATTCAATTCATGATTCATGATTCAATTCATAATTCATAATTCATGATTCATGATTCAATTCATGATTCATGATTCATGATTCAATTCATGATTCATGATTCATGATTCAATTCATGATTCATGATTCGATTCATGATTCATGATTTATGATTCAATTCATGATTCATGATTCGATTCATGATTCATTATTCATGATTCAATTCATGATTCATGATTCATGATTCATGATTCAATTCATGATTCATGATTCATGATTCAATTCATGATTCATGATTCATGATTCGATTCATGATTCAAGATATGATTCATGATTCATATTTCGATTCATGATTCATGATTCATGATTCAATTCATGATTCATGATTCATGATTCATGATTCATGATTCAATTCATGATTCAAGATTCATGATTTGATTCATGATTCATGATTCGATTCATGATTCATGATTCAATTCATGATTCAATTCATGATTCATGATTCGATTCATGATTCAAGATATGATTCATGATTCATGATTCAATTCATGATTCATAATTCATGATTCATGAATCAATTCATGATTCATAATTCATGATTCATGATTCAATTCATGATTCATGATTCTTGATTTAATTCATGATTCATGATTCGATTCATGATTCATGATTTATGATTCAATTCATGATTCATGATTCAATTCATAATTCATAATTCATGATTCAATTCATGATTCATGATTCGATTCATGATTCATGATTTATGATTCAATTCATGATTCATGATTCGATTCATGATTCATGATTCATGATTCAATTCATGATTCATGATTCATGATTCATGATTCAATTCATGATTCATGATTCATGATTCAATTCATGATTCATGATTCATGATTCAATTCATGATTCATGATTCATGATTCAATTCATGATTCATGATTCATGATTCAATTCATGATTTATGATTCGATTCATGATTCATGATTCATGATTCAATTCATGATTCATGATTCATGATTCAATTCATGATTTATGATTCGATTCATGATTCATGATTCATGATTCAATTCATGATTCATGATTCATGATTCATGATTCATGATTCATGATTCAATTCATGATTCATGATTCATGATTCATGATTCATGATTCATGATTCATGATTCAATTCATGATTCATGATTCATGATTCAATTCATGATTCATGATTCGATTCATGATTCATGATCCATGCTTCAATTCATGATTCATGATTCATGATTTAATTCATGATTCAATTCATGATTCGATTCATGATCCATGATTTATAATTCATGATTCATGATTCAATTCATGATTCATGATTCATGATTCAATTCATGATTCATGATTCGATTCATGATTCATGATTTATGATTCAATTCATGATTCATGATTCGATTCATGATTCATTATTCATGATTCAATTCATGATTCATGATTCATGATTCATGATTCAATTCATGATTCATGATTCATGATTCATGATTCATGATTCAATTCATGATTTATGATTCGATTCATGATTCATGATTCATGATTCAATTCATGATTCATGATTCATGATTCATGATTCATGATTCAATTCATGATTCATGATTCATGATTCAATTCATGATTCATGATTCATGATTCATGATTCATGATGCAATTCATGATTCATGATTCATGATTCAATTCATGATTCATGATTCGATTCATGATTCATGATCCATGCTTCAATTCATGATTCATGATTCATGATTTAATTCATGATTCAATTCATGATTCGATTCATGATCTATGATTCAATTCATGATTCATAATTCATGATTCATGATTCGATTCATGATTCATGATTCATGATTCAATTCATGATTCATAATTTATGATTCATGAATCAATTCATGATTCATAATTCATGATTCATTATTCAATTCATGATTCATCATTCATGATTCATGATTTATGATTCAATTCATGATTTATGATTCATGATTCAATTCATGATTCATAATTCATGAATTATGATTCAATTCATGATTCATGATTCATGATAAATGATTCAATTCATGATTCATGATTCATGATTAGATTCATGATTAATGATTTATGATTCAATTCATGATTCGAATCCTAATTCAATTTATGATTCATGATTTGATTTATGATTCATGATTAATGATTCATGTCATGATTCATTATTCACGATTCATGATTCAATTCATGATTCATGATTCATGATTCAATTCATGATTCATGATCATGATTCATGATTCAATTCATGATTCATGATTCAAATTATGATTCATGATTCGATTCATGATTTTTGATTCATGATTTATGATTCGATTCATGATTCATGATTCATGATTCATGATTCATGATTCAATTCATGATTCATGATTCATGATTCATGATTCAATTCATGATTCATGATTCATGATTCAATTCATAATTCATGATTCATGATTCAATTCATGATTCATGATTCATGATTCATGATTTATGATTCATGATTCATGATTCATGATTTATGATTCATGATTTAATTCATGATTTATGATTCATGATTCAATTCATGATTCATGATTCATGATTTATGATTCAATTCATGATTCATGATTCATGATTCAATTCATGATTCATGATTCGATTCATGATTCATGATTCATGATTCATGATTCATGATACAATTCATGATTCATGATTCATGATTCAATTCATGATTCATGATTCATTATTCATGATTCAATTCATGATTCATGATTCATGATTCAATTCATGATTCATGATTCATGATTCGATTCCTGATTCATGATCCATGATTCAATTCATGATTCATGATTCATGATTTAATTCATGATTCAATTCATGATTCGATTCATGATCCATGATTCAATTCATAATTCATGATTCATGATTCAATTCATGATTCATGATACAAGATTCATGATTCATGATTCAATTCATGATTCATGATTCAATTCATGATTCGAATCCTGATTCAAATCATGATTCATGATTCGATTTATGATTCATGATTCATGATTCAATTCATGATTCATGATTCATGATTCATGATTCAATTCATGATTTATGATTCGATTCATGATTCATGATTCATGATTCAATTCATGATTCATGATTCATGATTCATGATTCAATTCATGATTCATGATTCATGATTCAATTCATGATTCATGATTCATGATTCATGATTCATAATTCAATTCATGATTCATGATTCATGATTCATGATTCAATTCATGATTCATGATTCATGATTCAATTCATGATTCATGATTCATGATTCAATTCATGATTCATGATTCATGATTCAATTCATGATTCATGATTCATGATTCAATTCATGATTTATGATTCGATTCATGATTCATGATTCATGATTCAATTCATGATTCATGATTCATGATTCAATTCATGATTTATGATTCGATTCATGATTCATGATTCATGATTCAATTCATGATTCATGATTCATGATTCATGATTCAATTCATGATTCATGATTCATGATTCATGATTCATGATTCATGATTCATGATTCATGATTCATGATTCAATTCATGATTCATGATTCATGATTCAATTCATGATTCATGATTCGATTCATGATTCATGATCCATGCTTCAATTCATGATTCATTATTCATGATTTAATTCATGATTCAATTCATGATTCGATTCATGATCCATGATTTATAATTCATGATTCATGATTCAATTCATGATTCATGATTCATGATTCAATTCATGATTCATGATTCGATTCATGATTCATGATTTATGATTCAATTCATGATTCATGATTCGATTCATGATTCATTATTCATGATTCAATTCATGATTCATGATTCATGATTCATGATTCAATTCATGATTCATGATTCATGATTCATGATTCATGATTCAATTCATGATTTATGATTCGATTCATGATTCATGATTCATGATTCAATTCATGATTCATGATTCATGATTCATGATTCAATTCATGATTCATGATTCATGATTCAATTCATGATTCATGATTCATGATTCATGATTCATGATGCAATTCATGATTCATGATTCATGATTCAATTCATGATTCATGATTCATGATTCGATTCATGATTCATGATCCATGCTTCAATTCATGATTCATGATTCATGATTTAATTCATGATTCAATTCATGATTCGATTCATGATCTATGATTCAATTCATGATTCATAATTCATGATTCATGATTCGATTCATGATTCATGATTCATGATTCAATTCATGATTCATAATTTATGATTCATGAATCAATTCATGATTCATAATTCATGATTCATTATTCAATTCATGATTCATCATTCATGATTCATGATTTATGATTCAATTCATGATTTATGATTCATGATTCAATTCATGATTCATAATTCATGAATTATGATTCAATTCATGATTCATGATTCATGATAAATGATTCAATTCATGATTCATGATTCGATTCATGATTAATGATTTATGATTCAATTCATGATTCGAATCCTAATTCAATTTATGATTCATGATTTGATTTATGATTCATGATTAATGATTCATGTCATGATTCATTATTCACGATTCATGATTCAATTCATGATTCATGATTCATGATTCAATTCATGATTCATGATCATGATTCATGATTCAATTCATGATTCATGATTCAAATTATGATTCATGATTCGATTCATGATTTTTGATTCATGATTTATGATTCGATTCATGATTCATGATTCATGATTCATGATTCATGATTCAATTCATGATTCATGATTCATGATTCATGATTCAATTCATGATTCATGATTCATGATTCAATTCATAATTCATGATTCATGATTCAATTCATGATTCATGATTCATGATTCATGATTTATGATTCATGATTCATGATTCATGATTTATGATTCATGATTTAATTCATGATTTATGATTCATGATTCAATTCATGATTCATGATTCATGATTTATGATTCAATTCATGATTCATGATTCATGATTCAATTCATGATTCATGATTCGATTCATGATTCATGATTCATGATTCATGATTCATGATACAATTCATGATTCATGATTCATGATTCAATTCATGATTCATGATTCATTATTCATGATTCAATTCATGATTCATGATTCATGATTCAATTCATGATTCATGATTCATGATTCGATTCCTGATTCATGATCCATGATTCAATTCATGATTCATGATTCATGATTTAATTCATGATTCAATTCATGATTCGATTCATGATCCATGATTCAATTCATAATTCATGATTCATGATTCAATTCATGATTCATGATACAAGATTCATGATTCATGATTCAATTCATGATTCATGATTCAATTCATGATTCGAATCCTGATTCAATTCATGATTCATGATTCGATTTATGATTCATGATTCATGATTCAATTCATGATTCATGATTCATGATTCATGATTCAATTCATGATTTATGATTCGATTCATGATTCATGATTCATGATTCAATTCATGATTCATGATTCATGATTCATGATTCAATTCATGATTCATGATTCATGATTCAATTCATGATTCATGATTCATGATTCATGATTCATAATTCAATTCATGATTCATGATTCGTGATTCAATTCATGATTCATGATTCATGATTCGATTCATGATTCATGATCCATGCTTTAATTCATGATTCATGATTCATGATTTAATTCATGATTCAATTCATGATTCGATTCATGATCCATGATTTATAATTCATGATTCATGATTCAATTCATGATTCATGATTCATGATTCAATTCATGATTCATGATTCGATTCATGATTCATGATTTATGATTTAATTCATGATTCATGATTCGATTCATGATTCATTATTCATGATTCAATTCATGATTCATGATTCATGATTCATGATTCAATTCATGATTCATGATTCATGATTCATGATTCAATTCATGATTCATGATTCATGATTCAATTCATGATTCATGATTCATGATTCAATTCATGATTCATGATTCATGATTCAATTCATGATTCATGATTCATGATTCATGATTCAATTCATGATTTATGATTCGATTCATGATTCATGATTCATGATTCAATTCATGATTCATGATTCATGATTCATGATTCAATTCATGATTCATGATTCATGATTCAATTCATGATTCATGATTCATGATTCATGATTCATGATTCATGATTCATGATTCAATTCATGATTCATGATTCATGATTCAATTCATGATTCATGATTCATGATTCGATTCATGATTCATGATCCATGCTTCAATTCATGATTCATGATTCATGATTTAATTCATGATTCAATTCATGATTCGATTCATGATCCATGATTCAATTCATGATTCATAATTCATGATTCATGATTCGATTCATGATTCATGATTCAATTCATGATTCATAATTTATGATTCATGAATCAATTCATGATTCATAATTCATGATTCATGATTCAATTCATGATTCATCATTCATGATTCATGATTTATGATTCAATTCATGATTCATGATTCATGATTCAATTCATGATTCATAATTCATGAATTATGATTCAATTCATGATTCATGATTCATGATAAATGATTCAATTCATGATTCATGATTCGATTCATGATTAATGATTTATGATTCAATTTATGATTCGAATCCTAATTCAATTTATGATTCATGATTTGATTTATGATTCATGATTCATGATTCAATTCATGATTCATGATTCATGATTCAATTCATGATTCATGATCATGATTCATGATTCAATTCATGATTCATGATTCAAATTATGATTCATGATTCGATTCATGATTTTTGATTCATGATTTATGATTTGATTCATGATTCATGATTCATGATTCATGATTCATGATTCAATTCATGATTCATGATTCATGATTCATGATTCAATTCATGATTCATGATTCAATTCATAATTCTTGATTCATGATTCAATTCATGATTCATGATTCATGATTCATGATTTATGATTCATGATTTAATTCATGATTTATGATTCATGATTCAATTCATGATTCATGATTCATGATTCATGATTCAATTCATGATTCATGATTCATGATTCGATTCATGATTCATGATTCATGATTCACGATTCATGATTCAATTCATGATTCATGATTCATGATTCAATTCATGATTTATGATTCATTATTCATGATTCAATTCATGATTCATGATTCAATTCATGATTCAATTCATGATTCGATTCATGATCCATGATTTAATTCATGATTCATGATTCATTTTTCAATTCATTATTCATGATTCAATTCCTGATACATAATTCATGATTCATGATTCAATTCATGATTCATGATACAAGATTCATGATTCATGATTCAATTCATGATTCATGATTCAATTCATGATTCGAATCCTGATTCAATTCATGATTCATGATTCGATTTATGATTCATGATTCATGATTCAATTCATGATTCATGATTCATGATTCATGATTCAATTAATGATTCATGATTCATGATTTGATTCATGATTCCTGATTCATGATTCAATTCATGATTCAATTTATGATTTATGATTCGATTCATGATTCTTGATTCATGATTCATGATTCAATTCCTGATACATGATTCAATTCATGATTCATGATTCATGATTCAATACATGATTCATTATTCATGATTCATGATTCAATTTATGATTCATGATTTGATTTATGATTCATGATTCATGATTCAATTCATGATTCATGATTCATGATTCAATTCATGATTCATGATTCATGATTCGATTTATGATTCATGATTCATGATTCATGATTCAATTCATGATTCATGATTCATGATTCGATTCATGATTCGTGATTCGATTCATGATTTTTGATTCATGATTCATGATTCGATTCATGATTCATAATTTATGATTCAATTCATGATTCGAATCCTAATTCAATTTATGATTCATGATTTGATTTATGATTCATGATTCATGTCATGATTCATGATTCATGATTCATGATTCAATTCATGATTCATGATTCAATTCATGATTCATGATTCATAATTCATGATTCAATTCATGATTCATGATTCAATTCATGATTCATGATTCGATTCATGATTTTCGATTAATTATTCATGATTCGATTCATGATTCATGATTCAATTCATGATTCATGATTCATGATTCATGATTCATGATTCAATTCATGATTCATGATTCATGATTCATGATTCAATTCATAATTCATGATTCATGATTCATGATTCAATTCATGATTCGATTCATGATTCTTAATTCATGATTCATGATTTGATTCATGATTCATGATTTAATTCATGATTCATGATTCATGATTCATGATTTGATTCATGATTCATGATTCATGATTCAATTCATAATTCATGATTCATGATTCATGATTCAATTCATGATTCATGATTCAATTCATGATTCAATTCATGATTCATGATTCGTTTCATGATTCTTGATTCATGATTCATGATTTGATTCATTATACATGATTCATGATTAAATTCATGATTCATGATTCATGATTCAATTCATGATTCATGATTCATGATTCATGATTCATGTCATGATTAATGATTCATGATTCATGATTCAATTCATAATTCATGATTCATGATTCATGATTCAATTCATGATTTATGATTCATGATTCAATTCATGATTCATAATTCAATTCATGATTCATGATTCATGATTCAATTCATGATTCATGATTCATGATTCAATTCATGATTCATGATTCATGATTCAATTCATGATTCATGATTCTTGATTCAATTCATGATTCATAATTCATGATTCATGATTCAATTCATGATTCATGATTCAATTCATGATTCATGATTCATGATTCGATTCATGATTTATGATCCATGATTCAATTCATGATTCATGATTCATGATTTAATTCATGATTAAGTTCATGATTCGATTCATGATACATGATTCAATTCATGATTCATGATTCATGATTCAATTCATTATTCATGATTCAATTCATGATTCATAATTCATGATTCATGATTCAATTCATGATTCATGATTCAAGATTCATGATTCATGATTCAATTCATGATTCATAATTCAATTCATGATTCGAATCCTGATTCAATTCATGATTCATGATTCGATTTATGATTCATGATTCATGATTCAATTCATGATTCATGATCCATGATTCAATTCATTATTCATGATTCAATTCATGATTCATAATTCATGATTCATGATTCAATTCATGATTCATGATTCAAGATTCATGATTCATGATTCAATTCATGATTCATGATTCAATTCATGATTCGAATCCTGATTCAATTCATGATTCATTAATTCGATTTATGATTCATGATTCATGATTCAATTCATGATTCATGATTCATGATTCATGATTCATGATTCAATTAATGATTCATGATTCATGATTCGATTCATGATTCCTGATTCATGATTCAATTCATGATTCATGATTCATGATTCGATTCATGATTCAATTCATGATTCATGATTCAATTCATGATTAATGATTCAATTCATGATTCATGATTCATGATTCATGATTCATGATTCAATTCATGATTCATGATTCAATTCATGATTCATGATTCATGATTCGATTCATGATTCATGATTTATGATTCAATTCATGATTCGAATCCTAATTCAATTTATGATTCATGATTTGATTTATGATTCATGATTAATGATTCATGTCATGATTCATTATTCATGATTCATGATTCAATTCATGATTCATGATTCATGATTCAATTCATGATTCATGATCATGATTCATGATTCAATTCATGATTCATGATTCAAATTATGATTCATGATTCGATTCATGATTTTTGATTCATGATTTATGATTCGATTCATGATTCATGATTCATGATTCATGATTCATGATTCAATTCATGATTCATGATTCATGATTCATGATTCAATTCATGATTCATGATTCATGATTCAATTCATAATTCATGATTCATGATTCAATTCATGATTCATGATTCATGATTTATGATTCATGATTTAATTCATGATTTATGATTCATGATTCAATTCATGATTCATGATTCATGATTCATGATTCAATTCATGATTCATGATTCATGATTCAATTCATGATTCATGATTCGATTCATGATTCATGATTCATGATTCATGATTCAATTCATGATTCATGATTCATGATTCAATTCATGATTCATGATTCATTATTCATGATTCAATTCATGATTCATGATTCATGATTCAATTCATGATTCATGATTCATGATTCGATTCCTGATTCATGATCCATGATTCAATTCATGATTCATGATTCATGATTTAATTCATGATTCAATTCATGATTCGATTCATGATCCATGATTCAATTCATGATTCATGATTCATGATTCAATTCATTATTCATGATTCAATTCCTGATTCATAATTCATGATTCATGATTCAATTCATGATTCATGATACAAGATTCATGATTCATGATTCAATTCATGATTCATGATTCAATTCATGATTCGAATCCTGATTCAATTCATGATTCATGATTCGATTTATGATTCATGATTCATGATTCAATTCATGATTCATGATTCATGATTCATGATTCAATTCATGATTTATGATTCGATTCATGATTCAGGATTCATGATTAAATTCATGATTCATGATTCATGATTCATGATTCAATTCATGATTCATGATTCATGATTCAATTCATGATTCATGATTCATGATTCATGATTCATGATTCAATTCATGATTCATGATTCATGATTCATGATCCATGCTTCAATTCATGATTCATGATTCATGATTTAATTCATGATTCAATTCATGATTCGATTCATGATCCATGATTTATAATTCATGATTCATGATTCAATTCATGATTCATGATTCATGATTCAATTCATGATTCATGATTCGATTCATGATTCATGATTTATGATTTAATTCATGATTCATGATTCGATTCATGATTCATTATTCATGATTCAATTCATGATTCATGATTCATGATTCATGATTCAATTCATGATTCATGATTCATGATTCATGATTCAATTCATGATTCATGATTCATGATTCAATTCATGATTCATGATTCATGATTCAATTCATGATTCATGATTCAATTCATGATTCATGATTCATGATTCAATTCATGATTTATGATTCGATTCATGATTCATGATTCATGATTCAATTCATGATTCATGATTCATGATTCATGATTCAATTCATGATTCATGATTCATGATTCAATTCATGATTCATGATTCATGATTCATGATTCATGATTCAATTCATGATTCATGATTCATGATTCAATTCATGATTCATGATTCATGATTCGATTCATGATTCATGATCCATGCTTCAATTCATGATTCATGATTCATGATTTAATTCATGATTCAATTCATGATTCGATTCATGATCCATGATTCAATTCATGATTTAATTCATGATTCAATTCATGATTCGATTCATGATTCATGATTCATGATTCAATTCATGATTCATAATTTATGATTCATGAATCAATTCATGATTCATAATTCATGATTCATGATTCAATTCATGATTCATCATTCATGATTCATGATTTATGATTCAATTCATGATTCATGATTCATGATAAATGATTCAATTCATGATTCATGATTCATGATTTAATTCATGATTAAATTCATGATTCGATTCATGATACATGATTCAATTCATGATTCATGATTCATGATTCAATTCATTATTCATGATTCAATTCATGATTCATAATTCATGATTCATGATTCAATTCATGATTCATGATTCAATTCATGATTCGAATCCTGATTCAATTCATGATTCATGATTCGATTTATGATTCATGATTCAATTCATGATTCATGATTCATGATTCAATTCATTATTCATGATTCAATTCATGATTCATAATTCATGATTCATGATTCAATTCATGATTCATGATTCAAGATTCATGATTCATGATTCAATTCATGATTCATGATTCAATTCATGATTCGAATCCTGATTCAATTCATGATTCATTAATTCGATTTATGATTCATGATTCATGATTCAATTCATGATTCATGATTCATGATTCATATTTCAATTAATGATTCATGATTCATGATTCGATTCATGATTCCTGATTCATGATTCAATTCATGATTCATGATTCATGATTCGATTCATGATTCAATTCATGATTCATGATTCAATTCATGATTCAAATCCTTATTCAATTCATGATTCATGATTCATGATTCAATACATGATTCATGATTCATGATTCATGATTCAATTTATGATTCATGATTTGATTTATGATTCATGATTCATGATTCATGTCATGATTCATGATTCATGATTCAATTCATGATTCATGATTCATGATTCAATTCATGATTCATGATTCATGATTCAATTCATGATTCATGATTCATGATTCAATTCATGATTCATGATTCAATTCATGATTCATGATTCGATTCATGATTTTTGATTCATGATTCATGATTCGATTCATAATTCATGATTTAATTCATGATTCAATTCATGATTCAATTCATGATCCATGATTCAATTCATGATTCATGATTCATGATTCAATTCATTATTCATGATTCAATTCATGATTCATAATTCATGATTCATGATTCAATTCATGATTCATGATTCAAGATTCATGATTCATGATTCAATTCATGATTCATGATTCAATTCATGATTCGAATCCTGATTCAATTCATGATTTATGATTCGATTTATGATTCATGATTCATGATTCAATTCATGATTCATGATTCATGATTCATGATTCATGATTCAATTAATGATTCATGATTCATGATTTCTGATTCATGATTCAATTCATGATTCATGATTTAATTTATGATTCATGATTCTTGATTCATGATTCATGATTCAATTCCTGATTCATGATTCAATTCATGATTCATGAATCATGATTCGATTCATGATTCAATTCATGATTCATGATTCATGATTCAATTCATGATTCATGATTCATGATTGAATTCATGATTCATGATTCATGATTCGATTCATGATTCATGATCCATGATTCAATTCATGATTCATGATTCATGATTCGATTCATGATACATGATTCAATTCATGATTCATGATTCATGATTCAATTCATTATTCATGATTCAATTCATGATTCATAATTCATGATTCATGATTCAATTCATGATTCATGATTCAATTCATGATTCGAATCCTGATTCAATTCATGATTCATGATTCGATTTGATTCATGATTCATGATTCAATTCATGATTCATGATTCATGATTCAATTCATTATTCATGATTCAATTCATGATTCATAATTCATGATTCATGATTCAATTCATGATTCATGATTCAAGATTCATGATTCATGATTCAATTCATGATTCATGATTCAATTCATGATTCGAATCCTGATTCAATTCATGATTCATTAATTCGATTTATGATTCATGATTCATGATTCAATTCATGATTTATGATTCATGATTCAATTCATGATTCATAATTCAATTCATGATTCATGATTCATGATTCAATTCATGATTCATGATTCATGATTCAATTCATGATTCATGATTCATGATTCAATTCATGATTCATGATTCTTGATTCAATTCATGATTCATAATTCATGATTCATGATTCAATTCATGATTCATGATTCAATTCATGATTCATGATTCATGATTCGATTCATGATTTATGATCCATGATTCAATTCATGATTCATGATTCATGATTTAATTCATGATTAAGTTCATGATTCGATTCATGATACATGATTCAATTCATGATTCATGATTCATGATTCAATTCATTATTCATGATTCAATTCATGATTCATAATTCATGATTCATGATTCAATTCATGATTCATGATTCAAGATTCATGATTCATGATTCAATTCATGATTCATAATTCAATTCATGATTCGAATCCTGATTCAATTCATGATTCATGATTCGATTTATGATTCATGATTCATGATTCAATTCATGATTCATGATCCATGATTCAATTCATTATTCATGATTCAATTCATGATTCATAATTCATGATTCATGATTCAATTCATGATTCATGATTCAAGATTCATGATTCATGATTCAATTCATGATTCATGATTCAATTCATGATTCGAATCCTGATTCAATTCATGATTCATTAATTCGATTTATGATTCATGATTCATGATTCAATTCATGATTCATGATTCATGATTCATGATTCATGATTCAATTAATGATTCATGATTCATGATTCGATTCATGATTCCTGATTCATGATTCAATTCATGATTCATGATTCATGATTCGATTCATGATTCAATTCATGATTCATGATTCAATTCATGATTAATGATTCAATTCATGATTCATGATTCATGATTCATGATTCATGATTCAATTCATGATTCATGATTCAATTCATGATTCATGATTCATGATTCGATTCATGATTCATGATTTATGATTCAATTCATGATTCGAATCCTAATTCAATTTATGATTCATGATTTGATTTATGATTCATGATTAATGATTCATGTCATGATTCATTATTCATGATTCATGATTCAATTCATGATTCATGATTCATGATTCAATTCATGATTCATGATCATGATTCATGATTCAATTCATGATTCATGATTCAAATTATGATTCATGATTCGATTCATGATTTTTGATTCATGATTTATGATTCGATTCATGATTCATGATTCATGATTCATGATTCATGATTCAATTCATGATTCATGATTCATGATTCATGATTCAATTCATGATTCATGATTCATGATTCAATTCATAATTCATGATTCATGATTCAATTCATGATTCATGATTCATGATTTATGATTCATGATTTAATTCATGATTTATGATTCATGATTCAATTCATGATTCATGATTCATGATTCATGATTCAATTCATGATTCATGATTCATGATTCAATTCATGATTCATGATTCGATTCATGATTCATGATTCATGATTCATGATTCAATTCATGATTCATGATTCATGATTCAATTCATGATTCATGATTCATTATTCATGATTCAATTCATGATTCATGATTCATGATTCAATTCATGATTCATGATTCATGATTCGATTCCTGATTCATGATCCATGATTCAATTCATGATTCATGATTCATGATTTAATTCATGATTCAATTCATGATTCGATTCATGATCCATGATTCAATTCATGATTCATGATTCATGATTCAATTCATTATTCATGATTCAATTCCTGATTCATAATTCATGATTCATGATTCAATTCATGATTCATGATACAAGATTCATGATTCATGATTCAATTCATGATTCATGATTCAATTCATGATTCGAATCCTGATTCAATTCATGATTCATGATTCGATTTATGATTCATGATTCATGATTCAATTCATGATTCATGATTCATGATTCATGATTCAATTCATGATTTATGATTCGATTCATGATTCAGGATTCATGATTAAATTCATGATTCATGATTCATGATTCATGATTCAATTCATGATTCATGATTCATGATTCAATTCATGATTCATGATTCATGATTCATGATTCATGATTCAATTCATGATTCATGATTCATGATTCATGATCCATGCTTCAATTCATGATTCATGATTCATGATTTAATTCATGATTCAATTCATGATTCGATTCATGATCCATGATTTATAATTCATGATTCATGATTCAATTCATGATTCATGATTCATGATTCAATTCATGATTCATGATTCGATTCATGATTCATGATTTATGATTTAATTCATGATTCATGATTCGATTCATGATTCATTATTCATGATTCAATTCATGATTCATGATTCATGATTCATGATTCAATTCATGATTCATGATTCATGATTCATGATTCAATTCATGATTCATGATTCATGATTCAATTCATGATTCATGATTCATGATTCAATTCATGATTCATGATTCAATTCATGATTCATGATTCATGATTCAATTCATGATTTATGATTCGATTCATGATTCATGATTCATGATTCAATTCATGATTCATGATTCATGATTCATGATTCAATTCATGATTCATGATTCATGATTCAATTCATGATTCATGATTCATGATTCATGATTCATGATTCAATTCATGATTCATGATTCATGATTCAATTCATGATTCATGATTCATGATTCGATTCATGATTCATGATCCATGCTTCAATTCATGATTCATGATTCATGATTTAATTCATGATTCAATTCATGATTCGATTCATGATCCATGATTCAATTCATGATTTAATTCATGATTCAATTCATGATTCGATTCATGATTCATGATTCATGATTCAATTCATGATTCATAATTTATGATTCATGAATCAATTCATGATTCATAATTCATGATTCATGATTCAATTCATGATTCATCATTCATGATTCATGATTTATGATTCAATTCATGATTCATGATTCATGATAAATGATTCAATTCATGATTCATGATTCATGATTTAATTCATGATTAAATTCATGATTCGATTCATGATACATGATTCAATTCATGATTCATGATTCATGATTCAATTCATTATTCATGATTCAATTCATGATTCATAATTCATGATTCATGATTCAATTCATGATTCATGATTCAATTCATGATTCGAATCCTGATTCAATTCATGATTCATGATTCGATTTATGATTCATGATTCAATTCATGATTCATGATTCATGATTCAATTCATTATTCATGATTCAATTCATGATTCATAATTCATGATTCATGATTCAATTCATGATTCATGATTCAAGATTCATGATTCATGATTCAATTCATGATTCATGATTCAATTCATGATTCGAATCCTGATTCAATTCATGATTCATTAATTCGATTTATGATTCATGATTCATGATTCAATTCATGATTCATGATTCATGATTCATATTTCAATTAATGATTCATGATTCATGATTCGATTCATGATTCCTGATTCATGATTCAATTCATGATTCATGATTCATGATTCGATTCATGATTCAATTCATGATTCATGATTCAATTCATGATTCAAATCCTTATTCAATTCATGATTCATGATTCATGATTCAATACATGATTCATGATTCATGATTCATGATTCAATTTATGATTCATGATTTGATTTATGATTCATGATTCATGATTCATGTCATGATTCATGATTCATGATTCAATTCATGATTCATGATTCATGATTCAATTCATGATTCATGATTCATGATTCAATTCATGATTCATGATTCATGATTCAATTCATGATTCATGATTCAATTCATGATTCATGATTCGATTCATGATTTTTGATTCATGATTCATGATTCGATTCATAATTCATGATTTAATTCATGATTCAATTCATGATTCAATTCATGATCCATGATTCAATTCATGATTCATGATTCATGATTCAATTCATTATTCATGATTCAATTCATGATTCATAATTCATGATTCATGATTCAATTCATGATTCATGATTCAAGATTCATGATTCATGATTCAATTCATGATTCATGATTCAATTCATGATTCGAATCCTGATTCAATTCATGATTTATGATTCGATTTATGATTCATGATTCATGATTCAATTCATGATTCATGATTCATGATTCATGATTCATGATTCAATTAATGATTCATGATTCATGATTTCTGATTCATGATTCAATTCATGATTCATGATTTAATTTATGATTCATGATTCTTGATTCATGATTCATGATTCAATTCCTGATTCATGATTCAATTCATGATTCATGAATCATGATTCGATTCATGATTCAATTCATGATTCATGATTCATGATTCAATTCATGATTCATGATTCATGATTGAATTCATGATTCATGATTCATGATTCGATTCATGATTCATGATCCATGATTCAATTCATGATTCATGATTCATGATTCGATTCATGATACATGATTCAATTCATGATTCATGATTCATGATTCAATTCATTATTCATGATTCAATTCATGATTCATAATTCATGATTCATGATTCAATTCATGATTCATGATTCAATTCATGATTCGAATCCTGATTCAATTCATGATTCATGATTCGATTTGATTCATGATTCATGATTCAATTCATGATTCATGATTCATGATTCAATTCATTATTCATGATTCAATTCATGATTCATAATTCATGATTCATGATTCAATTCATGATTCATGATTCAAGATTCATGATTCATGATTCAATTCATGATTCATGATTCAATTCATGATTCGAATCCTGATTCAATTCATGATTCATTAATTCGATTTATGATTCATGATTCATGATTCAATTCATGATTCATGATTCATGATTCAATTAATGATTCATGATTCATGATTCGATTCATGATTCCTGATTCATTATTCAATTCATGATTCATGATTCATGATTCGATTCATGATTCAATTCATGATTCATGATTCAATTCATGATTCAAATCCTTATTCAATTCATGATTCATGATTCATGATTCAATACATGATTCATGATTCATGATTCATGATTCAATTTATGATTCATCATTTGATTTATGATTCATGATTCATGATTCATGTCATGATTCATGATTCATGATTCAATTCATGATTCATGATTCATGATTCAATTCATGATTCATGATTCATGATTCAATTCATGATTCATGATTCATGATTCAATTCATGATTCATGATTCATGATTCAATTCATGATTCATGATTCAATTCATGATTCATGATTCGATTCATGATTTTTGATTCATGATTCATGATTCGATTCATGATTCATGATTTAATTCATGATTCAATTCATGATTCAATTCATGATCCATGATTCAATTCATGATTCATGATTCAATTCATGATTCATAATTCATGATTCATGATTCAATTCATGATTCATGATTCAAGATTCATGATTCATGATTCAATTCATGATTCATGATTCAATTCATGATTCGAATCCTGATTCAATTCATGATTTATGATTCGATTTATGATTCATGATTCATGATTCAATTCATGATTCATGATTCATGATTCATGATTCATGATTCAATTAATGATTCATGATTCATGATTTCTGATTCATGATTCAATTCATGATTCATGATTTAATTTATGATTCATGATTCGATTCATGATTCTTGATTCATGATTCATGATTCAATTCCTGATTCATGATTCAATTCATGATTTATGAATCATGATTCGATTCATGATTCAATTCATGATTCATGATTCATAATTTAATTCATGATTCATGATTCGATTCATGATTCATGATTCGATTCATGATTCATGATTCAATTCATGATTCATGAGTCATGATTCGATTTATGATTCATGATTTATGATTCAATTCATGATTCGAATCCTAATTCAATTTATGATTTATGATTTGATTTATGATTCATGATTCATGATTCATGTCATGATTCATGATTCATGATTCATGATTCAATTCATGATTCATGATTCATGATTCAATTCATGATTCATGATTCATGTTTCATTTCATGATTCATGATTCATGATTCAATTCATGATTCATGATTCAATTCATGATTCATGATTCATGATTCAATCCATGATTCAATTCATGATTCATGATTAAATTTATTATTCATGATTCATGATTTAATTCATTATTCAAATCATGATTCATGATTCAAATCAGGATTCAATTCATGATTCATGATTCATGATTCAATTCATGATTCATGATTCAATTCATGATTCATGATTCGATTCATGATTCATGATTCATGATTCAATTCATGATTCAATTTCTGATTCATGATTCAATTCATGATTCATAATTTATGATACGTGATTCAATTCATGATTCATGATTCAATTCATGATTCATGATCCGATTCATGATTCATGATTCATGATTCAATTCATGATTCAGGATTCATGATTCATGATTCATGATTCAATTCCTGATTCATGATTCAATTCATGATTCATAATTTATGATTCATGATTCAATTCATGATTCATGATTTAAGATTCATGATTCATGATTCAATTCATGATTCATGATTCAATTCATTATTCGAATCCTGATTCATGATTCATGATTCATGATTCATGATTCGATTTATGATTCATGATTCATGATTCAATTCATGATTCATGATTCAATTCATGATTCATGATTCGATTCATGATTTCTGATTCATGATTCATGATTCGATTCATGATTCATGATTCATGATTCACTTCATGATTCATGATTCATGATTCATGATTCATGATTCAATTCATGATTCATGATTCAATTCATGATTCTTGATTCATGATTCATAATTCGATTCATGATTCATGATTCATGATTCAATTCATGATTCATGATTCAATTCATGATTCAAGATTCATGATTTGATTCATGATTCATGATTCGATTCATGATTCATGATTCAATTCATGATTCGATTCATGATTCATGATTCGATTCATGATTCAAGATATGATTCATGATTCATAATTCGATTCATGATTCATGATTCATGATTCAATTCATGATTCATGATTCATGATTCAATTCATGATTCAAGATTCATGATTTGATTCATGATTCATGATTCGATTCATGATTCATGATTCAATTCATGATTCGATTCATGATTCATGATTCAAATTATGATTCAAGATATGATTCATGATTCATGATTCAATTCATGATTCATATTTCATGATTCATGATTCAATTCATGATTCATATTTCATGATTCATGAATTAATTCATGATTCATAATTCATGATTCATGATTAAATTCATGATTCATGATTCTTGATTCAATTCATGATTCATGATTCAATTCATGATTCATGATTCATGATTCGATTCATGATTCATGATTTATGATTCAATTCATGATTCATGATTCAATTCATAATTCATAATTCATGATTCATGATTCAATTCATGATTCATGATTCATGATTCAATTCATGATTCATGATTCATGATTCAATTCATGATTCATGATTCGATTCATGATTCATGATTTATGATTCAATTCATGATTCAATTCATGATTCATTATTCATGATTCAATTCATGATTCATGATTCATGATTCAATTCATGATTCATGATTCATGATTCATGATTCAATTCATGATTCATGATTCATGATTCGATTCATGATTCAAGATATGATTCATGATTCATAATTCGATTCATGATTCATGATTCATGATTCAATTCATGATTCATGATTCATGATTCAATTCATGATTCAAGATTCATGATTTGATTCATGATTCATGATTCGATTCATGATTCATGATTCAATTCATGATTCGATTCATGATTCATGATTCGATTCATGATTCAAGATATGATTCATGATTCATGATTCAATTCATGATTCATAATTCATGATTCATGAATCAATTCATGATTCATAGTTCATGATTCATGATTCAATTCATGATTCATGATTCTTGATTTAATTCATGATTCATGATTTATGATTCAATTCATGATTCATGATTCAATTCATAATTCATAATTCATGATTCAATTCATGATTCATGATTCGATTCATGATTCATGATTTATGATTCAATTCATGATTCATGATTCGATTCATGATTCATTATTCATGATTCAATTCATGATTCATGATTCATGATTCAATTCATGATTCATGATTCATGATTCATGATTCAATTCATGATTCATGATTCATGATTCAATTCATGATTCATGATTCATGATTCAATTCATGATTCATGATTCATGATTCAATTCATGATTCATGATTCAATTCATGATTCATGATTCATGATTCAATTCATGATTTATGATTCGATTCATGATTCATGATTCATGATTCATGATTCATGATTCATGATTCATGATTCAATTCATGATTCATGATTCATGATTCAATTCATGATTCATGATTCATGATTCAATTCATGATTCATGATTCATGATTCAATTCATGATTCATGATTCATGATTCGATTCATGATTCATGATCCATGCTTCAATTCATGATTCATGATTTAATTCATGATTCAATTCATGATTCGATTCATGATCCATGATTTATAATTCATGATTCATGATTCAATTTATGATTCATGATTTAATTCATGATTCATGATTCGATTCATGATTCATGATTTATGATTCAATTCATGATTCATGATTCGATTCATGATTCATTATTCATGATTCAATTCATGATTCATGATTCAATTCATGATTCATGATTCATGATTCATGATTCATGATTCATGATTCATGATTCAATTCATGATTCATGATTCATGATTCAATTCATGATTCATGATTCATGATTCATGATTCATGATTCAATTCATGATTCATGATTCATGATTCAATTCATGATTCATAATTCATGATTCAATTCATGATTCATGATTCATGATTCATGATTCAATTCATGATTTATGATTCGATTCATGATTCATGATTCATGATTCAATTCATGATTCATGATTCATGATTCATGATTCATGATTCAATTCATGATTCATGATTCATGATTCAATTCATGATTCATGATTCATGATTCATGATTCATGATTCAATTCATGATTCATGATTCATGATTCAATTCATGATTCATGATTCATGATTCGATTCATGATTCATGATCCATGCTTTAATTCATGATTCATGATTCATGATTTAATTCATGATTCAATTCATGATTCGATTCATGATCCATGATTCAATTCATGATTCATAATTCATGATTCATGATTCGATTCATGATTCATGATTCATGATTCAATTCATGATTCATAATTTATGATTCATGAATCAATTCATGATTCATAATTCATGATTCATGATTCAATTCATGATTCATGATTCATGATTCGATTCATGATTCATGATTTATGATTCAATTCATGATTCATAATTCATGATTCATGAATCAATTCATGATTCATAGTTCATGATTCATGATTCAATTCATGATTCATGATTCTTGATTTAATTCATGATTCATGATTTATGATTCAATTCATGATTCATGATTCAATTCATAATTCATAATTCATGATTCAATTCATGATTCATGATTCGATTCATGATTCATGATTTATGATTCAATTCATGATTCATGATTCGATTCATGATTCATTATTCATGATTCAATTCATGATTCATGATTCATGATTCATGATTCAATTCATGATTCATGATTCATGATTCATGATTCAATTCATGATTCATGATTCATGATTCAATTCATGATTCATGATTCATGATTCAATTCATGATTCATGATTCATGATTCAATTCATGATTCATGATTCAATTCATGATTCATGATTCATGATTCAATTCATGATTTATGATTCGATTCATGATTCATGATTCATGATTCATGATTCATGATTCATGATTCATGATTCAATTCATGATTCATGATTCATGATTCAATTCATGATTCATGATTTATGATTCAATTCATGATTCATGATTCATGATTCAATTCATGATTCATGATTCATGATTCGATTCATGATTCATGATCCATGCTTCAATTCATGATTCATGATTTAATTCATGATTCAATTCATGATTCGATTCATGATCCATGATTTATAATTCATGATTCATGATTCAATTTATGATTCATGATTTAATTCATGATTCATGATTCGATTCATGATTCATGATTTATGATTCAATTCATGATTCATGATTCGATTCATGATTCATTATTCATGATTCAATTCATGATTCATGATTCAATTCATGATTCATGATTCATGATTCATGATTCATGATTCATGATTCATTATTCATGATTCAATTCATGATTCATGATTCATGATTCAATTCATGATTCATGATTCATGATTCATGATTCATGATTCAATTCATGATTCATGATTCATGATTCAATTCATGATTCATAATTCATGATTCAATTCATGATTCATGATTCATGATTCATGATTCAATTCATGATTTATGATTCGATTCATGATTCATGATTCATGATTCAATTCATGATTCATGATTCATGATTCAATTCATGATTCATGATTCATGATTCATGATTCATGATTCAATTCATGATTCATGATTCATGATTCAATTCATGATTCATGATTCATGATTCGATTCATGATTCATGATCCATGCTTTAATTCATGATTCATGATTCATGATTTAATTCATGATTCAATTCATGATTCGATTCATGATCCATGATTCAATTCATGATTCATAATTCATGATTCATGATTCGATTCATGATTCATGATTCATGATTCAATTCATGATTCATAATTTATGATTCATGAATCAATTCATGATTCATAATTCATGATTCATGATTCAATTCATGATTCATGATTCATGATTCGATTCATGATTCATGATTTATGATTCAATTCATGATTCATGATTCAATTCATAATTCATAATTCATGATTCATGATTCAATTCATGATTCATGATTCATGATTCAATTCATGATTCATGATTCATGATTCAATTCATGATTCATGATTCGATTCATGATTCATGATTTATGATTCAATTCATGATTCATGATTCGATTCATGATTCATTATTCATGATTCAATTCATGATTCATGATTCATGATTCATGATTCAATTCATGATTCATGATTCATGATTCATGATTCAATTCATGATTCATGATTCATGATTCGATTCATGATTCAAGATATGATTCATGATTCATAATTCGATTCATGATTTATGATTCATGATTCAATTCATGATTCATGATTCATGATTCAATTCATGATTCAAGATTCATGATTTGATTCATGATTCATGATTCGATTCATGATTCATGATTCAATTCATGATTCGATTCATGATTCATGATTCGATTCATGATTCAAGATATGATTCATGATTCATGATTCAATTCATGATTCATAATTCATGATTCATGAATCAATTCATGATTCATGAATCAATTCATGATTCATAGTTCATGATTCATGATTCAATTCATGATTCATGATTCTTGATTTAATTCATGATTCATGATTTATGATTCAATTCATGATTCATGATTCAATTCATAATTCATAATTCATGATTCAATTCATGATTCATGATTCGATTCATGATTCATGATTTATGATTCAATTCATGATTCATGATTCGATTCATGATTCATTATTCATGATTCAATTCATGATTCATGATTCATGATTCAATTCATGATTCATGATTCATGATTCATGATTCAATTCATGATTCATGATTCATGATTCAATTCATGATTCATGATTCAATTCATGATTCATGATTCATGATTCAATTCATGATTCATGATTCATGATTCAATTCATGATTCATGATTCATGATTCATGATTCATGATTCAATTCATGATTCATGATTCATGATTCAATTCATGATTCATGATTCATGATTCATGATTCATGATTCAATTCATGATTCATGATTCATGATTCAATTCATGATTCATGATTCATGATTCGATTCATGATTCATGATCCATGCTTCAATTCATGATTCATGATTTAATTCATGATTCAATTCATGATTCGATTCATGATCCATGATTTATAATTCATGATTCATGATTCAATTCATGATTCATGATTTAATTCATGATTCATGATTCGATTCATGATTCATGATTTATGATTCAATTCATGATTCATGATTCGATTCATGATTCATTATTCATGATTCAATTCATGATTCATGATTCATGATTCATGATTCAATTCATGATTCATGATTCATGATTCAATTCATGATTCATGATTCATGATTCGATTCATGATTCAAGATATGATTCATGATTCATAATTCGATTCATGATTCATGATTCATGATTCAATTCATGATTCATGATTCATGATTCAATTCATGATTCAAGATTCATGATTTGATTCATGATTCATGATTCGATTCATGATTCATGATTCAATTCATGATTCGATTCATGATTCATGATTCGATTCATGATTCAAGATATGATTCATGATTCATGATTCAATTCATGATTCATAATTCATGATTCATGAATCAATTCATGATTCATAGTTCATGATTCATGATTCAATTCATGATTCATGATTCTTGATTTAATTCATGATTCATGATTTATGATTCAATTCATGATTCATGATTCAATTCATAATTCATAATTCATGATTCAATTCATGATTCATGATTCGATTCATGATTCATGATTTATGATTCAATTCATGATTCATGATTCGATTCATGATTCATTATTCATGATTCAATTCATGATTCATGATTCATGATTCAATTCATGATTCATGATTCATGATTCATGATTCAATTCATGATTCATGATTCATGATTCAATTCATGATTCATGATTCAATTCATGATTCATGATTCATGATTCAATTCATGATTCATGATTCATGATTCAATTCATGATTCATGATTCATGATTCATGATTCATGATTCAATTCATGATTCATGATCCATGATTCAATTCATGATTCATGATTCATGATTCATGATTCATGATTCAATTCATGATTCATGATTCATGATTCAATTCATGATTCATGATTCATGATTCGATTCATGATTCATGATCCATGCTTCAATTCATGATTCATGATTTAATTCATGATTCAATTCATGATTCGATTCATGATCCATGATTTATAATTCATGATTCATGATTCAATTCATGATTCATGATTTAATTCATGATTCATGATTCGATTCATGATTCATGATTTATGATTCAATTCATGATTCGATTCATGATTCATTATTCATGATTCAATTCATGATTCATGATTCATGATTCAATTCATGATTCATGATTCATGATTCAATTCATGATTCATTATTCATGATTCAATTCATGATTCATGATTCATGAATCAATTCATGATTCATGATTCATGATTCAATTCATGATTCATGATTCATGATTCATGATTCAATTCATGATTTATGATTCGATTCATGATTCATGATTCAATTCATGATTCATGATTCATGATTCATGATTCATGATTCAATTCATGATTCATGATTCATGATTCAATTCATGATTCATGATTCATGATTCATGATTCATGATTCAATTCATGATTCATGATTCATGATTCAATTCATGATTCATGATTCATGATTCGATTCATGATTCATGATCCATGCTTTAATTCATGATTCATGATTCATGATTTAATTCATGATTCAATTCATGATTCGATTCATGATCCATGATTCAATTCATGATTCATAATTCATGATTCATGATTCGATTCATGATTCATGATTCATGATTCAATTCATGATTCATAATTTATGATTCATGAATCAATTCATGATTCATAATTCATGATTCATGATTCAATTCATGATTCATCATTCATGATTCATGATTTATGATTCAATTCATGATTCATGATTCATGATTCAATTCATGATTCATAATTCATGAATTATGATTCAATTCATGATTCATGATTCATGATAAATGATTCAATTCATGATTCATGATTCATGATTCGATTCATGATTAATGATTTATGATTCAATTCATGATTCGAATCCTAATTCAATTTATGATTCATGATTTGATTTATGATTCATGATTAATGATTCATGTCATGATTCATTATTCATGATTCATGATTCAATTCATGATTCATGATTCATGATTCAATTCATGATTCATGATCATGATTCATGATTCAATTCATGATTCATGATTCAAATTATGATTCATGATTCGATTCATGATTTTTGATTCATGATTTATGATTCGATTCATTATTCATGATTCATGATTCATGATTCAATTCATGATTCATGATTCATGATTCATGATTCAATTCATGATTCATGATTCATGATTCAATTCATAATTCATGATTCATGATTCAATTCATGATTCATGATTCATGATTCATGATTTATGATTCATGATTTAATTCATGATTTATGATTCATGATTCAATTCATGATTCATGATTCATGATTCATGATTCAATTCATGATTCATGATTCATGATTCAATTCATGATTCATGATTCATGATTCGATTCATGATTCATGATTCATGATTCATGATTCATGATTCAATTCATGATTCATGATTCATGATTCAATTCATGATTCATTATTCATGATTCAATTCATGATTCATGATTCATGATTCAATTCATGATTCATGATTCATGATTCAATTCCTGATTCCTGATCCATGATTCAATTCATGATTCATGATTCATGTTTTAATTCATGATTCAATTCATGATTCGATTCATGATCCATGATTCAATTCATGATTCATGATTTATGATTCAATTCATTAATAATGATTCAATTCCTGATTCATAATTCATGATTCATGATTCAATTCATGATTCATGATACAAGATTCATGATTCATGATTCAATTCATGATTCATGATTCAATTCATGATTCGAATCCTGATTCAATTCATGATTCATGATTCGATTTATGATTCATGATTCATGATTCATGATTCATGATTCAATTAATGATTCATGATTCATGATTTGATTCATGATTCCTGATTCATGATTCAATTCATGATTCAATTTATGATTTATGATTCGATTCATGATTCTTGATTCATGATTCATGATTCAATTCCTGATACATGATTCAATTCATGATTCATGATTCATGATTCAATACATGATTCATGATTCATGATTCATGATTCATGATTCAATTTATGATTCATGATTTGATTTATGATTCATGATTCATGATTCAATTCATGATTCATGATTCATGATTCAATTCATGATTCATGATTCATGATTCATGATTCGATTTATGATTCATGATTCATGATTCATGATTCAATTCATGATTCATGATTCATGATTCGATTCATGATTCATGATTCGATTCATGATTTTTGATTCATGGTTCGATTCATGATTCATAATTTATGATTCAATTCATGATTCGAATCCTAATTCAATTTATTATTCATGATTTGATTTATGATTCATGATTCATGTCATGATTAATGATTCATGATTCATGATTCAATTCATGATTCATGATTCATGATTCAATTCATGATTCATGATTCATGATTCATGATTCAATTCATGATTCATGATTCAATTCATGATTCATGATTCGATTCATGATTTTTGATTAATTATTCATGATTCGATTCATGATTCATGATTCAATTCAGGATTCATGATTCATGATTCATGATTCAATTCATGATTCATGATTCATGATTCATGATTCAATTCATAATTCATGATTCATGATTCAATTCATGATTCGATTCATGATTCTTGATTCATGATTCATGATTCATGATTCAATTCATGATTCATGATTCATGATTCATGATTTGATTCATGATTCATGATTCATGATTCATGATTCATGATTCAATTCATAATTCATGATTCATGATTCATGATTCAATTCATGATTCATGAATTAATTCATGATTCAATTCATGATTCATGATTCGTTTCATGATTCTTGATTCATGATTTGATTCATTATTCATGATTCATGATTAAATTCATGATTCATGATTCATGATTCAATTCATGATTCATGATTCATGATTCATGATTCATGATTCATGATTCAATTCATAATTCATGATTCATGATTCATGATTCATGATTCATGATTCAATTCATGATTTATGATTCATGATTAAATTCATGATTCATGATTCAATTCATGATTCATGATTCATGATTCAATTCATGATTCATGATTCATGATTCAATTCATGATTCATGATTCATGATTCAATTCATGATTCATGATTCTTGATTCAATTCATGATTCATGATTCATGATTCATGATTCAATTCATGATTCACGATTCATGATTCAATACATGATTCATGATTCATGATTCGATTCATGATTCATGATCCATGATTCAATTCATGATTCATGATTCATGATTTAATTCATGATTCAATTCATGATTCGATTCATGATACATGATTCAATTCATGATTCATGATTCATGATTCAATTCATTATTCATGATTCAATTCATGATTCATAATTCATGATTCATGATTCAATTCATGATTCATGATTCAAGATTCATGATTCATGATTCAATTCATGATTCATGATTCAATTCATGATTCGAATCCTAATTCAATTCATGATTCATGATTCGATTTATGATTCATGATTCATGATTTAATTCATGATTCATGATTCATGATTCAATTCATTATTCATGATTCAATTCATGATTCATAATTCATGATTCATGATTCAATTCATGATTCATGATTCAATTCATGATTCATGATTCAATTCATGATTCGAATCCTGATTCAATTCATGATTCATTAATTCGATTTATGATTCATGATTCATGATTCAATTCATGATTCATGATTCATGATTCATGATTCAATTAATGATTCATGATTCATGATTCGATTCATGATTCCTGATTCATGATTCAATTCATGATTCATGATTCATGATTCGATTCATGATTCAATTCATGATTCATGATTCAATTCATGATTCAAATCCTAATTCAATTCATGATTCATGATTCATGATTCAATACATGATTCATGATTCATGATTCAATTTATGATTCATGATTTGATTTATGATTCATGATTCATGATTCATGTCATGATTCATGATTCATTATTCATGATTCAATTTATGATTCATGATTCATGATTCAATTCATGATTCATGATTCGATTCTTGATTCATGATTCATGATTCAATTCATGATTCATGATTCATGATTCATGATTCAATTCATGATTCATGATTCGATTCATGATTTTTGATTAATTATTCATGATTCGATTCATGATTCATTATTCGATTCATGATTCTTGATTCATGATTCATGATTTGATTCATGATTCATGATTCATGATTCAATTCATGATTCATGATTCATGTTTCATTTCATGATTCATGATTCATGATTCAATTCATGATTCATGATTCATGATTCATGATTCAATTCATAATTCATAATTCATGATTCAATTCATGATTCATAATTCATGATTCATGATTCATGATTCATGATTCAATTCATGATTCATGATTCATGATTCAATTCATGATTCATTATTTCGATTCATGATTCAATTCATGATTCATGATTCATGATTCGATTCATGATTCATGATCCATGATTCAATTCATGATTCATGATTCATGATTTAATTCATGATTCACTTCATGATTCGATTCATGATCCATGATTCAATTCATGATTCATGATTCATGATTCAATTCATTATTCATGATTCAATTCATGATTCATAATTCATGATTTATGATTCAATTCATGATTCATGATTCAATTCATGATTCATGATTCAATTCATGATTCAATTCATGATTCTTGATTCATGATTCATGATTTGATTCATGATTCATGATTCAATTCATGATTCATGATTCATGATTCATGATTTGATTCATGATTCATGATTCATGATTCATGATTCAATTCATAATTCATGATTCATGATTCAATTCATGATTCATGAATTAATTCATGATTCAATTCATGATTCATGATTCATTTCATGATTCTTGATTCATGATTCATGATTTGATTCATTATTCATGATTCATGATTAAATTCATGATTCATGATTCAATTCATGATTCATGATTCATGATTCATGATTCATGATTCAATTCATAATTCATGATGCATGATTCATGATTCATGATTCATGATTCAATTCATGATTCATGATTCAATTCATGATTCATGATTCATGATTCAATTCATGATTCATGATTCTTGATTCAATTCATGATTCATGATTCATGATTCATGATTCAATTCATGATTCACGATTCATGATTCAATTCATGATTTATGATTCATGATTCGATTCATGATTCATGATCCATGATGCAATTCATGATTCATGATTCATGATTTAATTCATGATTCAATTCATGATTCGATTCATGATACATGATTCAATTCATGATTCATGATTCATGATTCAATTCATTATTCATGATTCAATTCATGATTCATAATTCATGATTCATGATTCAATTCATGATTCATGATTCAAGATTCATGATTCAATTCATGATTCATGATTCAATTCATGATTCGAATCCTGATTCCATTCATGATTCATGATTCGATGTATGATTCATGATTCATGATTCAATTCATGATTCATGATTCATGATTCAATTCATTATTCATGATTCAATTCATGATTCATAATTCATGATTCATGATTCAATTCATGATTCATGATTCAAGATTCATGATTCAATTCATGATTCATGATTCAATTCATGATTCGAATCCTGATTCAATTCATGATTCATTAATTTGATTTATGATTCATGATTCATGATTCAATTCATGATTCATGATTCATGATTCATGATTCAATTAATGATTCATGATTCATGATTCGATTCATGATTCCTGATTCATGATTCAATTCATGATTCATGATTCATGATTCGATTCATGATTCAATTCATGATTCATGATTCAATTCATGATTCAAATCCTAATTCAATTCATGATTCATGATTCATGATTCAATACATGATTCATGATTCATGATTCAATTTATGATTCATGATTTGATTTATGATTCATGATTCATGATTCATGTCATGATTCATGATTCATTATTCATGATTCAATTTATGATTCATGATTCATGATTCAATTCATGATTCATGATTCGATTCTTGATTCATGATTCATGATTCAATTCATGATTCATGATTCATGATTCATGATTCAATTCATGATTCATGATTCATGATTAAATTCATGATTCATGATTCGATTCATGATTTTTGATTAATTATTCATGATTCGATTCATGATTCATGATTCGATTCATGATTCTTGATTCATGATTCATGATTTGATTCATGATTCATGATTCATGATTCAATTCATGATTCATGATTCATGTTTCATTTCATGATTCATGATTCATGATTCAATTCATGATTCATGATTCATGATTCATGATTCATGATTCAATTCATAATTCATAATTCATGATTCATGATTCATGATTCATGATTCATGATTCAATTCATGATTTATGATTCATGATTCAATTCATGATTCATAATTCATGATTCATGATTCATGATTCATGATTCATGATTCAATTCATGATTCATGATTCATGATTCAATTCATGATTCATGATTCATGATTCGATTCATGATTCAATTCATGATTCATGATTCATGATTCGATTCATGATTCATGATCCATGATTCAATTCATGATTCATGATTCATGATTTAATTCATGATTCACTTCATGATTCGATTCATGATCCATGATTCAATTCATGATTCATGATTCATGATTCAATTCATTATTCATGATTCAATTCATGATTCATAATTCATGATTCATGATTCAATTCATGATTCATGATTCAAGATTCATGATTCATGATTTAATTCATGATTCATTATTCAATTCATGATTCGAATCCTGATTCAATTCATGATTCATGATTCAATTTATGATTCATGATTCATGATTCAATTCATGAGTCATGATTCATGATTCATGATTCATGATTCGAATAATGATTTATGATTCTTGATTCGATTCATGATTCAATATTTCATGATTCATGATTCATGATTCATGATTCAATTCATGATTTATGATTCATGATTCAATTCATGATTCATGATTCAATTCATGATTCATGATTCAGGATTCAATTCATGAATCATGATTCATGATTCAATTCATGATTCATGATTCAATTCATGATTCATGATTCTTGATTCAATTCATGATTCATGATTCATGATTCATGATTCAATTCATGATTCATGATTCATGATTCAATTCATGATTCATGATTCATGATTCATGATCCATGATTCAATTCATGATTCATGATTCATGATTTAATTCATGATTCAATTCATGATTCGATTCATGATACATGATTCAATTCATGATTCATGATTCAATTCATTATTCATGATTCAATTCATGATTCATAATTCATGATTCATGATTCAATTCATGATTCATGATTCAAGATTCATGATTCATGATTCAATTCATGATTCATGATTCAATTCATGATTCGAATCCTGATTCAATTCATGATTCATGATTCGATTTATGATTCATGATTCATGATTCAATTCATGATTCATGATTCAATTCATTTTTCATGATTCAATTCATGATTCATAATTCATGATTCATGATTCAATTCATGATTCATGATTCAATTCATGATTTATGATTCAATTCATGTTTCGAATCCTGATTCAATTCATGATTCATGATTCGATTTATGATTCATGATTCATGATTCAATTCATGATTCATGATTCATGATTCATGATTCAATTAATGATTCATGATTCATGATTCGATTCATGATTCCTGATTCACAATTCAATTCATGATTCATGATTCATGATTCGATTCATGATTCAATTCATAATTCATGATTCAATTCATGATTCAAATCCTAATTCAATTCATGATTCATGATTCATGATTCAATACATGATTCATGATTCATGATTCATGATTCATGATTCAATTTATGATTCATGATTTGATTTATGATTCATGATTCATGATTCAATTCATGATTCTTGATTCATGATTCAATTCATGATTCATGATTCATGATTCATGGTTCATGATTCGATTTATGATTCATGATTCATGATTCATGATTAAATTCATGATTCATGATTCGATTCTTGATTCATGATTCGATTCATGATTTTTGATTCATGATTCATGATTCGATTCATGATTTATGATTGAATTCATGATTCATAATTTATGATTCAATTCATGATTCGAATCCTAATTCAATTTATGATTCATGATTTGATTTATGATTCATGATTCATGATTCATGTCATAATTCATGATTCATGATTCATGATTCAATTCATGATTCATGATTCATGATTCAATTCATGATTCATGATTCATGATTCAATTCATGATTCATGATTCATTATTCATGATTCAATTCATGATTCATGATTCATGATTCAATTCAAGATTCATGATTCGATTCATGATTCATGATTCATGATTCAATTCATGATTCATGATTCATGATTCATGATTCAATTCATGATTCATGATTCATGATTCAATTCATGATTCATGATTCGATTCATGATTTTTGATTAATTATTCATGATTCGATTCATGATTCATGATTCGATTCATGATTCTTGATTCATGATTCATGATTTGATTCATGATTCATGATTCATGATTCATGTTTCATTTCATGATTCATGATTCATTATTCAATTCATGATTCATGATTCATGTTTCATTTCATGATTCATGATTCATGATTCATGATTCAATTCATAATTCATGATTCATGATTCATGATTCAATTCATGATTCATGATTCAATTCATGATTCATGATTCGTTTCATGATTCTTGATTCATGATTCATGATTTGATTCATTATTCATGATTCATGATTCAATTCATGATTCATGATTCATGATTCAATTCATGATTCATGATTCATGATTCATGATTCATGATTCAATTCATAATTCATGATTCATGATTCATGATTCATGATTCATGATTCAATTCATGATTTATGATTCATGATTCAATTCATGATTCATAATTCATGATTCATGATTTATGATTCATGATTCAATTCATGATTCATGATTCATGATTCAATTCATGATTCATGATTCATGATTCAATTCATGATTCATGATTCATGATTCATGATTCATGATTCAATTCATGATTCATGATTCATGATTCGATTCATGATTCAATTCATGATTCATGATTCAAGATTCGATTCATGATTCATGATCCATGATTCAATTCATGATTCATGATTCATGATTTAATTCATGATTCACTTCATGATTCGATTCATGATCCATGATTCAATTCATGATTCATGATTCATGATTCAATTCATTATTCATGATTCAATTCATGATTCATAATTCATGATTCATGATTCAATTCATGATTCATTATTCAATTCATGATTCGAATCCTGATTCAATTCATGATTCGATTTATGATTCATGATTCATGATTCAATTCATGATTCATGATTCATGATTCATGATTCATGATTCGAATAATGATTTATGATTCTTGATTCGATTCATGATTCCTGATTCATGATTCAATTCATGATTCATGATTCAATTTATGATTCATGTTTCGATTCATGATTCTTGATTCATGATTCATGATTCTTGATTCATGATTCATGATTCAATTCCTGATTCATGATTCAATTCATGATTCATGATTCATGATCCAATTCATAATTCAATTCATGATTCATGATTCAATTCATGATTCATGATTCATGATTCAATTCATGATTCATGATTCGATTCATGAATCATGATTCATGGTTCAATTCATGATTCATGATTCATGATTCAATTCATGATTCATGATTCATGATTCATGATTCATGATTCAATTCATGATTCGATTCATGATTCCTGATTCATGATTCAATTCATGATTCATGATTCATGATTCAATTTATGATTCATGATTCAATTCATGATTCATGATTCATGATTCATGATTCATGATTCAATTCATAATTCATGATTCATGATTCATAATTCAATTCATGATTCATGAATTAATTCATGATTCAATTCATGATTCATGATTCGTTTCATGATTCTTGATTCATGATTTGATTCATTATTCATGATTCATGATTCAATTCATAATTCATGATTCATGATTCATGATTCATGATCCATGATTCAATTCATGATTCATGATTCATGATTTAATTCATGATTCACTTCATGATTCGATTCATGATCCATGATTCAATTCATGATTCATGATTCATGATTCAATTCATTATTCATGATTCAATTCATGATTCATTATTCAATTCATGATTCGAATCCTGATTCAATTCATGATTCGATTTATGATTCATGATTCATGATTCAATTCATGATTCATGATTCATGATTCATGATTCATGATTCGAATAATGATTTATGATTCTTGATTCGATTCATGATTCCTGATTCATGATTCAATTCATGATTCATGATTCAATTTATGATTCATGTTTCGATTCATGATTCTTGATTCATGATTCATGATTCTTGATTCATGATTCATGATTCAATTCCTGATTCATGATTCAATTCATGATTCATGATTCATGATCCAATTCATGATTCAATTCATGATTCATGATTCAATTCATGATTCATGATTCATGATTCAATTCATGATTCATGATTCGATTCATGAATCATGATTCATGGTTCAATTCATGATTCATGATTCATGATTCAATTCATGATTCATGATTCATGATTCATGATTCATGATTCAATTCATGATTCGATTCATGATTCCTGATTCATGATTCAATTCATGATTCATGATTCATGATTCAATTTATGATTCATGATTCAATTCATAATTCATGATTCATGATTCATAATTCAATTCATGATTCATGAATTAATTCATGATTCAATTCATGATTCATGATTCGTTTCATGATTCTTGATTCATGATTTGATTCATTATTCATGATTCATGATTAAATTCATGATTCATGATTCATGATTCAATTCATGATTCATGATTCATGATTCATGATTCATGATTCATGATTCAATTCATAATTCATGATTCATGATTCATGATTCATGATTCATGATTCAATTCATGATTTATGATTCATGATTAAATTCATGATTCATGATTCAATTCATGATTCATGATTCATGATTCAATTCATGATTCATGATTCATGATTCAATTCATGATTCATGATTCATGATTCAATTCATGATTCATGATTCTTGATTCAATTCATGATTCATGATTCATGATTCATGATTCAATTCATGATTCACGATTCATGATTCAATTCATGATTCATGATTCATGATTCGATTCATGATTCATGATCCATGATTCAATTCATGATTCATGATTCATGATTTAATTCATGATTCAATTCATGATTCGATTCATGATACATGATTCAATTCATGATTCATGATTCATGATTCAATTCATTATTCATGATTCAATTCATGATTCATAATTCATGATTCATGATTCAATTCATGATTCATGATTCAAGATTCATGATTCATGATTCAATTCATGATTCATGATTCAATTCATGATTCGAATCCTAATTCAATTCATGATTCATGATTCGATTTATGATTCATGATTCATGATTTAATTCATGATTCATGATTCATGATTCAATTCATTATTCATGATTCAATTCATGATTCATAATTCATGATTCATGATTCAATTCATGATTCATGATTCAATTCATGATTCATGATTCAATTCATGATTCGAATCCTGATTCAATTCATGATTCATTAATTCGATTTATGATTCATGATTCATGATTCAATTCATGATTCATGATTCATGATTCATGATTCAATTAATGATTCATGATTCATGATTCGATTCATGATTCCTGATTCATGATTCAATTCATGATTCATGATTCATGATTCGATTCATGATTCAATTCATGATTCATGATTCAATTCATGATTCAAATCCTAATTCAATTCATGATTCATGATTCATGATTCAATACATGATTCATGATTCATGATTCAATTTATGATTCATGATTTGATTTATGATTCATGATTCATGATTCATGTCATGATTCATGATTCATTATTCATGATTCAATTTATGATTCATGATTCATGATTCAATTCATGATTCATGATTCGATTCTTGATTCATGATTCATGATTCAATTCATGATTCATGATTCATGATTCATGATTCAATTCATGATTCATGATTCGATTCATGATTTTTGATTAATTATTCATGATTCGATTCATGATTCATGATTCGATTCATAATTCTTGATTCATGATTCATGATTTGATTCATGATTCATGATTCATGATTCAATTCATGATTCATGATTCATGTTTCATTTCATGATTCATGATTCATGATTCAATTCATGATTCATGATTCATGATTCATGATTCAATTCATAATTCATAATTCATGATTCAATTCATGATTCATAATTCATGATTCATGATTCATGATTCATGATTCAATTCATGATTCATGATTCATGATTCAATTCATGATTCATTATTTCGATTCATGATTCAATTCATGATTCATGATTCATGATTCGATTCATGATTCATGATCCATGATTCAATTCATGATTCATGATTCATGATTTAATTCATGATTCACTTCATGATTCGATTCATGATCCATGATTCAATTCATGATTCATGATTCATGATTCAATTCATTATTCATGATTCAATTCATGATTCATAATTCATGATTTATGATTCAATTCATGATTCATGATTCAATTCATGATTCATGATTCAATTCATGATTCAATTCATGATTCTTGATTCATGATTCATGATTTGATTCATGATTCATGATTCAATTCATGATTCATGATTCATGATTCATGATTTGATTCATGATTCATGATTCATGATTCATGATTCAATTCATAATTCATGATTCATGATTCATGATTCAATTCATGATTCATGAATTAATTCATGATTCAATTCATGATTCATGATTCGTTTCATGATTCTTGATTCATGATTCATGATTTGATTCATTATTCATGATTCATGATTAAATTCATGATTCATGATTCAATTCATGATTCATGATTCATGATTCATGATTCATGATTCAATTCATAATTCATGATGCATGATTCATGATTCATGATTCATGATTCAATTCATGATTCATGATTCAATTCATGATTCATGATTCATGATTCATGATTCATGATTCAATTCATGATTCATGATTCATGATTCAATTCATGATTCATGATTCTTGATTCAATTCATGATTCATGATTCATGATTCATGATTCAATTCATGATTCACGATTCATGATTCAATTCATGATTCATGATTCATGATTCGATTCATGATTCATGATCCATGATGCAATTCATGATTCATGATTCATGATTTAATTCATGATTCAATTCATGATTCGATTCATGATACATGATTCAATTCATGATTCATGATTCATGATTCAATTCATTATTCATGATTCAATTCATGATTCATAATTCATGATTCATGATTCAATTCATGATTCATGATTCAAGATTCATGATTCAATTCATGATTCATGATTCAATTCATGATTCGAATCCTGATTCCATTCATGATTCATGATTCGATGTATGATTCATGATTCATGATTCAATTCATGATTCATGATTCAATTCATTATTCATGATTCAATTCATGATTCATAATTCATGATTCATGATTCAATTCATGATTCATGATTCAAGATTCATGATTCAATTCATGATTCATGATTCAATTCATGATTCGAATCCTGATTCAATTCATGATTCATTAATTTGATTTATGATTCATGATTCATGATTCAATTCATGATTCATGATTCATGATTCATGATTCAATTAATGATTCATGATTCATGATTCGATTCATGATTCCTGATTCATGATTCAATTCATGATTCATGATTCATGATTCGATTCATGATTCAATTCATGATTCATGATTCAATTCATGATTCAAATCCTAATTCAATTCATGATTCATGATTCATGATTCAATACATGATTCATGATTCATGATTCAATTTATGATTCATGATTTGATTTATGATTCATGATTCATGATTCATGTCATGATTCATGATTCATTATTCATGATTCAATTTATGATTCATGATTCATGATTCAATTCATGATTCATGATTCGATTCTTGATTCATGATTCATGATTCAATTCATGATTCATGATTCATGATTCATGATTCAATTCATGATTCATGATTCATGATTAAATTCATGATTCATGATTCGATTCATGATTTTTGATTAATTATTCATGATTCGATTCATGATTCATGATTCGATTCATGATTCTTGATTCATGATTCATGATTTGATTCATGATTCATGATTCATGATTCAATTCATGATTCATGATTCATGTTTCATTTCATGATTCATGATTCATGATTCAATTCATGATTCATGATTCATGATTCATGATTCATGATTCAATTCATAATTCATAATTCATGATTCATGATTCATGATTCATGATTCATGATTCAATTCATGATTTATGATTCATGATTCAATTCATGATTCATAATTCATGATTCATGATTCATGATTCATGATTCAATTCATGATTCATGATTCATGATTCAATTCATGATTCATGATTCATGATTCGATTCATGATTCAATTCATGATTCATGATTCATGATTCGATTCATGATTCATGATCCATGATTCAATTCATGATTCATGATTCATGATTTAATTCATGATTCACTTCATGATTCGATTCATGATCCATGATTCAATTCATGATTCATGATTCATGATTCAATTCATGATTCATGATTCATGATTCATGATTCATGATTCGAATAATGATTTATGATTCTTGATTCGATTCATGATTCCTGATTCATGATTCAATTCATGATTCATGATTCAATTTATGATTCATGTTTCGATTCATGATTCTTGATTCATGATTCATGATTCTTGATTCATGATTCATGATTCAATTCCTGATTCATGATTCAATTCATGATTCATGATTCATGATCCAATTCATGATTCAATTCATGATTCATGATTCAATTCATGATTCATGATTCATGATTCAATTCATGATTCATGATTCGATTCATGAATCATGATTCATGGTTCAATTCATGATTCATGATTCATGATTCAATTCATGATTCATGATTCATGATTCATGATTCATGATTCAATTCATGATTCGATTCATGATTCCTGATTCATGATTCAATTCATGATTCATGATTCATGATTCAATTTATGATTCATGATTCAATTTATGATTCATGATTCTTGATTCATGATTCATGATTCAATTCCTGATTCATGATTCAATTCATGATTCATGATTTGATTTATGATTCGTGATTCATGATTCAATTCATGATTCATGATTAAATTCATGATTCATGATTCGATTTATGATTCATGATTCATGATTCATGATTCAATTCATGATTCGATTCATGATTCATGATTCAATTCATGATTCATGATTCAATTCATGATTCAAACCCTAATTCAATTCATGATTCATGATTCAATACATGATTCATGATTCAATTTATGATTCATGATTTGATTTATGGATCAATTCATGATTCATGATTCATGATTCAATTCATGATTCATGATTCATGATTTAATTCATGATTCACTTCATGATTCGATTCATGATCCATGATTCAATTCATGATTCATGATTCATGATTCAATTCATTATTCATGATTCAATTCATGATTCATAATTCATGATTCATGATTCAATTCATGATTCATTATTCAATTCATGATTCGAATTCTGATTCAATTCATGATTCGATTTATGATTCATGATTCATGATTCAATTCATGATTCATGATTCATGATTCATGATTCATGATTCGAATAATGATTTATGATTCTTGATTCGATTCATGATTCCTGATTCATGATTCAATTCATGATTCATGATTCATGATTCAATTTATGATTCATGTTTCGATTCATGATTCTTGATTCATGATTCATGATTCTTGATTCATGATTCATGATTCAATTCCTGATTCATGATTCAATTCATGATTCATGATTCATGATCCAATTCATGATTCAATTCATGATTCATGATTCAATTCATGATTCATGATTCATGGTTCAATTCATGATTCATGATTCATGATTCAATTCATGATTCATGATTCATGATTCATGATTCATGATTCAATTCATGATTCGATTCATGATTCCTGATTCATGATTCAATTCATGATTCATGATTCATGATTCAATTTATGATTCATGATTCAATTTATGATTCATGATTCTTGATTCATGATTCATGATTCAATTCCTGATTCATGATTCAATTCATGATTCATGATTTGATTTATGATTCGTGATTCATGATTCAATTCATGATTCATGATTCATGATTCAATTCATGATTCATGATTCGATTTATGATTCATGATTCATGATTCATGATTCAATTCATGATTCGATTCATGATTCATGATTCAATTCATGATTCATGATTCAATTCATGATTCAAACCCTAATTCAATTCATGATTCATGATTCATGATTCAATACATGATTCATGATTCAATTTATGATTCATGATTTGATTTATGGATCATGATTCATGATTCATGTCATGATTCATGATTCATGATTCATGATTCAATTCATGATTCATGATTCATGATTCAATTCATGATTCATGATTCATTATTCATGATTCAATTTATGATTCATGATTCATGATTCAATTCATGATTCATGATTCGATTCATGATTCATGATTCGATTCTTGATTCATGATTCATGATTCAATTCATGATTCATGATTCATGATTCATGATTCAATTCATGATTCATGATTCATGATTCAATTCATGATTCATGATTCGATTCATGATTTTTGATTAATTATTCATGATTCGATTCATGATTCATGATTCGATTCATGATTCTTGATTCATGATTCATGATTTGATTCATGATTCATGATTCATGATTCAATTCATGATTCATGATTCATGTTTCATTTCATGATTCATGATTCATGATTCAATTCATGATTCATGATTCATGATTCATGATTCAATTCATAATTCATAATTCATGATTCATGATTCATGATTCATGATTCATGATTCATGATTCATGATTCAATTCATGATTTATGATTCATGATTCAATTCATGATTCATAATTCGATTCATGATTCAATTCATGATTCATGATTCATGATTCAATTCATGATTCACGATTCATGATTCAATTCATGATTCATGATTCATGATTCGATTCATGATTCATGATCCATGATGCAATTCATGATTCATGATTCATGATTTAATTCATGATTCAATTCATGATTCGATTCATGATACATGATTCAATTCATGATTCATGATTCATGATTCAATTCATTATTCATGATTCAATTCATGATTCATAATTCATGATTCATGATTCAATTCATGATTCATGATTCAAGATTCATGATTCAATTCATGATTCATGATTCAATTCATGATTCGAATCCTGATTCCATTCATGATTCATGATTCGATGTATGATTCATGATTCATGATTCAATTCATGATTCATGATTCAATTCATTATTCATGATTCAATTCATGATTCATAATTCATGATTCATGATTCAATTCATGATTCATGATTCAAGATTCATGATTCAATTCATGATTCATGATTCAATTCATGATTCGAATCCTGATTCAATTCATGATTCATTAATTTGATTTATGATTCATGATTCATGATTCAATTCATGATTCATGATTCATGATTCATGATTCAATTAATGATTCATGATTCATGATTCGATTCATGATTCCTGATTCATGATTCAATTCATGATTCATGATTCATGATTCGATTCATGATTCAATTCATGATTCATGATTCAATTCATGATTCAAATCCTAATTCAATTCATGATTCATGATTCATGATTCAATACATGATTCATGATTCATGATTCAATTTATGATTCATGATTTGATTTATGATTCATGATTCATGATTCATGTCATGATTCATGATTCATTATTCATGATTCAATTTATGATTCATGATTCATGATTCAATTCATGATTCATGATTCGATTCTTGATTCATGATTCATGATTCAATTCATGATTCATGATTCATGATTCATGATTCAATTCATGATTCATGATTCATGATTAAATTCATGATTCATGATTCGATTCATGATTTTTGATTAATTATTCATGATTCGATTCATGATTCATGATTCGATTCATGATTCTTGATTCATGATTCATGATTTGATTCATGATTCATGATTCATGATTCAATTCATGATTCATGATTCATGTTTCATTTCATGATTCATGATTCATGATTCAATTCATGATTCATGATTCATGATTCATGATTCATGATTCAATTCATAATTCATAATTCATGATTCATGATTCATGATTCATGATTCATGATTCATGATTCAATTCATGATTTATGATTCATGATTCAATTCATGATTCATAATTCATGATTCATGATTCATGATTCATGATTCAATTCATGATTCATGATTCATGATTCAATTCATGATTCATGATTCATGATTCGATTCATGATTCAATTCATGATTCATGATTCATGATTCGATTCATGATTCATGATCCATGATTCAATTCATGATTCATGATTCATGATTTAATTCATGATTCACTTCATGATTCGATTCATGATCCATGATTCAATTCATGATTCATGATTCATGATTCAATTCATGATTCATGATTCATGATTCATGATTCATGATTCGAATAATGATTTATGATTCTTGATTCGATTCATGATTCCTGATTCATGATTCAATTCATGATTCATGATTCAATTTATGATTCATGTTTCGATTCATGATTCTTGATTCATGATTCATGATTCTTGATTCATGATTCATGATTCAATTCCTGATTCATGATTCAATTCATGATTCATGATTCATGATCCAATTCATGATTCAATTCATGATTCATGATTCAATTCATGATTCATGATTCATGATTCAATTCATGATTCATGATTCGATTCATGAATCATGATTCATGGTTCAATTCATGATTCATGATTCATGATTCAATTCATGATTCATGATTCATGATTCATGATTCATGATTCAATTCATGATTCGATTCATGATTCCTGATTCATGATTCAATTCATGATTCATGATTCATGATTCAATTTATGATTCATGATTCAATTTATGATTCATGATTCTTGATTCATGATTCATGATTCAATTCCTGATTCATGATTCAATTCATGATTCATGATTTGATTTATGATTCGTGATTCATGATTCAATTCATGATTCATGATTCAATTCATGATTCATGATTCGATTTATGATTCATGATTCATGATTCATGATTCAATTCATGATTCGATTCATGATTCATGATTCAATTCATGATTCATGATTCAATTCATGATTCAAACCCTAATTCAATTCATGATTCATGATTCATGATTCAATACATGATTCATGATTCAATTTATGATTCATGATTTGATTTATGGATCAATTCATGATTCATGATTCATGATTCAATTCATGATTCATGATTCATGATTTAATTCATGATTCACTTCATGATTCGATTCATGATCCATGATTCAATTCATGATTCATGATTCATGATTCAATTCATTATTCATGATTCAATTCATGATTCATAATTCATGATTCATGATTCAATTCATGATTCATTATTCAATTCATGATTCGAATTCTGATTCAATTCATGATTCGATTTATGATTCATGATTCATGATTCAATTCATGATTCATGATTCATGATTCATGATTCATGATTCGAATAATGATTTATGATTCTTGATTCGATTCATGATTCCTGATTCATGATTCAATTCATGATTCATGATTCATGATTCAATTTATGATTCATGTTTCGATTCATGATTCTTGATTCATGATTCATGATTCTTGATTCATGATTCATGATTCAATTCCTGATTCATGATTCAATTCATGATTCATGATTCATGATCCAATTCATGATTCAATTCATGATTCATGATTCAATTCATGATTCATGATTCATGGTTCAATTCATGATTCATGATTCATGATTCAATTCATGATTCATGATTCATGATTCATGATTCATGATTCAATTCATGATTCGATTCATGATTCCTGATTCATGATTCAATTCATGATTCATGATTCAATTTATGATTCATGATTCAATTTATGATTCATGATTCTTGATTCATGATTCATGATTCAATTCCTGATTCATGATTCAATTCATGATTCATGATTTGATTTATGATTCGTGATTCATGATTCAATTCATGATTCATGATTCATGATTCAATTCATGATTCATGATTCGATTTATGATTCATGATTCATGATTCATGATTCAATTCATGATTCGATTCATGATTCATGATTCAATTCATGATTCATGATTCAATTCATGATTCAAACCCTAATTCAATTCATGATTCATGATTCATGATTCAATACATGATTCATGATTCAATTTATGATTCATGATTTGATTTATGGATCATGATTCATGATTCATGTCATGATTCATGATTCATGATTCATGATTCAATTCATGATTCATGATTCATGATTCAATTCATGATTCATGATTCATTATTCATGATTCAATTTATGATTCATGATTCATGATTCAATTCATGATTCATGATTCGATTCATGATTCATGATTCGATTCTTGATTCATGATTCATGATTCAATTCATGATTCATGATTCATGATTCATGATTCAATTCATGATTCATGATTCATGATTCAATTCATGATTCATGATTCGATTCATGATTTTTGATTAATTATTCATGATTCGATTCATGATTCATGATTCGATTCATGATTCTTGATTCATGATTCATGATTTGATTCATGATTCATGATTCATGATTCAATTCATGATTCATGATTCATGTTTCATTTCATGATTCATGATTCATGATTCAATTCATGATTCATGATTCATGATTCATGATTCAATTCATAATTCATAATTCATGATTCATGATTCATGATTCATGATTCATGATTCATGATTCATGATTCAATTCATGATTTATGATTCAATTCATGATTCATAATTCATGATTCATGATTGATGATTCATAATTCAATTCATGATTCATGATTCATGATTCAATTCATGATTCATGATTCGATTCATGATTCAATTCATGATTCATGATTCATGATTCGATTCATGATTCATGATCCATGATTCAATTCATGATTCATGATTTAATTCATGATTCACTTCATGATTCGATTCATGATCCATGATTCAATTCATGATTCATGATTCATGATTCAATTCATTATTCATGATTCAATTCATGATTCATAATTCATGATTCATGATTCAATTCATGATTCATGATTCAAGATTCATGATTCATGATTTAATTCATGATTCATTATTCAATTCATGATTCGAATCCTGATTCAATTCATGATTCATGATTCGATTTATGATTCATGATTCATGATTCAATTCATGATTCATGATTCATGATTCATGATACGAATAATGATTTATTATTCTTGATTCGATTCATGATTCAATATTTCATGATTCATGATTCATGATTCATGATTCAATTCATGATTTATGATTCATGATTCAATTCATGATTCATGATTCAATTCATGATTCATGATTCAGGAATTAATTCATGAATCATGATTCATGATTCAATTCATGATTCATGATTCATGATTCAATTCATGATTCATGATTCTTGATTCAATTCATGATTCATGATTCATGATTCATGATTCAATTCATGATTCATGATTCATGATTCAATTCATGATTCATGATTCATGATTCATGATCCATGATTCAATTCATGATTCATGATTCATGATTCAATTCATTATTCATGATTCAATTCATGATTCATAATTCATGATTCATGATTCAATTCATGATTCATGATTCAAGATTCATGATTCATGATTCAATTCATGATTCATGATTCAATTCATGATTCGAATCCTGATTCAATTCATGATTCATGATTCGATTTATGATTCATGATTCATGATTCAATTCATGATTCATGATTCAATTCATTTTTCATGATTCAATTCATGATTCATAATTCATGATTCATGATTCAATTCATGATTCATGATTCAAGATTCATGATTTATGATTCAATTCATGATTCATGATTCAATTCATGATTCGAATCCTGATTCAATTCATGATTCATGATTCGATTTATGATTCATGATTCATGATTCAATTCATGATTCATGATTCATGATTCATGATTCAATTAATGATTCATGATTCATGATTCGATTCATGATTCCTGATTTATGATTCAATTCATGATTCATGATTCATGATTCGATTCATGATTCAATTCATGATTCATGATTCAATTCATGATTCAAATCCTAATTCAATTCATGATTCATGATTCATGATTCAATACATGATTCATGATTCATGATTCATGATTCATTATTCAATTTATGATTCATGATTTGATTTATGATTCATGATTCAATTCATGATTCATGATTCATGATTCAATTCATGATTCATGATTCATGATTCATGGTTCATGATTCGATTTATGATTCATGATTCATGATTCATGATTCAATTCATGATTCATGATTCGATTCATGATTCATGATTCGATTCATGATTTTTGATTCATGATTCATGATTCGATTCATGATTCATGATTCAATTCATGATTCATAATTTATGATTCAATTCATGATTCGAATCCTAATTCAATTTATGATTCATGATTTGATTTATGATTCATGATTCATGATTCATGTCATGATTCATGATTCATGATTCATGATTCAATTTATGATTCATGATTCAATTCATGATTCATGATTCATTATTCATGATTCAATTCATGATTCATGATTCATGATTCAATTCAAGATTCATGATTCGATTCATGATTCATGATTCATGATTCAATTCATGATTCATGATTCATGATTCATGATTCAATTCATGATTCATGATTCATGATTCAATTCATGATTCATGATTCGATTCATGATTTTTAATTAATTATTCATGATTCGATTCATAATTCATGATTCAATTCATGATTCATGATTCATGATTCAATTAATGATTCATGATTCATGATTCGATTCATGATTCCTGATTTATGATTCAATTCATGATTCATGATTCATGATTCGATTCATGATTCAATTCATGATTCATGATTCATGATTCAATTCATGATTCATGATTCGATTCATGATTCAATTCATGATTCATGATTCATGATTCGATTCATGATTCATGATCCATGATTCAATTCATGATTCATGATTCATGATTTAATTCATGATTCACTTCATGATTCGATTCATGATCCATGATTCAATTCATGATTCATGATTCATGATTCAATTCATTATTCATGATTCAATTCATGATTCATAATTCATGATTCATGATTCAATTCATGATTCATGATTCAAGATTCATGATTCATGATTTAATTCATGATTCATTATTCAATTCATGATTCGAATCCTGATTCAATTCATGATTCATGATTCGATTTATGATTCATGATTCATGATTCAATTCATGATTCATGATTCATGATTCATGATTCGAATAATGATTTATTATTCTTGATTCGATTCATGATTCAATATTTCATGATTCATGATTCATGATTCATGATTCAATTCATGATTTATGATTCATGATTCAATTCATGATTCATGATTCAATTCATGATTCATGATTCAGGAATTAATTCATGAATCATGATTCATGATTCAATTCATGATTCATGATTCATGATTCAATTCATGATTCATGATTCTTGATTCAATTCATGATTCATGATTCATGATTCAATTCATGATTCATGATTCATGATTCAATTCATGATTCATGATTCATGATTCATGATTCATGATCCATGATTCAATTCATGATTCATGATTCATGATTTATTTCATGATTCAATTCATGATTCGATTCATGATACACGATTCAATTCATGATTCATGATTCATGATTCAATTCATTATTCATGATTCAATTCATGATTCATAATTCAAGATTCATGATTCATGATTCAATTCATGATTCATGATTCAATTCATGATTTGAATCCTGATTCAATTCATGATTCATGATTCGATTTATGATTCATGATTCATGATTCAATTCATGATTCATGATTCAATTCATTATTCATGATTCAATTCATGATTCATAATTCATGATTCAATTCATGATTCATGATTCATGATTCGATTCATGATTCAATTCATGATTCATGATTCATGATTCGATTCATGATTCATGATCCATGATTCAATTCATGATTCATGATTCATGATTTAATTCATGATTCACTTCATGATTCGATTCATGATCCATGATTCAATTCATGATTCATGATTCATGATTCAATTCATTATTCATGATTCAATTCATGATTCATAATTCATGATTCATGATTCAATTCATGATTCATGATTCAAGATTCATGATTCATGATTTAATTCATGATTCATTATTCAATTCATGATTCGAATCCTGATTCAATTCATGATTCATGATTCGATTTATGATTCATGATTCATGATTCAATTCATGATTCATGATTCATGATTCATGATTCGAATAATGATTTATTATTCTTGATTCGATTCATGATTCAATATTTCATGATTCATGATTCATGATTCATGATTCAATTCATGATTTATGATTCATGATTCAATTCATGATTCATGATTCAATTCATGATTCATGATTCAGGAATTAATTCATGAATCATGATTCATGATTCAATTCATGATTCATGATTCATGATTCAATTCATGATTCATGATTCTTGATTCAATTCATGATTCATGATTCATGATTCATGATTCAATTCATGATTCATGATTCATGATTCAATTCATGATTCATGATTCATGATTCATGATCCATGATTCAATTCATGATTCATGATTCATGATTTATTTCATGATTCAATTCATGATTCGATTCATGATACACGATTCAATTCATGATTCATGATTCATGATTCAATTCATTATTCATGATTCAATTCATGATTCATAATTCATGATTCATGATTCAATTCATGATTCATGATTCAAGATTCATGATTCATGATTCAATTCATGATTCGAATCCTGATTCAATTCATGATTCATGATTCGATTTATGATTCATGATTCATGATTCAATTCATGATTCATGATTCAATTCATTTTTCATGATTCAATTCATGATTCATAATTCATGATTCATGATTCAATTCATGATTCATGATTCAAAATTCATGATTTATGATTCAATTCATGATTCATGATTCAATTCATGATTCGAATCCTGATTCAATTCATGATTCATGATTCGATTTATGATTCATGATTCATGATTCAATTCATGATTCATGATTCATGATTCATGATTCAATTAATTATTCATGATTCATGATTCGATTCATGATTCCTGATTTATGATTCAATTCATGATTCATGATTCATGATTCGATTCATGATTCAATTCATGATTCATGATTCAATTCATGATTCAAATCCTAATTCAATTCATGATTCATGATTCATGATTCAATACATGATTCATGATTCATGATTCATGATTCATGATTCAATTTATGATTCATGATTTGATTTATGATTCATGATTCATGATTCAATTCATGATTCATGATTCATGATTCAATTCATGATTCATGATTCATGATTCATGGTTCATGATTCGATTTATGATTCATGATTCATGATTCATGATTCAATTCATGATTCATGATTCGATTCATGATTCATGATTCGATTCATGATTTTTGATTCATGATTCATGATTCGATTCATGATTCATGATTCAATTCATGATTCATAATTTATGATTCAATTCATGATTCGAATCCTAATTCAATTTATGATTCATGATTTGATTTATGATTCATGATTCATGATTCATGTCATGATTCATGATTCATGATTCATGATTCAATTTATGATTCATGATTCAATTCATGATTCATGATTCATTATTCATGATTCAATTCATGATTCATGATTCATGATTCAATTCAAGATTCATGATTCGATTCATGATTCATGATTCATGATTCAATTCATGATTCATGATTCATGATTCATGATTCAATTCATGATTCATGATTCATGATTCAATTCATGATTCATGATTCGATTCATGATTTTTAATTAATTATTCATGATTCGATTCATGATTCATGATTCAATTCATGATTCATGATTCATGATTCAATTAATGATTCATGATTCATGATTCGATTCATGATTCCTGATTTATGATTCAATTCATGATTCATGATTCATGATTCGATTCATGATTCAATTCATGATTCATGATTCAATTCATGATTCAAATCCTAATTCAATTCATGATTCATGATTCATGATTCAATACATGATTCATGATTCATGATTCATGATTCAATTTATGATTCATGATTTGATTTATGATTCATGATTCATGATTCAATTCATGATTCATGATTCATGATTCAATTCATGATTCATGATTCATGATTCATGGTTCATGATTCGATTTATGATTCATGATTCATGATTCATGATTCAATTCATGATTCATGATTCGATTCATGATTCATGATTCGATTCATGATTTTTGATTCATGATTCATGATTCGATTCATGATTCATGATTCAATTCATGATTCATAATTTATGATTCAATTCATGATTCGAATCCTAATTCAATTTATGATTCATGATTTGATTTATGATTCATGATTCATGATTCATGTCATGATTCATGATTCATGATTCATGATTCAATTTATGATTCATGATTCAATTCATGATTCATGATTCATTATTCATGATTCAATTCATGATTCATGATTCATGATTCAATTCAAGATTCATGATTCGATTCATGATTCAATTCATGATTCATGATTCATGATTCAATTCAAGATTCATGATTCGATTCATGATTCATGATTCATGATTCAATTCATGATTCATGATTCATGATTCATGATTCAATTCATGATTCATGATTCAATTCATGATTCATGATTCGATTCATGATTTTTGATTAATTATTCATGATTCGATTCATGATTCATGATTCAATTCATGATTCATGATTCATGATTCAATTCATGATTCATGATTCGATTCATGATTTTTGATTAATTATTCATGATTCGATTCATGATTCATGATTCGATTCATGATTCATGATTCGATTCATGATTTTTGATTAATTATTCATGATTCGATTCATGATTCGATTCATGATTCTTGATTTATGATTCATGATTTGATTCATGATTCATGATTCATGATTCAATTCATGATTCATGATTCATGTTTCATTTCATGATTCATGATTCATTATTCAATTCATGATTCATGATTCATGATTCAATTCATGATTCATGATTCATGATTCATGATTCAATTCATAATTCATGATTCATGATTCATGATTCATGATTCATGATTCATGATTTATGATTCATGATTCAATTCATGATTCATAATTCATGATTCATGATTCATGATTCATGATTCAATTCATGATTCATGATTCATGATTCAATTCATGATTCATGATTCATGATTCAATTCATGATTCATGATTCATGATTCAATTCATGATTCATGATTCATGATTCATGATTCGCTTCATGATTCAATTCATGATTCATGATTCATGATTCGATTCATGATTCATGATCCATGATTCAATTCATGATTCATGATTCATGATTTAATTCATGATTCACTTCATGATTCGATTCATGATCCATGATTCAATTCATGATTCATGATTCATGATTCAATTCATTATTCATGATTCAATTCATGATTCATAATTCATGATTCATGATTCAATTCATGATTCATTATTCAATTCATGATTCGAATCCTGATTCAATTCATGATTCATGATTCGATTTATGATTCATGATTCATGATTCAATTCATGATTCATGATTCATGATTCATGATTCGAATAATGATTTATGATTCTTGATTCGATTCATGATTCCTGATTCATGATTCAATTCATGATTCATGATTCAATTTATGATTCATGTTTCGATTCATGTTTCGATTCATGATTCTTGATTCATGATTCATGATTCTTGATTCATGATTCATGATTCAATTCCTGATTCATGATTCAATTCATGATTCATGATTCATGATCCGATTCATGATTCAATTCATGATTCATGATTCAATTCATGATTCATGATTCATGATTCAATTCATGATTCATGATTCGATTCATGAATCATGATTCATGGTTCAATTCATGATTCATGATTCAATTCATGATTCATGATTCATGATTCATGATTCAATTCATGATTCGATTCATGATTACTGATTCCTGATTCAATTCATGATTCATGATTCATGATTCAATTTATGATTCATGATTCAATTTATGATTCATGATTCTTGATTCATGATTCATGATTCAATTCCTGATTCATGATTCAATTCATGATTCATGATTCGATTCATGATTCAATTCATGATTCATGATTCAATTCATGATTCGAATCCTAATTCAATTCATGACTCATGATTCATGATTCAATACATGATTCATGATTCATGATTCATGATTGATGATTTAATTTATGATTCATGATTTGATTTATGATTCGTGATTCATGATTCAAATCATGATTCATGATTCATGATTCAATTCATGATTCATGATTCGATTTATGATTCATGAATCATGATTCATGATTCAATTCATGATTCGATTCATGATTCATGATTCGATTCATGATTTTTGATTCATGATTCATGATTCATGATTCAATTCATGATTCATAATTTATGATTCAATTCATGATTCGAATCCTAATTCAATTTATGATTCATGATTTGATTCATGATTCAATTCATGATTCATGATTCATGATTCATGATTCAATTCATGATTCATGATTCATGATTCAATTCATGATTCATGATTCATGGTTCAATTCATGATTCATGATTCATGATTCAATTCATGATTCATGATTCATGATTCAATTCATGATTCATGATTCATGATTCAATTCATGATTCGATTCATGATTTTTGATTAATTATTCATGATTCGATTCATGATTCATGATTCAATTCATGATTCATGATTCATGATTCAATTCATGATTCATGATTCATGATTCATGATTCATGATTCAATTCATAATTCATGATTCATGATTCATGATTCAATTCATGATTCATGATTCAATTCATGATTCATGATTCAATTCATGATTCAATTCATGATTCATGATTTGATTCATTATTCATGATTCATGATTCAATTCATGATTCATGATTCATGATTCAATTCATGATTCATGATTCATGATTCATGATTCATGATTCATGATTCAATTCATAATTCATGATTCATGATTCATGATTCATGATTCATGATTCAATTCATGATTTATGATTCATGATTCAATTAATGATTCATGATTCATGATTCAATTCATGATTCATGATTCATGATTCAATTCATGATTCATGATTCATTATTCATGATTCGATTCATGATTCATGATTCATGATTCATGATTCAATTCATGTTTCATGATTCATGATTCAATTCTTGATTCATGATTTATGATTCATGATTCAATTCATGATTCATGATTCATGATTCGATTAATTATTCATGATCCATAATTCAATTCATGATTCATGATTTAATTCATGATTCACTTCATGATTCGATTCATGATCCATGATTCAATTCATGATTCATGATTCATGATTCAATTCATTATTCATGATTCAATTCATGATTCATATTTCATGATTCATGATTCAATTCATGATTCATGATTCAAGATTCATGATTCATGATTCGATTCATGATTTTTGATTCATGATTCAATTCATGATTCATGATTCATGATTCAATTTATGATTCATGATTCAATTTATGATTCATGATTCTTGATTCATGATTCATGATTCAATTCCTGATTCATGATTCAATTCATGATTCATGATTCGATTCATGATTCAATTCATGATTCATGATTCAATTCATGATTCGAATCCTAATTCAATTCATGACTCATGATTCATGATTCAATACATGATTCATGATTCATGATTCATGATTGATGATTTAATTTATGATTCATGATTTGATTTATGATTCGTGATTCATGATTCAATTCATGATTCATGATTCATGATTCAATTCATGATTCATGATTCGATTTATGATTCATGAATCATGATTCATGATTCAATTCATGATTCGATTCATGATTCATGATTCGATTCATGATTTTTGATTCATGATTCATGATTCATGATTCAATTCATGATTCATAATTTATGATTCAATTCATGATTCGAATCCTAATTCAATTTATGATTCATGATTTGATTCATGATTCAATTCATGATTCATGATTCATGATTCATGATTCAATTCATGATTCATAATTTATGATTCAATTCATGATTCGAATCCTAATTCAATTTATGATTCATGATTTGATTCATGATTCAATTCATGATTCATGATTCATGATTCATGATTCAATTCATGATTCATGATTCAATTCATGATTCATGATTCATGGTTCAATTCATGATTCATGATTCATGATTCAATTCATGATTCATGATTCATGATTCAATTCATGATTCATGATTCATGATTCAATTCATGATTCGATTCATGATTTTTGATTAATTATTCATGATTCGATTCATGATTCATGATTCAATTCATGATTCATGATTCATGATTCAATTCATGATTCATGATTCATGATTCATGATTCATGATTCAATTCATAATTCATGATTCATGATTCAATTCATGATTCATGATTCAATTCATGATTCATGATTCAATTCATGATTCAATTCATGATTCATGATTTGATTCATTATTCATGATTCATGATTCAATTCATGATTCATGATTCATGATTCATGATTCAATTCATGATTCATGATTCATGATTCATGATTCATGATTCATGATTCAATTCATAATTCATGATTCATGATTCATGATTCATGATTCAATTCATGATTTATGATTCATGATTCAATTAATGATTCATGATTCATGATTCAATTCATGATTCATGATTCATGATTCAATTCATGATTCATGATTCATTATTCATGATTCGATTCATGATTCATGATTCATGATTCATGATTCAATTCATGTTTCATGATTCATGATTTAATTCATGATTCATGATTTATGATTCATGATTCAATTCATGATTCATGATTCATGATTCGATTAATTATTCATGATCCATAATTCAATTCATGATTCATGATTCATGATTTAATTCATGATTCACTTCATGATTCGATTCATGATCCATGATTCAATTCATGATTCATGATTCATGATTCAATTCATTATTCATGATTCAATTCATGATTCATATTTCATGATTCATGATTCAATTCATGATTCATGATTCAAGATTCATGATTCATGATTCGATTCATGATTTTTGATTCATGATTCATGATTCAATTCATGATTCATAATTTATGATTCAATTCATGATTCGAATCCTAATTCAATTTATGATTCATGATTTGATTTATGATTCATGATTCATGATTCATGTCATGATTCATGATTCATGATTCATGATTCAATTCATGATTCATGATTCATGATTCAATTCATGATTCATGATTCATGATTCATGATTCAATTCATGATTCATGATTCATGATTCAATTCATGATTCATGATTCGATTCATGATTCATGATTCATGGTTCAATTCATGATTCATGATTCATGATTCAATTCATGATTCATGATTCATGATTCAATTCATGATTCATGATTCATGATTCAATTCATGATTCGATTCATGATTTTTGATTAATTATTCATGATTCGATTCATGATTCATGATTCAATTCATGATTCATGATTCATGATTCAATTCATGATTCATGATTCATGATTCATGATTCATGATTCAATTCATAATTCATGATTCATGATTCAATTCATGATTCATGATTCGATTCATGATTCTTGATTCATGATTCATGATTTGATTCATGATTCATGATTCATGATTCAATTCATGATTCATGATTCATGTTTCATTTCATGATTCATGATTTATGATTCAATTCATGATTCATGATTCATGTTTCATTTCATGATTCATGATTCATGATTCAATTCATAATTCATGATTCATGATTCATGATTCAATTCATGATTCATGATTCAATTCATGATTCATGATTCAATTCATGATTCAATTCATGATTCATGATTCGTTTCATGATTCTTGATTCATGATTCATGATTTGATTCATTATTCATGATTCATGATTCAATTCATGATTCATGATTCATGATTCAATTCATTATTCATGATTCAATTCATGATTCATATTTCATGATTCATGATTCAATTCATGATTCATGATTTAAGATTCATGATTCATGATTCAATTCATGATTCGAATCCTGATTCAATTCATGATTCATGATTCGATTTATGATTCATGATTCATGATTCATGATTCATGATTCATGATTCGAATAATGATTCCTGATTCATGATTCGATTCATGATTCATGTTTCGATTCATGATTCTTGATTCATGATTCATGATTCATGATCCGATTCATGATTCAATTCATGATTCATGATTCAATTCATGATTCATGATTCATGATTCAATTCATGATTCATGATTCGATTCATGAATCATGATTTATGGTTCAATTCATGATTTATGATTCATGATTCAATTCATGATTCAATTTATGATTCATGATTCATGATTCATGATTTAATTCATGATTCAATTCATGATTCATGATTCAATTCATGATTCAATTCATGAATCATGATTCATGATTCAATTCATGATTCATGATTCATGATTCATGATTCATGATTCATGATTCAATTCATGATTCATGATTCAATTCATGATTCATGATTCATGATTCATGATTCAATTCATGATTCATGATTCATGATTCAATTCATGATTCATGATTCATGATTCGATTAATGATTCATGATCCATGATTCAATTCATGATTCATGATTCATGATTTAATTCATGATTCACTTTATGATTCAATTCATGATCCATGATTCAATTCATGATTCATGATTCATGATTCAATTCATTATTCATGATTCAATTCATGATTCATATTTCATGATTCATGATTCAATTCATGATTCATGATTCAAGATTCATGATTCATGATTCAATTCATGATTCGAATCCTGATTCAATTCATGATTCATGATTCGATTTATGATTCATGATTCATGATTCAATCCATGATTCATGATTCATGATTCATGATTCATGATTCATGATTCAATTCATGATTCGATTCATGATTCATGATTCGATTCATGATTTTTGATTCATGATTCATGATTCAATTCATGATTCATAATTTATGATTCAATTCATGATTTGAATCCTAATTCAATTTATGATTCATGATTTGATTTATGATTCATGATTCATGATTCATGTCATGATTCATGATTCATGATTCATGATTCAATTCATGATTCATGATTCATGATTCAATTCATGATTCATGATTCATGATTCATGATTCAATTCATGATTCATGATTCATGATTCAATTCATGATTCATGATTCGATTCATGATTCATGATTCATGGTTCAATTCATGATTCATGATTCATGATTCAATTCATGATTCATGATTCATGATTCAATTCATGATTCATGATTCATGATTCAATTCTTGATTCGATTCATGATTTTTGATTAATTATTCATGATTCGATTCATGATTCATGATTCAATTCATGATTCATGATTCATGATTCAATTCATGATTCATGATTCATGATTCATGATTCATGATTCAATTCATAATTCATGATTCATGATTCATGATTCAATTCATGATTCATGATTCAATTTATGATTCATGATTCATGATTCAATTCCTGATTCATGATTCAATTCATGATTCATGATTCATGATCCAATTCATGATTCGATTCATGATTCATGATTCAATTCATGATTCATAATTCATGATTCAATTCATGATTCATGATTCATGATTCATGATTCATGATTCAATTCATAATTCATGATTCATGATTCATGATTCAATTCATGATTCATGATTCGATTCATGATTCTTGATTCATGATTCATGATTTGATTCATGATTCATGATTCATGATTCAATTCATGATTCATGATTCATGTTTCATTTCATGATTCATGATTTATGATTCAATTCATGATTCATGATTCATGTTTCATTTCATGATTCATGATTCATGATTCAATTCATAATTCATGATTCATGATTCATGATTCAATTCATGATTCATGATTCAATTCATGATTCATGATTCAATTCATGATTCAATTCATGATTCATGATTCGTTTCATGATTCTTGATTCATGATTCATGATTTGATTCATTATTCATGATTCATGATTCAATTCATGATTCATGATTCATGATTCAATTCATTATTCATGATTCAATTCATGATTCATATTTCATGATTCATGATTCAATTCATGATTCATGATTTAAGATTCATGATTCATGATTCAATTCATGATTCGAATCCTGATTCAATTCATGATTCATGATTCGATTTATGATTCATGATTCATGATTCATGAATCATGATTCATGATTCGAATAATGATTCCTGATTCATGATTCGATTCATGATTCATGTTTCGATTCATGATTCTTGATTCATGATTCATGATTCATGATCCGATTCATGATTCAATTCATGATTCATGATTCAATTCATGATTCATGATTCATGATTCAATTCATGATTCATGATTCGATTCATGAATCATGATTTATGGTTCAATTCATGATTTATGATTCATGATTCAATTCATGATTCAATTTATGATTCATGATTCATGATTCATGATTTAATTCATGATTCAATTCATGATTCATGATTCAATTCATGATTCAATTCATGAATCATGATTCATGATTCAATTCATGATTCATGATTCATGATTCATGATTCATGATTCATGATTCAATTCATGATTCATGATTCGATTCATGATTCATGATTCAATTCATGATTCATGATTCATGATTCAATTCATGATTCATGATTCATGATTCGATTAATGATTCATGATCCATGATTCAATTCATGATTCATGATTCATGATTTAATTCATGATTCACTTTATGATTCAATTCATGATCCATGATTCAATTCATGATTCATGATTCATGATTCAATTCATTATTCATGATTCAATTCATGATTCATGATTCAATTCATGATTCATGATTCATGATTCAATTCATGATTCATGATTCATGATTCGATTAATGATTCATGATCCATGATTCAATTCATGATTCATGATTCATGATTTAATTCATGATTCACTTTATGATTCAATTCATGATCCATGATTCAATTCATGATTCATGATTCATGATTCAATTCATTATTCATGATTCAATTCATGATTCATATTTCATGATTCATGATTCAATTCATGATTCATGATTCAAGATTCATGATTCATGATTCAATTCATGATTCGAATCCTGATTCAATTCATGATTCATGATTCGATTTATGATTCATGATTCATGATTCAATCCATGATTCATGATTCATGATTCATGATTCATGATTCATGATTCAATTCATGATTCGATTCATGATTCATGATTCGATTCATGATTTTTGATTCATGATTCATGATTCAATTCATGATTCATAATTTATGATTCAATTCATGATTTGAATCCTAATTCAATTTATGATTCATGATTTGATTTATGATTCATGATTCATGATTCATGTCATGATTCATGATTCATGATTCATGATTCAATTCATGATTCATGATTCATGATTCAATTCATGATTCATGATTCATAATTCATGATTCAATTCATGATTCATGATTCATGATTCAATTCATGATTCATGATTCGATTCATGATTCATGATTCATGGTTCAATTCATGATTCATGATTCATGATTCAATTCATGATTCATGATTCATGATTCAATTCATGATTCATGATTCATGATTCAATTCTTGATTCGATTCATGATTTTTGATTAATTATTCATGATTCGATTCATGATTCATGATTCAATTCATGATTCATGATTCATGATTCAATTCATGATTCATGATTCATGATTCATGATTCAATTCATAATTCATGATTCATGATTCATGATTCAATTCATGATTCATGATTCAATTTATGATTCATGATTCATGATTCAATTCCTGATTCATGATTCAATTCATGATTCATGATTCATGATCCAATTCATGATTCAATTCATGATTCATGATTCAATTCATGATTCATGATTCAATTCATGATTCATGATTCATGATTCAATTCATGATTCATGATTCGATTCATGAATCATGATTCATGGTTCAATTCATGATTCATGATTCATGATTCATGATTCATGATTCAATTCATGATTCGATTCATGATTCCTGATTCATGATTCAATTCATGATTCATGATTCATGATTCAATTTATGATTCATGATTCAATTTATGATTCATGATTCTTGATTCATGATTCATGATTCAATTCCTGATTCATGATTCAATTCATGATTCATGATTTGATTTATGATTCGTGATTCATGATTCAATTCATGATTCATGATTCATGATTCAATTCATGATTCATGATTCGATTTATGATTCATGATTCATGATTCATGATTCAATTCATGATTCGAATCCTGATTCAATTCATGATTCATGATTCGATTTATGATTCATGATTCATGATTCAATCCATGATTCATGATTCATGATTCATGATTCATGATTCAATTCATGATTCGATTCATGATTCGATTCATGATTTTTGATTCATGATTCATGATTCAATTCATGATTCATGATTCATGATTCAATTCATGATTCATGATTCGATTCATGATTCATGATTCATGGTTCAATTCATGATTCATGATTCATGATTCAATTCATGATTCATGATTCATGATTCAATTCATGATTCATGATTCATGATTCAATTCTTGATTCGATTCATGATTTTTGATTAATTATTCATGATTCGATTCATGATTCATGATTCAATTCATGATTCATGATTCATGATTCAATTCATGATTCATGATTCATGATTCAATTCATAATTCATGATTCATGATTCAATTCATGATTCATGATTCAATTTATGATTCATGATTCATGATTCAATTCCTGATTCATGATTCAATTCATGATTCATGATTCATGATCCAATTCATGATTCAATTCATGATTCATGATTCAATTCATGATTCATGATTCAATTCATGATTCATGATTCATGATTCAATTCATGATTCATGATTCGATTCATGAATCATGATTCATGGTTCAATTCATGATTCATGATTCAATTCATGATTCATGATTCATGATTCATGATTCATGATTCAATTCATGATTCGATTCATGATTCCTGATTCATGATTCAATTCATGATTCATGATTCATGATTCAATTTATGATTCATGATTCAATTTATGATTCATGATTCTTGATTCATGATTCATGATTCAATTCCTGATTCATGATTCAATTCATGATTCATGATTTGATTTATGATTCGTGATTCATGATTCAATTCATGATTCATGATTCATGATTCAATTCATGATTCATGATTCGATTTATGATTCATGATTCATGATTCATGATTCAATTCATGATTCGATTCATGATTCATGATTCAATTCATGATTCATGATTCAATTCATGATTCAAACCCTAATTCAATTCATGATTTATGATTCATGATTCAATACATGATTCATGATTCAATTTATGATTCATGATTTGATTTATGGATCATGATTCATGATTCATGTAATGATTCATGATTCATGATTCATGATTCAATTCATGATTCATGATTCATGATTCAATTCATGATTCATGATTCATTATTCATGATTCAATTTATGATTCATGATTCATGATTCAATTCATGATTCATGATTCGATTCTTGATTCATGATTCATGATTCAATTCATGATTCATGATTCATGATTCATGATTCAATTCATGATTCATGATTCATGATTCAATTCATGATTCATGATTCGACTCATGATTTTTGATTAATTATTCATGATTCGATTCATGATTCATGATTCGATTCATGATTCTTGATTCATGATTCATGATTTGATTCATGATTCATGATTCATGATTCAATTCATGATTCATGATTCATGTTTCATTTCATGATTCATGATTCATGATTCAATTCATGATTCATGATTCATGATTCATGATTCAATTCATAATTCATAATTCATGATTCATGATTCATGATTCATGATTCATGATTCATGATTCATGATTCAATTCATGATTTATGATTCATGATTCAATTCATGATTCATAATTCATGATTCATGATTCATGATTCATGATTCAATTCATGATTCATGATTCATGATTCAATTCATGATTCATGATTCATGATTCGATTCATGATTCAATTCATGATTCATGATTCATGATTCGATTCATGATTCATGATCCATGATTCAATTCATGATTCATGATTCATGATTTAATTCATGATTCACTTCATGATTCGATTCATGATCCATGATTCAATTCATGATTCATGATTCATGATTCAATTCATTATTCATGATTCAATTCATGATTCATAATTCATGATTCATGATTCAATTCATGATTCATGATTCAAGATTCATGATTCATGATTTAATTCATGATTCATTATTCAATTCATGATTCGAATCCTGATTCAATTCATGATTCATGATTCGATTTATGATTCATGATTCATGATTCAATTCATGATTCATGATTCATGATTCATGATTCGAATAATGATTTATTATTCTTGATTCGATTCATGATTCAATATTTCATGATTCATAATTCATGATTCATGATTCAATTCATGATTCATGATTCAATTCATGATTCATGATTCAGGAATTAATTCATGAATCATGATTCATGATTCAATTCATGATTCATGATTCATGATTCAATTCATGATTCATGATTCTTGATTCAATTCATGATTCATGATTCATGATTCATGATTCAATTCATGATTCATGATTCATGATTCAATTCATGATTCATGATTCATGATTCATGATCCATGATTCAATTCATGATTCATGATTCATGATTTAATTCATGATTCAATTCATGATTCGATTCATGATACATGATTCAATTCATGATTCATGATTCATGATTCAATTCATTATTCATGATTCAATTCATGATTCATAATTCATGATTCATGATTCAATTCATGATTCATGATTCAAGATTCATGATTCATGATTCAATTCATGATTCATGATTCAATTCATGATTCGAATCCTGATTCAATTCATGATTCATGATTCGATTTATGATTCATGATTCATGATTCAATTCATGATTCATGATTCAATTCATTTTTCATGATTCAATTCATGATTCATAATTCATGATTCATGATTCAATTCATGATTCATGATTCAAGATTCATGATTCATGATTCAATTCATGATTCATGATTCAATTCATGATTCGAATCCTGATTCAATTCATGATTCATGATTCGATTTATGATTCATGATTCATGATTCAATTCATGATTCATGATTCATGATTCATGATTCAATTAATGATTCATGATTCATGATTCGATTCATGATTCCTGATTTATGATTCAATTCATGATTCATGATTCATGATTCGATTCATGATTCAATTCATGATTCATGATTCAATTCATGATTCAAATCCTAATTCAATTCATGATTCATGATTCATGATTCAATACATGATTCATGATTCATGATTCATGATTCATGATTCAATTTATGATTCATGATTTGATTTATGATTCATGATTCATGATTCAATTCATGATTCATGATTCATGATTCAATTCATGATTCATGATTCATGATTCATGATTCGATTCATGATTCATGATTCAATTCATGATTTTTGATTCATGATTCATGATTCGATTCATGATTCATGATTCAATTCATGATTCATAATTTATGATTCAATTCATGATTCGAATCCTAATTCAATTTATGATTCATGATTTGATTTATGATTCATGATTCATGATTCATGTCATGATTCATGATTCATGATTCATGATTCAATTTATGATTCATGATTCAATTCATGATTCATGATTCATTATTCATGATTCAATTCATGATTCATGATTCATGATTCAATTCAAGATTAATGATTCGATTCATGATTCATGATTCATGATTCAATTCATGATTCATGATTCAATTCATGATTCGTGATTCATGATTCAATTCATGATTCATGATTCGATTCATGATTTTTGATTAATTATTCATGATTCGATTCATGATTCATGATTCAATTCATGATTCATGATTCATGATTCAATTAATGATTCATGATTCATGATTCGATTCATGATTCCTGATTTATGATTCAATTCATGATTCATGATTCATGATTCGATTCATGATTCAATTCATGATTCATGATTCAATTCATGATTCAAATCCTAATTCAATTCATGATTCATGATTCATGATTCATGATTCAATTTATGATTCATGATTTGATTTATGATTCATGATTCATGATTCAATTCATGATTCATGATTCATGATTCAAATTATGATTCATGATTCAATTCATGATTCATGATTCATTATTCATGATTCAATTCATGATTCATGATTCATGATTCAATTCAAGATTCATGATTCGATTCTTGATTCATGATTCATGATTCAATTCATGATTCATGATTCATGATTCAATTTATGATTCATGATTTGATTTATGGATCATGATTCATGATTCATGTAATGATTCATGATTCATGATTCATGATTCAATTCATGATTCATGATTCATGATTCAATTCATGATTCATGATTCATTATTCATGATTCAATTTATGATTCATGATTCATGATTCAATTCATGATTCATGATTCGATTCTTGATTCATGATTCATGATTCAATTCATGATTCATGATTCATGATTCATGATTCAATTCATGATTCATGATTCATGATTCAATTCATGATTCATGATTCGATTCATGATTTTTGATTAATTATTCATGATTCGATTCATGATTCATGATTCGATTCATGATTCTTGATTCATGATTCATGATTCATGATTCATGATTCAATTTATGATTCATGATTCAATTCATGATTCATGATTCATTATTCATGATTCAATTCATGATTCATGATTCATGATTCAATTCAAGATTCATGATTCGATTCATGATTCATGATTCATGATTCAATTCATGATTCATGATTCATGATTCATGATTCAATTCATGATTCATGATTCATGATTCAATTCATGATTCATGATTCGATTCATGATTTTTGATTAATTATTCATGATTCGATTCATGATTCATGATTCAATTCATGATTCATGATTCATGATTCAATTCATGATTCATGATTCGATTCATGATTTTTGATTAATTATTCATGATTCGATTCTTGATTCATGATTCGATTCATGATTTTTGATTAATTATTCATGATTCGATTCATGATTCATGATTCGATTCATGATTCTTGATTTATGATTCATGATTTGATTCATGATTCATGATTCATGATTCAATTCATGATTCATGATTCATGTTTCATTTCATGATTCATGATTCAATTCATGATTCATGATTCATGTTTCATTTCATGATTCATGATTCATGATTCAATTCATGATTCATGATTCATGTTTCATTTCATGATTCATGATTCATGATTCATGATTCAATTCATAATTCATGATTCATGATTCATGATTCAATTCATGATTCATGATTCAATTCATGATTCAATTCATGATTCATGATTCGTTTCATGATTCTTGATTCATGATTCATGATTTGATTCATTATTCATGATTCATGATTCAATTCATGATTCATGATTCATGATTCATGATTCAATTCATGATTCATGATTCATGATTCATGATTCATGATTCAATTCATAATTCATGATTCATGATTCATGATTCATGATTCATGATTTATGATTCATGATTCAATTCATGATTCATAATTCATGATTCATGATTCATGATTCATGATTCAATTCATGATTCATGATTCATGATTCAATTCATGATTCATGATTCATGATTCAATTCATGATTCATGATTCATGATTCATGATTCATGATTCAATTCATGATTCATGATTCATGATTCATGATTCGCTTCATGATTCAATTCATGATTCATGATTCATAATTCGATTCATGATTCATGATCCATGATTCAATTCATGATTCATGATTCATGATTTAATTCATGATTCACTTCATGATTCGATTCATGATCCATGATTCAATTCATGATTCATGATTAATGATTCAATAATTATTCATGATTCAATTCATGATTCATAATTCATGATTCATGATTCAATTCATGATTCATTATTCAATTCATGATTCGAATACTGATTCAATTCATGATTCATGATTCGATTTATGATTCATGATTCATGATTCAATTCATGATTCATGATTCATGATTCATGATTCGAATAATGATTTATGATTCTTGATTCGATTCATGATTCCTGATTCATGATTCAATTCATGATTCATGATTCATGATTCAATTTATGATTCATGTTTCGATTCATGATTCTTGATTCATGATTCATGATTCTTGATTCATGATTCTTGATTCAATTCCTGATTCATGATTCAATTCATGATTCATGATTCATGATCCGATTCATGATTCAATTCATGATTCATGATTCAATTCATGATTCATGATTCAATTCATGATTCATGATTCATGATTCAATTCATGATTCATGATTCGATTCATGAATCATGATTCATGGTTCAATTCATGATTCATGATTCAATTCATGATTCATGATTCATGATTCATGATTCATGATTCAATTCATGATTCGATTCATGATTCCTGATTCATGATTCAATTCATGATTCATGATTCATGATTCAATTTATGATTCATGATTCAATTTATGATTCATGATTCTTGATTCATGATTCATGATTCAATTCCTGATTCATGATTCAATTCATGATTCATGATTCGATTCATGATTCAATTCATGATTCATGATTCAATTCATGATTCGAATCCTAATTCAATTCATGACTCATGATTCATGATTCAATACATGATTCATGATTCATGATTCATGATTGATGATTTCATTTATGATTCATGATTTGATTTATGATTCGTGATTCATGATTCAATTCATGATTCATGATTCATGATTCAATTCATGATTCATGATTCATGATTCAATTCATGATTCATGATTCGATTTATGATTCATGATTCATGATTCATGATTCAATTCATGATTCGATTCATGATTCATGATTCGATTCATGATTTTTGATTCATGATTCATGATTCAATTCATGATTCATAATTTATGATTCAATTCATGATTCGAATCCTAATTCAATTTATGATTCTTGATTTGATTCATGATTCAATTCATGATTCATGATTCATGATTCATGATTCAATTCATGATTCATGATTCATGATTCAATTCATGATTCATGATTCATGGTTCAATTCATGATTCATGATTCATGATTCAATTCATGATTCATGATTCATGATTCAATTCATGATTCATGATTCATGATTCAATTCATGATTCAATTCATGATTTTTGATTAATTATTCATGATTCGATTCATGATTCATGATTCAATTCATGATTCATGATTCAATTCATGATTCATGATTCATGATTCATGATTCATGATTCAATTCATGATTCATGATTCATGATTCAATTCATGATTCATGATTCAATTCATGATTCATGATTCAATTCATGATTCAATTCATGATTCATGATTTGATTCATTATTCATGATTCATGATTCAATTCATGATTCATGATTCATGATTCATGATTCAATTCATGATTCATGATTCATGATTCATGATTCATGATTCATGATTCAATTCATAATTCATGATTCATGATTCATGATTCATGATTCATGATTCATGATTCAATTAATGATTCATGATTCATGATTCAATTCATGATTCATGATTCATGATTCAATTAATGATTCATGATTCATGATTCGATTCATGATTCCTGATTTATGATTCAATTCATGATTCATGATTCATGATTCGATTCATGATTCAATTCATGATTCATGATTCAATTCATGATTCAAATCCTAATTCAATTCATGATTCATGATTCATGATTCATGATTCAATTTATGATTCATGATTTGATTTATGATTCATGATTCATGATTCAATTCATGATTCATGATTCATGATTCAAATTATGATTCATGATTCAATTCATGATTCATGATTCATTATTCATGATTCAATTCATGATTCATGATTCATGATTCAATTCAAGATTCATGATTCGATTCTTGATTCATGATTCATGATTCAATTCATGATTCATGATTCATGATTCAATTTATGATTCATGATTTGATTTATGGATCATGATTCATGATTCATGTAATGATTCATGATTCATGATTCATGATTCAATTCATGATTCATGATTCAATTCATGATTCATGATTCATTATTCATGATTCAATTTATGATTCATGATTCATGATTCAATTCATGATTCATGATTCGATTCTTGATTCATGATTCATGATTCAATTCATGATTCATAATTCATGATTCATGATTCAATTCATGATTCATGATTCATGATTCAATTCATGATTCATGATTCGATTCATGATTTTTGATTAATTATTCATGATTCGATTCATGATTCATGATTCGATTCATGATTCTTGATTCATGATTCATGATTCATGATTCATGATTCAATTTATGATTCATGATTCAATTCATGATTCATGATTCATTATTCATGATTCAATTCATGATTCATGATTCATGATTCAATTCAAGATTCATGATTCGATTCATGATTCATGATTCATGATTCAATTCATGATTCATGATTCATGATTCATGATTCAATTCATGATTCATGATTCATGATTCAATTCATGATTCATGATTCGATTCATGATTTTTGATTAATTATTCATGATTCGATTCATGATTCATGATTCAATTCATGATTCATGATTCATGATTCAATTCATGATTCATGATTCGATTCATGATTTTTGATTAATTATTCATGATTCGATTCTTGATTCATGATTCGATTCATGATTTTTGATTAATTATTCATGATTCGATTCATGATTCATGATTCGATTCATGATTCTTGATTTATGATTCATGATTTGATTCATGATTCATGATTCATGATTCAATTCATGATTCATGATTCATGTTTCATTTCATGATTCATGATTCAATTCATGATTCATGATTCATGTTTCATTTCATGATTCATGATTCATGATTCAATTCATGATTCATGATTCATGTTTCATTTCATGATTCATGATTCATGATTCATGATTCAATTCATAATTCATGATTCATGATTCAATTCATGATTCATGATTCAATTCATGATTCAATTCATGATTCATGATTCGTTTCATGATTCTTGATTCATGATTCATGATTTGATTCATTATTCATGATTCATGATTCAATTCATGATTCATGATTCATGATTCATGATTCAATTCATGATTCATGATTCATGATTCATGATTCATGATTCAATTCATAATTCATGATTCATGATTCATGATTCATGATTCATGATTCATGATTCATGATTTATGATTCATGATTCAATTCATGATTCATAATTCATGATTCATGATTCATGATTCATGATTCAATTCATGATTCATGATTCATGATTCAATTCATGATTCATGATTCATGATTCAATTCATGATTCATGATTCATGATTCATGATTCATGATTCAATTCATGATTCATGATTCATGATTCATGATTCGCTTCATGATTCAATTCATGATTCATGATTCATAATTCGATTCATGATTCATGATCCATGATTCAATTCATGATTCATGATTCATGATTTAATTCATGATTCACTTCATGATTCGTTTCATGATCCATGATTCAATTCATGATTCATGATTAATGATTCAATAATTATTCATGATTCAATTCATGATTCATAATTCATGATTCATGATTCAATTCATGATTCATTATTCAATTCATGATTCGAATCCTGATTCAATTCATGATTCATGATTCGATTTATGATTCATGATTCATGATTCAATTCATGATTCATGATTCATGATTCATGATTCGAATAATGATTTATGATTCTTGATTCGATTCATGATTCCTGATTCATGATTCAATTCATGATTCATGATTCATGATTCAATTTATGATTCATGTTTCGATTCATGATTCTTGATTCATGATTCATGATTCTTGATTCATGATTCTTGATTCAATTCCTGATTCATGATTCAATTCATGATTCATGATTCATGATCCGATTCATGATTCAATTCATGATTCATGATTCAATTCATGATTCATGATTCAATTCATGATTCATGATTCATGATTCAATTCATGATTCATGATTCGATTCATGAATCATGATTCATGGTTCAATTCATGATTCATGATTCAATTCATGATTCATGATTCATGATTCATGATTCATGATTCAATTCATGATTCGATTCATGATTCCTGATTCATGATTCAATTCATGATTCATGATTCATGATTCAATTTATGATTCATGATTCAATTTATGATTCATGATTCTTGATTCATGATTCATGATTCAATTCCTGATTCATGATTCAATTCATGATTCATGATTCGATTCATGATTCAATTCATGATTCATGATTCAATTCATGATTCGAATCCTAATTCAATTCATGACTCATGATTCATGATTCAATACATGATTCATGATTCATGATTCATGATTGATGATTTCATTTATGATTCATGATTTGATTTATGATTCGTGATTCATGATTCAATTCATGATTCATGATTCATGATTCAATTCATGATTCATGATTCATGATTCAATTCATGATTCATGATTCGATTTATGATTCATGATTCATGATTCATGATTCAATTCATGATTCGATTCATGATTCATGATTCGATTCATGATTTTTGATTCATGATTCATGATTCAATTCATGATTCATAATTTATGATTCAATTCATGATTCGAATCCTAATTCAATTTATGATTCTTGATTTGATTCATGATTCAATTCATGATTCATGATTCATGATTCATGATTCAATTCATGATTCATGATTCATGATTCAATTCATGATTCATGATTCATGGTTCAATTCATGATTCATGATTCATGATTCAATTCATGATTCATGATTCATGATTCAATTCATGATTCATGATTCATGATTCAATTCATGATTCGATTCATGATTTTTGATTAATTATTCATGATTCGATTCATGATTCATGATTCAATTCATGATTCATGATTCAATTCATGATTCATGATTCATGATTCATGATTCATGATTCATGATTCAATTCATAATTCATGATTCATGATTCATGATTCAATTCATGATTCATGATTCAATTCATGATTCATGATTCATGATTCAATTCATGATTCGATTCATGATTTTTGATTAATTATTCATGATTCGATTCATGATTCATGATTCAATTCATGATTCATGATTCATGATTCAATTCATGATTCATGATTCATGATTCATGATTCATGATTCAATTCATAATTCATGATTCATGATTCAATTCATGATTCATGATTCGATTCATGATTCTTGATTCATGATTCATGATTTGATTCATGATTCATGATTCATGATTCAATTCATGATTCATGATTCATGTTTCATTTCATGATTCATGATTTATGATTCAATTCATGATTCATGATTCATGTTTCATTTCATGATTCATGATTCATGATTCAATTCATAATTCATGATTCATGATTCATGATTCAATTCATGATTCATGATTCAATTCATGATTCATGATTCAATTCATGATTCAATTCATGATTCATGATTCGTTTCATGATTCTTGATTCATGATTCATGATTTGATTCATTATTCATGATTCATGATTCAATTCATGATTCATGATTCATGATTCAATTCATTATTCATGATTCAATTCATGATTCATATTTCATGATTCATGATTCAATTCATGATTCATGATTTAAGATTCATGATTCATGATTCAATTCATGATTCGAATCCTGATTCAATTCATGATTCATGATTCGATTTATGATTCATGATTCATGATTCGAATAATGATTCCTGATTCATGATTCGATTCATGATTCATGTTTCGATTCATGATTCTTGATTCATGATTCATGATTCATGATCCGATTCATGATTCAATTCATGATTCATGATTCAATTCATGATTCATGATTCATGATTCAATTCATGATTCATGATTCGATTCATGAATCATGATTTATGGTTCAATTCATGATTTATGATTCATGATTCAATTCATGATTCAATTTATGATTCATGATTCATGATTCATGATTTAATTCATGATTCAATTCATGATTCATGATTCAATTCATGATTCAATTCATGAATCATGATTCATGATTCAATTCATGATTCATGATTCATGATTCATGATTCATGATTCATGATTCAATTCATGATTCATGATTCAATTCATGATTCATGATTCATGATTCATGATTCAATTCATGATTCATGATTCATGATTCAATTCATGATTCATGATTCATGATTCGATTAATGATTCATGATCCATGATTCAATTCATGATTCATGATTCATGATTTAATTCATGATTCACTTTATGATTCAATTCATGATCCATGATTCAATTCATGATTCATGATTCATGATTCAATTCATTATTCATGATTCAATTCATGATTCATATTTCATGATTCATGATTCAATTCATGATTCATGATTCAAGATTCATGATTCATGATTCAATTCATGATTCGAATCCTGATTCAATTCATGATTCATGATTCGATTTATGATTCATGATTCATGATTCAATCCATGATTCATGATTCATGATTCATGATTCATGATTCATGATTCAATTCATGATTCGATTCATGATTCATGATTCGATTCATGATTTTTGATTCATGATTCATGATTCAATTCATGATTCATAATTTATGATTCAATTCATGATTTGAATCCTAATTCAATTTATGATTCATGATTTGATTTATGATTCATGATTCATGATTCATGTCATGATTCATGATTCATGATTCATGATTCAATTCATGATTCATGATTCATGATTCAATTCATGATTCATGATTCATGATTCATGATTCAATTCATGATTCATGATTCATGATTCAATTCATGATTCATGATTCGATTCATGATTCATGATTCATGGTTCAATTCATGATTCATGATTCATGATTCAATTCATGATTCATGATTCATGATTCAATTCATGATTCATGATTCATGATTCAATTCTTGATTCGATTCATGATTTTTGATTAATTATTCATGATTCGATTCATGATTCATGATTCAATTCATGATTCATGATTCATGATTCAATTCATGATTCATGATTCATGATTCATGATTCATGATTCAATTCATAATTCATGATTCATGATTCATGATTCAATTCATGATTCATGATTCAATTTATGATTCATGATTCATGATTCAATTCCTGATTCATGATTCAATTCATGATTCATGATTCATGATCCAATTCATGATTCGATTCATGATTCATGATTCAATTCATGATTCATGATTCATGATTCAATTCATGATTCATGATTCATGATTCATGATTCATGATTCAATTCATAATTCATGATTCATGATTCATGATTCAATTCATGATTCATGATTCGATTCATGATTCTTGATTCATGATTCATGATTTGATTCATGATTCATGATTCATGATTCAATTCATGATTCATGATTCATGTTTCATTTCATGATTCATGATTTATGATTCAATTCATGATTCATGATTCATGTTTCATTTCATGATTCATGATTCATGATTCAATTCATAATTCATGATTCATGATTCATGATTCAATTCATGATTCATGATTCAATTCATGATTCATGATTCAATTCATGATTCAATTCATGATTCATGATTCGTTTCATGATTCTTGATTCATGATTCATGATTTGATTCATTATTCATGATTCATGATTCAATTCATGATTCATGATTCATGATTCAATTCATTATTCATGATTCAATTCATGATTCATATTTCATGATTCATGATTCAATTCATGATTCATGATTTAAGATTCATGATTCATGATTCAATTCATGATTCGAATCCTGATTCAATTCATGATTCATGATTCGATTTATGATTCATGATTCATGATTCATGATTCATGATTCATGATTCGAATAATGATTCCTGATTCATGATTCGATTCATGATTCATGTTTCGATTCATGATTCTTGATTCATGATTCATGATTCATGATCCGATTCATGATTCAATTCATGATTCATGATTCAATTCATGATTCATGATTCATGATTCAATTCATGATTCATGATTCGATTCATGAATCATGATTTATGGTTCAATTCATGATTTATGATTCATGATTCAATTCATGATTCAATTTATGATTCATGATTCATGATTCATGATTTAATTCATGATTCAATTCATGATTCATGATTCAATTCATGATTCAATTCATGAATCATGATTCATGATTCAATTCATGATTCATGATTCATGATTCATGATTCATGATTCATGATTCAATTCATGATTCATGATTCGATTCATGATTCATGATTCAATTCATGATTCATGATTCATGATTCAATTCATGATTCATGATTCATGATTCGATTAATGATTCATGATCCATGATTCAATTCATGATTCATGATTCATGATTTAATTCATGATTCACTTTATGATTCAATTCATGATCCATGATTCAATTCATGATTCATGATTCATGATTCAATTCATTATTCATGATTCAATTCATGATTCATGATTCAATTCATGATTCATGATTCATGATTCAATTCATGATTCATGATTCATGATTCGATTAATGATTCATGATCCATGATTCAATTCATGATTCATGATTCATGATTTAATTCATGATTCACTTTATGATTCAATTCATGATCCATGATTCAATTCATGATTCATGATTCATGATTCAATTCATTATTCATGATTCAATTCATGATTCATATTTCATGATTCATGATTCAATTCATGATTCATGATTCAAGATTCATGATTCATGATTCAATTCATGATTCGAATCCTGATTCAATTCATGATTCATGATTCGATTTATGATTCATGATTCATGATTCAATCCATGATTCATGATTCATGATTCATGATTCATGATTCATGATTCAATTCATGATTCGATTCATGATTCATGATTCGATTCATGATTTTTGATTCATGATTCATGATTCAATTCATGATTCATAATTTATGATTCAATTCATGATTTGAATCCTAATTCAATTTATGATTCATGATTTGATTTATGATTCATGATTCATGATTCATGTCATGATTCATGATTCATGATTCATGATTCAATTCATGATTCATGATTCATGATTCAATTCATGATTCATGATTCATAATTCATGATTCAATTCATGATTCATGATTCATGATTCAATTCATGATTCATGATTCGATTCATGATTCATGATTCATGGTTCAATTCATGATTCATGATTCATGATTCAATTCATGATTCATGATTCATGATTCAATTCATGATTCATGATTCATGATTCAATTCTTGATTCGATTCATGATTTTTGATTAATTATTCATGATTCGATTCATGATTCATGATTCAATTCATGATTCATGATTCATGATTCAATTCATGATTCATGATTCATGATTCATGATTCATGATTCAATTCATAATTCATGATTCATGATTCATGATTCAATTCATGATTCATGATTCAATTTATGATTCATGATTCATGATTCAATTCCTGATTCATGATTCAATTCATGATTCATGATTCATGATCCAATTCATGATTCAATTCATGATTCATGATTCAATTCATGATTCATGATTCAATTCATGATTCATGATTCATGATTCAATTCATGATTCATGATTCGATTCATGAATCATGATTCATGGTTCAATTCATGATTCATGATTCATGATTCATGATTCATGATTCAATTCATGATTCGATTCATGATTCCTGATTCATGATTCAATTCATGATTCATGATTCATGATTCAATTTATGATTCATGATTCAATTTATGATTCATGATTCTTGATTCATGATTCATGATTCAATTCCTGATTCATGATTCAATTCATGATTCATGATTTGATTTATGATTCGTGATTCATGATTCAATTCATGATTCATGATTCATGATTCAATTCATGATTCATGATTCGATTTATGATTCATGATTCATGATTCATGATTCAATTCATGATTCGAATCCTGATTCAATTCATGATTCATGATTCGATTTATGATTCATGATTCATGATTCAATCCATGATTCATGATTCATGATTCATGATTCATGATTCAATTCATGATTCGATTCATGATTCGATTCATGATTTTTGATTCATGATTCATGATTCAATTCATGATTCATAATTTATGATTCAATTCATGATTTGAATCCTAATTCAATTTATGATTCATGATTTGATTTATGATTCATGATTCATGATTCATGTCATGATTCATGATTCATGATTCATGATTCAATTCATGATTCATGATTCATGATTCAATTCATGATTCATGATTCGATTCATGATTCATGATTCATGGTTCAATTCATGATTCATGATTCATGATTCAATTCATGATTCATGATTCATGATTCAATTCATGATTCATGATTCATGATTCAATTCTTGATTCGATTCATGATTTTTGATTAATTATTCATGATTCGATTCATGATTCATGATTCAATTCATGATTCATGATTCATGATTCAATTCATGATTCATGATTCATGATTCATGATTCAATTCATAATTCATGATTCATGATTCAATTCATGATTCATGATTCAATTTATGATTCATGATTCATGATTCAATTCCTGATTCATGATTCAATTCATGATTCATGATTCATGATCCAATTCATGATTCAATTCATGATTCATGATTCAATTCATGATTCATGATTCAATTCATGATTCATGATTCATGATTCAATTCATGATTCATGATTCGATTCATGAATCATGATTCATGGTTCAATTCATGATTCATGATTCAATTCATGATTCATGATTCATGATTCATGATTCATGATTCAATTCATGATTCGATTCATGATTCCTGATTCATGATTCAATTCATGATTCATGATTCATGATTCAATTTATGATTCATGATTCAATTTATGATTCATGATTCTTGATTCATGATTCATGATTCAATTCCTGATTCATGATTCAATTCATGATTCATGATTTGATTTATGATTCGTGATTCATGATTCAATTCATGATTCATGATTCATGATTCAATTCATGATTCATGATTCGATTTATGATTCATGATTCATGATTCATGATTCAATTCATGATTCGATTCATGATTCATGATTCAATTCATGATTCATGATTCAATTCATGATTCAAACCCTAATTCAATTCATGATTTATGATTCATGATTCAATACATGATTCATGATTCAATTTATGATTCATGATTTGATTTATGGATCATGATTCATGATTCATGTAATGATTCATGATTCATGATTCATGATTCAATTCATGATTCATGATTCATGATTCAATTCATGATTCATGATTCATTATTCATGATTCAATTTATGATTCATGATTCATGATTCAATTCATGATTCATGATTCGATTCTTGATTCATGATTCATGATTCAATTCATGATTCATGATTCATGATTCATGATTCAATTCATGATTCATGATTCATGATTCAATTCATGATTCATGATTCGACTCATGATTTTTGATTAATTATTCATGATTCGATTCATGATTCATGATTCGATTCATGATTCTTGATTCATGATTCATGATTTGATTCATGATTCATGATTCATGATTCAATTCATGATTCATGATTCATGTTTCATTTCATGATTCATGATTCATGATTCAATTCATGATTCATGATTCATGATTCATGATTCAATTCATAATTCATAATTCATGATTCATGATTCATTATTCATGATTCATGATTCATGATTCATGATTCAATTCATGATTTATGATTCATGATTCAATTCATGATTCATAATTCATGATTCATGATTCATGATTCATGATTCAATTCATGATTCATGATTCATGATTCAATTCATGATTCATGATTCATGATTCGATTCATGATTCAATTCATGATTCATGATTCATGATTCGATTCATGATTCATGATCCATGATTCAATTCATGATTCATGATTCATGATTTAATTCATGATTCACTTCATGATTCGATTCATGATCCATGATTCAATTCATGATTCATGATTCATGATTCAATTCATTATTCATGATTCAATTCATGATTCATAATTCATGATTCATGATTCAATTCATGATTCATGATTCAAGATTCATGATTCATGATTTAATTCATGATTCATTATTCAATTCATGATTCGAATCCTGATTCAATTCATGATTCATGATTCGATTTATGATTCATGATTCATGATTCAATTCATGATTCATGATTCATGATTCATGATTCGAATAATGATTTATTATTCTTGATTCGATTCATGATTCAATATTTCATGATTCATAATTCATGATTCATGATTCAATTCATGATTCATGATTTAATTCATAATTCATGATTCATGATTCAAGATTCATGATTCATGATTCAATTCATGATTCATGATTCATGATTCATGATTCATGATTCATGATTCAATTCATGATTCATGATTCATGATTCAATTCATGATTCATGATTCTTGATTCAATTCATGATTCATGATTCATGATTCATGATTCAATTCATGATTCATGATTCATGATTCAATTCATGATTCATGATTCATGATTCATGATCCATGATTCAATTCATGATTCATGATTCATGATTTAATTCATGATTCAATTCATGATTCGATTCATGATACATGATTCAATTCATGATTCATGATTCATGATTCAATTCATTATTCATGATTCAATTCATGATTCATAATTCATGATTCATGATTCAATTCATGATTCATGATTCAAGATTCATGATTCATGATTCAATTCATGATTCATGATTCAATTCATGATTCGAATCCTGATTCAATTCATGATTCATGATTCGATTTATGATTCATGATTCATGATTCAATTCATGATTCATGATTCAATTCATTTTTCATGATTCAATTCATGATTCATAATTCATGATTCATGATTCAATTCATGATTCATGATTCAAGATTCATGATTCATGATTCAATTCATGATTCATGATTCAATTCATGATTCGAATCCTGATTCAATTCATGATTCATGATTCGATTTATGATTCATGATTCATGATTCAATTCATGATTCATGATTCATGATTCATGATTCAATTAATGATTCATGATTCATGATTCGATTCATGATTCCTGATTTATGATTCAATTCATGATTCATGATTCATGATTCGATTCATGATTCAATTCATGATTCATGATTCAATTCATGATTCAAATCCTAATTCAATTCATGATTCATGATTCATGATTCAATACATGATTCATGATTCATGATTCATGATTCATGATTCAATTTATGATTCATGATTTGATTTATGATTCATGATTCATGATTCAATTCATGATTCATGATTCATGATTCAATTCATGATTCATGATTCATGATTCATGATTCGATTCATGATTCATGATTCAATTCATGATTTTTGATTCATGATTCATGATTCGATTCATGATTCATGATTCAATTCATGATTCATAATTTATGATTCAATTCATGATTCGAATCCTAATTCAATTTATGATTCATGATTTGATTTATGATTCATGATTCATGATTCATGTCATGATTCATGATTCATGATTCATGATTCAATTTATGATTCATGATTCAATTCATGATTCATGATTCATTATTCATGATTCAATTCATGATTCATGATTCATGATTCAATTCAAGATTAATGATTCGATTCATGATTCATGATTCATGATTCAATTCATGATTCATGATTCAATTCATGATTCGTGATTCATGATTCAATTCATGATTCATGATTCGATTCATGATTTTTGATTAATTATTCATGATTCGATTCATGATTCATGATTCAATTCATGATTCATGATTCATGATTCAATTAATGATTCATGATTCATGATTCGATTCATGATTCCTGATTTATGATTCAATTCATGATTCATGATTCATGATTCGATTCATGATTCAATTCATGATTCATGATTCAATTCATGATTCAAATCCTAATTCAATTCATGATTCATGATTCATGATTCATGATTCAATTTATGATTCATGATTTGATTTATGATTCATGATTCATGATTCAATTCATGATTCATGATTCATGATTCAAATTATGATTCATGATTCAATTCATGATTCATGATTCATTATTCATGATTCAATTTATGATTCATGATTCATGATTCAATTCATGATTCATGATTCGATTCTTGATTCATGATTCATGATTCAATTCATGATTCATGATTCATGATTCATGATTCAATTCATGATTCATGATTCATGATTCAATTCATGATTCATGATTCGATTCATGATTTTTGATTAATTATTCATGATTCGATTCATGATTCATGATTCGATTCATGATTCTTGATTCATGATTCATGATTCATGATTCATGATTCAATTTATGATTCATGATTCAATTCATGATTCATGATTCATTATTCATGATTCAATTCATGATTCATGATTCATGATTCAATTCAAGATTCATGATTCGATTCATGATTCATGATTCATGATTCAATTCATGATTCATGATTCATGATTCATGATTCAATTCATGATTCATGATTCATGATTCAATTCATGATTCATGATTCGATTCATGATTTTTGATTAATTATTCATGATTCGATTCATGATTCATGATTCAATTCATGATTCATGATTCATGATTCAATTCATGATTCATGATTCGATTCATGATTTTTGATTAATTATTCATGATTCGATTCTTGATTCATGATTCGATTCATGATTTTTGATTAATTATTCATGATTCGATTCATGATTCATGATTCGATTCATGATTCTTGATTTATGATTCATGATTTGATTCATGATTCATGATTCATGATTCAATTCATGATTCATGATTCATGTTTCATTTCATGATTCATGATTCAATTCATGATTCATGATTCATGTTTCATTTCATGATTCATGATTCATGATTTAATTCATGATTCATGATTCATGTTTCATTTCATGATTCATGATTCATGATTCATGATTCAATTCATAATTCATGATTCATGATTCATGATTCAATTCATGATTCATGATTCAATTCATGATTCAATTCATGATTCATGATTCGTTTCATGATTCTTGATTCATGATTCATGATTTGATTCATTATTCATGATTCATGATTCAATTCATGATTCATGATTCATGATTCATGATTCAATTCATGATTCATGATTCATGATTCATGATTCATGATTCAATTCATAATTCATGATTCATGATTCATGATTCATGATTCATGATTCATGATTCATGATTTATGATTCATGATTCAATTCATGATTCATAATTCATGATTCATGATTCATGATTCATGATTCAATTCATGATTCATGATTCATGATTCAATTCATGATTCATGATTCATGATTCAATTCATGATTCATGATTCATGATTCATGATTCATGATTCAATTCATGATTCATGATTCATGATTCATGATTCGCTTCATGATTCAATTCATGATTCATGATTCATAATTCGATTCATGATTCATGATCCATGATTCAATTCATGATTCATGATTCATGATTTAATTCATGATTCACTTCATGATTCGATTCATGATCCATGATTCAATTCATGATTCATGATTAATGATTCAATAATTATTCATGATTCAATTCATGATTCATAATTCATGATTCATGATTCAATTCATGATTCATTATTCAATTCATGATTCGAATCCTGATTCAATTCATGATTCATGATTCGATTTATGATTCATGATTCATGATTCAATTCATGATTCATGATTCATGATTCATGATTCGAATAATGATTTATGATTCTTGATTCGATTCATGATTCCTGATTCATGATTCAATTCATGATTCATGATTCATGATTCAATTTATGATTCATGTTTCGATTCATGATTCTTGATTCATGATTCATGATTCTTGATTCATGATTCTTGATTCAATTCCTGATTCATGATTCAATTCATGATTCATGATTCATGATCCGATTCATGATTCAATTCATGATTCATGATTCAATTCATGATTCATGATTCAATTCATGATTCATGATTCATGATTCAATTCATGATTCATGATTCGATTCATGAATCATGATTCATGGTTCAATTCATGATTCATGATTCAATTCATGATTCATGATTCATGATTCATGATTCATGATTCAATTCATGATTCGATTCATGATTCCTGATTCATGATTCAATTCATGATTCATGATTCATGATTCAATTTATGATTCATGATTCAATTTATGATTCATGATTCTTGATTCATGATTCATGATTCAATTCCTGATTCATGATTCAATTCATGATTCATGATTCGATTCATGATTCAATTCATGATTCATGATTCAATTCATGATTCGAATCCTAATTCAATTCATGACTCATGATTCATGATTCAATACATGATTCATGATTCATGATTCATGATTGATGATTTCATTTATGATTCATGATTTGATTTATGATTCGTGATTCATGATTCAATTCATGATTCATGATTCATGATTCAATTCATGATTCATGATTCATGATTCAATTCATGATTCATGATTCGATTTATGATTCATGATTCATGATTCATGATTCAATTCATGATTCGATTCATGATTCATGATTCGATTCATGATTTTTGATTCATGATTCATGATTCAATTCATGATTCATAATTTATGATTCAATTCATGATTCGAATCCTAATTCAATTTATGATTCTTGATTTGATTCATGATTCAATTCATGATTCATGATTCATGATTCATGATTCAATTCATGATTCATGATTCATGATTCAATTCATGATTCATGATTCATGGTTCAATTCATGATTCATGATTCATGATTCAATTCATGATTCATGATTCATGATTCAATTCATGATTCATGATTCATGATTCAATTCATGATTCGATTCATGATTTTTGATTAATTATTCATGATTCGATTCATGATTCATGATTCAATTCATGATTCATGATTCAATTCATGATTCATGATTCATGATTCATGATTCATGATTCATGATTCAATTCATAATTCATGATTCATGATTCATGATTCAATTCATGATTCATGATTCAATTCATGATTCATGATTCAATTCATGATTCAATTCATGATTCATGATTTGATTCATTATTCATGATTCATGATTCAATTCATGATTCATGATTCATGATTCATGATTCAATTCATGATTCATGATTCATGATTCATGATTCATGATTCATGATTCAATTCATAATTCATGATTCATGATTCATGATTCATGATTCATGATTAAATTCATGATTTATGATTAATGATTCAATTAATGATTCATGATTCATGATTCAATTCATGATTCATGATTCATGATTCAATTCATGATTCATGATTCATTATTCATGATTCGATTCATGATTCATGATTCATGATTCATGATTCAATTCATGTTTCATGATTCATGATTCAATTCATGATTCATGATTTATGATTCATGATTCAATTCATGATTCATGATTCGATTAATTATTCATGATCCATAATTCAATTCATGATTCATGATTTAATTCATGATTCACTTCATGATTCGATTCATGATCCATGATTCAATTCATGATTCATGATTCATGATTCAATTCATTATTCATGATTCAATTCATGATTCATATTTCATGATTCATGATTCAATTCATGATTCATGATTCAAGATTCATGATTCATGATTCAATTCATGATTCGAATCCTGATTCAATTCATGATTCATGATTTGATTTATGATTCATGATTCATGATTCAATTCATGATTCATGATTCATGATTCATGATTCATGATTCAATTCATGATTCGATTCATGATTCATGATTCGATTCATGATTTTTGATTCATGATTCATGATTCAATTCATGATTCATAATTTATGATTCAATTCATGATTCGAATCCTAATTCAATTTATGATTCATGATTTGATTTATGATTCATGATTCATGATTCATGTCATGATTCATGATTCATGATTCATGATTCAATTCATGATTCATGATTCATGATTCAATTCATGATTCATGATTCATGATTCATGATTCAATTCATGATTCATGATTCATGATTCAATTCATGATTCATGATTCGATTCATGATTCATGATTCATGGTTCAATTCATGATTCATGATTCATGATTCAATTCATGATTCATGATTCATGATTCAATTCATGATTCATGATTCATGATTCAATTCATGATTCTATTCATGATTTTTGATTAATTATTCATGATTCGATTCATGATTCATGATTCAATTCATGATTCATGATTCATGATTCAATTCATGATTCATGATTCATGATTCATGATTCATGATTCAATTCATAATTCATGATTCATGATTCATGATTCAATTCATGATTCATGATTCGATTCATGATTCTTGATTCATGATTCATGATTTGATTCATGATTCATGATTCATGATTCAATTCATGATTCATGATTTATGTTTCATTTCATGATTCATGATTTATGATTCAATTCATGATTCATGATTCATGTTTCATTTCATGATTCATGATTCATGATTCATGATTCAATTCATAATTCATGATTCATGATTCATGATTCAATTCATGATTCATGATTCAATTCATGATTCATGATTCAATTCATGATTCAATTCATGATTCGTTTCATGATTCTTGATTCATGATTCATGATTTGATTCATTATTCATGATTCATGATTCAATTCATGATTCATGATTCAATTCATGATTCATGATTCATGATTCATGATTCATGATTCAATTCATAATTCATGATTCATGATTCATGATTCATGATTCAATTCATGATTTATGATTCATGATTCAATTCATGATTCATGATTCATGATTCATTTCATGATTCATGATTCATGATTCAATTCATGATTCATGATTCATTATTCATGATTCGATTCATGATTCATGATTCATGATTCATGATTCAATTCATGTTTCATGATTCATGATTCAATTCATGATTCATGATTTATGATTCATGATTCAATTCATGATTCATGATTCATGATTCGATTAATTATTCATGATCCATGATTCAATCCATGATTCATGATTTAATTCATGATTCACTTCATGATTCGATTCATGATCCATGATTCAATTCATGATTCATGATTCATGATTCAATTCATTATTCATGATTCAATTCATGATTCATATTTCATGATTCATGATTCAATTCATGATTCATGATTCAAGATTCATGATTCATGATTCAATTCATGATTCGAATCCTGATTCAATTCATGATTCATGATTCGATTTATGATTCATGATTCATGATTCAATTCATGATTCATGATTCATGATTCATGATTCGAATAATGATTCCTGATTCATGATTCGATTCATGATTCATGTTTCGATTCATGATTCTTGATTCATGATTCATGATTCATGATCCGATTCATGATTCAATTCATGATTCATGATTCAATTCATGATTCATGATTCATGATTCAATTCATGATTCATGATTCGATTCATGAATCATGATTTATGGTTCAATTCATGATTTATGATTCATGATTCAATTCATGATTCAATTTATGATTCATGATTCATGATTTAATTCATGATTCAATTCATGATTCATGATTCAATTCATGATTCAATTCATGAATCATGATTCATGATTCAATTCATGATTCATGATTCATGATTCATGATTCATGATTCATGATTCAATTCATGATTCATGATTCGATTCATGATTCATGATTCATGATTCAATTCATGATTCATGATTCATGATTCAATTCATGATTCATGATTCATGATTCATGATTCAATTCATGATTCATGATTCATGATTCGATTAATGATTCATGATCCATGATTCAATTCATGATTCATGATTCATGATTTAATTCATGATTCACTTTATGATTCAATTCATGATCCATGATTCAATTCATGATTCATGATTCATGATTCAATTCATTATTCATGATTCAATTCATGATTCATATTTCATGATTCATGATTCAATTCATGATTCATGATTCAAGATTCATGATTCATGATTCAATTCATGATTCGAATCCTGATTCAATTCATGATTCATGATTCGATTTATGATTCATGATTCATGATTCAATTCATGATTCATGATTCATGATTCAATTCATGATTCGATTCATGATTCATGATTCGATTCATGATTTTTGATTCATGATTCATGATTCAATTCATGATTCATAATTTATGATTCAATTCATGATTCGAATCCTAATTCAATTTATGATTCATGATTTGATTTATGATTCATGATTCATGATTCATGTCATGATTCATGATTCATGATTCATGATTCAATTCATGATTCATGATTCATGATTCAATTCATGATTCATGATTCATGATTCAATTCATGATTCATGATTCATGATTCAATTCATGATTCATGATTCGATTCATGATTCATGGTTCAATTCATGATTCATGATTCATGATTCAATTCATGATTCATGATTCATGATTCAATTCATGATTCATGATTCATGATTCAATTCTTGATTCGATTCATGATTTTTGATTAATTATTCATGATTCGATTCATGATTCATGATTCAATTCATGATTCATGATTCATGATTCAATTCATGATTCATGATTCATGATTCATGATTCATGATTCAATTCATAATTAATGATTCATGATTCATGATTCAATTCATGATTCATGATTCGATTCATGATTCTTGATTCATGATTCATGATTTATGATTCAATTCATGATTCATGATTCATGTTTCATTTCATGATTCATGATTCATGATTCAATTCAAAATTCATGATTCATGATTCATGATTCAATTCATGATTCATGATTCAATTCATGATTCATGATTCAATTCATGATTCAATTCATGATTCATGATTCGTTTCATGATTCTTGATTTATGATTCATGATTTGATTCATTATTCATGATTCATGATTCAATTCATGATTCATGATTCAATTCATGATTCATGATTCATGATTCATGATTCATGATTCAATTCATAATTCATGATTCATGATTCATGATTCATGATTCAATTCATGATTTATGATTCATGATTCAATTCATGATTCATGATTCATGATTCAATTCATGATTCATGATTCATGATTCAATTCATGATTCATGATTCATTATTCATGATTCGATTCATGATTCATGATTCATGATTCATGATTCAATTCATGTTTCATGATTCATGATTCAATTCATGATTCATGATTTATGATTCATGATTCAATTCATGATTCATGATTCATGATTCGATTAATTATTCATGATCCATGATTCAATTCATGATTCATGATTCATGATTTAATTCATGATTCACTTCATGATTCGATTCATGATCCATGATTCAATTCATGATTCATGATTCATGATTCAATTCATTATTCATGATTCAATTCATGATTCATATTTCATGATTCATGATTCAATTCATGATTCATGATTCAAGATTCATGATTCATGATTCAATTCATGATTCGAATCCTGATTCAATTCATGATTCATGATTCGATTTATGATTCATGATTCATGATTCAATTCATGATTCATGATTCAAATAATGATTCCTGATTCATGATTCAATTCATGATTCATGTTTCGATTCATGATTCTTGATTCATGATTCATGATTCATGATCCGATTCATGATTCAATTCATGATTCATGATTCAATTCATGATTCATGATTCATGGTTCAATTCATGATTCATGATTCATGATTCAATTCATGATTCAATTTATGATTCATGATTCATGATTTAATTCATGATTCAATTCATGATTCATGATTCAATTCATGATTCAATTCATGAATCATGATTCATGATTCATGATTTAATTCATGATTCAATTCATGATTCATGATTCAATTCATGATTCAATTCATGAATCATGATTCATGATTCAATTCATGATTCATGATTCATGATTTATGATTCATGATTCAATTCATGATTCATGATTCGATTCATGATTCATGATTCATGATTCATGATTCAATTCATGATTCATGATTCATGATTCAATTCATGATTCATGATTCATGATTCATGATTCAATTCATGATTCATGATTCATGATTCGATTAATGATTCATGATCCATGATTCAATTCATGATTCATGATTCATGATTTAATTCATGATTCACTTCATGATTCGATTCATGATCCATGATTCAATTCATGATTCATGATTCATGATTCAATTCATTATTCATGATTCAATTCATGATTCATAATTCATGATTCATGATTCAATTCATGATTCATGATTCAAGATTCATGATTCATGATTCAATTCATGATTCATGATTCAATTCATGATTCGAATCCTTATTCAATTCATGATTCATGATTCGATTTATGATTCATGATTCATGATTCAATTCATGATTCATGATTTATGATTCATGATTCATGATTCGAATAATGATTCATGATTCATGATTCGATTCATGATTCCTGATTCATGATTCAATTCATGATTCATGTTTCGATTCATGATTCTTAATTCATGATTAATGATTCAATTCCTGATTCATGATTCAATTCATGATTCATGATTCATGATCCGATTCATGATTCAATTCATGATTCATGATTCAATTCATGATTCGAATCCTGATTCAATTCATGATTCATGATTCAATTCATGATTCATGATTCAATTCATGATTCGAATCCTGATTCAATTCATGATTCATGATTCGATTCATGATTCATGTTTCGATTCATGATTCTTGATTCATGATTCATGATCCGATTCATGATTCAATTCATGATTCATGATTCGATTCATGAATCATGATTCATGGTTCAATTCATGATTCATGATTCATGATTCAATTCATGATTCAATTTATGATTCATGATTCAATTCATGATTCATGATTCATGATTCATGATTCATGATTCATGATTCATGATTCATGATTCAATTCATGATTCATGATTCATGATTCATGATTCATGATTCATGATTCATGATTCATGATTCAATTCATGATTCATGATTCGATTCATGATTCATGATTCTTGATTCATGATTCAATTCATGATTCATGATTCAATTCATGATTCATGATTCATGATTTAATTCATGATTCAATTCATGATTCATGATTCAATTCATGATTCAATTCATGATTCAATTCATGATTCATGATTCATGATTTAATTCATGATTCACTTCATGATTCGATTCATGATCCATGATTCAATTCATGATTCATGATCCATGATTCAATTCATGATTCATGATTTAATTCATGATTCACTTCATGATTCGATTCATGATCCATGATTCAATTCATGATTCATAATTCATGATTCATGATTCAATTCATGATTCATGATTCAAGATTCATGATTCAATTCATGATTCATGATTCAACTCATGATTCGAATCCTGATTCAATTCATGATTCATGATTCATGATTCAATTCATGATTCATGATTCGATTCATGATTCATGATTCATGGTTCAATTCATGATTCATGATTCATGATTCAATTCATGATTCATGATTCATGATTCAATTCATGATTCATGATTCATGATTCAATTCTTGATTCGATTCATGATTTTTGATTAATTATTCATAATTCGATTCATGATTCATGATTCAATTCATGATTCATGATTCATGATTCAATTCATGATTCATGATTCATGATTCATGATTCATGATTCAATTCATAATTCATGATTCATGATTCATGATTCATGATTCAATTCATGATTTATGATTCATGATTCAATTCATGATTCATGATTCATGATTCAATTCATGATTCATGATTCATGATTCAATTCATGATTCATGATTCATTATTCATGATTCGATTCATGATTCATGATTCATGATTCATGATTCAATTCATGTTTCATGATTCATGATTCAATTCATGATTCATGATTTATGATTCATGATTCAATTCATGATTCATGATTCATGATTCGATTAATTATTCATGATCCATGATTCAATTCATGATTCATGATTCATGATTTAATTCATGATTCACTTCATGATTCGATTCATGATCCATGATTCAATTCATGATTCATGATTCATGATTCAATTCATTATTCATGATTCAATTCATGATTCATATTTCATGATTCATGATTCAATTCATGATTCATGATTCAAGATTCATGATTCATGATTCAATTCATGATTCGAATCCTGATTCAATTCATGATTCATGATTCGATTTATGATTCATGATTCATGATTCAATTCATGATTCATGATTCAAATAATGATTCCTGATTCATGATTCAATTCATGATTCATGTTTCGATTCATGATTCTTGATTCATGATTCATGATTCATGATCCGATTCATGATTCAATTCATGATTCATGATTCAATTCATGATTCATGATTCATGGTTCAATTCATGATTCATGATTCATGATTCAATTCATGATTCAATTTATGATTCATGATTCATGATTTAATTCATGATTCAATTCATGATTCATGATTCAATTCATGATTCAATTCATGAATCATGATTCATGATTCATGATTTAATTCATGATTCAATTCATGATTCATGATTCAATTCATGATTCAATTCATGAATCATGATTCATGATTCAATTCATGATTCATGATTCATGATTTATGATTCATGATTCAATTCATGATTCATGATTCGATTCATGATTCATGATTCATGATTCATGATTCAATTCATGATTCATGATTCATGATTCAATTCATGATTCATGATTCATGATTCATGATTCAATTCATGATTCATGATTCATGATTCGATTAATGATTCATGATCCATGATTCAATTCATGATTCATGATTCATGATTTAATTCATGATTCACTTCATGATTCGATTCATGATCCATGATTCAATTCATGATTCATGATTCATGATTCAATTCATTATTCATGATTCAATTCATGATTCATAATTCATGATTCATGATTCAATTCATGATTCATGATTCAAGATTCATGATTCATGATTCAATTCATGATTCATGATTCAATTCATGATTCGAATCCTTATTCAATTCATGATTCATGATTCGATTTATGATTCATGATTCATGATTCAATTCATGATTCATGATTTATGATTCATGATTCATGATTCGAATAATGATTCATGATTCATGATTCGATTCATGATTCCTGATTCATGATTCAATTCATGATTCATGTTTCGATTCATGATTCTTAATTCATGATTAATGATTCAATTCCTGATTCATGATTCAATTCATGATTCATGATTCATGATCCGATTCATGATTCAATTCATGATTCATGATTCAATTCATGATTCGAATCCTGATTCAATTCATGATTCATGATTCAATTCATGATTCATGATTCAATTCATGATTCGAATCCTGATTCAATTCATGATTCATGATTCGATTCATGATTCATGTTTCGATTCATGATTCTTGATTCATGATTCATGATCCGATTCATGATTCAATTCATGATTCATGATTCGATTCATGAATCATGATTCATGGTTCAATTCATGATTCATGATTCATGATTCAATTCATGATTCAATTTATGATTCATGATTCAATTCATGATTCATGATTCATGATTCATGATTCATGATTCATGATTCATGATTCATGATTCAATTCATGATTCATGATTCATGATTCATGATTCATGATTCATGATTCATGATTCATGATTCAATTCATGATTCATGATTCGATTCATGATTCATGATTCTTGATTCATGATTCAATTCATGATTCATGATTCAATTCATGATTCATGATTCATGATTTAATTCATGATTCAATTCATGATTCATGATTCAATTCATGATTCAATTCATGATTCAATTCATGATTCATGATTCATGATTTAATTCATGATTCACTTCATGATTCGATTCATGATCCATGATTCAATTCATGATTCATGATCCATGATTCAATTCATGATTCATGATTTAATTCATGATTCACTTCATGATTCGATTCATGATCCATGATTCAATTCATGATTCATAATTCATGATTCATGATTCAATTCATGATTCATGATTCAAGATTCATGATTCAATTCATGATTCATGATTCAACTCATGATTCGAATCCTGATTCAATTCATGATTCATGATTCATGATTCAATTCATGATTCATGATTCGATTCATGATTCATGATTCATGGTTCAATTCATGATTCATGATTCATGATTCAATTCATGATTCATGATTCATGATTCAATTCATGATTCATGATTCATGATTCAATTCTTGATTCGATTCATGATTTTTGATTAATTATTCATAATTCGATTCATGATTCATGATTCAATTCATGATTCATGATTCATGATTCAATTCATGATTCATGATTCATGATTCATGATTCATGATTCAATTCATAATTAATGATTCATGATTCATGATTCAATTCATGATTCATGATTCGATTCATGATTCTTGATTCATGATTCATGATTTATGATTCAATTCATGATTCATGATTCAATTCATGATTCATGATTCATGATTCAATTCATGATTCATGATTCATGATTCAATTCATGATTCATGATTCGATTCATGATTCATGATTCTTGATTCATGATTCAATTCATGATTCATGATTCAATTCATGATTCATGATTCATGATTTAATTCATGATTCAATTCATGATTCATGATTCAATTCATGATTCAATTCATGATTCATGATTCATGATTTAATTCATGATTCACTTCATGATTCGATTCATGATCCATGATTCAATTCATGATTCATGATCCATGATTCAATTCATGATTCATGATTTAATTCATGATTCACTTCATGATTCGATTCATGATCCATGATTCAATTCATGATTCATGATTCAATTCATTATTCATGATTCAATTCATGATTCATAATTCATGATTCATGATTCAATTCATGATTCATGATTCAAGATTCATGATTCATGATTCAATTCATGATTCATGATTCAATTCATGATTCGAATCCTGATTCAATTCATGATTCATGATTCATGATTCAATTCATGATTCATGATTCGATTCATGATTCATGATTCATGGTTCAATTCATGATTCATGATTCATGATTCAATTCATGATTCATGATTCATGATTCAATTCATGATTCATGATTCATGATTCAATTCTTGATTCGATTCATGATTTTTGATTAATTATTCATGATTCGATTCATGATTCATGATTCAATTCATGATTCATGATTCATGATTCATGATTCATGATTCAATTCATAATTAATGATTCATGATTCATGATTCAATTCATGATTCATGATTCGATTCATGATTCTTGATTCATGATTCATGATTTATGATTCAATTCATGATTCATGATTCATGTTTCATTTCATGATTCATGATTCATGATTCAATTCAAAATTCATGATTCATGATTCATGATTCAATTCATGATTCATGATTCAATTCATGATTCATGATTCAATTCATGATTCAATTCATGATTCATGATTCGTTTCATGATTCTTGATTTATGATTCATGATTTGATTCATTATTCATGATTCATGATTCAATTCATGATTCATGATTAAATTCATGATTCATGATTCATGATTCATGATTCATGATTCAATTCATAATTCATGATTCATGATTCATGATTCATGATTCAATTCATGATTTATGATTCATGATTCAATTCATGATTCATGATTCATGATTCAATTCATGATTCATGATTCATGATTCAATTCATGATTCATGATTCATTATTCATGATTCGATTCATGATTCATGATTCATGATTCATGATTCAATTCATGTTTCATGATTCATGATTCAATTCATGATTCATGATTTATGATTCATGATTCAATTCATGATTCATGATTCATGATTCGATTAATTATTCATGATCCATGATTCAATTCATGATTCATGATTCATGATTTAATTCATGATTCACTTCATGATTCGATTCATGATCCATGATTAAATTCATGATTCATGATTCATGATTCAATTCATTATTCATGATTCAATTCATGATTCATATTTCATGATTCATGATTCAATTCATGATTCATGATTCAAGATTCATGATTCATGATTCAATTCATGATTCGAATCCTGATTCAATTCATGATTCATGATTCGATTTATGATTCATGATTCATGATTCAATTCATGATTCATGATTCAAATAATGATTCCTGATTCATGATTCAATTCATGATTCATGTTTTGATTCATGATTCTTGATTCATGATTCATGATTCATGATCCGATTCATGATTCAATTCATGATTCATGATTCAATTCATGATTCATGATTCATGGTTCAATTCATGATTCATGATTCATGATTCAATTCATGATTCAATTTATGATTCATGATTCATGATTCATGATTTAATTCATGATTCAATTCATGATTCATGATTCAATTCATGATTCAATTCATGAATCATGATTCATGATTCATGATTTAATTCATGATTCAATTCATGATTCATGATTCAATTCATGATTCAATTCATGAATCATGATTCATGATTCAATTCATGATTCATGATTCATGATTTATGATTCATGATTCAATTCATGATTCATGATTCGATTCATGATTCATGATTCATGATTCATGATTCAATTCATGATTCATGATTCATGATTCAATTCATGATTCATGATTCATGATTCATGATTCAATTCATGATTCATGATTCATGATTCGATTAATGATTCATGATCCATGATTCAATTCATGATTCATGATTCATGATTTAATTCATGATTCACTTCATGATTCGATTCATGATTCATGATTCGATTAATGATTCATGATCCATGATTCAATTCATGATTCATGATTCATGATTTAATTCATGATTCACTTCATGATTCGATTCATGATCCATGATTCAATTCATGATTCAATTCATTATTCATGATTCAATTCATGATTCATAATTCATGATTCATGATTCAATTCATGATTCATGATTCAAGATTCATGATTCATGATTCAATTCATGATTCATGATTCAATTCATGATTCGAATCCTGATTCAATTCATGATTCATGATTCGATTTATGATTCATGATTCATGATTCAATTCATGATTCATGATTTATGATTCATGATTCATGATTCGAATAATGATTCATGATTCATGATTCGATTCATGATTCCTGATTCATGATTCAATTCATGATTCATGTTTCGATTCATGATTCTTAATTCATGATTAATGATTCAATTCCTGATTCATGATTCAATTCATGATTCATGATTCATGATCCGATTCATGATTCAATTCATGATTCATGATTCAATTCATGATTCGAATCCTGATTCAATTCATGATTCATGATTCAATTCATGATTCATGATTCAATTCATGATTCGAATCCTGATTCAATTCATGATTCATGATTCGATTCATGATTCATGTTTCGATTCATGATTCTTGATTCATGATTCATGATCCGATTCATGATTCAATTCATGATTCATGATTCAATTCATGATTCATGATTCATGATTCAATTCATGATTCATGATTCGATTCATGAATCATGATTCATGGTTCAATTCATGATTCATGATTCATGATTCAATTCATGATTCAATTTATGATTCATGATTCAATTCATGATTCATGATTCATGATTCATGATTCATGATTCATGATTCATGATTCATGATTCAATTCATGATTCATGATTCATGATTCATGATTCATGATTCATGATTCATGATTCATGATTCATGATTCAATTCATGATTCATGATTCGATTCATGATTCATGATTCTTGATTCATGATTCAATTCATGATTCATGATTCTATTCATGATTCATGATTCATGATTCAATTCATGATTCATGATTCATGATTCAATTCATGATTCATGATTCGATTCATGATTCATGATTCTTGATTCATGATTCAATTCATGATTCATGATTCAATTCATGATTCATGATTCATGATTTAATTCATGATTCAATTCATGATTCATGATTCAATTCATGATTCAATTCATGATTCATGATTCATGATTTAATTCATGATTCACTTCATGATTCGATTCATGATCCATGATTCAATTCATGATTCATGATCCATGATTCAATTCATGATTCATGATTTAATTCATGATTCACTTCATGATTCGATTCATGATCCATGATTCAATTCATGATTCATGATTCATGATTCATGATTCAATTCATGATTCATGATTCGATTCATGATTCATGATTCATGGTTCAATTCATGATTCATGATTCAATTCATGATTCATGATTCATGATTCAATTCATGATTCATGATTCAATTCATGATTCGATTCATGATTTTTGATTAATTATTCATGATTCGATTCATGATTCATGATTCAATTCATGATTCATGATTCATGATTCAATTCATGATTCATGATTCATGATTCATGATTCATGATTCAATTCATAATTCATGATTCATGATTCATGATTCAATTCATGATTCATGATTCATGTTTCATTTCATGATTCATGATTTATGATTCAATTCATGATTCATGATTCATGTTTCATTTCATGATTCATGATTCATGATTCAATTCATAATTCATGATTCATGATTCATGATTCAATTCATGATTCATGATTCAATTCATGATTCATGATTCAATTCATGATTCAATTCATGATTCATGATTCGTTTCATGATTCTTGATTCATGATTCATGATTTGATTCATTATTCATGATTCATGATTCAATTCATGATTCATGATTCAATTCATGATTCATGATTAATGATTCATGATTCATGATTCAATTCATAATTCATGATTCATGATTCATGATTCATGATTCATGATTCAATTCATGATTTATGATTCATGATTCAATTCATGATTCATGATTCATGATTCAATTCATGATTCATGATTCAATTCATGATTCATGATTCATTATTCATGATTCGATTCATGATTCATGATTCATGATTCATGATTCAATTCATGTTTCATGATTCATGATTCAATTAATGATTCATGATTTATGATTCATGATTCAATTCATGATTCATGATTCATGATTCGATTAATTATTCATGATCCATGATTCAATTCATGATTCATGATTCATGATTTAATTCATGATTCACTTCATGATTCGATTCATGATCCATGATTCAATTCATGATTCATGATTCAATTCATTATTCATGATTCAATTCATGATTCATATTTCATGATTCATGATTCAATTCATGATTCATGATTCAAGATTCATGATTCATGATTCAATTCATGATTCGAATCCTGATTCAATTCATGATTCATGATTCGATTTATGATTCATGATTCATGATTCAATTCATGATTCATGATTCATGATTCATGATTCGAATAATGATTCCTGATTCATGATTCGATTCATGATTCATGTTTCGATTCATGATTCTTGATTCATGATTCATGATTCATGATCCGATTCATGATTCAATTCATGATTCATGATTCAATTTATGATTCATGATTCATGATTCAATTCATGATTCATGATTCGATTCATGATTCATAATTTATGATTCAATTCATGATTCGAATCCTAATTCAATTTATGATTCATGATTTGATTTATGATTCATGATTCATGATTCATGTCATGATTCATGATTCATGATTCATGATTCAATTCATGATTCATGATTCATGATTCAATTCATGATTCATGATTCATGATTCAATTCATGATTCATGATTCGATTCATGATTCATGATTCATGGTTCAATTCATGATTCATGATTCATGATTCAATTCATGATTCATGATTCATGATTCAATTCATGATTCATGATTCATGATTCAATTCTTGATTCGATTCATGATTTTTGATTAATTATTCATGATTCGATTCATGATTCATGATTCAATTCATGATTCATGATTCATGATTCAATTCATGATTCATGATTCATGATTCATGATTCATGATTCAATTCATAATTAATGATTCATGATTCATGATTCAATTCATGATTCATGATTCGATTCATGATTCTTGATTCATGATTCATGATTTATGATTCAATTCATGATTCATGATTCATGTTTCATTTCATGATTCATGATTCATGATTCAATTCAAAATTCATGATTCATGATTCATGATTCAATTCATGATTCATGATTCAATTCATGATTCATGATTCAATTCATGATTCAATTCATGATTCATGATTCGTTTCATGATTCTTGATTTATGATTCATGATTTGATTCATTATTCATGATTCATGATTCAATTCATGATTCATGATTAAATTCATGATTCATGATTCATGATTCATGATTCATGATTCAATTCATAATTCATGATTCATGATTCATGATTCATGATTCAATTCATGATTTATGATTCATGATTCAATTCATGATTCATGATTCATGATTCAATTCATGATTCATGATTCAATTCATGATTCATGATTCATTATTCATGATTCGATTCATGATTCATGATTCATGATTCATGATTCAATTCATGTTTCATGATTCATGATTCAATTCATGATTCATGATTTATGATTCATGATTCAATTCATGATTCATGATTCATGATTCGATTAATTATTCATGATCCATGATTCAATTCATGATTCATGATTCATGATTCAATTCATTATTCATGATTCATGATTCAATTCATTATTCATGATTCAATTCATGATTCATATTTCATGATTCATGATTCAATTCATGATTCATGATTCAAGATTCATGATTCATGATTCAATTCATGATTCGAATCCTGATTCAATTCATGATTCATGATTCGATTTATGATTCATGATTCATGATTCAATTCATGATTCATGATTCAAATAATGATTCCTGATTCATGATTCAATTCATGATTCATGTTTCGATTCATGATTCTTGATTCATGATTCATGATTCATGATCCGATTCATGATTCAATTCATGATTCATGATTCAATTCATGATTCATGATTCAATTCATGATTCATGATTCATGGTTCAATTCATGATTCATGATTCATGATTCAATTCATGATTCAATTTATGATTCATGATTCATGATTCATGATTTAATTCATGATTCAATTCATGATTCATGATTCAATTCATGATTCAATTCATGAATCATGATTCATGATTCATGATTTAATTCATGATTCAATTCATGATTCATGATTCAATTCATGATTCAATTCATGATTCATGATTCATGATTTATGATTCATGATTCAATTCATGATTCATGATTCGATTCATGATTCATGATTCATGATTCATGATTCAATTCATGATTCATGATTCATGATTCAATTCATGATTCATGATTCATGATTCATGATTCAATTCATGATTCATGATTCATGATTCGATTAATGATTCATGATCCATGATTCAATTCATGATTCATGATTCATGATTTAATTCATGATTCACTTCATGATTCGATTCATGATTCATGATTCGATTAATGATTCATGATCCATGATTCAATTCATGATTCATGATTCATGATTTAATTCATGATTCACTTCATGATTCGATTCATGATCCATGATTCAATTCATGATTCAATTCATTATTCATGATTCAATTCATGATTCATAATTCATGATTCATGATTTAATTCATGATTCATGATTCAAGATTCATGATTCATGATTCAATTCATGATTCATGATTCAATTCATGATTCGAATCCTGATTCAATTCATGATTCATGATTCGATTTATGATTCATGATTCATGATTCAATTCATGATTCATGATTTATGATTCATGATTCATGATTCGAATAATGATTCATGATTCATGATTCGATTCATGATTCCTGATTCATGATTCAATTCATGATTCATGTTTCGATTCATGATTCTTAATTCATGATTAATGATTCAATTCCTGATTCATGATTCAATTCATGATTCATGATTCATGATCCGATTCATGATTCAATTCATGATTCATGATTCAATTCATGATTCGAATCCTGATTCAATTCATGATTCATGATTCAATTCATGATTCATGATTCAATTCATGATTCGAATCCTGATTCAATTCATGATTCATGATTCGATTCATGATTCATGTTTCGATTCATGATTCTTGATTCATGATTCATGATCCGATTCATGATTCAATTCATGATTCATGATTCAATTCATGATTCATGATTCATGATTCAATTCATGATTCATGATTCGATTCATGAATCATGATTCATGGTTCAATTCATGATTCATGATTCATGATTCAATTCATGATTCAATTTATGATTCATGATTCAATTCATGATTCATGATTCATGATTCATGATTCATGATTCATGATTCATGATTCATGATTCAATTCATGATTCATGATTCATGATTCATGATTCATGATTCATGATTCATGATTCATGATTCATGATTCAATTCATGATTCATGATTCGATTCATGATTCATGATTCTTGATTCATGATTCATGATTCATGATTCATGATTCAATTCATGATTCATGATTCAATTCATGATTCATGATTCATGATTCAATTCATGATTCATGATTCAATTCATGATTCATGATTCGATTCATGATTCATGATTCTTGATTCATGATTCAATTCATGATTCATGATTCAATTCATGATTCATGATTCATGATTTAATTCATGATTCAATTCATGATTCATGATTCAATTCATGATTCAATTCATGATTCATGATTCATGATTTAATTCATGATTCACTTCATGATTCGATTCATGATCCATGATTCAATTCATGATTCATGATCCATGATTCAATTCATGATTCATGATTTAATTCATGATTCACTTCATGATTCGATTCATGATCCATGATTCAATTCATGATTCATGATTCATGATTCATGATTCAATTCATGATTCATGATTCGATTCATGATTCATGATTCATGGTTCAATTCATGATTCATGATTCATGATTCAATTCATGATTCATGATTCATGATTCAATTCATGATTCATGATTCAATTCATGATTCGATTCATGATTTTTGATTAATTATTCATGATTCGATTCATGATTCATGATTCAATTCATGATTCATGATTCATGATTCAATTCATGATTCATGATTCATGATTCATGATTCATGATTCAATTCATAATTCATGATTCATGATTCATGATTCAATTCATGATTCATGATTCGATTCATGATTCTTGATTCATGATTCATGATTTGATTCATGATTCATGATTCATGATTCAATTCATGATTCATGATTCATGTTTCATTTCATGATTCATGATTTATGATTCAATTCATGATTCATGATTCATGTTTCATTTCATGATTCATGATTCATGATTCATGATTCAATTCATAATTCATGATTCATGATTCATGATTCAATTCATGATTCATGATTCAATTCATGATTCAATTCATGATTCATGATTCGTTTCATGATTCTTGATTCATGATTCATGATTTGATTCATTATTCATGATTCATGATTCAATTCATGATTCATGATTCAATTCATGATTCATGATTCATGATTCATGATTCATGATTCAATTCATAATTCATGATTCATGATTCATGATTCATGATTCATGATTCATGATTCAATTCATGATTTATGATTCATGATTCAATTCATGATTCATGATTCATGATTCAATTCATGATTCATGATTCAATTCATGATTCATGATTCATTATTCATGATTCGATTCATGATTCATGATTCATGATTCAATTCATGTTTCATGATTCATGATTCAATTAATGATTCATGATTTATGATTCATGATTCAATTCATGATTCATGATTCATGATTCGATTAATTATTCATGATCCATGATTCAATTCATGATTCATGATTCATGATTTAATTCATGATTCACTTCATGATTCGATTCATGATCCATGATTCAATTCATGATTCATGATTCATGATTCAATTCATTATTCATGATTCAATTCATGATTCATATTTCATGATTCATGATTCAATTCATGATTCATGATTCAAGATTCATGATTCATGATTCAATTCATGATTCGAATCCTGATTCAATTCATGATTCATGATTCGATTTATGATTCATGATTCATGATTCAATTCATGATTCATGATTCATGATTCATGATTCGAATAATGATTCCTGATTCATGATTCGATTCATGATTCATGTTTCGATTCATGATTCTTGATTCATGATTCATGATTCATGATCCGATTCATGATTCAATTCATGATTCATGATTCAATTCATGATTCATGATTCATGATTCAATTCATGATTCATGATTCGATTCATGAATCATGATTTATGGTTCAATTCATGATTTATGATTCATGATTCAATTCATGATTCAATTTATGATTCATGATTCATGATTTAATTCATGATTCAATTCATGATTCATGATTCAATTCATGATTCAATTCATGAATCATGATTCATGATTCAATTCATGATTCATGATTCATGATTCATGATTCATGATTCATGATTCAATTCATGATTCATGATTCGATTCATGATTCGATTCATGATTCATGATTCATGATTCATGATTCAATTCTTGATTCATGATTCATGATTCAATTCATGATTCATGATTCATGATTCATGATTCAATTCATGATTCATGATTCATGATTCGATTAATGATTCATGATCCATGATTCAATTCATGATTCATGATTCATGATTTAATTCATGATTCTCTTTATGATTCAATTCATGATCCATGATTCAATTCATGATTCATGATTCAATTCATTATTCATGATTCAATTCATGATTCATATTTCATGATTCATGATTCAATTCATGATTCATGATTCAAGATTCATGATTCATGATTCAATTCATGATTCGAATCCTGATTCAATTCATGATTCATGATTCGATTTATGATTCATGATTCATGATTCAATTCATGATTCATGATTCATGATTCATGATTCATGATTCATGATTCAATTCATGATTCGATTCATGATTCATGATTCGATTCATGATTTTTGATTCATGATTCATGATTCAATTCATGATTCATAATTTATGATTCAATTCATGATTCGAATCCTAATTCAATTTATGATTCATGATTTAATTTATGATTCATGATTCATGATTCATGTCATGATTCATGATTCATGATTCATGATTCAATTCATGATTCATGATTCATGATTCAATTCATGATTCATGATTCATGATTCATGATTCAATTCATGATTCATGATTCATGATTCAATTCATGATTCATGATTCGATTCATGATTCATGATTCATGGTTCAATTCATGATTCATGATTCATGATTCAATTCATGATTCATGATTCATGATTCAATTCATGATTCATGATTCATGATTCAATTCTTGATTCGATTCATGATTTTTGATTAATTATTCATGATTCGATTCATGATTCATGATTCAATTCATGATTCATGATTCATGATTCAATTCATGATTCATGATTCATGATTCATGATTCATGATTCAATTCATAATTAATGATTCATGATTCATGATTCAATTCATGATTCATGATTCGATTCATGATTCTTGATTCATGATTCATGATTTATGATTCAATTCATGATTCATGATTCATGTTTCATTTCATGATTCATGATTCATGATTCAATTCAAAATTCATGATTCATGATTCATGATTCAATTCATGATTCAATTCATGATTCATGATTCAATTCATGATTCAATTCATGATTCATGATTCGTTTCATGATTCTTGATTTATGATTCATGATTTGATTCATTATTCATGATTCATGATTCAATTCATGATTCATGATTCAATTCATGATTCATGATTCATGATTCATGATTCATGATTCAATTCATAATTCATGATTCATGATTCATGATTCATGATTCAATTCATGATTTATGATTCATGATTCAATTCATGATTCATGATTCAATTCATGTTTCATGATTCATGATTCAATTCATGATTCATGATTCATGATTCATGATTCATGATTCAATTCATAATTCATGATTCATGATTCATGATTCATGATTCATGATTCATGATTCAATTCATGATTTATGATTCATGATTCAATTCATGATTCATGATTCATGATTCAATTCATGATTCATGATTCAATTCATGATTCATGATTCATTATTCATGATTCGATTCATGATTCATGATTCATGATTCATGATTCAATTCATGTTTCATGATTCATGATTCAATTAATGATTCATGATTTATGATTCATGATTCAATTCATGATTCATGATTCATGATTCGATTAATTATTCATGATCCATGATTCAATTCATGATTCATGATTCATGATTTAATTCATGATTCACTTCATGATTCGATTCATGATCCATGATTCAATTCATGATTCATGATTCATGATTCAATTCATTATTCATGATTCAATTCATGATTCATATTTCATGATTCATGATTCAATTCATGATTCATGATTCAAGATTCATGATTCATGATTCAATTCATGATTCGAATCCTGATTCAATTCATGATTCATGATTCGATTTATGATTCATGATTCATGATTCAATTCATGATTCATGATTCATGATTCATGATTCGAATAATGATTCCTGATTCATGATTCGATTCATGATTCATGTTTCGATTCATGATTCTTGATTCATGATTCATGATTCATGATCCGATTCATGATTCAATTCATGATTCATGATTCAATTCATGATTCATGATTCATGATTCAATTCATGATTCATGATTCGATTCATGAATCATGATTTATGGTTCAATTCATGATTTATGATTCATGATTCAATTCATGATTCAATTTATGATTCATGATTCATGATTTAATTCATGATTCAATTCATGATTCATGATTCAATTCATGATTCAATTCATGAATCATGATTCATGATTCAATTCATGATTCATGATTCATGATTCATGATTCATGATTCATGATTCAATTCATGATTCATGATTCGATTCATGATTCATGATTCATGATTCATGATTCAATTCTTGATTCATGATTCATGATTCAATTCATGATTCATGATTCATGATTCATGATTCAATTCATGATTCATGATTCATGATTCGATTAATGATTCATGATCCATGATTCAATTCATGATTCATGATTCATGATTTAATTCATGATTCTCTTTATGATTCAATTCATGATCCATGATTCAATTCATGATTCATGATTCAATTCATTATTCATGATTCAATTCATGATTCATATTTCATGATTCATGATTCAATTCATGATTCATGATTCAAGATTCATGATTCATGATTCAATTCATGATTCGAATCCTGATTCAATTCATGATTCATGATTCGATTTATGATTCATGATTCATGATTCAATTCATGATTCGATTCATGATTCATGATTCGATTCATGATTTTTGATTCATGATTCATGATTCAATTCATGATTCATAATTTATGATTCAATTCATGATTCGAATCCTAATTCAATTTATGATTCATGATTTGATTTATGATTCATGATTCATGATTCATGTCATGATTCATGATTCATGATTCATGATTCAATTCATGATTCATGATTCATGATTCAATTCATGATTCATGATTCATGATTCAATTCTTGATTCGATTCATGATTTTTGATTAATTATTCATGATTCGATTCATGATTCATGATTCAATTCATGATTCATGATTCATGATTCAATTCATGATTCATGATTCATGATTCATGATTCATGATTCAATTCATAATTAATGATTCATGATTCATGATTCAATTCATGATTCATGATTCGATTCATGATTCTTGATTCATGATTCATGATTTATGATTCAATTCATGATTCATGATTCATGTTTCATTTCATGATTCATGATTCATGATTCAATTCAAAATTCATGATTCATGATTCATGATTCAATTCATGATTCAATTCATGATTCATGATTCAATTCATGATTCAATTCATGATTCATGATTCGTTTCATGATTCTTGATTTATGATTCATGATTTGATTCATTATTCATGATTCATGATTCAATTCATGATTCATGATTCAATTCATGATTCATGATTCATGATTCATGATTCATGATTCAATTCATAATTCATGATTCATGATTCATGATTCATGATTCAATTCATGATTTATGATTCATGATTCAATTCATGATTCATGATTCATGATTCAATTCATGATTCATGATTCATGATTCAATTCATGATTCATGATTCATTATTCATGATTCGATTCATGATTCATGATTCATGATTCATGATTCAATTCATGTTTCATGATTCATGATTCAATTCATGATTCATGATTTATGATTCATGATTCAATTCATGATTCATGATTCATGATTCGATTAATTATTCATGATCCATGATTCAATTCATGATTCATGATTCATGATTTAATTCATGATTCACTTCATGATTCGATTCATGATCCATGATTCAATTCATGATTCATGATTCATGATTCAATTCATTATTCATGATTCAATTCATGATTCATATTTCATGATTCATGATTCAATTCATGATTCATGATTCAAGATTCATGATTCATGATTCAATTCATGATTCGAATCCTGATTCAATTCATGATTCATGATTCGATTTATGATTCATGATTCATGATTCAATTCATGATTCATGATTCAAATAATGATTCCTGATTCATGATTCAATTCATGATTCATGTTTCGATTCATGATTCTTGATTCATGATTCATGATTCATGATCCGATTCATGATTCAATTCATGATTCATGATTCAATTCATGATTCATGATTCATGGTTCAATTCATGATTCATGATTCATGATTCAATTCATGATTCAATTTATGATTCATGATTCATGATTCATGATTTAATTCATGATTCAATTCATGATTCATGATTCAATTCATGATTCAATTCATGAATCATGATTCATGATTCATGATTCATGATTCATGATTTAATTCATGATTCAATTCATGATTCATGATTCAATTCATGATTCAATTCATGAATCATGATTCATGATTCAATTCATGATTCATGATTCATGATTTATGATTCATGATTCAATTCATGATTCATGATTCGATTCATGATTCATGATTCATGATTCATGATTCAATTCATGATTCATGATTCATGATTCAATTCATGATTCATGATTCATGATTCATGATTCAATTCATGATTCATGATTCATGATTCGATTAATGATTCATGATCCATGATTCAATTCATGATTCATGATTCATGATTTAATTCATGATACACTTAATGATTCGATTCATGATTCATGATTCGATTAATGATTCATGATCCATGATTCAATTCATGATTCATGATTCATGATTTAATTCATGATTCACTTCATGATTCGATTCATGATCCATGATTCAATTCATGATTCATGATTCATGATTCAATTCATTATTCATGATTCAATTCATGATTCATAATTCATGATTCATGATTCAATTCATGATTCATGATTCAAGATTCATGATTCATGATTCAATTAATGATTCATGATTCAATTCATGATTCGAATCCTGATTCAATTCATGATTCATGATTCGATTTATGATTCATGATTCATGATTCAATTCTCAATTCATGATTTATGATTCATGATTCATGATTCGAATAATGATTCATGATTCATGATTCGATTCATGATTCCTGATTCATGATTCAATTCATGATTCATGTTTCGATTCATGATTCTTAATTCATGATTAATGATTCAATTCCTGATTCATGATTCAATTCATGATTCATGATTCATGATCCGATTCATGATTCAATTCATGATTCATGATTCAATTCATGATTCGAATCCTGATTCAATTCATGATTCATGATTCAATTCATGATTCATGATTCAATTCATGATTCGAATCCTGATTCAATTCATGATTCATGATTCGATTCATGATTCATGTTTTGATTCATGATTCTTGATTCATGATTCATGATCCGATTCATGATTCAATTCATGATTCATGATTCAATTCATGATTCATGATTCATGATTCAATTCATGATTCATGATTCGATTCATGAATCATGATTCATGGTTCAATTCATGATTCATGATTCATGATTCAATTCATGATTCAATTTATGATTCATGATTCAATTCATGATTCATGATTCATGATTCATGATTCATGATTCATGATTCATGATTCAATTCATGATTCATGATTCATGATTCATGATTCATGATTCATGATTCATGATTCATGATTCAATTCATGATTCATGATTCGATTCATGATTCATGATTCTTGATTCATGATTCAATTCATGATTCATGATTCAATTCATGATTCATGATTCATGATTCAATTCATGATTCATGATTCATGATTCAATTCATGATTCATGATTCGATTCATGATTCATGATTCTTGATTCATGATTCAATTCATGATTCATGATTCAATTCATGATTCATGATTCATGATTTAATTCATGATTCAATTCATGATTCATGATTCAATTCATGATTCAATTCATGATTCATGATTCATGATTTAATTCATGATTCACTTCATGATTCGATTCATGATCCATGATTCAATTCATGATTCATGATCCATGATTCAATTCATGATTCATGATTTAATTCATGATTCACTTCATGATTCGATTCATGATCCATGATTCAATTCATGATTCATGATTCATGATTTAATTCATTATTCATGATTCAATTCATGATTCATAATTCATGATTCATGATTCAATTCATGATTCATGATTCAAGATTCATTATTCATGATTCAATTCATGATTCATGATTCAATTCATGATTTGAATCCTGATTCAATTCATGATTCATGATTCGATTTATGATTCATGATTCAATTCATGATTCATGATTTATGATTCATGATTCATGATTCGAATAATGATTCATGATTCATGATTCGATTCATGATTCCTGATTCATGATTCAATTCATGATTCATGTTTCGATTCATGATTCTTAATTCATGATTAATGATTCAATTCCTGATTCATGATTCAATTCATGATTCATGATTCATGATCCGATTCATGATTCAATTCATGATTCATGATTCAATTCATGATTCATGATTCAATTCATGATTCATGATTCGATTCATGAATCATGATTCATGGTTCAATTCATGATTCATGATTCAATTCATGATTCAATTTATGATTCATGATTCATGATTCATGATTTAATTCATGATTCAATTCATGATTCATGATTCAATTCATGATTCAATTCATGATTCATGATTCATGATTCAATTCATGATTCATAATTCATGATTCATGATTCAATTCATGATTCATGATTCAAGATTCATGATTCATGATTCAATTCATGATTCATGATTCAATTCATGATTCGAATCCTGATTCAATTCATGATTCATGATTCGATTTATGATTCATGATTCATGATTCAATTCATGATTCATGATTTATGATTCATGATTCATGATTCGAATAATGATTCATGATTAGATTCATGATTCCTGATTCATGATTCAATTCATGATTCATGTTTCGATTCATGATTCTTAATTCATGATTAATGATTCAATTCCTGATTCATGATTCAATTCATGATTCATGATTCATGATCCGATTCATGATTCAATTCATGATTCATGATTCAATTCATGATTCATGATTCAATTCATGATTCATGATTCGATTCATGAATCATGATTCATGGTTCAATTCATGATTCATGATTCATGATTCAATTCATGATTCAATTTATGATTCATGATTCATGATTCATGATTTAATTCATGATTCAATTCATGATTCATGATTCAATTCATGATTCAATTCATGATTCATGATTCATGATTCAATTCATGATTCATGATTCATGATTCATGATTCAATTCATGATTCATGATTCAATTCATGATTCATGATTCATGATTCAATTCATGATTCATGATTCATGATTCATGATTTATGATTCATGATTTAAGATTCAAATCATGATTCATAATTCATGATTCATGATTCAATTCATGATTCATGATTCAATTCATGATTTGAATCCTAATTCAATTCATGATTCAATTCATGATTCATGATTTGATTTATGATTCATGATTCAATTCATGATTCATGATTCAATTCATGATTCATGATTCATGATTCATGATTCGATTTATGATTCATGATTCATGATTCATAATTTAATTCATGATTTATGATTCATGATTCATGATTCGATTCATAATTTTTGATTCATGATTCATGATTCAATTCATGATTTATGATTCATGATTCAATTCATGATTCATAATTTATGATTCAATTCATAATTCGAATCCTAATTCAATTTATGATTCATGATTTGATTTATGATTCATGATTCATGATTCATGTCATGATTCATGATTCATGATTCATGATTCAATTCATGATTCATGATTCATGATTCAATTCATGATTCATGATTCATGATTCATGATTCAATTCATGATTCATGATTCATGATTCAATTCATGATTCATGATTCGATTCATGATTTTTGATTAATTGTTCATGATTCGATTCATGATTCATGTTTTATGATTCAATTCATGATTTATGATTCAATTCATGATTCATGATTCATGATTCAATTCATAATTCATGATTCATGATTCATGATTCAATTTATGATTCATGATTCGATTCATGATTCTTGATTCATGATTCATGATTTGATTCATGATTCATGATTCATGATTCAATTCATGATTCATGATTCATGATTCATGATTTAATTCATGATTCAATTCATGATTCATGATTCAATTCATGATTCAATTCATGATTCATGATTCATGATTCAATTCATGATTCATGATTCAATTCATGATTCATGATTCGATTCATGTTTCATGATTCATGGTTCAATTCATGATTCATGATTCATGATTTATGATTAATGATTCATGATTCAAATCATGATTCATAATTCATGATTCATGATTCAATTCATGATTCATGATTCAATTCATGATTCGAATCCTAATTCAATTCATGATTCAATACATGATTCATGATTCATGATTCAATACATGATTCATGATTCAAATCATGATTCATAATTCATGATTCATGATTCAATTCATGATTCATGATTCAATTCATGATTCGAATCCTAATTCAATTCATGATTCAATACATGATTCATGATTCATGATTCAATACATGATTCATGATTCATGATTCATGATTCAATTTATGATTCATGATTTGATTTATGATTCATGATTCAATTCATGATTCATGATTCATGATTGAATTCATGATTCATGATTCATGATTCATGATTCATGATTCAATTTATGATTCATGATTCATGATTTAATTCATGATTCATGATTAGATTCATGATTCATGATTCGATTCATGATTTTTGATTCATGATTCATGATTCGATTCATGATTTATGATTTATGATTCAATTCATGATTCATAATTTATGATTTAATTCATGATTCGAATCCTAATTCAATTTATGATTCATGATTTGATTTATGATTCATGATTCATGTCATGATTCATGATTCATGATTCATGATTCAAGATTCAATTCATGATTCATGATTCATGATTCAATTCATGATTCATGATTCAATTCATGATTCATGATTCGATTCATGATTTTTGATTAATTATTCATGATTCGATTCATGATTCATGATTCAATTCATGATTCATGATTCATGATTCATGATTCAATTCATAATTCATGATTCATGATTCATGATTCAATTCATGATTCGATTCATGATTCTTGATTCATGATTCATGATTTGATTCATGATTCATGATTCATGATTCATGATTCAATTCATGATTCATGATTCATGATTCATGATTCAATTCTTAATTCATGATTCATGATTCATGATTCATGATTCAATTCATGATTCATGATTCAATTCATGATTCATGATTTGATTCATAATTCGTTTCATGATTCTTGATTCATGATTCATGATTTGATTCATTAATCATGATTCATGATTCAATTCATGATTCATGATTCATGATTCAAATTATGATTCATGATTCATGATTCATGATTCAATTCATAATTCATGATTCATGATTCATGATTCATGATTCATGATTCAATTCATGATTTATGATTCATGATTCAATTCATGATTCATGATTCATGATTCATGATTCAATTCATGATTCATGATTCATGATTCAATTCATGATTCATGATTCATGATTCATGATTCAATTCATGATTCATGATTCATGATTCAATTCATGATTCTTGATTCATGATTCAATTCATGATTCATGATTCAATTCATGATTTATGATTCATGATTTAATTCATGATTCACTTCATGATTCGATTCATGATCCATGATTCAATTCATTATTCATGATTCAATTCATGATTCATAATTCATGATTCATGATTCAATTCATGATTCATGATTCAAGATTCATGATTCATGATTCAATTCATGATTCATGATTCGATTCATGATTCGAATCCTGATTCAATTCATGATTCATGATTCGATTTATGATTCATGATTCATGATTCAATTCATGATTCATGATTCATGATTCATGATTCATGACTCGAATAATGATTCATGATTCATGATTCGATTCATGATTCAATTCATGATTCATGTTTCGATTCATGATTCTTAATTCATGATTAATGATTCAATTCCTGATTCATGATTCAATTCATGATTCATGATTCATGATCCGATTCATGATTCAATTCATGATTCATGATTCAATTCATGATTCATGATTCATGATTCAATTCATGATTCATGATTCATGATTTAATTCATGATTCAATTTATGATTCATGATTCATGATTCATGATTTAATTCATGATTCAATTCATGATTCATGATTCAATTCATGATTCAATTCATGATTCATGATTCATGATTCAATTCATGATTCATGATTCATGATTCATGATTCAATTCATGATTCATGATTCAATTCATGATTCATGATTCGATTCATGATTCATGATTCATGATTCAATTCATGATTCATGATTCATGATTCATGATTTAAGATTCATGATTCATGATTCAAATCATGATTTAAGATTCATGATTCATGATTCAAATCATGATTCATAATTCATGATTCATGATTCAATTAATGATTCATGATTCAATTCATGATTCGAATCCTAATTCAATTCATGATTCAATACATGATTCATGATTCATGATTCATGATTCAATTTATGATTCATGATTTGATTTATGATTCATGATTCAATTTATGATTCATGATTCATGATTCATGATTTAATTCATGATTCATGATTCATGATTCGATTCATGATTCATAATTCGATTCATAATTTATGATTCATGATTCAATTCATGATTCATAATTTATGATTCAATTCATGATTCGAATCCTAATTCAATTTATGATTCATGATTTGATTTATGATTCATGATTCATGATTCATGTCATGATTCATGATTCATGATTCAATTCATGATTCATGATTCATGATTCAATTTATGATTCATGATTCATGATTCATGATTCAATTCATGATTCATAATTTATGATTCAATTCATGATTCGAATCCTAATTCAATTTATGATTCATGATTCGATTCATGATTCATGATTCATGATTCAATTCATGATTCATGATTCATGATTCAATTCATGATTCATGATTCATGATTCATGATTCAATTCATAATTCATGATTCATGATTCATGATTAATTCATGATTCATGATTCGATTCATGATTCTTGATTCATGATTCATGATTTGATTCATGATTCATGATTCATGATTCAATTCATGATTCATGATTCATGATTCATGATTCAATTCTTAATTCATGATTCATGATTCATGATTCAATTCATGATTCATGATTCAATTCATGATTCAATTCATGATTCATAATTCGTTTCATGATTCTTGATTCATGATTCATGATTCGATTCATGATTCATGATTTATGATTCAATTCATGATTCATAATTCATGATTCATGATTCAATTTATGATTCATGATTCATGATTCATGATTCAATTCATGATTCATGATTCATGATTTGATTTATGATTCATGATTTATGATTCAATTCATGATTCGAATCCTAATTCATGATTCAATTCATGATTCATAATTCGTTTCATGATTCTTGATTCATGATTCATGATTTGATTCATTATTCATGATTCATGATTCAATTCATGATTCATGATTCATGATTCAATTCATGATTCATGATTCATGATTCAATTCATGATTCATGATTCATGATTCAATTCATGATTCATGATTCATGATTCAATTCATGATTCATGATTCATGATTCAATTCATGATTCATGATTCGATTCATGATCCATGATTCAATTCATGATTCATGATTCATGATTTAATTCATGATTCGATTCATGATCCATGATTCAATTCATGATTCATGATTCATGATTCAATTCATTATTCATGATTCAATTCATGATTCATAATTCATGATTCATGATTCAATTTATGATTCATGATTCATGATTCAATTCATGATTCATGATTTATGATTCAATTCATGATTCATGATTCAATTCATGATTCATGATTCGATTCATGATTCAATTCATGATTCATGATTCATAATTTAATTCATGATTCATGATTCGATTCATGATTCATGATTAAATTCATGATTCAATTCATGATTCATGATTCAATTTATGATTCATGATTCATGATTCAATTCATGATTCATGATTTATGATTCAATTCATGATTCATTATTCATGATTCATGATTCAATGCATGATTTATGATTCATGATTCATGATTCAATTCATGATTCATGATTCAATTCATTAATCGATTAATGATTCAATTCATGATTCAATTCATGATTCAATTCATGATTCCTGGTTCATGATTCATGATTCATGATTCAATTCATGATTCATAATTCATGATTCATGATTCGATTCATGATTCATGATTCATGATTCAATTCATGATTCATAATTCATGATTCATGATTCAATTCATGATTCATGATTCATGATTCATGATTTATGATTCAATTCATGATTCATGATTCAATTCATGATTCATGATTCAATTCATGATTCATGATTCATGATTCGATTCATGATTCATGATTCATGATTAAATTTATGATTCATGATTCATGATTCAATTCATGATTCATAATTCATGATTTATGATTCAATTCATGATTCATGATTCATGATTCGATTCATGATTCATGATTTATGATTCAATTCATGATTCGAATCCTAATTCAATTTATGATTCATGATTTGATTTATGATTCATGATTCATGATTCATGTCATGATTTATGATTCATGATTCATGATTCAATTCATGATTCATGATTCATGATTCAATTCATGATTCATGATTCATGATTCATGATTCAATTCATGATTCATGATTCATGATTCAATTCATGATTCATGATTCGATTCATGATTTTTGATTCATGATTCATGATTCGATTCATGATTCATGATTCATGATTTAATTCATGATTCAATTCATGATTCGATTCATGATCCATGATTCAATTCATGATTCATGATTCATGATTCAATTTATTATTCATGATTCAATTCATGATTCATAATTCATGATTCATGATTCAAGATTCATGATTCATGATTCAATTCATGATTCATGATTCAATTCATGATTCGAATCCTGATTCAATTCAAGATTCATGATTCATGATTCAATTCATGATTCATGATTCAATTCATGATTCGAATCCCGATTTAATTCATGATTCATGATTCGATTTATGATTTATGATTCTATTCATGATTCCTGATTCCTGATTCAATTCATGATTCATGATTCATGATTTAATTTATGATTCATGATTCGATTCATGATTCTTGATTCATGATTCATGATTCAATTCCTGATTCATGATTCAATTCATGATTCATGATTCATGATTCGATTCATGATTCAATTCATGATTCATGATTTATAATTTAATTCATGATTCATGATTCGATTCATGATTCATGATTAAATTCATGATTCAATTCATGATTCATGATTCATGATTCAATTTATGATTCATGAATTATGATTCAATTCATGATTCATGATTTATGATTCAATTCATGATTCAATTCATGATTCATTATTCATGATTCATGATTCAATTTATGATTTATGATTCATGATTCAAGATTCAATTCATGATTCATGATTCAATTCATTAATCGATTCATGATTCAATTCATGTTTTATGATTCATGATTCATGATTCAATTCATGAATCATGATTCAATTCATTAATCGATTCATGATTCAATTCATGATTCAATTCATGATTCAATTCATGATTCATGGTTCATAATTCATGATTCATGATTCGATTCATGATTCATGATTCATGATTCAATTCATGATTCATAATTTATGATTCATGAATCAATTCATGATTCATAATTCATGATTCATGATTCAATTCATGATTCATGATTCATGATTCATGATTCAATTCATGATTCATGATTCAATTCATGATTCATGATTCATGATTCGATTCATGATTCATGATTTATGATTCATAATTCATGATTCATGATTCAATTCATGATTTAAGATTCATGATTCATGATTCAATTCATGATTCATGATTCAATTCATGATTCGAATCCTGATTTAATTCATGATTCATGATTCGATTTATGATTCATGATTCTATTCATGATTCATGATTCATGATTCGATTCATGATTCAATTCATGATTCATGATTTATAATTTAATTCATGATTCATGATTCGATTCATGATTCATGATTAAATTCATGATTCAATTCATGATTCATGATTCATGATTCAATTTATGATTCATGAATTATGATTCAATTCATGATTCATGATTTATGATTCAATTCATGATTCAATTCATGATTCATTATTCATGATTCATGATTCAATTCATGATTTATGATTCATGATTCATGATTCAATTCATGATTCATGATTCAATTCATTAATCGATTCATGATTCAATTCATGTTTTATGATTCATGATTCATGATTCAATTCATGATTCATGATTCAATTCATTAATCGATTCATGATTCAATTCATGATTCAATTCATGATTCAGTTCATGATTCGAATCCTAATTCAATTTATGATTCATGATTTGATTCATGATTCATGATTCATGATTCAATTCATGATTCATGATTCAATTCATGATTCATGATTCATGATTCAATTTATGATTCATGATTCATGATTCATGATTCAATTCATGATTCATAATTTATGATTCAATTCATGATTCGAATCCTAATTCAATTTATGATTCATGATTCGATTCATGATTCATGATTCATGATTCAATTTATGATTCATGATTCATGATTCATGATTCAATTCATGATTCATAATTTATGATTCAATTCATGATTCGAATCCTAATTCAATTTATGATTCATGATTCGATTCATGATTCATGATTCATGATTCAATTCATGATTCATGATTCAATTCATGATTCATGATTCATGATTCATGATTCAATTCATAATTCATGATTCATGATTCATGATTAATTCATGATTCATGATTCGATTCATGATTCTTGATTCATGATTCATGATTTGATTCATGATTCATGATTCATGATTCAATTCATGATTCATGATTCATGATTCATGATTCAATTCTTAATTCATGATTCATGATTCATGATTCAATTCATGATTCATGATTCAATTCATGATTCAATTCATGATTCATAATTCGTTTCATGATTCTTGATTCATGATTCATGATTCGATTCATGATTCATGATTTATGATTCAATTCATGATTCATAATTCATGATTCATGATTCAATTTATGATTCATGATTCATGATTCATGATTCAATTCATGATTCATGATTCATGATTTGATTTATGATTCATGATTTATGATTCAATTCATGATTCGAATCCTAATTCATGATTCAATTCATGATTCATAATTCGTTTCATGATTCTTGATTCATGATTCATGATTTGATTCATTATTCATGATTCATGATTCAATTCATGATTCATGATTCATGATTCAATTCATGATTCATGATTCATGATTCAATTCATGATTCATGATTCATGATTCAATTCATGATTCATGATTCATGATTCAATTCATGATTCATGATTCATGATTCAATTCATGATTCATGATTCGATTCATGATTCATGATCCATGATTCAATTCATGATTCATGATTCATGATTTAATTCATGATTCGATTCATGATCCATGATTCAATTCATGATTCATGATTCATGATTCAATTCATTATTCATGATTCAATTCATGATTCATAATTCATGATTCATGATTCAATTTATGATTCATGATTCATGATTCAATTCATGATTCATGATTTATGATTCAATTCATGATTCATGATTCAATTCATGATTCATGATTCGATTCATGATTCAATTCATGATTCATGATTCATAATTTAATTCATGATTCATGATTCGATTCATGATTCATGATTAAATTCATGATTCAATTCATGATTCATGATTCATGATTCAATTTATGATTCATGATTCATGATTCAATTCATGATTCATGATTTATGATTCAATTCATGATTCATTATTCATGATTCATGATTCAATGCATGATTTATGATTCATGATTCATGATTCAATTCATGATTCATGATTCAATTCATTAATCGATTAATGATTCAATTCATGATTCAATTCATGATTCAATTCATGATTCCTGGTTCATGATTCATGATTCATGATTCAATTCATGATTCATAATTCATGATTCATGATTCGATTCATGATTCATGATTCATGATTCAATTCATGATTCATAATTCATGATTCATGATTCAATTCATGATTCATGATTCATGATTCATGATTTATGATTCAATTCATGATTCATGATTCAATTCATGATTCATGATTCGATTCATGATTCATGATTCATGATTAAATTTATGATTCATGATTCATGATTCAATTCATGATTCATAATTCATGATTTATGATTCAATTCATGATTCATGATTCATGATTCGATTCATGATTCATGATTTATGATTCAATTCATGATTCGAATCCTAATTCAATTTATGATTCATGATTTGATTTATGATTCATGATTCATGATTCATGTCATGATTCATGATTCATGATTCATGATTCAATTCATGATTCTTGATTCATGATTCAATTCATGATTCATGATTCATGATTCATGATTCAATTCATGATTCATGATTCATGATTCAATTCATGATTCATGATTCGATTCATGATTTTTGATTCATGATTCATGATTCGATTCATGATTCATGATTCATGATTTAATTCATGATTCAATTCATGATTCGATTCATGATCCATGATTCAATTCATGATTCATGATTCAATTTATTATTCATGATTCAATTCATGATTCATAATTCATGATTCATGATTCAAGATTCATGATTCATGATTCAATTCATGATTCATGATTCAATTCATGATTCGAATCCTGATTCAATTCAAGATTCATGATTCATGATTCAATTCATGATTCATGATTCAATTCATGATTCGAATCCCGATTTAATTCATGATTCATGATTCGATTTATGATTTATGATTCTATTCATGATTCCTGATTCCTGATTCAATTCATGATTCATGATTCATGATTTAATTTATGATTCATGATTCGATTCATGATTCTTGATTCATGATTCATGATTCAATTCCTGATTCATGATTCAATTCATGATTCATGATTCATGATTCGATTCATGATTCAATTCATGATTCATGATTTATAATTTAATTCATGATTCATGATTCGATTCATGATTCATGATTAAATTCATGATTCAATTCATGATTCATGATTCATGATTCAATTTATGATTCATGAATTATGATTCAATTCATGATTCATGATTTATGATTCAATTCATGATTCAATTCATGATTCATTATTCATGATTCATGATTCAATTTATGATTTATGATTCATGATTCAAGATTCAATTCATGATTCATGATTCAATTCATTAATCGATTCATGATTCAATTCATGTTTTATGATTCATGATTCATGATTCAATTCATGAATCATGATTCAATTCATTAATCGATTCATGATTCAATTCATGATTCAATTCATGATTCAATTCATGATTCATGGTTCATAATTCATGATTCATGATTCGATTCATGATTCATGATTCATGATTCAATTCATGATTCATAATTTATGATTCATGAATCAATTCATGATTCATAATTCATGATTCATGATTCAATTCATGATTCATGATTCATGATTCATGATTCAATTCATGATTCATGATTCAATTCATGATTCATGATTCATGATTCGATTCATGATTCATGATTTATGATTCATAATTCATGATTCATGATTCAATTCATGATTTAAGATTCATGATTCATGATTCAATTCATGATTCATGATTCAATTCATGATTCGAATCCTGATTTAATTCATGATTCATGATTCGATTTATGATTCATGATTCTATTCATGATTCATGATTCATGATTCGATTCATGATTCAATTCATGATTCATGATTTATAATTTAATTCATGATTCATGATTCGATTCATGATTCATGATTAAATTCATGATTCAATTCATGATTCATGATTCATGATTCAATTTATGATTCATGAATTATGATTCAATTCATGATTCATGATTTATGATTCAATTCATGATTCAATTCATGATTCATTATTCATGATTCATGATTCAATTCATGATTTATGATTCATGATTCATGATTCAATTCATGATTCATGATTCAATTCATTAATCGATTCATGATTCAATTCATGTTTTATGATTCATGATTCATGATTCAATTCATGATTCATGATTCAATTCATTAATCGATTCATGATTCAATTCATGATTCAATTCATGATTCAGTTCATGATTCATGGTTCATAATTCATGATTCATGATTCGATTCATGATTCATGATTCATGATTCAATTCATGATTCATAATTCAAGATTCATGATTCAATTCATGATTCATGATTCATGATTCATGATTCATGATTCAATTCATGATTCATGATTCATGATTCGATTCATGATTCATGATTTATGATTCATAATTCATGATTCATGATTCAATTCATGATTCATGACTCATGATTCATGATTCAATTCATGATTCATGACTCATGATTCATGATTCAATTCATGATTCATGATTCAATTTATGATTCATGATTTATGATTCAATTCATGATTCGAATCCTAATTCAATTTATGATTTATGATTTGATTTATGATTCATGATTCATGATTCATGTCATGATTCATGATTCATGATTCAATTCATGATTCATGATTCATGATTCAATTCATGATTCATGATTCATGATTCATGATTCAATTCATGATTCATGATTCAATTCATGATTCATGATTCGATTCATGATTTTTTATTCATGATTCATGATTCGATTCATGATTCATGATTCAATTCATGATTCATGATTTAATTCATGATTCATGATTCATGCTTCATGATTCAATTCATGATTCATGATTCGATTCATGATTCTTGATTTATGATTCATGATTTGACTCATGATTCATGATTCATGATTCAATTCATAATTCATGATTCATGATTCATGATTCAATTCATGATTCATGATTCGATTCATGATTCTTGATTTATGATTCATGATTTGACTCATGATTCATGATTCATGATTCAATTCATGATTCATGATTCATGTTTCATTTCATGATTCATGATTCATGATTCAATTCATGATTCATGATTCATGATTCAATCCATGATTCAATTCATGATTCATGATTCAATTTATTATTCATGATTCATGATTTAATTCATTATTCAATTCATGATTCATGATTCAATCCATGATTCATGATTCATGATTCAATTCATGATTCAATTTATTATTCATGATTCATGATTTAATTCATTATTCAATTCATGATTCATGATTCAATCCATGATTCATGATTCATGATTCAATTCATGATTCATGATTCAATTCATGATTCATGATTCGATTCATGATTCATGATTCAATTCATGATTCATGATTCATGATTCATGATTCAATTCCTGATTCATGATTCAATTCATGATTCATAATTTATGATTCATGATTCAATTCATAATTCATGATTCAATTCATGATTCATGATTCGATTCATGATTCATGATTCATGATTCATGATTCAATTCATGATTCATGATTCATGATTCATGATTCATGATTCAATTCCTGATTCATGATTCAATTCATGATTCATAATTTATGATTTATGATTCAATTCATGATTCATGATTCAATTCATGATTCATGATTCATGATTCGATTCATGATTCATGATTCATGATTAAATTTATGATTCATGATTCATGATTCAATTCATGATTCATAATTCATGATTTATGATTCAATTCATGATTCATGATTCATGATTCATGATTCGATTCATGATTCATGATTTATGATTCAATTCATGATTCGAATCCTAATTCAATTTATGATTCATGATTTGATTTATGATTCATGATTCATGATTCATGTCATGATTCATGATTCATGATTCATGATTCAATTCATGATTCATGATTCATGATTCATGATTCAAATCATGATTCATGATTCATGATTCAATTCATGATTCATGACTCGATTCATGATTTTTGATTCATGATTCATGATTTGATTCATGATTCATGATTCATAATTTAATTCATGATTCAATTCATGATTCGATTCATGATCCATGATTCAATTCATGATTCATGATTCATGATTCAATTCATTATTCATGATTCAATTCATGAATTATGATTCAATTCATGATTCGAATCCTGATTCAATTCAAGATTCATGATTCATAATTCAATTCATGATTCATGATTCAATTCATGATTCGAATCCTGATTTAATTCATGATTCATGATTCGATTTATGATTCATGATTCTATTCATGATTCCTGATTCCTGATTCAATTCATGATTCATGATTCATGATTTAATTTATGATTCATGATTCGATTCATGATTCTTGATTCATGATTCATGATTCAATTCCTGATTCATGATTCAATTCATGATTCATGATTCATGATTCGATTCATGATTCAATTCATGATTCATGATTCATAATTTAATTCATGATTCATGATTCGATTCATGATTCATGATTAAATTCATGATTCAATTCATGATTCATGATTCATGATTCGATTCATGATTCAATTCATGATTCATGATTTATGATTCAATTCATGATTCAATTCATGATTCATTATTCATGATTCAATTCATGATTTATGATTCATGATTCATGATTCAATTCATGATTCATGATTCAATTCATTAATCGATTCATGATTCAATTCATATTTTATGATTCATGATTCATGATTCAATTCATGATTCATGATTCAATTCATTAATCGATTCATGATTCAATTCATGATTCAATTCATGATTCAATTCATGATTCATGGTTCATAATTCATGATTCATGATTCGATTCATGATTCATGATTCATGATTCAATTTATGATTCATAATTTATGATTCATGAATCAATTCATGATTCATAATTCATGATTCATGATTCAATTCATGATTCATGATTCATGATTCATGATTCAATTCATGATTCATGATTCAATTCATGATTCATGATTCATGATTCGATTCATGATTCATGATTTATGATTCATAATTCATGATTCATGATTCAATTCATGATTTATGATTCATGATTCATGATTCAATTCATGATTCATAATTCATGATTCATGATTCAATTCATGATTCATGATTCAATTTATGATTCATGATTTATTATTCAATTCATGATTCGAATCCTAATTCAATTTATGATTTATGATTTGATTTATGATTCATGATTCAATTCATGATTCATGATTCATGATTCAATTCATGATTCATGATTCATGATTCATGATTCAATTCATGATTCATGATTCAATTCATGATTCATGATTCAATTCATGATTTTTGATTCATGATTCATGATTCGATTCATGATTCATGATTCAATTCATGATTCATGATTCATGATTCAATTCATGATTCATGATTCATGATTCAATTCATGATTCATGATTCGATTCATGATTCTTGATTTATGATTCATGATTTGACTCATGATTCATGATTCAATTCATGATTCATGATTCATGTTTCATTTCATGATTCATGATTCATGATTCAATTCATAATTCATGATTCATGATTCATGATTCAATTCATGATTCATGATTCGATTCATGATTCATGATTCATGTTTCATTTCATGATTCATGATTCATGATTCAATTCATGATTCATGATTCATGATTCAATCCATGATTCAATTCATGATTCATGATTCATTTTATTATTCATGATTCATGATTTAATTCATTATTCAATTCATGATTCATGATTCAATCCATGATTCATGATTCATGATTCAATTCATGATTCATGATTCATGATTCAATTCATGATTCATGATTCATGATTCATGATTCAATTCATGATTCATGATTCATGATTCAATTCATGATTCATGATTCGATTCATGATTTTTGATTCATGATTCATGATTCGATTCATGATTCATGATTCATGATTTAATTCATGATTCAATTCATGATTCGATTCATGATCCATGATTCAATTCATGATTCATGATTCATGATTCAATTCATTATTCATGATTCAATTCATGATTCATAATTCATGATTCATGATTCAAGATTCATGATTCATGATTCAATTCATGAATTATGATTCAATTCATGATTCGAATCCTGATTCAATTCAAGATTCATGATTCATGATTCAATTCATGATCCATGATTCAATTCATGATTCAAATCCTGATTTAATTCATGATTCATGATTCGATTTATGATTCATGATTCTATTCATGATTCCTGATTCCTGATTCAATTCATGATTCATGATTCATGATTTAATTTATGATTCATGATTCGATTCATGATTCTTGATTCATGATTCATGATTCAATTCCTGATTCATGATTCAATTCATGATTCATGATTCATGATTCGATTCATGATTCAATTCATGATTCATGATTCATAATTTAATTCATGATTCATGATTCGATTCATGATTCATGATTCATGATTCATGATTCAATTCCTGATTCATGATTCAATTCATGATTCATAATTTATGATTCATGATTCAATTCATAATTCATGATTCAATTCATGATTCATGATTCGATTCATGATTCATGATTCATGATTCATGATTCAATTCATGATTCATGATTCATGATTCATGATTCAATTCCTGATTCATGATTCAATTCATGATTCATAATTTATGATTCATGATTCTATTCATGATTCATGATTCAATTCATGATTCATGATTCATGATTCGATTCATGATTCATGATTCATGATTAAATTTATGATTCATGATTCATGATTCAATTCATGATTCATAATTCATGATTTATGATTCAATTCATGATTCATGATTCATGATTCATGATTCGATTCATGATTCATGATTTATGATTCAATTCATGATTCGAATCCTAATTCAATTTATGATTCATGATTTGATTTATGATTCATGATTCATGATTCATGTCATGATTCATGATTCATGATTCATGATTCAATTCATGATTCATGATTCATGATTCAATTCATGATTCATGATTCATGATTCATGATTCAATTCATGATTCATGATTCATGATTCAATTCATGATTCATGATTCGATTCATGATTTTTGATTCATGATTCATGATTTGATTCATGATTCATGATTCATGATTTAATTCATGATTCAATTCATGATTCGATTCATGATCCATGATTCAATTCATGATTCATGATTCATGATTCAATTCATTATTCATGATTCAATTCATGATTCATAATTTATGATTCATGATTCAAGATTCATGATTCATGATTCAATTCATGAATTATGATTCAATTCATGATTCGAATCCTGATTCATTTCAAGATTCATGATTCATAATTCAATTCATGATTCATGATTCAATTCATGATTCGAATCCTGATTTAATTCATGATATATGATTCGATTTATGATTCATGATTCTATTCATGATTCCTGATTCCTGATTCAATTCATGATTCATGATTCATGATTTAATTTATGATTCATGATTCGATTCATGATTCTTGATTCATGATTCATGATTCAATTCCTGATTCATGATTCAATTCATGATTCATGATTCATGATTCGATTCATGATTCAATTCATGATTCATGATTCATAATTTAATTCATGATTCATGATTCGATTCATGATTCATGATTAAATTCATGATTCAATTCATGATTCATGATTCATGATTCAATTTATGATTCATGAATTATGATTCAATTCATGATTCATGATTTATGATTCAATTCATGATTCAATTCATGATTCATTATTCATGATTCATGATTCAATTTATGATTTATGATTCATGATTCATGATTCAATTCATGATTCATGATTCAATTCATTAATCGATTCATGATTCAATTCATGTTTTATGATTCATGATTCATGATTCAATTCATGAATCATGATTCAATTCATTAATCGATTCATGATTCAATTCATGATTCAATTCATGATTCAATTCATGATTCAATTCATGATTCATGGTTCATAATTCATGATTCATGATTCGATTCATGATTCATGATTCATGATTCAATTCATGATTCATAATTTATGATTCATGAATCAATTCATGATTCATAATTCATGATTCATGATTCAATTCATGATTCATGATTCATGATTCATGATTCATGATTCAATTCATGATTCATGATTCAATTCATGATTCATGATTCATGATTCGATTCATGATTCATGATTTATGATTCATAATTCATGATTCATGATTCAATTCATGATTTAAGATCCATGATTCATGATTCAATTCATGATTCATGATTCAATTCATGATTCGAATCCTGATTTAATTCATGATTCATGATTCAATTTATGATTCATGATTCTATTCATGATTCCTGATTCCTGATTCAATTCATGATTCATGATTCATGATTTAATTTATGATTCATGATTCGATTCATGATTCTTGATTCATGATTCATGATTCAATTCCTGATTAATGATTCAATTCATGATTCATGATTCATGATTCGATTCATGATTCAATTCATAATTCATGATTCAATTCATGATTCATGATTCGATTCATGATTCATGATTCATGATTCATGATTCAATTCATGATTCATGATTCATGATTCATGATTCATGATTCAATTCCTGATTCATGATTCAATTCATGATTCATAATTTATGATTCATGATTCTATTCATGATTCATGATTCAATTCATGATTCATGATTCATGATTCGATTCATGATTCATGATTCATGATTAAATTTATGATTCATGATTCATGATTCAATTCATGATTCATAATTCATGATTTATGATTCAATTCATGATTCATGATTCATGATTCGATTCATGATTCATGATTTATGATTCAATTCATGATTCGAATCCTAATTCAATTTATGATTCATGATTTGATTTATGATTCATGATTCATGATTCATGTCATGATTCATGATTCATGATTCATGATTCAATTCATGATTCATGATTCAATTCATGATTCATGATTCATGATTCATGATTCAATTCATGATTCATGATTCATGATTCAATTCATGATTCATGATTCGATTCATGATTTTTGATTCATGATTCATGATTCGATTCATGATTCATGATTCATGATTTAATTCATGATTCAATTCATGATTCGATTCATGATCCATGATTCAATTCATGATTCATGATTCATGATTCAATTCATTATTCATGATTCAATTCATGATTCATAATTCATGATTCATGATTCAAGATTCATGATTCATGATTCAAATTATGAATTATGATTCAATTCATGATTCGAATCCTGATTCATTTCAAGATTCATGATTCATAATTCAATTCATGATTCATGATTCAATTCATGATTCGAATCCTGATTTAATTCATGATATATGATTCGATTTATGATTCATGATTCTATTCATGATTCCTGATTCCTGATTCAATTCATGATTCATGATTCATGATTTAATTTATGATTCATGATTCGATTCATGATTCTTGATTCATGATTCATGATTCAATTCCTGATTCATGATTCAATTCATGATTCATGATTCATGATTCGATTCATGATTCAATTCATGATTCATGATTCATAATTTAATTCATGATTCATGATTCGATTCATGATTCATGATTAAATTCATGATTCAATTCATGATTCATGATTCATGATTCAATTTATGATTCATGAATTATGATTCAATTCATGATTCATGATTTATGATTCAATTCATGATTCAATTCATGATTCATTATTCATGATTCATGATTCAATTTATGATTTATGATTCATGATTCATGATTCAATTCATGATTCATGATTCAATTCATTAATCGATTCATGATTCAATTCATGTTTTATGATTCATGATTCATGATTCAATTCATGAATCATGATTCAATTCATTAATCGATTCATGATTCAATTCATGATTCAATTCATGATTCAATTCATGATTCAATTCATGATTCATGGTTCATAATTCATGATTCATGATTCGATTCATGATTCATGATTCATAATTCAATTCATGATTCATAATTTATGATTCATGAATCAATTCATGATTCATAATTCATGATTCATGATTCAATTCATGATTCATGATTCATGATTCATGATTCATGATTCAATTCATGATTCATGATTCAATTCATGATTCATGATTCAATTCATGATTCATGATTCATGATTCGATTCATGATTCATGATTTATGATTCATAATTCATGATTCATGATTCAATTCATGATTTAAGATTCATGATTCATGATTCAATTCATGATTCATGATTCAATTCATGATTCGAATCCTGATTTAATTCATGATTCATGATTCAATTTATGATTCATGATTCTATTCATGATTCCTGATTCCTGATTCAATTCATGATTCATGATTCATGATTTAATTTATGATTCATGATTCGATTCATGATTCTTGATTCATGATTCATGATTCAATTCCTGATTAATGATTCAATTCATGATTCATGATTCATGATTCGATTCATGATTCAATTCATGATTCATGATTCATAATTTAATTCATGATTCATGATTCGATTCATGATTCATGATTAAATTCATGATTCAATTCATGATTCATGATTCATGATTCAATTTATGATTCATGAATTATGATTCAATTCATGATTCATGATTTATGATTCAATTCATGATTCAATTCATGATTCATTATTCATGATTCATGATTCAATTCATGATTTATGATTCATGATTCATGATTCAATTCATGATTCATGATTCAATTCATTAATCGATTCATGATTCAATTCATGTTTTATGATTCATGATTCATGATTCAGTTCATGATTCATGATTCAATTCATTAATCGATTCATGATTCAATTCATGATTCAATTCATGATTCAATTCATGATTCATGGTTCATAATTCATGATTCATGATTCGATTCATGATTCATGATTCATGATTCAATTCATGATTCATAATTTATGATTCATGAATCAATTCATGATTCATAATTCATGATTCATGATTCAATTCATGATTCATGATTCATGATTCATGATTCATGATTCAATTCATGATTCATGATTCAATTCATGATTCATGATTCATGATTCGATTCATGATTCATGATTTATGATTCATAATTCATGATTCATGATTCAATTCATGATTTATGATTCATGATTCATGATTCAATTCATGATTCATAATTCATGATTCATGATTCAATTCATGATTCATGATTCAATTTATGATTCATGATTTATTATTCAATTCATGATTCGAATCCTAATTCAATTTATGATTTATGATTTGATTTATGATTCATGATTCAATTCATGATTCATGATTCATGATTCAATTCATGATTCATGATTCATGATTCATGATTCAATTCATGATTCATGATTCAATTCATGATTCATGATTCGATTCATGATTTTTGATTCATGATTCATGATTCGATTCATGATTCATGATTCAATTCATGATTCATGATTCATGATTCAATTCATGATTCATGATTCAATTCATGATTCATGATTCAATTCATGATTCATGATTCATGTTTCATTTCATGATTCATGATTCATGATTCAATTCATAATTCATGATTCATGATTCATGATTCAATTCATGATTCATGATTCGATTCATGATTCATGATTCATGTTTCATTTCATGATTCATGATTCATGATTCAATTCATGATTCATGATTCATGATTCAATCCATGATTCAATTCATGATTCATGATTCAATTTATTATTCATGATTCATGATTTAATTCATTATTCAATTCATGATTCATGATTCAATCCATGATTCATGATTTATGATTCAATTCATGATTCATGATTCATGATTCAATTCATGATTCATGATTCATGATTCATGATTCAATTCATGATTCATGATTCATGATTCAATTCATGATTCATGATTCGATTCATGATTCAATTCATGATTCATGATTCATGATTCAATTCATGATTCATGATTCGATTCATGATTTTTGATTCATGATTCATGATTCATGATTCATGATTTATTTCATGATTCAATTCATGATTCGATTCATGATCCATGATTCAATTCATGATTCATGATTCATGATTCATGATTTATTTCATGATTCAATTCATGATTCGATTCATGATCCATGATTCAATTCATGATTCATGATTCATGATTCAATTCATTATTCATGATTCAATTCATGATTCATAATTCATGATTCATGATTCAAGATTCATGATTCATGATTCAATTCATGAATTATGATTGAATTCATGATTCGAATCCTGATTCAATTCAAGATTCATGATTCATGATTCAATTCATGAATTATGATTGAATTCATGATTCGAATCCTGATTCAATTCAAGATTCATGATTCATGATTCAATTCATGATTCATGATTCAATTCATGATTCGAATCCTGATTTAATTCATGATTCATGATTCGATTTATGATTCATGATTCTATTCATGATTCCTGATTCAATTCATGATTCATGATTCATGATTTAATTTATGATTCATGATTCGATTCATGATTCTTGATTCATGATTCATGATTCAATTCCTGATTCATGATTCAATTCATGATTCATGATTCATGATTCGATTCATGATTCAATTCATGATTCATGATTCATAATTTAATTCATGATTCATGATTCGATTCATGATTCATGATTAAATTCATGATTCAATTCATGATTCATGATTCATGATTCAATTTATGATTCATGAATTATGATTCAATTCATGATTTATGATTTATGATTCAATTCATGATTCAATTCATGATTCATTATTCATGATTCAATTTATGATTTATGATTCATGATTCATGATTCAATTCATGATTCATGATTCAATTCATTAATCGATTCATGATTCAATTCATGTTTTATGATTCATGATTCATGATTCAATTCATGAATCATGATTCAATTCATTAATCGATTCATGATTCAATTCATGATTCAATTCATGATTCAATTCATGATTCATGGTTCATAATTCATGATTCATGATTCATGATTCAATGCATGATTCATAATTTATGATTCATGAATCAATTCATGATTCATAATTCATGATTCATGATTCAATTCATGATTCATGATTCAATTCATGATTCATGATTCAATTCATGATTCATGATTCATGATTCGATTCATGATTCATGATTTATGATTCATAATTCATGATTCATGATTCAATTCATGATTTAAGATTCATGATTCATGATTCAATTCATGATTCATGATTCAATTCATGATTCGAATCCTGATTTAATTCATGATTCATGATTCGATTTATGATTCATGATTCTATTCATGATTCATGATTCATGATTCGATTCATGATTCAATTCATGATTCATGATTTATAATTTAATTCATGATTCATGATTCGATTCATGATTCATGATTAAATTCATGATTCAATTCATGATTCATGATTCATGATTCAATTTATGATTCATGAATTATGATTCAATTCATGATTCATGATTTATGATTCAATTCATGATTCAATTCATGATTCATTATTCATGATTCATGATTCAATTCATGATTTATGATTCATGATTCATGATTCAATTCATGATTCATGATTCAATTCATTAATCGATTCATGATTCAATTCATGTTTTATGATTCATGATTCATGATTCAATTCATGATTCATGATTCAATTCATTAATCGATTCATGATTCAATTCATGATTCAATTCATGATTCAATTCATGATTCATGGTTCATAATTCATGATTCATGATTCGATTCATGATTCATGATTCATGATTCATGATTCAATTCATGATTCATAATTTATGATTCATGAATCAATTCATGATTCATAATTCATGATTCATGATTCAATTCATGATTCATGATTCATGATTCATGATTCATGATTCAATTCATGATTCATGATTCATGATTCGATTCATGATTCATGATTTATGATTCATAATTCATGATTCATGATTCAATTCATGATTTATGATTCATGATTCATGATTCAATTCATGATTCATGACTCATGATTCATGATTCAATTCATGATTCATGATTCAATTTATGATTCATGATTTATGATTCAATTCATGATTCGAATCCTAATTCAATTTATGATTTATGATTTGATTTATGATTCATGATTCATGATTCATGTCATGATTCATGATTCATGATTCAATTCATGATTCATGATTCATGATTCAATTCATGATTCATGATTCATGATTCATGATTCAATTCATGATTCATGATTCAATTCATGATTCATGATTCGATTCATGATTTTTGATTCATGATTCATGATTCGATTCATGATTCATGATTCAATTCATGATTCATGATTCATGATTTAATTCATGATTCATGATTCATGCTTCATGATTCAATTCATGATTCATAATTCGATTCATGATTCTTGATTTATGATTCATGATTTGACTCATGATTCATGATTCATGATTCAATTCATGATTCATGATTCATGTTTCATTTCATGATTCATGATTCATGATTCAATTCATAATTCATGATTCATGATTCATGATTCAATTCATGATTCATGATTCGATTCATGATTCTTGATTTATGATTCATGATTTGACTCATGATTCATGATTCATGATTCAATTCATGATTCATGATTCATGTTTCATTTCATGATTCATGATTCATGATTCAATTCATGATTCATGATTCATGATTCAATCCATGATTCAATTCATGATTCATGATTCAATTTATTATTCATGATTCATGATTTAATTCATTATTCAATTCATGATTCATGATTCAATCCATGATTCATGATTCATGATTCAATTCATGATTCATGATTCAATTCATGATTCATGATTCGATTCATGATTCATGATTCAATTCATGTTTTATGATTCATGATTCATGATTCAATTCATGAATCATGATTCAATTCATTAATCGATTCATGATTCAATTCATGATTCAATTCATGATTCAATTCATGATTCAATTCATGATTCATGGTTCATAATTCATGATTCATGATTCGATTCATGATTCATGATTCATGATTCAATTCATGATTCATAATTTATGATTCATGAATCAATTCATGATTCATAATTCATGATTCATGATTCAATTCATGATTCATGATTCATGATTCATGATTCATGATTCAATTCATGATTCATGATTCAATTCATGATTCATGATTCAATTCATGATTCATGATTCATGATTCGATTCATGATTCATGATTTATGATTCATAATTCATGATTCATGATTCAATTCATGATTTAAGATTCATGATTCATGATTCAATTCATGATTCATGATTCAATTCATGATTCGAATCCTGATTTAATTCATGATTCATGATTCAATTTATGATTCATGATTCTATTCATGATTCCTGATTCCTGATTCAATTCATGATTCATGATTCATGATTTAATTTATGATTCATGATTCGATTCATGATTCTTGATTCATGATTCATGATTCAATTCCTGATTAATGATTCAATTCATGATTCATGATTCATGATTCGATTCATGATTCAATTCATGATTCATGATTCATAATTTAATTCATGATTCATGATTCGATTCATGATTAAATTCATGATTCAATTCATGATTCATGATTCATGATTCAATTTATGATTCATGAATTATGATTCAATTCATGATTCATGATTTATGATTCAATTCATGATTCAATTCATGATTCATTATTCATGATTCATGATTCAATTCATGATTTATGATTCATGATTCATGATTCAATTCATGATTCATGATTCAATTCATTAATCGATTCATGATTCAATTCATGTTTTATGATTCATGATTCATGATTCAGTTCATGATTCATGATTCAATTCATTAATCGATTCATGATTCAATTCATGATTCAATTCATGATTCAATTCATGATTCATGGTTCATAATTCATGATTCATGATTCGATTCATGATTCATGATTCATGATTCAATTCATGATTCATAATTTATGATTCATGAATCAATTCATGATTCATAATTCATGATTCATGATTCAATTCATGATTCATGATTCATGATTCATGATTCATGATTCAATTCATGATTCATGATTCAATTCATGATTCATGATTCATGAATCAATTCATGATTCATAATTCATGATTCATGATTCAATTCATGATTCATGATTCATGATTCATGATTCATGATTCAATTCATGATTCATGATTCAATTCATGATTCATGATTCATGATTCGATTCATGATTCATGATTTATGATTCATAATTCATGATTCATGATTCAATTCATGATTTATGATTCATGATTCATGATTCAATTCATGATTCATAATTCATGATTCATGATTCAATTCATGATTCATGATTCAATTTATGATTCATGATTTATTATTCAATTCATGATTCGAATCCTAATTCAATTTATGATTTATGATTTGATTTATGATTCATGATTCAATTCATGATTCATGATTCATGATTCAATTCATGATTCATGATTCATGATTCATGATTCAATTCATGATTCATGATTCAATTCATGATTCATGATTCGATTCATGATTTTTGATTCATGATTCATGATTCGATTCATGATTCATGATTCAATTCATGATTCATGATTCATGATTCAATTCATGATTCATGATTCAATTCATGATTCATGATTCGATTCATGATTCTTGATTTATGATTCATGATTTGACTCATGATTCATGATTCATGATTCAATTCATGATTCATGATTCATGTTTCATTTCATGATTCATGATTCATGATTCAATTCATAATTCATGATTCATGATTCATGATTCAATTCATGATTCATGATTCGATTCATGATTCATGATTCATGTTTCATTTCATGATTCATGATTCATGATTCAATTCATGATTCATGATTCATGATTCAATCCATGATTCAATTCATGATTCATGATTCAATTTATTATTCATGATTCATGATTTAATTCATTATTCAATTCATGATTCATGATTCAATCCATGATTCATGATTTATGATTCAATTCATGATTCATGATTCAATTCATGATTCATGATTCATGATTCATGATTCAATTCATGATTCATGATTCATGATTCAATTCATGATTCATGATTCGATTCATGATTCAATTCATGATTCATGATTCATGATTCAATTCATGATTCATGATTCGATTCATGATTTTTGATTCATGATTCATGATTCATGATTCATGATTTATTTCATGATTCAATTCATGATTCGATTCATGATCCATGATTCAATTCATGATTCATGATTCATGATTCATGATTTATTTCATGATTCAATTCATGATTCGATTCATGATCCATGATTCAATTCATGATTCATGATTCATGATTCAATTCATTATTCATGATTCAATTCATGATTCATAATTCATGATTCATGATTCAAGATTCATGATTCATGATTCAATTCATGAATTATGATTCAATTCATGATTCGAATCCTGATTCAATTCAAGATTCATGATTCATGATTCAATTCATGAATTATGATTCAATTCATGATTCGAATCCTGATTCAATTCAAGATTCATGATTCATGATTCAATTCATGATTCATGATTCAATTCATGATTCGAATCCTGATTTAATTCATGATTCATGATTCGATTTATGATTCATGATTCTATTCATGATTCCTGATTCAATTCATGATTCATGATTCATGATTTAATTTATGATTCATGATTCGATTCATGATTCTTGATTCATGATTCATGATTCAATTCCTGATTCATGATTCAATTCATGATTCATGATTCATGATTCGATTCATGATTCAATTCATGATTCATGATTCATAATTTAATTCATGATTCATGATTCGATTCATGATTCATGATTAAATTCATGATTCAATTCATGATTCATGATTCATGATTCAATTTATGATTCATGAATTATGATTCAATTCATGATTTATGATTTATGATTCAATTCATGATTCAATTCATGATTCATTATTCATGATTCATGATTCAATTTATGATTTATGATTCATGATTCATGATTCAATTCATGATTCATGATTCAATTCATTAATCGATTCATGATTCAATTCATGTTTTATGATTCATGATTCATGATTCAATTCATGAATCATGATTCAATTCATTAATCGATTCATGATTCAATTCATGATTCAATTCATGATTCAATTCATGATTCATGGTTCATAATTCATGATTCATGATTCATGATTCAATTCATGATTCATAATTTATGATTCATGAATCAATTCATGATTCATAATTCATGATTCATGATTCAATTCATGATTCATGATTCAATTCATGATTCATGATTCAATTCATGATTCATGATTCATGATTCGATTCATGATTCATGATTTATGATTCATAATTCATGATTCATGATTCAATTCATGATTTAAGATTCATGATTCATGATTCAATTCATGATTCATGATTCAATTCATGATTCGAATCCTGATTTAATTCATGATTCATGATTCGATTTATGATTCATGATTCTATTCATGATTCATGATTCATGATTCGATTCATGATTCAATTCATGATTCATGATTTATAATTTAATTCATGATTCATGATTCGATTCATGATTCATGATTAAATTCATGATTCAATTCATGATTCATGATTCATGATTCAATTTATGATTCATGAATTATGATTCAATTCATGATTCATGATTTATGATTCAATTCATGATTCAATTCATGATTCATTATTCTTGATTCATGATTCAATTCATGATTTATGATTCATGATTCATGATTCAATTCATGATTCATGATTCAATTCATTAATCGATTCATGATTCAATTCATGTTTTATGATTCATGATTCATGATTCAATTCATGATTCATGATTCAATTCATTAATCGATTCATGATTCAATTCATGATTCAATTCATGATTCAATTCATGATTCATGGTTCATAATTCATGATTCATGATTCGATTCATGATTCATGATTCATGATTCAATTCATGATTCATAATTTATGATTCATGAATCAATTCATGATTCATAATTCATGATTCATGATTCAATTCATGATTCATGATTCATGATTCATGATTCATGATTCAATTCATGATTCATGATTCATGATTCGATTCATGATTCATGATTTATGATTCATAATTCATGATTCATGATTCAATTCATGATTTATGATTCATGATTCATGATTCAATTCATGATTCATGACTCATGATTCATGATTCAATTCATGATTCATGATTCAATTTATGATTCATGATTTATGATTCAATTCATGATTCGAATCCTAATTCAATTTATGATTTATGATTTGATTTATGATTCATGATTCATGATTCATGTCATGATTCATGATTCATGATTCAATTCATGATTCATGATTCATGATTCAATTCATGATTCATGATTCATGATTCATGATTCAATTCATGATTCATGATTCAATTCATGATTCATGATTCGATTCATGATTTTTGATTCATGATTCATGATTCGATTCATGATTCATGATTCAATTCATGATTCATGATTCATGATTTAATTCATGATTCATGATTCATGCTTCATGATTCAATTCATGATTCATAATTCGATTCATGATTCTTGATTTATGATTCATGATTTGACTCATGATTCATGATTCATGATTCAATTCATGATTCATGATTCATGTTTCATTTCATGATTCATGATTCATGATTCAATTCATAATTCATGATTCATGATTCATGATTCAATTCATGATTCATGATTCGATTCATGATTCTTGATTTATGATTCATGATTTGACTCATGATTCATGATTCATGATTCAATTCATGATTCATGATTCATGTTTCATTTCATGATTCATGATTCATGATTCAATTTATTATTCATGATTCATGATTTAATTCATTATTCAATTCATGATTCATGATTCAATCCATGATTCATGATTCATGATTCAATTCATGATTCATGATTCAATTCATGATTCATGATTCGATTCATGATTCATGATTCAATTCATGATTCATGATTCATGATTCATGATTCAATTCCTGATTCATGATTCAATTCATGATTCATAATTTATGATTCATGATTCAATTCATAATTCATGATTCAATTCATGATTCATGATTCGATTCATGATTCATGATTCATGATTCAATTCATGATTCATGATTCATGATTCATGATTCATGATTCATTTCCTGATTCATGATTCAATTTATGATTCATATATTATGATTCATGATTCAATTCATGATTCATGATTCAATTCATGATTCATGATTCTTGATTCGATTCATGATTCATGATTCATGATTAAATTTATGATTCATGATTTATGATTCAATTCATGATTCATAATTCATGATTTATGATTCAATTCATGATTCATGATTCATGATTCATGATTCGATTCATGATTCATGATTTATGATTCAATTCATGATTCGAATCCTAATTCAATTTATGATTCATGATTTGATTTATGATTCATGATTCATGATTCATGTCATGATTCATGATTCATGATTCATGATTCAATTCATGATTCATGATTCATGATTCAATTCATGATTCATGATTCATGATTCAATTCATGATTCATGATTCATGATTCAATTCATGATTCATGATTCATGATTCATGATTCAATTCATGATTCATGATTCGATTCATGATTTTTGATTCATGATTCATGATTCGATTCATGATTCATGATTCATGATTTAATTCATGATTCAATTCATGATTCGATTCATGATCAATGATTCAATTCATGATTCATGATTCATGATTCAATTCATTATTCATGATTCAATTCATGATTCATAATTCATGATTCATGATTCAAGATTCATGATTCATGATTCAATTCATGAATTATGATTCAATTCATGATTCGAATCCTGATTCAATTCAAGATTCATGATTCATAATTCAATTCATGATTCATGATTCAATTCATGATTCGAATCCTAATTTAATTCATGATTCATGATTCGATTTATGATTCATGATTCTATTCATGATTCCTGATTCCTGATTCAATTCATGATTCATGATTCATGATTTAATTTATGATTCATGATTCGATTCATGATTCTTGATTCATGATTCATGATTCAATTCCTGATTCATGATTCAATTCATGATTCATGATTCATGATTCGATTCATGATTCAATTCATGATTCATGATTCATAATTTAATTCATGATTCATGATTCGATTCATGATTCATGATTAAATTCATGATTCAATTCATGATTCATGATTCATGATTCGATTCATGATTCAATTCATGATTCATGATTTATGATTCAATTCATGATTCAATTCATGATTCATTATTCATGATTCATGATTCAATTCATGATTTATGATTCATGATTCATGATTCAATTCATGATTCATGATTCAATTCATTAATCGATTCATGATTCAATTCATGTTTTATGATTCATGATTCATGATTCAATTCATGATTCATGATTCAATTCATTAATCGATTCATGATTCAATTCATTATTCAATTCATGATTCAATTCATGATTCATGGTTCATAATTCATGATTCATGATTCGATTCATGATTCATGATTCATGATTCAATTCATGATTCATAATTTATGATTCATGAATCAATTCATGATTCATAATTCATGATTCATGATTCAATTCATGATTCATGATTCATGATTCATGATTCATGATTCAATTCATGATTCATGATTCAATTCATGATTCATGATTCATGATTCATGATTCGATTCATGATTCATGATTTATGATTCATAATTCATGATTCATGATTCAATTCATGATTTATGATTCATGATTCATGATTCAATTCATGATTCATAATTCATGATTCATGATTCAATTCATGATTCATGATTCAATTTATGATTCATGATTTATTATTCAATTCATGATTCGAATCCTAATTCAATTTATGATTTATGATTTGATTTATGATTCATGATTCAATTCATGATTCATGATTCATGATTCAATTCATGATTCATGATTCATGATTCATGATTCAATTCATGATTCATGATTCAATTCATGATTCATGATTCGATTCATGATTTTTGATTCATGATTCATGATTCGATTCATGATTCATGATTCAATTCATGATTCATGATTCATGATTCAATTCATGATTCATGATTCATGATTCAATTCATGATTCATGATTCGATTCATGATTCTTGATTTATGATTCATGATTTGACTCATGATTCATGATTCATGATTCAATTCATGATTCATGATTCATGTTTCATTTCATGATTCATGATTCATGATTCAATTCATAATTCATGATTCATGATTCATGATTCAATTCATGATTCATGATTCGATTCATGATTCATGATTCATGTTTCATTTCATGATTCATGATTCATGATTCAATTCATGATTCATGATTCATGATTCAATCCATGATTCAATTCATGATTCATGATTCAATTTATTATTCATGATTCATGATTTAATTCATTATTCAATTCATGATTCATGATTCAATCCATGATTCATGATTCATGATTCAATTCATGATTCATGATTCATGATTCAATTCATGATTCATGATTCATGATTCATGATTCAATTCATGATTCATGATTCATAATTCAATTCATGATTCATGATTCGATTCATGATTTTTGATTCATGATTCATGATTCGATTCATGATTCATGATTCATGATTTAATTCATGATTCAATTCATGATTCGATTCATGATCCATGATTCAATTCATGATTCATGATTCATGATTCAATTCATTATTCATGATTCAATTCATGATTCATAATTCATGATTCATGATTCAAGATTCATGATTCATGATTCAATTCATGAATTATGATTCAATTCATGATTCGAATCCTGATTCAATTCAAGATTCATGATTCATGATTCAATTCATGATTCGAATCCTGATTTAATTCATGATTCATGATTCGATTTATGATTCATGATTCTATTCATGATTCCTGATTCCTGATTCAATTCATGATTCATGATTCATGATTTAATTTATGATTCATGATTCGATTCATGATTCTTGATTCATGATTCATGATTCAATTCCTGATTCATGATTCAATTCATGATTCATGATTCGATTCATGATTCAATTCATGATTCATGATTCATAATTTAATTCATGATTCATGATTCGATTCATGATTCATGATTAAATTCATGATTCAATTCATGATTCATGATTCATGATTCAATTTATGATTCATGAATTATGATTCAATTCATGATTCATGATTTATGATTCAATTCATGATTCAATTCATGATTCATTATTCATGATTCATGATTCAATTTATGATTCATGAATTATGATTCAATTCATGATTCATGATTTATGATTCAATTCATGATTCGATTCATGATTCTTGATTCATGATTCATGATTCAATTCTGATTCATGATTCAATTCATGATTCATGATTCGATTCATGATTCAATTCATGATTCATGATTCATAATTTAATTCATGATTCATGATTCGATTCATGATTCATGATTAAATTCATGATTCAATTCATGATTCATGATTCATGATTCAATTTATGATTCATGAATTATGATTCAATTCATGATTCATGATTTATGATTCAATTCATGATTCAATTCATGATTCATTATTCATGATTCATGATTCAATTTATGATTTATGATTCATGATTCATGATTCAATTCATGATTCATGATTCAATTCATTAATCGATTCATGATTCAATTCATGTTTTATGATTCATGATCCATGATTCAATTCATGAAATCATGATTCAATTCATTAATCGATTCATGATTCAATTCATGATTCAATTCATGATTCAATTCATGATTCATGGTTCATAATTCATGATTCATGATTCGATTCATGATTCATGATTCAATTCATGATTCATAATTTATGATTCATGAATCAATTCATGATTCATAATTCATGATTCATGATTCAATTCATGATTCATGATTCATGATTCATGATTCATGATTCAATTCATGATTCATGATTCAATTCATGATTCATGATTCATGATTCGATTCATGATTCATGATTTATGATTCATAATTCATGATTCATGATTCAATTCATGATTTAAGATTCATGATTCATGATTCAATTCATGATTCATGATTCAATTCATGATTCGAATCCTGATTTAATTCATGATTCATGATTCGATTTATGATTCATGATTCTATTCATGATTCTTGATTCATGATTCATGATTCAATTCCTGATTCATGATTCAATTCATGATTCATGATTCATGATTCGATTCATGATTCAATTCATGATTCATGATTCATAATTTAATTCATGATTCATGATTCGATTCATGATTCATGATTAAATTCATGATTCAATTCATGATTCATGATTCATGATTCAATTTATGATTCATGAATTATGATTCAATTCATGATTCATGATTTATGATTCAATTCATGATTCAATTCATGATTCATTATTCATGATTCATGATTCAATTCATGATTTATGATTCATGATTCATGATTCAATTCATTAATCGATTCATGATTCAATTCATGTTTTATGATTCATGATTCATGATTCAATTCATGATTCATGATTCAATTCATTAATCGATTCATGATTCAATTCATGATTCAATTCATGATTCAATTCATGATTCATGGTTCATAATTCATGATTCATGATTCGATTCATGATTCATGATTCATGATTCAATTCATGATTCATGATTCAATTCATGATTCATAATTTATGATTCATGATTCAATTCATGAATTATGATTTAAGATTCATGATTCATGATTCAATTCATGATTCATGATTCAATTCATTTTTCGAATCCTGATTCAAGATTCATGATTCATGATTCATGATTCGATTTATGATTCATGATTAATGATTCAATTCATGATTCATGATTCAATTCATGATTCATGATTCGATTCATGATTTTTGATTCATGATTCATGATTCGATTCATGATTCATGATTCATGATTCACTTCATGATTCATGATTCATGATTCATGATTCATGATTCATGATTCAATTCATGATCCATGATTCAATTCATGATTCTTGATTCATGATTCATAATTCGATTCATGATTCATGATTCATGATTCAATTCATGATTCATGATTCATGATTCATGATTCAATTCCTGATTCATGATTCGATTCATGATTCATGATTTATGATTCAATTCATGATTCATGATTCGATTCATTATTCATGATTCAATTCATGATTCATGATTCATGATTCAATTCATGATTCATGATTCATGATTCAATTCATGATTCATGATTCATGATTCAATTCATGATTCATGATTCATGATTCAATTCATGATTCATGATTCATGATTTAATTCATGATTCATGATTCATGATTCATGATTCAATTCATGATTCATGATTCATGATTCAATTCATGATTCATGATTCATGATTCGATTCATGATTCATGATCCATGCTTCAATTCATGATTCATGATTCATGATTTAATTCATGATTCAATTCATGATTCGATTCATGATCCATGATTCAATTCATGATTCATAATTCATGATTCATGATTCGAATTATGATTCATGATTCAATTCATGATTCATAATTTATGATTCATGAATCAATTCATTATTCATAATTCATGAATCATGATTAAATTCATGATTCATGATTCATGATTCATGATTTATGATTCAATTCATGATTCATGATTCATGATTCAATTCATGATTCATAATTCATGATTCATGATTCAATTCATGATTCATGATTCATGATAAATGATTCAATTCATGATTCATAATTCATGATTCGATTCATGATTCATGATTTATGATTCAATTCATGATTTGAATCCTAATCCAATTTATGATTCATGATTTGATTTATGATTCATGATTCATGATTTAATTCATGATTCATGATTCATGATTCAATTCATGATTCATGATTCGATTCATGATTTTTGATTCATGATTTATGATTCGATTCATGATTCATGATTAATGATTCAATTCATGATTCATGATTTAATTCATGATTCATGATTCATGATTCATGATTCATGATTCATGATTCAATTCATGATTTATGATTCATGATTCAATTCATGATTCATGATTCATGATTCGATTCATGATTCATGATTCATGATTCATGATTCATGATTCAATTCATGATTCATGATTCATGATTCAATTCATGATTCATGATTCATGATTCATGATTCAATTCATGATTCATGATTCATGATTCAATTCATGATTCATGATTCATGATTCGATTCCTGATTCATGATCCATGATTCAATTCATGATTCATGATTCATGATTCGATTCATGATTCATGATTTATGATTCAATTCATGATTCATGATTCAATTCATGATTTATAATTCATGATTCATGATTCAATTCCTGATTCATGATTCGATTCATGATTCATGATTTATGATTCAATTCATGATTCATGATTTGATTCATGATTCATTATTCATGATTCAATTCATGATTCATGATTCATGATTCTATTCATGATTCATGATTCATGATTCAATTCATGATTCATGATTCATGATTCAATTCATGATTTATGATTCATGATTCAATTCATGATTCATGATTCATGATTCAATTAATGATTCATGATTCATGATTCATGATTCATTTCATGATTCATGATTCATGATTCAATTCATGATTCATGATTCAATTCATGATTCATGATTCATGATTCAATTCATGATTCATGATTCATGATTCGATTCATGATTCATGATCCATGCTTCAATTCATGATTCATGATTCATGATTTAATTCATGATTCAATTCATGATTCGATTCATGATCCATGATTCAATTCATGATTCATAATTCATGATTCATGATTCGATTCATGATTCATGATTCAATTCATGATTTATAATTTATGATTCATGAATCAATTCATGATTCATAATTCATGAATCATGATTAAATTCATGATTCATGATTTATGATTCATGATTTATGATTCAATTCATGATTCATGATTCATGATTCAATTCATGATTCATAATTCATGATTCATGATTCAATTCATGATTCATGATTCATGATAAATGATTCAATTCATGATTCATAATTCATGATTCGATTCATGATTCATGTTTTATGATTCAATTCATGATTTGAATCCTAATCCAATTTATGATTCATGATTTGATTTATGATTCATGATTCAATTCATGATTCATGATTCAATTCATGATTCATGATTCGATTCATGATTTTTGATTCATGATTTATGATTCGATTCATGATTCATGATTCATGATTCAATTCATGATTCATGATTTAATTCATGATTCATGATTCATGATTCATGATTCAATTCATAATTCATGATTCATGATTCATGATTCAATTCATGATTCATGATTCATGATTCATGATTCATGATTCAATTCATGATTTATGATTCATGATTCAATTCATGATTCATGATTCATGATTCATGATTCAATTCATGATTCATGATTCATGATTCAATTCATGATTCATGATTCATGATTCGATTCATGATTCATGATTCATGATTCAATTCATGATTCATGATTCATGATTCATGATTCAATTCATGATTCATGATTCATGATTCAATTCATGATTCATGATTCGATTCCTGATTCATGATCCATGATTCAATTCATGATTCATGATTTAATTCATGATTCAATTCATGATTCGATTCATGATCCATGATTCAATTCATGATTCATGATTCATGATTCAATTCATTATTCATGATTCAATTCATGATTCATAATTCATGATTCATGATTCAATTCATGATTCATGATTCAAGATTCATGATTCATGATTCAATTCATTATTCATGATTCAATTCATGATTCATAATTCATGGTTCATGATTCAATTCATGATTCATGATTCAAGATTCATGATTCAATTCATGATTCGAATCCTGATTCAATTCATGATTCATGATTCGATTTATGATTCATGATTCATGATTCAATTCATGATTCATGATTCATGATTCATGATTCATGATTCATGATTCATGATTCAATTAATGATTCATGATTCATGATTCGATTCATGATTCCTGATTCATGATTCAATTCATGATTCATGATTCAATTTATGATTCATGATTCGATTCATGATTCTTGATTCATGAATTATGATTCAATTCCTGATTCATGATTCAATTCATGATTCATGATTCAATTTATGATTCATGATTTGATTTATGATTCATGATTCATGATTCAATTCATGATTCATGATTCATGATTCAATTCATGATTCATGATTCATGATTCATGATTCGATTTATGATTCATGATTTATGATTCATGATTCAATTCATGATTCATGATTCATGATTCAATTCATGATTCATGATTCGATTCATGATTTTTGATTCATGATTCATGATTCGATTCATGATTCATGATTCATGATTCAATTCATGATTCATAATTTATGATTCTATTCATGATTCGAATCCTAATTCAATTTATGATTCATGATTTGATTTATGATTCATGATTCATGATTCATGTCATGATTAATGATTCATGATTCATGATTCAATTCATGATTCATGATTCATGATTCAATTCATGATTCATGATTCATGATTCAATTCATGATTCATGATTCATGATTCAATTCATGATTCATGATTCATGATTCAATTCATGATTCATGATTCATGATTCAATTCCTGATTCATGATTCGATTCATGATTTTTGATTAATTATTCATGATTCGATTCATGATTCATGATTCATGATTCAATTCATGATTCATGATTCATGATTCATGATTCATGATTCATGATTCAATTCATGATTCATGATTCATGATTCATGATTCATGATTCAATTCATGATTCATGATTCATGATTTAATTCATGATTCATGATTCATGATTCATGATTCATGATTCAATTCATGATTCATGATTCATGATTCATGATTCATGATTCATGATTCAATTCATGATTCGATTCATGATTCTTGATTCATGATTCATGATTTGATTCATGATTCATGATTCAATTCATGATTCATGATTCATGATTCATGATTCATGATTCAATTCATGATTCATGATTCATGATTCATGATTCAATTCATAATTCATGATTCATGATTCAATTCATGATTCAATTCATGATTCATGATTCGTTTCATGATTCTTGATTCATGATTCATGATTTGATTCATTATTCATGATTCATGATTAAATTCATGATTCATGATTCATGATTCATGATTCAATCCATGATTCATAATTCATGATTCATGATTCATGATTCAATTCATAATTCATGATTCATGATTCATGATTCATGATTCATGATTCAATTCATGATTTATGATTCATGATTCAATTCATGATTCATGATTCATGATTCATAATTCATGATTCAGGATTCAATTCATGATTCATGATTCATGATTCAATTCATGATTCATAATTCATGATTCAATTCATGATTCATGATTCATGATTCAATTCATGATTCATGATTCATGATTTGATTCATGATTCATGATCCATGATTCAATTCATGATTCATGATTCATGATTTAATTCATGATTCAATTCATGATTCGATTCATGATTCATGATTCATGATTCATGATTCAATTCATGATTCATGATTCATGATTCAATTCATGATTCATGATTCATGATTCAATTCATGATTCATGATTCATGATTCAATTCATGATTCATGATTCATGATTCAATTCATGATTCATGATTCAATTCATGATTCATGATTCATGATTCAATTCATGATTCATGATTCATGATTCAATTCATGATTCATGATTCATGATTCATGATTCAATTCATGATTTATGATTCGATTCATGATTCATGATTCAATTCATGATTCATGATTCATGATTAAATTCATGATTAATGATTCATGATTCAATTCATGATTCAATTCATGATTCATGATTCAATTCATGATTCATGATTCATGATTCGATTCATGATTCATGATCCATGCTTCAATTCATAATTCATGATTCATGATTTAATTCATGATTCAATTCATGATTCGATTCATGATCCATGATTCAATTCATGATTCATAATTCATGATTCATGATTCGATTCATGATTCATGATTCATGATTCAATTCATGATTCATAATTTATGATTCATGAATCAATTCATGATTCATAATTCATGATTCATGATTTAATTCATGATTCAATTCATGATTCGATTCATGATCCATGATTCAATTCATAATTCATAATTCATGATTCATGATTCGATTCATGATTCATGAATTATGATTCAATTCATGATTCATAATTTATGATTCATGATTCAATTCATGATTTATGATTCATGATTCAATTCATGATTCATGATTCATGATTCATAATTCATGATTCATGATTCAATTCATGATTCATGATTCATGATTCAATTCATGATTCATGATTCATGATTCATGATTCATGATTCAATTCATGATTCATGATTCAATTCATGATTCATGATTCATGATTCAATTCATGATTCATGATTCATGATTCATGATTCAATTCATGATTCATGATTCAATTCATGATTCATGATTCATGATTCGATTCATGAATCATGATCCATGATTCAATTCATGATTCATGATTTAATTCATGATTCAATTCATGATTCGATTCATGATTCATGATTCATGATTCATGATTCAATTCATGATTCATGATTCATGATTCAATTCATGATTTATGATTCATGATTCAATTCATGATTTATGATTCGATTCATGATTCATGATTCAATTCATGATTCATGATTCATGATTCATGATTCAATTCATGATTCATGATTCAATTCATGATTCATGATTCGATTCATGATTCATGTACCATGCTTCAATTCATGATTCATGATTCATGATTTAATTCATGATTCAATTCATGATTCGATTCATGATCCATGATTTAATTCATGATTCATAATTCATGATTCATGATTCGATTCATGATTCATGATTCATGATTCAATTCATGATTCATAATTTATGATTCATGAATCAATTCATGATTCATAATTCATGATTCATGATTCAATTCATGATTCATGATTAATGATTCATGATTTATGATTCAATTCATGATTCATGATTCATGATTTAATTCATGATTCATAATTCATGATTCATGATTCATGATTCAATTCATGATTCATGATTCATGATTCGATTCCTGATTCATGATCCATGATTCAATTCATGATTCATGATTCATGATTTAATTCATGATTCAATTCATGATTCGATTCATGATCCATGATTCAATTCATGATTCATGATTCATGATTCAATTCATTATTCATGATTCAATTCATGATTCATAATTCATGATTCATGATTCAATTCATGATTCATGATTCAAGATTCATGATTCATGATTCAATTCATTATTCATTATTCAATTCATGATTCATAATTCATGATTCATGATTCAATTCCTGATTCATGATTCAATTCATGATTCATGATTCATGATTCAATACATGATTCATGATTCATGATTCATGATTCAATTAATGATTCATGATTCATGATTCGATTCATGATTCCTGATTCATGATTCAATTCATGATTCATGATTCAATTTATGATTCATGATTTGATTTATGATTCATGATTCATGATTCAATTCATGATTCATGATTCATGATTCAATTCATGATTCATGATTCATGATTCATGATTCATGATTCGATTTATGATTCATGATTCATGATTCAATTCCTGATTCATGATTCATGATTCAATTCATGATTCATGATTTGATTCATGATTTTTGATTCATGATTCATGATTCGATTCATGATTCATGATTCATGATTCAATTCATGATTCATAATTTATGATTCTATTCATGATTCGAATCCTAATTCAATTTATGATTCATGATTTGATTTATGATTCATGATTCATGATTCATGTCATGATTAATGATTCATGATTCATGATTCAATTCATGATTCATGATTCATGATTCAATTCATGATTCATGATTCATGATTCAATTCATGATTCATGATTCGATTCATGATTTTTGATTAATTATTCATGATTCGATTCATGATTCATGATTCATGATTCAATTCATGATTCATGATTCATGATTCATGATTCAATTCATGATTCATGATTCATGATTCATGATTCATGATTCAATTCATAATTCATGATTCATGATTTATGATTCAATTCATGATTCATGATTTGATTCATGATTCATTATTCATGATTCAATTCATGATTCATGATTCATGATTCATGATTCTATTCATGATTCATGATTCATGATTCAATTCATGATTCATGATTCATGATTCAATTCATGATTCATGATTCATGATTCAATTCATGATTCATGATTCATGATTCAATTCATGATTCATGATTCATGATTCATGATTCAATTCATGATTCATGATTCATGATTCAATTCATGATTCATGATTGAATTCATGATTCATGATTCATGATTCAATTCATGATTCATGATTCATGATTCGATTCATGATATATGATCCATGCTTCAATTCATGATTCATGATTCATGATTCAATTAATGATTCGATTCATGATCCATGATTCAATTCATGATTCATAATTCATGATTCATGATTCGATTCATGATTCATGATTCAATTCATGATTCATAATTTATGATTCATGAATCAATTCATGATTCATAATTCATGAATCATGATTAAATTCATGATTCATGATTTATGATTCATGATTTATGATTCAATTCATGATTCATGATTCATGATTCAATTCATGATTCATAATTCATGATTCATGATTCAATTCATGATTCATGATTCATGATAAATGATTCAATTCATGATTCATAATTCATGATTCGATTCATGATTCATGAATTATGATTCAATTCATGATTCATAATTTATGATTCATGATTCAATTCATGATTTATGATTCATGATTCAATTCATGATTCATGATTCATGATTCATAATTCATGATTCATGATTCAATTCATGATTCATGATTCATGATTCAATTCATGATTCATGATTCATGATTCATGATTCATGATTCAATTCATGATTCATGATTCAATTCATGATTCATGATTCATGATTCAATTCATGATTCATGATTCATGATTCATGATTCAATTCATGATTCATGATTCATGATTCAATTCATGATTCATGATTCATGATTCGATTCATGAATCATGATCCATGATTCAATTCATGATTCATGATTTAATTCATGATTCAATTCATGATTCGATTCATGATTCATGATTCATGATTCATGATTCAATTCATGATTCATGATTCATGATTCAATTCATGATTTATGATTCATGATTCAATTCATGATTTATGATTCGATTCATGATTCATGATTCAATTCATGATTCATGATTCATGATTCATGATTCAATTCATGATTCATGATTCAATTCATGATTCATGATTCGATTCATGATTCATGTACCATGCTTCAATTCATGATTCATGATTCATGATTTAATTCATGATTCAATTCATGATTCGATTCATGATCCATGATTTAATTCATGATTCATAATTCATGATTCATGATTCGATTCATGATTCATGATTCATGATTCAATTCATGATTCATAATTTATGATTCATGAATCAATTCATGATTCATAATTCATGATTCATGATTCAATTCATGATTCATGATTAATGATTCATGATTTATGATTCAATTCATGATTCATGATTCATGATTTAATTCATGATTCATAATTCATGATTCATGATTCATGATTCAATTCATGATTCATGATTCATGATTCGATTCCTGATTCATGATCCATGATTCAATTCATGATTCATGATTCATGATTTAATTCATGATTCAATTCATGATTCGATTCATGATCCATGATTCAATTCATGATTCATGATTCATGATTCAATTCATTATTCATGATTCAATTCATGATTCATAATTCATGATTCATGATTCAATTCATGATTCATGATTCAAGATTCATGATTCATGATTCAATTCATTATTCATTATTCAATTCATGATTCATAATTCATGATTCATGATTCAATTCCTGATTCATGATTCAATTCATGATTCATGATTCATGATTCAATACATGATTCATGATTCATGATTCATGATTCAATTAATGATTCATGATTCATGATTCGATTCATGATTCCTGATTCATGATTCAATTCATGATTCAATTTATGATTCATGATTTGATTTATGATTCATGATTCATGATTCAATTCATGATTCATGATTCATGATTCAATTCATGATTCATGATTCATGATTCATGATTCATGATTCGATTTATGATTCATGATTCATGATTCAATTCCTGATTCATGATTCATGATTCAATTCATGATTCATGATTTGATTCATGATTTTTGATTCATGATTCATGATTCGATTCATGATTCATGATTCATGATTCAATTCATGATTCATAATTTATGATTCTATTCATGATTCGAATCCTAATTCAATTTATGATTCATGATTTGATTTATGATTCATGATTCATGATTCATGTCATGATTAATGATTCATGATTCATGATTCAATTCATGATTCATGATTCATGATTCAATTCATGATTCATGATTCATGATTCAATTCATGATTCATGATTCGATTCATGATTTTTGATTAATTATTCATGATTCGATTCATGATTCATGATTCATGATTCAATTCATGATTCATGATTCATGATTCATGATTCAATTCATGATTCATGATTCATGATTCATGATTCATGATTCAATTCATAATTCATGATTCATGATTTATGATTCAATTCATGATTCATGATTTGATTCATGATTCATTATTCATGATTCAATTCATGATTCATGATTCATGATTCAATTCATGATTCATGATTCATGATTCAATTCATGATTCATGATTCATGATTCAATTCATGATTCATGATTCTTGATTCAATTCATGATTCATGATTCATGATTCAATTCATGATTCATGATTCATGATTCATGATTCAATTCATGATTCATGATTCATGATTCAATTCATGATTCATGATTGAATTCATGATTCATGATTCATGATTCAATTCATGATTCATGATTCATGATTCGATTCATGATATATGATCCATGCTTCAATTCATGATTCATGATTCATGATTCAATTAATGATTTGATTCATGATCCATGATTCAATTCATGATTCATAATTCATGATTCATGATTCGATTCATGATTCATGATTCAATTCATGATTCATAATTTATGATTCATGAATCAATTCATGATTCATAATTCATGAATCATGATTAAATTCATGATTCATGATTTATGATTCATGATTTATGATTCAATTCATGATTCATGATTCATGATTCAATTCATGATTCATAATTCATGATTCATGATTCAATTCATGATTCATGATTCATGATAAATGATTCAATTCATGATTCATAATTCATGATTCGATTCATGATTCATGTTTTATGATTCAATTCATGATTTGAATCCTAATCCAATTTATGATTCATGATTTGATTTATGATTCATGATTCATGATTCAAATCATGATTCATGATTCAATTCATGATTCATGATTCGATTCATGATTTTTGATTCATGATTTATGATTCGATTCATGATTCATGATTCAATTCATGATTCATGATTTATGATTCAATTCATGATTCAATTCATGATTCATTATTCATGATTCATGATTCAATTCATGATTCATTATTCATGATTCATGATTCAATTCATGATTCATGATTCAATTCATTAATCGATTCATGATTAAATTCATGTTTTATGATTCATGATTCATGATTCAATTCATGATTCATGATTCAATTCATTAATCGATTCATGATTCGATTCATGATTCAATTCATGATTCAATTCATGATTCAATTCATGATTCATGGTTCATAATTCATGATTCATGATTCGATTCATGATTCATGATTCATGATTCAATTCATGATTCATGATTCAATTCATGATTCATGATTCAATTCATGATTCATAATTTATGATTCATGATTCAATTCATGAATTATGATTTAAGATTCATGATTCATGATTCAATTCATGATTCATGATTCAATTCATTATTCGAATCCTGATTCAAGATTCATGATTCATGATTCATGATTCGATTTATGATTCATGATTAATGATTCAATTCATGATTCATGATTCAATTCATGATTCATGATTCGATTCATGATTTTTGATTCATGATTCATGATTCGATTCATGATTCATGATTCATGATTCACTTCATGATTCATGATTCATGATTCATGATTCATGATTCATGATTCAATTCATGATCCATGATTCAATTCATGATTCTTGATTCATGATTTATAATTCGATTCATGATTCATGATTCATGATTCAATTCATGATTCATGATTCGATTCATGATTCATGATTTATGATTCAATTCATGATTCATAATTCGATTCATTATTCATGATTCATGATTCATGATTCAATTCATGATTCATGATTCATGATTCAATTCATGATTCATGATTCATGATTCATGATTCAATTCATGATTCATGATTCATGATTCAATTCATGATTCATGATTCATGATTCGATTCATGATTCATGATCCATGCTTCAATTCATGATTCATGATTCATGATTTAATTCATGATTCAATTCATGATTCGATTCATGATCCATGATTCAATTCATGATTCATAATTCATGATTCATGATTCGATTCATGATTCATGATTCAATTCATGATTCATAATTTATGATTCATGAATCAATTCATGATTCATAATTCATGAATCATGATTAAATTCATGATTCATGATTCATGATTCATGATTTATGATTCAATTCATGATTCATGATTCATGATTCAATTCATGATTCATAATTCATGATTCATGATTCAATTCATGATTCATGATTCATGATAAATGATTCAATTCATGATTCATAATTCATGATTCGATTCATGATTCATGATTTATGATTCAATTCATGATTTGAATCCTAATCCAATTTATGATTCATGATTTGATTTATGATTCATGATTCATGATTCATGATTTAATTCATGATTCATGATTCATGATTCAATTCATGATTCATGATTCGATTCATGATTTTTGATTCATGATTTATGATTCGATTCATGATTCATGATTAATGATTCAATTCATGATTCATGATTTAATTCATGATTCATGATTCATGATTCATGATTCAATTCATGATTCATGATTCATGATTCATGATTCATGATTCAATTCATGATTTATGATTCATGATTCAATTCATGATTCATGATTCATGATTCATGATTCAATTCATGATTCATGATTCATGATTCAATTCATGATTCATGATTCATGATTCGATTCATGATTCATGATTCATGATTCATGATTCATGATTCAATTCATGATTCATGATTCATGATTCAATTCATGATTCATGATTCATGATTCATGATTCAATTCATGATTCATGATTCATGATTCAATTCATGATTCATGATTCATGATTCGATTCCTGATTCATGATCCATGATTCAATTCATGATTCATGATTCATGATTCGATTCATGATTCATGATTTATGATTCAATTCATGATTCATGATTCAATTCATGATTTATAATTCATGATTCATGATTCAATTCCTGATTCATGATTCGATTCATGATTCATGATTTATGATTCAATTCATGATTCATGATTTGATTCATGATTCATTATTCATGATTCAATTCATGATTCATGATTCATGATTCATGATTCTATTCATGATTCATGATTCATGATTCAATTCATGATTCATGATTCATGATTCAATTCATGATTCATGATTCATGATTCAATTCATGATTCATGATTCATGATTCAATTCATGATTCATGATTCATGATTCATGATTCAATTCATGATTCATGATTCATGATTCAATTCATGATTCATGATTCATGATTCAATTCATGATTCATGATTCATGATTCGATTCATGATTCATGATCCATGCTTCAATTCATGATTCATGATTCATGATTTAATTCATGATTCAATTCATGATTCGATTCATGATCCATGATTCAATTCATGATTCATAATTCATGATTCATGATTCGATTCATGATTCATGATTCAATTCATGATTCATAATTTATGATTCATGAATCAATTCATGATTCATAATTCATGAATCATGATTAAATTCATGATTCATGATTTATGATTCATGATTTATGATTCAATTCATGATTCATGATTCATGATTCAATTCATGATTCATAATTCATGATTCATGATTCAATTCATGATTCATGATTCATGATAAATGATTCAATTCATGATTCATAATTCATGATTCGATTCATGATTCATGTTTTATGATTCAATTCATGATTTGAATCCTAATCCAATTTATGATTTATGATTTGATTTATGATTCATGATTCATGATTCAATTCATGATTCATGATTCAATTCATGATTCATGATTCGATTCATGATTTTTGATTCATGATTTATGATTCGATTCATGATTCATGATTCATGATTCAATTCATGATTCATGATTTAATTCATGATTCATGATTCATGATTCATGATTCAATTCATAATTCATGATTCATGATTCATGATTCAATTCATGATTCATGATTCATGATTCATGATTCAATTCATGATTTATGATTCATGATTCAATTCATGATTCATGATTCATGATTCATGATTCAATTCATGATTCATGATTCATGATTCAATTCATGATTCATGATTCATGATTCGATTCATGATTCATGATTCATGATTCGATTCATGATTCATGATTCATGATTTAATTCATGATTCATGATTCATGATTCAATTCATGATTCATGATTCATGATTCAATTCATGATTCATGATTCAATTCATGATTCATGATTCATGATTCGATTCCTGATTCATGATCCATGATTCAATTCATGATTCATGATTTAATTCATGATTCAATTCATGATTCGATTCATGATCCATGATTCAATTCATGATTCATGATTCATGATTCAATTCATTATTCATGATTCAATTCATGATTCATAATTCATGATTCATGATTCAATTCATGATTCATGATTCAAGATTCATGATTCATGATTCAATTCATTATTCATGATTCAATTCATGATTCATAATTCATGGTTCATGATTCAATTCATGATTCATGATTCAAGATTCATGATTCAATTCATGATTCGAATCCTGATTCAATTCATGATTCATGATTCGATTTATGATTCATGATTCATGATTCAATTCATGATTCATGATTCATGATTCATGATTCAATTAATGATTCATGATTCATGATTCGATTCATGATTCCTGATTCATGATTCAATTCATGATTCATGATTCAATTTATGATTCATGATTCGATTCATGATTCTTGATTCATGAATTATGATTCAATTCCTGATTCATGATTCAATTCATGATTCATGATTCATGATTCAATACATGATTCATGATTCATGATTCATGATTTATGATTCAATTAATGATTCATGATTCATGATTCGATTCATGATTCCTGATTCATGATTCAATTCATGATTCATGATTCAATTTATGATTCATGATTTGATTTATGATTCATGATTCATGATTCAATTCATGATTCATGATTCATGATTCAATTCATGATTCATGATTCATGATTCATGATTCATGATTCGATTTATAATTCATGATTTATGATTCATGATTCAATTCATGATTCATGATTCATGATTCAATTCATGATTCATGATTCGATTCATGATTTTTGATTCATGATTCATGATTCAATTCATGATTCATGATTCATGATTCAATTCATGATTCATAATTTATGATTCTATTCATGATTCGAATCCTAATTCAATTTATGATTCATGATTTGATTTATGATTCATGATTCATGATTCATGTCATGATTAATGATTCATGATTCAATTCATGATTCATGATTCATGATTCAATTCCTGATTCATGATTCGATTCATGATTTTTGATTAATTATTCATGATTCGATTCATGATTCATGATTCATGATTCAATTCATGATTCATGATTCATGATTCATGATTCATGATTCAATTCATGATTCATGATTCATGATTCATGATTCATGATTCAATTCATGATTCATGATTCATGATTCAATTCATGATTCATGATTCATGATTCATGATTCAATTCATGATTCATGATTCATGATTCATGATTCATGATTCAATTCATGATTCGATTCATGATTCTTGATTCATGATTCATGATTTGATTCATGATTCATGATTCAATTCATGATTCATGATTCATGATTCATGATTCATGATTCAATTCATGATTCATGATTCATGATTCATGATTCATGATTCAATACATGATTCATGATTCATGATTCATGATTCATGATTCAATTAATGATTCATGATTCATGATTCAATTCATGATTCCTGATTCCTGATTCAATTCATGATTCATGATTCAATTTATGATTCATGATTTGATTTATGATTCATGATTCATGATTCAATTCATGATTCATGATTCATGATTCAATTCATGATTCATGATTCATGATTCATGATTCGATTTATGATTCATGATTTATGATTCATGATTCAATTCATGATTCATGATTCATGATTCGATTTATGATTCATGATTTATGATTCATGATTCAATTCATGATTCATGATTCATGATTCAATTCATGATTCATGATTCGATTCATGATTTTTGATTCATGATTCATGACTCGATTCATGATTCATGATTCATGATTCGATTCATGATTCATGATTCATGATTTAATTCATGATTCATGATTCATGATTCAGTTCATGATTCATGATTCATGATTCAATTCATGATTCATGATTCATGATTCAATTCATGATTCATGATTCATGATTCGATTCCTGATTCATGATCCATGATTTAATTCATGATTCATGATTTAATTCATGATTCAATTCATGATTCGATTCATGATCCATGATTCAATTCATGATTCATGATTCATGATTCAATTCATTATTCATGATTCAATTCATGATTCATAATTCATGATTCATGATTCAATTCATGATTCATGATTCAAGATTCATGATTCATGATTCAATTCATTATTCATGATTCAATTCATGATTCATAATTCATGGTTCATGATTCAATTCATGATTCATGATTCAAGATTCATGATTCAATTCATGATTCGAATCCTGATTCAATTCATGATTCATGATTCGATTTATGATTCATGATTCATGATTCAATTCATGATTCATGATTCATGATTCATGATTCAATTAATGATTCATGATTCATGATTCGATTCATGATTCCTGATTCATGATTCAATTCATGATTCATGATTCAATTTATGATTCATGATTCGATTCATGATTCTTGATTCATGAATTATGATTCAATTCCTGATTCATGATTCAATTCATGATTCATGATTCATGATTCAATACATGATTCATGATTCATGATTCATGATTCATGATTCAATTAATGATTCATGATTCATGATTCGATTCATGATTCCTGATTCATGATTCAATTCATGATTCATGATTCAATTTATGATTCATGATTTGATTTATGATTCATGATTCATGATTCAATTCATGATTCATGATTCATGATTCAATTCATGATTCATGATTCATGATTCATGATTCATGATTCGATTTATAATTCATGATTTATGATTCATGATTCAATTCATGATTCATGATTCATGATTCAATTCATGATTCATGATTCGATTCATGATTTTTGATTCATGATTCATGATTCAATTCATGATTCATGATTCATGATTCAATTCATGATTCATAATTTATGATTCTATTCATGATTCGAATCCTAATTCAATTTATGATTCATGATTTGATTTATGATTCATGATTCATGATTCATGTCATGATTAATGATTCATGATTCAATTCATGATTCATGATTCATGATTCAATTCCTAATTCATGATTCGATTCATGATTTTTGATTAATTATTCATGATTCGATTCATGATTCATGATTCATGATTCAATTCATGATTCATGATTCATGATTCATGATTCATGATTCAATTCATGATTCATGATTCATGATTCATGATTCATGATTCAATTCATGATTCATGATTCATGATTCAATTCATGATTCATGATTCATGATTCATGATTCAATTCATGATTCATGATTCATGATTCATGATTCATGATTCAATTCATGATTCGATTCATGATTCTTGATTCATGATTCATGATTTGATTCATGATTCATGATTCAATTCATGATTCATGATTCATGATTCATGATTCATGATTCAATTCATGATTCATGATTCATGATTCATGATTCATGATTCAATACATGATTCATGATTCATGATTCATGATTCATGATTCAATTAATGATTCATGATTCATGATTCAATTCATGATTCCTGATTCATGATTCAATTCATGATTCATGATTCAATTTATGATTCATGATTTGATTTATGATTCATGATTCATGATTCAATTCATGATTCATGATTCATGATTCAATTCATGATTCATGATTCATGATTCATGATTCATGATTCGATTTATGATTCATGATTTATGATTCATGATTCAATTCATGATTCATGATTCATGATTCGATTTATGATTCATGATTTATGATTCATGATTCAATTCATGATTCATGATTCATGATTCAATTCATGATTCATGATTCGATTCATGATTTTTGATTCATGATTCATGATTCAATTCATGATTCATGATTCATGATTCAATTCATGATTCATAATTTATGATTCTATTCATGATTCGAATCCTAATTCAATTTATGATTCATGATTTGATTTATGATTCATGATTCATGATTCATGTCATGATTAATGATTCATGATTCATGATTCAATTCATGATTCATGATTCATGATTCAATTCATGATTCATGATTCATGATTCATGATTCATGATTCAATTCATGATTCATGATTCATGATTCAATTCATGATTCATGATTCATGATTCAATTCATGATTCATGATTCATGATTCATGATTCATGATTCAATTCATGATTCATGATTCATGATTCATGATTCATGATTCATGATTCAATTCATGATTTGATTCATGATTCATGATTCAATTCATGATTCATGATTCATGATTCATGATTCAATTCATGATTCATGATTCATGATTCATGATTCATGATTCAATTCATAATTCATGATTCATGATTCATGATTCAATTCATGATTCATGATTCATGATTCAATTCATGATTCATGATTCATGATTCAATTCATGATTCATGATTCATGATTCAATTCATGATTCATGATTCATGATTCAATTCATGATTTATGATTCGATTCATGATTCATGATTCAATTCATGATTCATGATTCATGATTAAATTCATGATTAATGATTCATGATTCAATTCATGATTCAATTCATGATTCATGATTCAATTCATGATTCATGATTCATGATTCGATTCATGATTCATGATCCATGCTTCAATTCATGATTCATGATTCATGATTTAATTCATGATTCAATTCATGATTCGATTCATGATCCATGATTCAATTCATGATTCATAATTCATGATTCATGATTTGATTCATGAATCATGATTCATGATTCAATTCATGATTCATAATTTATGATTCATGAATCAATTCATGATTCATAATTCATGATTCATGATATAATTCATGATTCAATTCATGATTTGATTCATGATCCATGATTCAATTCATGATTCATAATTCATGATTCATGATTCGATTCATGATTCATGAATTATGATTCAATTCATGATTCATAATTTATGATTCATGATTCAATTCATGATTTATGATTCATGATTCAATTCATGATTCATGATTCATGATTCATAATTCATGATTCATGATTCAATTCATGATTCATGATTCATGATTCAATTCATGATTCATGATTCATGATTCAATTCATGATTCATGATTCAATTCATGATTCATGATTCATGATTCAATTCATGATTCATGATTCATGATTCATGATTCAATTCATGATTCATGATTCATGATTCAATTCATGATTCATGATTCATGATTCGATTCATGAATCATGATTCATGATTTAATTCATGATTCAATTCATGATTCGATTCATGATTCATGATTCATGATTCATGATTCAATTCATGATTCATGATTCATGATTCAATTCATGATTCATGATTCAATTCATGATTCATGATTCATGATTCAATTCATGATTCATGATTCATGATTCATGATTCAATTCATGATTCATGATTCATGATTCAATTCATGATTCATGATCCATGATTCAATTCATGATTCATGATTCATGATTTAATTCATGATTCAATTCATGATTCGATTCATGATTCATGATTCATGATTCATGATTCAATTCATGATTCATGATTCATGATTCAATTCATGATTCATGATTCATGATTCAATTCATGATTCATGATTCATGATTCAATTCATGATTCATGATTCATGATTCAATTCATGATTCATGATTCATGATTCAATTCATGATTCATGATTTATGATTCGATTCATGATTCATGATTCAATTCATGATTCATGATTCATGATTCATGATTCAATTCATGATTCATGATTAATGATTCATGATTCAATTCATGATTCAATTCATGATTCATGATTCAATTCATGATTCATGATTCGATTCATGATTCATGTACCATGCTTCAATTCATGATTCATGATTCATGATTTAATTCATGATTCAATTCATGATTCGATTCATGATCCATGATTCAATTCATGATTCATAATTCATGATTCATGATTCGATTCATGATTCATGATTCATGATTCAATTCATGATTCATAATTTATGATTCATGAATCAATTCATGATTCATAATTCATGATTCATGATTCAATTCATGATTCATGATTAATGATTCATGATTTATGATTCAATTCAAGATTCATGATTCATGATTTAATTCATGATTCATAATTCATGATTCATGATTCATGATTCAATTCATGATTCATGATTCATGATTCGATTCCTGATTCATGATCCATGATTCAATTCATGATTCATGAATCATGATTTAATTCATGATTCAATTCATGATTCGATTCATGATCCATGATTCAATTCATGATTCATGATTCATGATTCAATTCATTATTCATGATTCAATTCATGATTCATAATTCATGATTCATGATTCAATTCATGATTCATGATTCAAGATTCATGATTCATGATTCAATTCATTATTCATTATTCAATTCATGATTCATAATTCATGATTCATGATTCAATTCCTGATTCATGATTCAATTCATGATTCATGATTCATGATTCAATACATGATTCATGATTCATGATTCATGATTCAATTAATGATTCATGATTCATGATTCGATTCATGATTCCTGATTCATGATTCAATTCATGATTCATGATTCAATTTATGATTCATGATTTGATTTATGATTCATGATTCATGATTCAATTCATGATTCATGATTCATGATTCAATTCATGATTCATGATTCATGATTCATGATTCATGATTCGATTTATGATTCATGATTCATGATTCATGATTCAATTCCTGATAAATGATTCATGATTCAATTCATGATTCATGATTTGATTCATGATTTTTGATTCATGATTCATGATTCGATTCATGATTCATGATTCATGATTCAATTCATGATTCATAATTTATGATTCTATTCATGATTCGAATCCTAATTCAATTTATAATTCATGATTTGATTTATGATTCATGATTCATGATTCATGTCATGATTAATGATTCATGATTCATGATTCAATTCATGATTCATGATTCATGATTCAATTCATGATTCATGATTCATGATTCAATTCATGATTCATGATTCGATTCATGATTTTTGATTAATTATTCATGATTCGATTCATGATTCATGATTCATGATTCAATTCATGATTCTTGATTCATGATTCATGATTCAATTCATGATTCATGATTCATGATTCATGATTCATGATTCAATTCATAATTCATGATTCATGATTCATGATTCAATTCATGATTCGATTCATGATTCTTGATTCATGATTCATGATTTGATTCATGATTCATGATTTAATTCATGATTCATGATTCATGATTCATGATTCATGATTCAATTCATGATTCATGATTAAATTCATGATTCATGATTCATGATTCAATTCATAATTCATGATTCATGATTCATGATTCAATTCATAATTCATGATTCATGATTCATGATTCATGATTCAATTATGATTTATGATTCATGATTCAATTCATGATTCATGATTCATGATTCATAATTCATGATTCATGATTCAATTCATGATTCATGATTCATGATTCAATTCATGATTCATGATTCATGATTCATGATTCAATTCATGATTCATGATTCATGATTCAATTCATGATTCATGATTCATGATTCGATTCATGATTCATGATCCATGATTCAATTCATGATTCATGATTCATGATTTAATTCATGATTCAATTCATGATTCGATTCATGATACATGATTCATGATTCATGATTCATGATTCAATTCATGATTCATGATTCATGATTCAATTCATGATTCGATTCATGATTCATGATCCATGATTCAATTCATGATTCATGATTCATGATTCATGATTCAACTCATGATTCATGATTCATGATTCATGATTCAATTCATGATTCATGATTCATGATTCAATTCATGATTCATGATTCATGATTCATGATTCAATTCATGATTTATGATTCGATTCATGATTCATGATTCAATTCATGATTCATGATTCAAGATTCAATTCATGATTCATGATTCATGATTCATGATTCATGATTCAATTCATGATTCATGATTCATGATTCAATTCATGATTCATGATTCATGATTTTATTCATGATTCATGATTCATGATTCAATTCATGATTCATGATTCGATTCATGATTTTTGATTCATGATTTATGATTCGATTCATGATTCATGATTCATGATTCGATTCATGATTCATGATTCATGATTCAATTCATGATTCATGATTCAATTTATGATTCATGATTTGATTTATGATTCATGATTCTTGATTCAATTCATGATTCATGATTCATGATTCATGATTCATGATTCATGATTCGATTTATGATTTATGATTCATGATTCATGATTCAATTCATGATTCATGATTCATGATTCAATTCATGATTCATGATTTGATTCATGATTTTTGATTCATGATTCATGATTCATGATTCGATTTTTGATTCATGATTCATGATTCAATTCATGATTCATAATTTATGATTCTATTCATGATTCGAATCCTAATTCAATTTATGATTCATGATTTGATTTATGATTCATGATTCATGATTCATGATTCAATTCATGATTCATGATTCATGATTCAATTCATGATTCATGATTCATGATTCAATTCATGATTCATGATTCATGATTCAATTCATGATTCATGATTCATGATTCAATTCATGATTCATGATTCGATTCATGATTTTTGATTAATTATTCATGATTCGATTCATGATTCATGATTCATGATTCAATTCATGATTCATGATTCATGATTCATGATTCAATTCATGATTCATGATTCATGATTCATGATTCATGATTCATGATTCATGATTCAATTCATAATTCATGATTCATGATTCATGATTCATGATTCAATTCATGATTCGATTCATGATTTTTGATTCATGATTAATGATTTGATTCATGATTCATGATTCAATTCATGATTCATGATTCATGATTCATGATTCATGATTCAATTCATGATTCATGATTCATGATTCATGATTCAATTCATAATTCATGATTCATGATTCATGATTCAATTCATGATTCATGATTCAATTCATGATTCATGATTCGTTTCATGATTCTTGATTCATGATTCATGATTTGATTCATTATTCATGATTCATGATTAAATTCATGATTCATGATTCATGATTCATGATTCAATTCATAATTCATGATTCATGATTCATGATTCAATTCATGATTCATGATTCATGATTCAATTCATGATTTATGATTCATGATTCAATTCATGATTCATGATTCATGATTCATGATTCATGATTCAATTCATGATTCATAATTCATGATTCAATTCATGATTCATGATTCAATTCATGATTCATAATTTATGATTCTATTCATGATTCGAATCCTAATTCAATTTATAATTCATGATTTGATTTATGATTCATGATTCATGATTCATGTCATGATTAATGATTCATGATTCATGATTCAATTCATGATTCATGATTCATGATTCAATTCATGATTCATGATTCATGATTCAATTCATGATTCTTGATTCGAATCCTAATTCAATTTATAATTCATGATTTGATTTATGATTCATGATTCATGATTCATGTCATGATTAATGATTCATGATTCATGATTCAATTCATGATTCATGATTCATGATTCAATTCATGATTCATGATTCATGATTCAATTCATGATTCATGATTCGATTCATGATTTTTGATTAATTATTCATGATTCGATTCATGATTCATGATTCATGATTCAATTCATGATTCTTGATTCATGATTCATGATTCAATTCATGATTCATGATTCATGATTCATGATTCATGATTCAATTCATAATTCATGATTCATGATTCATGATTCAATTCATGATTCGATTCATGATTCTTGATTCATGATTCATGATTTGATTCATGATTCATGATTTAATTCATGATTCATGATTCATGATTCATGATTCATGATTCAATTCATGATTCATAATTAAATTCATGATTCATGATTCATGATTCAATTCATAATTCATGATTCATGATTCATGATTCAATTCATAATTCATGATTCATGATTCATGATTCAATTATGATTTATGATTCATGATTCAATTCATGATTCATGATTCATGATTCATAATTCATGATTCATGATTCAATTCATGATTCATGATTCATGATTCATGATTCATGATTCATGATTCATGATTCAATTCATGATTCATGATTCAATTCATGATTCATGATTCATGATTCGATTCATGATTCATGATCCATGATTCAATTCATGATTCATGATTCATGATTTAATTCATGATTCAATTCATGATTCGATTCATGATACATGATTCATGATTCATGATTCATGATTCAATTCATGATTCATGATTCATGATTCAATTCATGATTCGATTCATGATCCATGATTCAATTCATGATTCATGATTCATGATTCATGATTCAACTCATGATTCATGATTCATGATTCATGATTCAATTCATGATTCATGATTCAATTCATGATTCATGATTCATGATTCATGATTCAATTCATGATTTATGATTCGATTCATGATTCATGATTCAATTCATGATTCATGATTCAAGATTCAATTCATGATTCATGATTCATGATTCATGATTCATGATTCAATTCATGATTCATGATTCATGATTCAATTCATGATTCATGATTCATGATTTTATTCATGATTCATGATTCATGATTCAATTCATGATTCATGATTCGATTCATGATTTTTGATTCATGATTTATGATTCGATTCATGATTCATGATTCATGATTCGATTCATGATTCATGATTCATGATTCAATTCATGATTCATGATTCAATTTATGATTCATGATTTGATTTATGATTCATGATTCTTGATTCAATTCATGATTCATGATTCATGATTCATGATTCATGATTCATGATTCGATTTATGATTTATGATTCATGATTCATGATTCAATTCATGATTCATGATTCAATTCATGATTCATGATTCGATTCATGATTTTTGATTCATGATTCATGATTCATGATTCGATTTTTGATTCATGATTCATGATTCAATTCATGATTCATAATTTATGATTCTATTCATGATTCGAATCCTAATTCAATTTATGATTCATGATTTGATTTATGATTCATGATTCATGATTCATGATTCAATTCATGATTCATGATTCATGATTCAATTCATGATTCATGATTCATGATTCAATTCATGATTCATGATTCATGATTCATGATTCATGATTCAGTTCATGATTCATGATTCGATTCATGATTTTTGATTAATTATTCATGATTCGATTCATGATTCATGATTCAATTCATGATTCATGATTCATGATTCATGATTCAATTCATGATTCATGATTCATGATTCATGATTCATGATTCATGATTCAATTCATAATTCATGATTCATGATTCATGATTCATGATTCAATTCATGATTCGATTCATGATTCTTGATTCATGATTCATGATTTGATTCATGATTCATGATTCAATTCATGATTCATGATTCATGATTCATGATTCAATTCATGATTCATGATTCATGATTCATGATTCAATTCATAATTCATGATTCATGATTCATGATTCAATTCATGATTCATGATTCAATTCATGATTCATGATTCGTTTCATGATTCTTGATTCATGATTCATGATTTGATTCATTATTCATGATTCATGATTAAATTCATGATTCATGATTCATGATTCATGATTCAATTCATAATTCATGATTCATGATTCAATTCATGATTCATGATTCATGATTCAATTCATGATTTATGATTCATGATTCAATTCATGATTCATGATTCATGATTCATGATTCATGATTCAATTCATGATTCATAATTCATGATTCAATTCATGATTCATGATTCATGATTCGATTCATGATTCATGATTCATGATTCAATTCATGATTCATGATTCAATTCATGATTCATGATTCATGATTCGATTCCTGATTCATGATCCATGATTCAATTCATGATTCATGATTCATGATTTAATTCATGATTCAATTCATGATTCGATTCATGATCCATGATTCAATTCATGATTCATGATTCATGATTCAATTCATTATTCATGATTCAATTCATGATTCATAATTCATGATTCATGATTCAATTCATGATTCATGATTCAAGATTCATGATTCATGATTCAATTCATTATTCATTATTCAATTCATGATTCATAATTCATGATTCATGATTCAATTCCTGATTCATGATTAAATTCATGATTCATGATTCATGATTCAATACATGATTCATGATTCATGATTCAATTAATGATTCATGATTCATGATTCAATTCATGATTCCTGATTCATGATTCAATTCATGATTCATGATTCAATTTATGATTCATGATTTGATTTATGATTCATGATTCATGATTCAATTCATGATTCATGATTCATGATTCAATTCATGATTCATGATTCATGATTCATGATTCGATTTATGATTCATGATTCATGATTCATGATTCAATTCATGATTCATGATTCATGATTCAATTCATGATTCATGATTCGATTCATGATTTTTGATTCATGATTCATGATTCGATTCATGATTCATGATTCATGATTCAATTCATGATTCATAATTTATGATTCTATTCATGATTCGAATCCTAATTCAATTTATGATTCATGATTTGATTCATAATTTATGATTCTATTCATGATTCGAATCCTAATTCAATTTATGATTCATGATTTGATTTATGATTCATGATTCATGATTCATGTCATGATTAATGATTCATGATTCATGATTCAATTCATGATTCATGATTCAATTCATGATTCATGATTCAATTCATGATTCATGATTCATGATTCAATTCATGATTCATGATTCAATTCATGATTTTCGATTAATTATTCATGATTCGATTCATGATTCATGATTCATGATTCAATTCATGATTCATGATTCATGATTCATGACTCATGATTCAATTCATGATTCATGATTCATGATTCATGATTCATGATTCAATTCATAATTCATGATTCATGATTCATGATTCAATTCATGATTCGATTCATGATTCTTGATTCATGATTCATGATTTGATTCATGATTCATGATTTAATTCATGATTCATGATTCATGATTCATGATTCATGATTCAATTCATAATTCATGATTCATGATTCATGATTCAATTCATGATTCATGATTCAATTCATGATTCAATTCATGATTCATGATTCGTTTCATGATTCTTGATTCATGATTCATGATTTGATTCATTATTCATGATTCATGATTAAATTCATGATTCATGATTCAATTCATGATTACTAATTCATGATTCATGATTCATGATTCAATTCATAATTCATGATTCATGATTCATGATTCATGATTCATGATTCAATTCATGATTCGATTCATGATTCTTGATTCATGATTCATGATTTGATTCATGATTCATGATTCAATTCATGATTCATGATTCATAATTCATGATTCAATTCATGATTCATGATTCATGATTCATGATTCAATTCATAATTCATGATTCATGATTCATGATTCAATTCATGATTCATGATTCAATTCATGATTCATGATTCGTTTCATGATTCTTGATTCATGATTCATGATTTGATTCATTATTCATGATTCATGATTAAATTCATGATTCATGATTCATGATTCATGATTCAATTCATAATTCATGATTCATGATTCAATTCATGATTCATGATTCATGATTCAATTCATGATTTATGATTCATGATTCAATTCATGATTCATGATTCATGATTCGATTCATGATTCATGATTCATGATTCAATTCATGATTCATGATTCAATTCATGATTCATGATTCATGATTCGATTCCTGATTCATGATCCATGATTCAATTCATGATTCATGATTCATGATTTAATTCATGATTCAATTCATGATTCGATTCATGATCCATGATTCAATTCATGATTCATGATTCATGATTCAATTCATTATTCATGATTCAATTCATGATTCATAATTCATGATTCATGATTCAATTCATGATTCATGATTCAAGATTCATGATTCATGATTCAATTCATTATTCATTATTCAATTCATGATTCATAATTCATGATTCATGATTCAATTCCTGATTCATGATTAAATTCATGATTCATGATTCATGATTCAATACATGATTCATGATTCATGATTCAATTAATGATTCATGATTCATGATTCAATTCATGATTCCTGATTCATGATTCAATTCATGATTCATGATTCAATTTATGATTCATGATTTGATTTATGATTCATGATTCATGATTCAATTCATGATTCATGATTCATGATTCAATTCATGATTCATGATTCATGATTCATGATTCGATTTATGATTCATGATTCATGATTCATGATTCAATTCATGATTCATGATTCATGATTCAATTCATGATTCATGATTCGATTCATGATTTTTGATTCATGATTCATGATTCGATTCATGATTCATGATTCATGATTCAATTCATGATTCATAATTTATGATTCTATTCATGATTCGAATCCTAATTCAATTTATGATTCATGATTTGATTCATAATTTATGATTCTATTCATGATTCGAATCCTAATTCAATTTATGATTCATGATTTGATTTATGATTCATGATTCATGATTCATGTCATGATTAATGATTCATGATTCATGATTCAATTCATGATTCATGATTCAATTCATGATTCATGATTCAATTCATGATTCATGATTCATGATTCAATTCATGATTCATGATTCAATTCATGATTTTCGATTAATTATTCATGATTCGATTCATGATTCATGATTCATGATTCAATTCATGATTCATGATTCATGATTCATGACTCATGATTCAATTCATGATTCATGATTCATGATTCATGATTCATGATTCAATTCATAATTCATGATTCATGATTCATGATTCAATTCATGATTCGATTCATGATTCTTGATTCATGATTCATGATTTGATTCATGATTCATGATTTAATTCATGATTCATGATTCATGATTCATGATTCATGATTCAATTCATAATTCATGATTCATGATTCATGATTCAATTCATGATTCATGATTCAATTCATGATTCAATTCATGATTCATGATTCGTTTCATGATTCTTGATTCATGATTCATGATTTGATTCATTATTCATGATTCATGATTAAATTCATGATTCATGATTCAATTCATGATTACTAATTCATGATTCATGATTCATGATTCAATTCATAATTCATGATTCATGATTCATGATTCATGATTCAATTATGATTTATGATTCATGATTCAATTCATGGTTCATGATTCATGATTCATAATTCATGATTCATGATTCAATTCATGATTCATGATTCATGATTTAATTCATGATTCATGATTCAATTCATGATTCATGATTCATGATTCATGATTCAATTCATGATTCATGATTCATGATTCAATTCATGATTCATGATTCATGATTCGATTCATGATTCATGATCCATGATTCAATTCATGATTCATGATTCATGATTTAATTCATGATTCAATTCATGATTCGATTCATGATACATGATTCATGATTCATGATTCATGATTCAATTCATGATTCATGATTCATGATTCAATTCATGATTCATGATTCATGATTCGATTCATGATTCATGATCCATGATTCAATTCATGATTCATGAATCATGATTCATGATTCAAATCATGATTCATGATTCATGATTCATGATTCAATTCATGATTCATGATTCAATTCATGATTCATGATTCATGATTCAATTCATGATTCATGATTCATGATTCATGATTCAATTCATGATTTATGATTCGATTCATGATTCATGATTCAATTCATGATTCATGATTCAAGATTCAATTCATGATTCATGATTCATGATTCATGATTCATGATTCAATTCATGATTCATGATTCATGATTCAATTCATGATTCATGATTCATGATTCGATTCATGATTCACGATTCATGATTCAATTCATGATTCATGATTCGATTCATGATTCACGATTCATGATTTATGATTCGATTCATGATTCATGATTCATGATTCGATTCATGATTCATGATTCATGATTCAATTCATGATTCATGATTCGATTCATGATTTTTGATTCATGATTTATGATTCGATTCATGATTCATGATTCAATTCATGATTCATGATTCATGATTCATGATTCAATTCATGATTCATGATTCATGATTCAATTCATGATTCATGATTCATGATTCATGATTCATGATTCAATTCATGATTTATGATTCATGATTCAATTCATGATTCATGATTCATGATTCATGATTCATGATTCAATTCATGATTTATGATTCATGATTCAATTCATGATTCATGATTCATGATTCGATTCATGATTCATGATTCATGATTCAATTCATGATTCATGATTCATGATTCAATTCATGATTCATGATTCATGATTCATGATTCAATTCATGATTCATGATTCATAATTCAATTCATGATTCATGATTCATGATTCGATTCCTGATTCATGATCCATGATTCAATTCATGATTCATGATTTAATTCATGATTCAATTCATGATTCGATTCATGATCCATGATTCAATTCATGATTCATGATTCATGATTCAATTCATTATTCATGATTCAATTCATGATTCATAATTCATGATTCATGATTCAATTCATGATTCATGATTCAAGATTCATGATTCATGATTCAATTCATTATTCATTATTCAATTCATGATTCATAATTCATGATTCATGATTCAATTCCTGATTCATGATTCAATTCATGATTCATGATTCATGATTCAATACATGATTCATGATTCATGATTCATGATTCAATTAATGATTCATGATTCATGATTCGATTCATGATTCCTGATTCATGATTCAATTCATGATTCATGATTCAATTTATGATTCATGATTTGATTTATGATTCATGATTCATGATTCAATTCATGATTCATGATTCATGATTCAATTCATGATTCATGATTCATGATTCATGATTCATGATTCGATTTATGATTCATGATTCATGATTCATGATTCAATTCATGATTCATGATTCAATTCATGATTCATGATTCAATTCATGATTCATGATTCATGATTCATGATTCGATTCATGATTCATGATTCAATTCATGATTCATAATTTATGATTCTATTCATGATTCGAATCCTAATTCAATTTATGATTCATGATTCATGATTCATGATTCAATTCATGATTTATGATTCATGATTCAATTCATGATTCATGATTCATGATTCGATTCATGATTCATGATTCATGATTCAATTCATGATTCATGATTCATGATTCAATTCATGATTCATGATTCATGATTCATGATTCAATTCATGATTCATGATTCATGATTCAATTCATGATTCATGATTCATGATTCGATTCCTGATTCATGATCCATGATTCAATTCATGATTCATGATTCATGATTTAATTCATGATTCAATTCATGATTCGATTCATGATCCATGATTCAATTCATGATTCATGATTCATGATTCAATTCATTATTCATGATTCAATTCATGATTCATAATTCATGATTCATGATTCAATTCATGATTCATGATTCAAGATTCATGATTCATGATTCAATTCATTATTCATTATTCAATTCATGATTCATAATTCATGATTCATGATTCAATTCCTGATTCATGATTCAATTCATGATTCATGATTCATGATTCAATACATGATTCATGATTCATGATTCATGATTCAATTAATGATTCATGATTCATGATTCGATTCATGATTCCTGATTCATGATTCAATTCATGATTCATGATTCAATTTATGATTCATGATTTGATTTATGATTCATGATTCATGATTCAATTCATGATTCATGATTCATGATTCAATTCATGATTCATGATTCATGATTCATGATTCATGATTCGATTTATGATTCATGATTCATGATTCATGATTCAATTCATGATTCATGATTCAATTCATGATTCATGATTCGATTCATGATTTTTGATTCATGATTCATGATTCGATTCATGATTCATGATTCAATTCATGATTCATAATTTATGATTCTATTCATGATTCGAATCCTAATTCAATTTATGATTCATGATTTGATTTATGATTCATGATTCATGATTCATGTCATGATTAATGATTCATGATTCATGATTCAATTCATGATTCATGATTCATGATTCAATTCATGATTCATGATTCGATTCATGATTTTTGATTAATTATTCATGATTCGATTCATGATTCATGATTCAATTCATGATTCATAATTTATGATTCTATTCATGATTCGAATCCTAATTCAATTTATGATTCATGATTTGATTTATGATTCATGATTCATGATTCATGTCATGATTAATGATTCATGATTCATGATTCAATTCATGATTCATGATTCATGATTCAATTCATGATTCATGATTCGATTCATGATTTTTGATTAATTATTCATGATTCGATTCATGATTCATGATTCATGATTTAATTCATGATTCATGATTCATGATTCATGATTCATGATTCAATTCATGATTCATGATTCATGATTCATGATTCATGATTCAATTCATAATTCATGATTCATGATTCATGATTCAATTCATGATTCGATTCATGATTCTTGATTCATGATTCATGATTTGATTCATGATTCATGATTTAATTCATGATTCATGATTCATGATTCATGATTCAATTCATGATTCATGATTCATGATTCATGATTCAATTCATAATTCATGATTCATGATTCATGATTCAATTCATGATTCATGATTCAATTCATGATTCAATTCATGATTCATGATTCGTTTCATGATTCTTGATTCATGATTCATGATTTGATTCATTATTCATGATTAAATTCATGATTCATGGTTCATGATTCATGATTCAATTCATGATTAATAATTCATGATTCATGATTCAATTCATAATTCATGATTCATGATTCATGATTCATGATTCATGATTCAATTATGATTTATGATTCATGATTCAATTCATGATTCATGATTCATGATTCATAATTCATGATTCATGATTCAATTCATGATTCATGATTCATGATTCAATTCATGATTCATGATTCATGATTCAATTCATGATTCATGATTCATGATTCATGATTCAATTCATGATTCATGATTCATGATTCAATTCATGATTCATGATTCATGATTCGATTCATGATTCATGATCCATGATTCAATTCATGATTCATGACTCATGATTTAATTCATGATTCAATTCATGATTCGATTCATGATACATGATTCATGATTCATGATTCATGATTCAATTCATGATTCATGATTCATGATTCAATTCATGATTCATGATTCATGATTCGATTCATGATTCATGATCCATGATTCGATTCATGATTCATGATTCATGATTCATGATTCAACTCATGATTCATGATTCATGATTCATGATTCAATTCATGATTCATGATTCATGATTCAATTCATGATTCATGATTCAATTCATGATTCATGATTCATGATTCAATTCATGATTCATGATTCATGATTCATGATTCAATTCATGATTTATGATTCGATTCATGATTCATGATTCAATTCATGATTCATGATTCAAGATTCAATTCATGATTCATGATTCATGATTCATGATTCATGATTCAATTCATGATTCATGATTCATGATTCGATTCATGATTCATGATTCGATTCATGATTCATGATTCAATTCATGATTCATGATTCGATTCATGATTTTTGATTCATGATTTATGATTCGATTCATGATTCATGATTCATGATTCGATTCATGATTCATGATTCATGATTCAATTCATGATTCATGATTCGATTCATGATTTTTGATTCATGATTTATGATTTGATTCATGATTCATGATTCAATTCATGATTCATGATTCATGATTCATGATTCAATTCATGATTCATGATTCATGATTCATGATTCAATTCATAATTCATGATTCATGATTCATGATTCATGATTCATGATTCAATTCATGATTCATGATTCATGATTCATGATTCATGATTCAATTCATGATTTATGATTCATGATTCAATTCATGATTCATGATTCATGATTCATGATTCATGATTCAATTCATGATTCATGATTCATGATTCAATTCATGATTCATGATTCATGATTCAATTCATGATTCATGATTCATGATTCGATTCCTGATTCATGAATCATGATTCAATTCATGATTCATGATTCATGATTTAATTCATGATTCAATTCATGATTCGATTCATGATCCATGATTCAATTCATGATTCATGATTCATGATTCAATTCATTATTCATGATTCAATTCATGATTCATAATTCATGATTCATGATTCAATTCATGATTCATGATTCAAGATTCATGATTCATGATTCAATTCATTATTCATTATTCAATTCATGATTCATAATTCATGATTCATGATTCAATTCCTGATTCATGATTCAATTCATGATTCATGATTCATGATTCAATACATGATTCATGATTCATGATTCAATTAATGATTCATGATTCATGATTCGATTCATGATTCCTGATTCATGATTCAATTCATGATTCATGATTCAATTTATGATTCATGATTTGATTTATGATTCATGATTCATGATTCAATTCATGATTCATGATTCATGATTCAATTCATGATTCATGATTCATGATTCGATTTATGATTCATGATTCATGATTCATGATTCAATTCATGATTCATGATTCATGATTCAATTCATGATTCATGATTCGATTCATGATTTTTGATTCATGATTCATGATTCGATTCATGATTCATGATTCGATTCATGATTCATGATTCATGATTCAATTCATGATTCATAATTTATGATTCTATTCATGATTCGAATCCTAATTCAATTTATGATTCATGATTTGATTTATGATTCATGATTCATGATTCATGTCATGATTCATGATTCATGATTCAATTCATGATTCATGATTCATGATTCAATTCATGATTCATAATTTATGATTCTATTCATGATTCGAATCCTAATTCAATTTATGATTCATGATTTGATTTATGATTCATGATTCATGATTCAATTCATGATTCATGATTCATGATTCAATTCATGATTCATGATTCATGATTCAATTCATGATTCATGATTCATGATTCAATTCATGATTCATGATTCGATTCATGATTTTTGATTAATTATTCATGATTCGATTCATGATTCATGATTCATGATTCAATTCATGATTCATGATTCATGATTCAATTCATGATTCATGATTCATGATTTAATTCATGATTCAATTCATGATTCGATTCATGATTCATGATTCATGATTCATGATTCAATTCATGATTCATGATTCATGATTCGATTCATAATTCATGATCCATGATTCAATTCATGATTCATGATTCATGATTCATGATTCAATTCATGATTCATGATTCATGATTCAATTCATGATTCATGATTCATGATTCAATTCATGATTCATGATTCATGATTCAATTCATGATTCATGATTCAAGATTCAATTCATGATTCATGATTCATGATTCATGATTCATGATTCAATTCATGATTCATGATTTATGATTCAATTCATGATTCATGATTCATGATTCGATTCATGATTCATGATTCAATTCATGATTCATGATTCAAGATTCAATTCATGATTCATGATTCATGATTCATGATTCATGATTCAATTCATGATTCATGATTTATGATTCAATTCATGATTCATGATTCATGATTCGATTCATGATTCATGATTCATGATTCAATTAATGATTCATGATTCATGATTCGATTCATGATTCCTGATTCCTGATTCAATTCATGATTCATGATTCAATTTATGATTCATGATTTGATTTATGATTCATGATTCATGATTCAATTCATGATTCATGATTCATGATTCAATTCATGATTCATGATTCATGATTCATGATTCGATTTATGATTCATGATTCATGATTCATGATTCAATTCATGATTCATGATTCATGATTCAATTCATGATTCATGATTCGATTCATGATTTTTGATTCATGATTCATGATTCGATTCATGATTCATGATTCATGATTCAATTCATGATTCATAATTTATGATTCTATTCATGATTCGAATCCTAATTCAATTTATGATTCATGATTTGATTTATGATTCATGATTCATGATTCATGTCATGATTAATGATTCATGATTCATGATTCAATTCATGATTCATGATTCATGATTCAATTCATGATTCATGATTCATGATTCAATTCATGATTCATGATTCATGATTCAATTCATGATTCATGATTCGATTCATGATTTTTGATTAATTATTCATGATTCGATTCATGATTCATGATTCATGATTCAATTCATGATTCATGATTCATGATTCATGATTCATGATTCAATTCATGATTCATGATTCATGATTCATGATTCATGATTCATGATTCAATTCATAATTCATGATTCATGATTCATGATTCATGATTCAATTCATGATTCATGATTCAATTCATGATTCGATTCATGATTCTTGATTCATGATTCATTAATTTGATTCATGATTCAATTCATGATTCATGATTCATGATTCATGATTCAATTCATGATTCATGATTCATGATTCATGATTCAATTCATAATTCATGATTCATGATTCATGATTCAATTCATGATTCATGATTCAATTCATGATTCATGATTCGTTTCATGATTCTTGATTCATGATTCATGATTTGATTCATTATTCATGATTTATGATTAAATTCATGATTCATGATTCATGATTCATGATTCATAATTCATGATTCATGATTCATGATTCATGATTCATGATTCAATTATGATTTATGATTCATGATGCAATTCATGATTCATGATTCATGATTCATAATTCATGATTCATGATTCAATTCATGATTCATGATTCATGATTCAATTCATGATTCATGATTCATGATTCAATTCATGATAAATGATTCATGATTCAATTCATGATTCATGATTCATGATTCATGATTCAATTCATGATTCATGATTCATGATTCAATTCATGATTCATGATTCATGATTCGATTCATGATTCATGATCCATGATTCAATTCATGATTCATGATTCATGATTCATGACATGAATCATGATTCATGATTCATGATTCATGATTCAATTCATGATTCATGATTCAATTCATGATTCATGATTCGTTTCATGATTCTTGATTCATGATTCATGATTTGATTCATTATTCATGATTCATGATTAAATTCATGATTCATGATTCATGATTCATGATTCAATTCATGATTCATAATTCATGATTCATGATTCATGATTCATGATTCAATTATGATTTATGATTCATGATTCAATTCATGATTCATGATTCATGATTCATAATTCATGATTCATGATTCAATTCATGATTCATGATTCATGATTCAATTCATGATTCATGATTCATGATTCAATTCATGATAAATGATTCATGATTCAATTCATGATTCATGATTCATGATTCATGATTCAATTCATGATTCATGATTCATGATTTAATTCATGATTCAATTCATGATTCGATTCATGATACATGATTCATGATTCAATTCATGATTCATGATTCATGATTCATGATTCAATTCATGATTCATGATTCATGATTCATGATTCAATTCATGATTCATGATTCATGATTCAATTCATGATTCATGATTCATGATTCATGATTCATGATTCAATTCATGATTCATGATTCATGATTCAATTCATGATTCATGATTCATGATTCAATTCATGATTCATGATTCATGATTCGATTCATGATTCATGATCCATGCTTCAATTCATGATTCATAATTCATGATTCATGATTCATGATTTAATTCATGATTCATGATTTATGATTCATGATTCATGATTCAATTCTTGATTCATGATTCATGATTCAATTCATGATTCATGATTCATGATTCGATTCATGATTCATGATCCATGCTTCAATTCATGATTCATAATTCATGATTCATGATTCATGATTTAATTCATGATTCAATTCATGATTCGATTCATGATCCATGATTCAATTCATGATTCATAATTCATGATTCATGATTCGATTCATGATTCATGATTCAATTCATGATTCATAATTTATGATTCATGAATCAATTCATGATTCATAATTCATGATTCATGATTCAATTCATGATTCATGATTCATGATTCATGATTTATGATTCAATTCATGATTCATGATTCATGATTCAATTCATGATTCATAATTCATGATTCATGATTCAATTCATGATTCATGATTCATGATAAATGATTCAATTCATGATTCATAATTCATGATTCGATTCATGATTCATGATTTATGATTCAATTCATGATTTGAATCCTAATCCAATTTATGATTCATGATTTGATTTATGATTCATGATTCATGATTCATGTCATGATTCATGATCATGATTCATGATTCAATTCATGATTCATGATTCATGATTCAATTCATGATTCATGATCATGATTCATGATTCAATTCATGATTCATGATTCAATTCATGATTCATGATTCATGATTCAATTCATGATTCATGATTCGATTCTTGATTTTTGATTCATGATTCATGATTCGATTCATGATTCATGATTCAATTCATGATTCATGATTCAATTCATGATTCATGATTCGATTCGTGATTTTTGATTCATGATTCATGATTCGATTCATGATTCATGATTCAATTCATGATTCATGATTCATGATTCATAATTCATGATTCATGATTCAATTCATGATTCATGATTCATGATTCAATTCATGATTCATGATTCATGATTCAATTCATGATAAATGATTCATGATTCAATTCATGATTCATGATTCATGATTCATGATTCAATTCATGATTAATGATTCATGATTTAATTCATGATTCAATTCATGATTCGATTCATGATACATGATTCATGATTCATGATTCAATTCATGATTCATGATTCATGATTCATGATTCAATTCATGATTCATGATTCATGATTCAATTCATGATTCATGATTCATGATTCATGATTCAATTCATGATTCATGATTCATGATTCATGATTCAATTCATGATTCATGATTCATGATTCAATTCATGATTCATGATTCATGATTCAATTCATGATTCATGATTCATGATTCATGATTCATGATTCAATTCATGATTCATGATTCATGATTCAATTCATGATTCATGATTCATGATTCGATTCATGATTCATGATCCATGCTTCAATTCATGATTCATAATTCATGATTCATGATTCATGATTTAATTCATGATTCATGATTCATATTTCAATTCTTGATTCATGATTCATGATTCAATTCATGATTCATGATTCATGATTCGATTCATGATTCATGATCCATGCTTCAATTCATGATTCATAATTCATGATTCATGATTCATGATTTAATTCATGATTCAATTCATGATTCGATTCATGATCCATGATTCAATTCATGATTCATAATTCATGATTCATGATTCGATTCATGATTCATGATTCAATTCATGATTCATAATTTATGATTCATGAATCAATTCATGATTCATAATTCATGATTCATGATTCAATTCATGATTCATGATTCATGATTCATGATTTATGATTCAATTCATGATTCATGATTCATGATTCAATTCATGATTCATAATTCATGATTCATGATTCAATTCATGATTCATGATTCATGATAAATGATTCAATTCATGATTCATAATTCATGATTCGATTCATGATTCATGATTTATGATTCAATTCATGATTTGAATCCTAATCCAATTTATGATTCATGATTTGATTTATGATTCATGATTCATGATTCATGTCATGATTCATGATCATGATTCATGATTCAATTCATGATTCATGATTCATGATTCAATTCATGATTCATGATCATGATTCATGATTCAATTCATGATTCATAATTCATGATTCAATTCATGATTCATAATTCATGATTCAATTCATGATTCGTGATTCGATTCGTGATTTTTGATTCATGATTTATGATTCGATTAATGATTCATGATTCATGATTCAATTCATGATTCATGATTCATGATTCAATTCATGATTCATGATTCATGATTCATGATTCAATTCATAATTCATGATTCATGATTCAATTCATGATTCATGATTCATGATTCATGATTCAATTCATGATTCATGATTCATGATTCATGATTCAATTCATGATTCACGATTCATGATTCGATTCATGATTCATGATTCATGATTCATGATTCATGATTCAATTCATGATTCATGATTCATGATTCAATTCATGATTCATGATTCATGATTCATGATTCAATTCATGATTCATGATTCAATTCATGATTCATGATTCGATTCATGATTCATGATTCAATTCATGATTCATGATTCATGATTCAATTCATGATTCATGATTCATGATTCATGATTCAATTCATGATTCATGATTCATGATTCATGATTCAATTCATGATTCATGATTCATGATTCGATTCCTGATTCATGATCCATGATTCAATTCATGATTCATGATTCATGATTTAATTCATGATTCAATTCATGATTCGATTCATGATCCATGATTCAATTCATGATTCATGATTCATGTTTCAATTCATTATTCATGATTCAATTCATGATTCATAATTCATGATTCATGATTCAAGATTCATGATTCAAGATTCATGATTCATGATTCAATTCATTATTCATGATTCAATTCATGATTCATAATTCATGATTCATGATTCAATTCATGATTCATGATTCAAGATTCATGATTCATGATTCAATTCATGATTCATGATTCAATTCATGATTCGAATCCTGATTCAATTCATGATTCATGATTCGATTTATGATTCATGATTCATGATTCAATGCATGATTCATGATTCATGATTCAATTAATGATTCATGATTCATGATTCGATTCCTGATTCCTGATTCATGATTCAATTCATGATTTATGATTCAATTTATGATTCATGATTCGATTCATGATTCTTGATTCATGATTCATGATTCAATTCCTGATTCATGATTTAATTCATGATTCATGATTCATGATTCATGATTCATGATTCGATTTATGATTCATGATTCATGATTCATGATTCAATTCATGATTCATGATTCATGATTCGATTCATGATTCATGATTCGATTCATGATTTTTGATTCATGATTCATGATTCGATTCATGATTCATGATTCATGATTCATGATTAATGATTCATGATTCAATTCATGATTCATAATTTATGATTCTATTCATGATTCGAATCCTAATTCAATTTATGATTCATGATTTGATTTATGAATCATGATTCATGATTCATGTCATGATAAATGATTCATGATTCAATTCATGATTCATGATTCATGATTCATGATTCAATTCTTGATTCATGATTCATGATTCAATTCATGATTCATGATTCATGATTCGATTCATGATTCATGATCCATGATTCAATTCATGATTCATGATTCATGATTTAATTCATGATTCAATTCATGATTCGATTCATGATACATGATTCATGATTCATGATTCATGATTCAATTCATGATTCATGATTCATGATTCAATTCATGATTCATGATTCATGATTCGATTCATGATTCATGATCCATGATTCAATTCATGATTCATGATTCATGATTCATGATTCAATTCATGATTCATGATTCATGATTCATGATTCAATTCATGATTCATGATTCATGATTCAATTCATGATTCATGATTCATGATTCAATTCATGATTCATGATTCATGATTCATGATTCATGATTCAATTCATGATTCATGATTCATGATTCAATTCATGATTCATGATTCATGATTCGATTCATGATTCATGATCCATGCTTCAATTCATGATTCATAATTCATGATTCATGATTCATGATTTAATTCATGATTCATGATTCATGATTCATGATTCATGATTCAATTCTTGATACATGATTTATGATTCAATTCATGATTCATGATTCATGATTCGATTCATGATTCATGATCCATGTTCCAATTCATGATTCATAATTCATGATTCATGATTCATGATTTAATTCATGATTCAATTCATGATTCGATTCATGATCCATGATTCAATTCATGATTCATAATTCATGATTCATGATTCGATTCATGATTCATGATTCAATTCATGATTCATAATTTATGATTCATGAATCAATTCATGATTCATAATTCATGATTCATGATTCAATTCATGATTCATGATTCATGATTCATGATTTATGATTCAATTCATGATTCATGATTCATGATTCAATTCATGATTCATAATTCATGATTCATGATTCAATTCATGATTCATGATTCATGATAAATGATTCAATTCATGATTCATAATTCATGATTCGATTCATGATTCATGATTTATGATTCAATTCATGATTTGAATCCTAATCCAATTTATGATTCATGATTTGATTTATGATTCATGATTCATGTCATGATTCATGATTCAATTCATGATTCATGATTCAATTCATGATTCATGATCATGATTCATGATTCAATTCATGATTCATGATTCATGATTCAATTCATGATTCATGATTCATGATTCAATTCATGATTCATGATTCGATTCGTGATTTTTGATTCATGATTTATGATTCGATTCATGATTCATGATTCATGATTCAATTCATGATTCATGATTCATGATTCAATTCATGATTCATGATTCATGATTCATGATTCAATTCATAATTCATGATTCATGATTCATGATTCAATTCATGATTCATGATTCATGATTCATGATTCATGATTCAATTCATGATTCATGATTCATGATTCATGATTCAATTCATGATTCATGATTCATGATTCGATTCATGATTCATGATTCATGATTCATGATTCAATTCATGATTCATGATTCATGATTCAATTCATGATTCATGATTCATGATTCATGATTCATGATTCAATTCATGATTCATGATTCATGATTCAATTCATGATTCATGATTCATGATTCATGATTCAATTCATGATTCATGATTCATGATTCAATTCATGATTCATGATTCATGATTCGATTCCTGATTCATGATCTATGATTCAATTCATGATTCATGATTCATGATTTAATTCATGATTCAATTCATGATTCGATTCATGATCCATGATTCAATTCATGATTCATGATTCATGTTTCAATTCATTATTCATGATTCAATTCATGATTCATAATTCATGATTCATGATTCAAGATTCATGATTCAAGATTCATGATTCAAGATTCATGATTCATGATTCAATTCATTATTCATGATTCAATTCATGATTCATAATTCATGATTCATGATTCAATTCATGATTCATGATTCAAGATTCATGATTCATGATTCAATTCATGATTCATGATTCAATTCATGATTCGAATCCTGATTCAATTCATGATTCATGATTCAATTTATGATTCATGATTCATGATTCAATTCATGATTCATGATTCATGATTCATGATTCAATTAATGATTCATGATTCGATTCCTGATTCCTGATTCATGATTCAATTCATGATTCATGATTCAATTTATGATTCATGATTCGATTCATGATTCTTGATTCATGATTCATGATTCAATTCCTGATTCATGATTCAATTCATGATTCATGATTCATGATTCGATTTATGATTCATGATTCATGATTCATGATTCAATTCATGATTCATGATTCATGATTCGATTCATGATTCATGATTCGATTCATGATTTTTGATTCATGATTCATGATTCGATTCATGATTCATGATTCATGATTCAATTCATAATTCATAATTTATGATTCTATTCATGATTCGAATCCTAATTCAATTTATGATTCATGATTCAATTCATGATTCATGATTCATGATTCAATTCATGATTCATGATTCGATTCATGATTTTTGATTAATTATTCATGATTCGATTCATGATTCATGATTCATGATTCAATTCATGATTCATGATTCATGATTCATGATTCAATTCATAATTCATGATTCATGATTCATGATTCAATTCATGATACGAATCATGATTCCTTATTCATGATTCATGATTTGATTCATGATTCATGATTCAATTCATGATTCATGATTCATGATTCATGATTCATGATTCAATTCATGATTCATGATTAATGATTCATGATTCACGATTCAATTCATGATTCATGATTCATGATTCAATTCATGATTCATGATTCATGATTCAATTCATGATTCATGATTCATGATTCAATTCATGATTCATGATTCGATTCATGATTTATGATTCATGATTCATGATTCATGATTCAATTCATGATTCATGATTCATGATTCATGATTCAATTCATAATTCATGATTCATGATTCAATTCATGATTCGATTCATGATTCTTGATTCATGATTCATGATTTGATTCATGATTCATGATTCAATTCATGATTCATGATTCATGATTCATGATTCAATTCATGATTCATGATTCATGATTCATGATTCAATTCATAATTCATGATTCATGATTCATGATTCAATTCATGATTCAATTCATGATTCATGATTCGTTTCATGATTCTTGATTCATGATTCATGATTTGATTCATTATTCATGATTCATGATTAAATTCATGATTCATGATTCATGATTCAATTCATGATTCATTATTCAATTCATAATTCATGATTCATGATTCATGATTCATGATTCAATTCATGATTTATGATTCATGATTCAATTCATGATTCATGATTCATGATTCATGATTCATAATTCATGATTCATAATTCAATTCATGATTCATGATTTATGATTCAATTCATGATTCATGATTCATGATTCAATTCATGATTCATGATTCAAGATTCATGATTCAATTCATGATTCATGATTCGATTCATGATTCATGATCCATGATTCAATTCATGATTCATGATTCATGATTTAATTCATGATTCAATTCATGATTCGATTCATGATACATGATTCATGATTCATGATTCATGATTCAATTCATGATTCAATTCATGATTCATGATTCATGATTCGATTCATGATTCATGATCCATGATTCAATTCATGATTCATGATTCATGATTTAATTCATGATTCATGATTCATGATTTAATTCATGATTCAATTCATGATTCGATTCATGATTCATGATTCATGATTCAATTCATGATTCATGATTCGATTCATGATTTTTGATTCATGATTCATGATTCGTTTCATGATTCCTGATTCATGATTCAATTCATGATTCATAATTCATGATTCATGATTCAATTCCTGATTCATGATTCAATTCATGATTCATGATTCATGATTCAATACATGATTCATGATTCATGATTCATGATTCAATTAATGATTCATGATTCATGATTCGATTCATGATTCCTGATTCCTGATTCAATTCATGATTCATGATTCAATTTATGATTTATGATTTGATTTATGATTCATGATTCAATTCATGATTCATGATTCATGATTCAATTCATGATTCATGATTCATGATTCATGATTCATGATTCGATTTATGATTCATGATTCATGATTCATGATTCAATTCATGATTCATGATTCATGATTCAATTCATGATTCATGATTCGATTCATGATTTTTGATTCATGATTCATGATTCGATTCATGATTCATGGTTCATGATTTAATTCATGATTCATAATTTATGATTCTATTCATGATTCGAATCCTAATTCAATTTATGATTCATGATTTGATTTATGATTCATGATTCATGATTCATGTCATGATTAATGATTCATGATTTATGATTCAATTCATGATTTATGATTCAATACATGATTCATGATTCATGATTCAATTCATGATTCATGATTCATGATTCAATTCATGATTCATGATTCGATTCATGATTTTTGATTAATTATACATGATTCGATTCATGATTCATGATTCATGATTCAATTCATGATTCATGATTCATGATTCATGATTCATGATTCAATTCATGATTCATGATTCATGATTCATGATTCAATTCATAATTCATGATTCATGATTCATGATTCATGATTCAATTCATGATTCATGATTCATGATTCAATTCATGATTCGATTCATGATTCTTGATTCATGATTCATGATTTGATTCATGATTCATGATTCAATTCATGATTCATGATTCATGATTCATTATTCATGATTCAATTCATGATTCATGATTCATGATTCATGATTCAATTCATAATTCATGATTCATGATTCATGATTCAATTCATGATTCATGATTCAATTCATGATTCATGATTCGTTTCATGATTCTTGATTCATTAATCATGATTTGATTCATTATTCATGATTCATGATTAAATTCATGATTCATGATTCATGATTCAATTCATGATTCATAATTCATGATTCATGATTCATGATTCATGATTCATGATTCAATTATGATTTATGATTCATGATTCAATTCATGATTCATAATTCATGATTCATGATTCAATTCATGATTCATGATTCATGATTCAATTCATGATTCATGATTCATGATTCAATTCATGATAAATGATTCATGATTCAATTCATGATTCATGATTTATGATTCATGATTCAATTCATGATTCATGATTCAATTCATGATTCATGATTCATGATTCGATTCATGATTCATGATCCATGATTCAATTCATGATTCATAATTCATGATTTAATTCATGATTCAATTCATGATTCGATTCATGATACATGATTCATGATTCATGATTCAATTCATGATTCATGATTCATGATTCAATTCATGATTCATGATTCATGATTCGATTCATGATTCATGATCCATGATTCAATTCATGATTCATGATTCATGATTCATGATTCAATTCATGATTCATGATTCATGATTCATGATTCAATTCATGATTCATGATTCCTGATTCAATTCATGATTCATGATTCATGATTCAATTCATGATTCATGATTCATGATTCATGATTCAATTCATGATTCATGATTCATGATTCAATTCATGATTCATGATTCATGATTCGATTCATGATTCAATTCATGATTCATGATTCATGATTCATGATTCAATTCATGATTCATGATCCATGCTTCAATTCATGATTCATAATTCATGATTCATGATTCATGATTTAATTCATGATTCATGATTCATGATTCATGATTCATGATTCAATTCTTGATTCATGATTCAATTCATGATTCATGATTCATGATTCGATTCATGATTCAATTCATGATTCGATTCATGATCCATGATTCAATTCATGATTCATAATTCATGATTCATGATTCGATTCAGGATTCATGATTCAATTCATGATTCATAATTTATGATTCATGATTCAATTCATGATTCATGATTCATGATTCATGATTTATGATTCAATTCATGATTCATGATTCAATTCATGATTCATAATTCATGATTCATGATTCAATTCATGATTCATAATTCATGATTCGATTCATGATTCATGATTTATGATTCAATTCATGATTTGAATCCTAATCCAATTTATGATTCATGATTTGATTTATGATTCATGATTCATGATTCATGTCATGATTCATGATCATGATTCATGATTCAATTCATGATTCATGATTCATGATCATGATTCAACGATTCAATTCATGATTCATGATTCATGATTCAATTCATGATTCATGATTCATGATTCAATTCATGATTCATGATTCGATTCGTGATTTTTGATTCATGATTTATGATTCGATTCATGATTCATGATTCATGATTCATTTCATGATTCATGATTCATGATTCAATTCATGATTCATGATTCATGATTCAATTCATAATTCATGATTCATGATTCATGATTCAATTCATGATTCATGATTTATGATTCATGATTCATGATTCAATTCATGATTCATTATTCATGATTCATGATTCAATTCATGATTCATGATTCATGATTCGATTCATGATTCATGATTCATGATTCATGATTCATGATTCATGATTCATGATTCATGATTCATGATTCAATTCATGATTCATGATTCAATTCATGATAAATGATTCATCATTCATGATTCAATTCATGATTCATGATTCAATTCATGATTCATGATTCATGATTCGATTCATGATTCATGATTCGATTCATGATTCATGATTCATGATTCATGATTCATGATTCAATTCATGATTCATGATTCATGATTCATGATTCAATTCATGATTCATGATTCATGATTCGATTCATGATTCATGATTCATGATTCATGATTCATGATTCAATTCATGATTCATGATTCATGATTCAATTCATGATTCATGATTCATGATTCATGATTCATGATTCAATTCATGATTCATGATTCATGATTCAATTCATGATTCATGATTCATGATTCATGATTCAATTCATGATTCATGATTCATGATTCAATTCATGATTCATGATTCATGATTCGATTCCTGATTCATGATCCATGATTCAATTCATGATTCATGATTCATGATTTAATTCATGATTCAATTCATGATTCGATTCATGATCCATGATTCAATTCATGATTCATGATTCATGTTTCAATTCATTATTCATGATTCAATTCATGATTCATAATTCATGATTCATGATTCAAGATTCATGATTCAAGATTCATGATTCATGATTCAATTCATTATTCATGATTCAATTCATGATTCATAATTCATGATTCATGATTCAATTCATGATTCATGATTCAAGATTCATGATTCATGATTCAATTCATGATTCATGATTCAATTCATGATTCGAATCCTGATTCAATTCATGATTCATGATTCAATTTATGATTCATGATTCATGATTCAATTCATGATTCATGATTCATGATTCATGATTCAATTAATGATTCATGATTCATGATTCGATTCCTGATTCCTGATTCATGATTCAATTCATGATTCATGATTCAATTTATGATTCATGATTCGATTCATGATTCTTGATTCATGATTCATGATTCAATTCCTGATTCATGATTCAATTCATGATTCATGATTCATGATTCGATTTATGATTCATGATTCAATTCATGATTCATGATTCATTATTCGATTCATGATTCATGATTCGATTCATGATTTTTGATTCATGATTCATGATTCGATTCATGATTCATGATTCATGATTCAATTCATGATTCATAATTTATGATTCTATTCATGATTCGAATCCTAATTCAATTTATGATTCATGATTCAATTCATGATTCATGATTCATGATTCAATTCATGATTCATGATTCGATTCATTATTTTTGATTAATTATTCATGATTCGATTCATGATTCATGATTCATGATTCAATTCATGATTCATGATTCATGATTCATGATTCATGATTCAATTCATAATTCATGATTCATGATTCATGATTCAATTCATGATACGAATCATGATTCCTTATTCATGATTCATGATTTGATTCATGATTCATGATTCAATTCATGATTCATGATTCATGATTCAATTCATGATTCATGATTAATGATTCATGATTCACGATTCAGATCATGATTCATGATTCATGATTCAATTCATGATTCATGATTCATGATTCAATTCATGATTCATGATTCATGATTCAATTCATGATTCATGATTCGATTCATGATTTATGATTCATGATTCATGATTCATGATTCAATTCATGATTCATGATTCATGATTCATGATTCAATTCATAACTCATGATTCATGATTCAATTCATGATTCGATTCATGATTCTTGATTCATGATTCATGATTTGATTCATGATTCATGATTCAATTCATGATTCATGATTCATGATTCATGATTCAATTCATGATTCATGATTCATGATTCATGATTCAATTCATAATTCATGATTCATGATTCATGATTCAATTCATGATTCAATTCATGATTCATGATTCGTTTCATGATTCTTGATTCATGATTCATGATTTGATTCATTATTCATGATTCATGATTAAATTCATGATTCATGATTCAATTCATGATTCATGATTCAATTCATAATTCATGATTCATGATTCATGATTCATGATTCAATTCATGATTTATGATTCATGATTCAATTCATGATTCATGATTCATGATTCATGATTCATAATTCATGATTCATAATTCAATTCATGATTCATGATTCATGATTCAATTCATGATTCATGATTCATGATTCAATTCATGATTCATGATTCAAGATTCATGATTCAATTCATGATTCATGATTTGATTCATGATTCATGATCCATGATTCAATTCATGATTCATGATTCATGATTTAATTCATGATTCAATTCATGATTCGATTCATGATACATGATTCATGATTCATTATTCATGATTCAATTCATGATTCATGATTCATGATTCGATTCATGATTCATGATCCATGATTCAATTCATGATTCATGATTCATGATTTAATTCATGATTCATGATTCATGATTTAATTCATGATTCAATTCATGATTCGATTCATGATTCATGATTCATGATTCAATTAATGATTCATGATTCATGATTCGATTCATGATTCCTGATTCATGATTCAATTCATGATTCATAATTCATGATTCATGATTCAATTCCTGATTCATGATTCAATTCATGATTCATGATTCAATACATGATTCATGATTCATGATTCATGATTCAATTAATGATTCATGATTCATGATTCGATTCATGATTCCTGATTCATGATTCAATTCATGATTCATGATTCAATTTATGATTCATGATTTGATTTATGATTCATGATTCATGATTCAATTCATGATTCATGATTCATGATTCAATTCATGATTCATGATTCATGATTCATGATTCGATTTATGATTCATGATTCATGATTCGATTCATGATTTTTGATTCATGATTCATGATTCGATTCATGATTCATGGTTCATGATTTAATTCATGATTCATAATTTATGATTCTATTCATGATTCGAATCCTAATTCAATTTATGATTCATGATTTGATTTATGATTCATGATTCATGATTCATGTCATGATTAATGATTCATGATTCATGATTCAATTCATGATTTATGATTCAATACATGATTCATGATTCATGATTCAATTCATGATTCATGATTCATGATTCAATTCATGATTCATGATTCGATTTATGATTTTTGATTAATTATTCATGATTCGATTCATGATTCATGATTCATGATTCAATTCATGATTCATGATTCATGATTCATGATTCATGATTCAATTCATGATTCATGATTCATGATTCATGATTCATGATTCAATTCATAATTCATGATTCATGATTCATGATTCAATTCATGATTCATGATTCATGATTCAATTCATGATTCGATTCATGATTCTTGATTCATGATTCATGATTTGATTCATGATTCATGATTTAATTCATGATTCATGATTCATGATTCATGATTCAATTCATGATTCATGATTCATGATTCATGATTCATGATTCAATTCATAATTCATGATTCATGATTCATGATTCAATTCATGATTCATGATTCAATTCATGATTCATGATTCGTTTCATGATTCTTGATTAATTAATCATGATTTGATTCATTATTCATGATTCATGATTAAATTCATGATTCATGATTCATGATTCAATTCATGATTCATAATTCATGATTCATGATTCATGATTCATGATTCATGATTCAATTATGATTTATGATTCATGATTCAATTCATGATTCATAATTCATGATTCATGATTGAATTCATGATTCATGATTCATGATTCAATTCATGATTCATGATTCATGATTCAATTCATGATAAATGATTCATGATTCAATTCATGATTCATGATTTATGATTCATGATTCAATTCATGATTCATGATTCATGATTCAATTCATGATTCATGATTCATGATTCGATTCATGATTCATGATCCATGATTCAATTCATGATTCATAATTCATGATTTAATTCATGATTCAATTCATGATTCGATTCATGATACATGATTCATGATTCATGATTCATGATTCAATTCATGATTCATGATTCAATTCATGATTCATGATTCATGATTCGATTCATGATTCATGATCCATGATTCAATTCATGATTCATGATTCATGATTCATGATTCAATTCATGATTCATGATTCCTGATTCAATTCATGATTCATGATTCATGATTCAATTCATGATTCATGATTCATGATTCATGATTCAATTCATGATTCATGATTCATGATTCAATTCATGATTCATGATTCATGATTCGATTCATGATTCATGATCCATGCTTCAATTCATGATTCATAATTCATGATTCATGATTCATGATTTAATTCATGATTCATGATTCATGATTCATGATTCATGATTCAATTCTTGATTCATGATTCATGATTCAATTCATGATTCATGATTCATGATTCGATTCATGATTCATGATACATGCTTCAATTCATGATTCATAATTCATGATTCATGATTCATGATTTAATTCATGATTCAATTCATGATTCGATTCATGATCCATGATTCAATTCATGATTCATAATTCATGATTCATGATTCGATTCATGATTCATGATTCAATTCATGATTCATGATTCATGATTCATGATTCATGATTCAATTCATGATTCAATTCATGATTCATTATTCATGATTCATGATTCAATTCATGATTCATGATTCATGATTCGAATCATGATTCATGATTCATGATTCATGATTCATGATTCAATTCATGATTCATGATTCATGATTCAATTCATGATAAATGATTCATCATTCATGATTCAATTCATGATTCATGATTCATGATTCATGATTCGATTCATGATTCATGATTCATGATTCATGATTCATGATTCAATTCATGATTCATGATTCAATTCATGATTCATGATTCATGATTCATGATTCAATTCATGATTCATGATTCATGATTCAATTCATGATTCATGATTCATGATTCGATTCCTGATTCATGATCCATGATTCAATTCATGATTCATGATTCATGATTTAATTCATGATTCAATTCATGATTCGATTCATGATCCATGATTCAATTCATGATTCATGATTCATGTTTCAATTCATTATTCATGATTCAATTCTTAATTCATAATTCATGATTCATGATTCAAGATTCATGATTCAAGATTCATGATTCATGATTCAATTCATTATTCATGATTCAATTCATGATTCATAATTCATGATTCAATTCATGATTCATGATTCAAGATTCATGATTCATGATGTAATTCATGATTCATGATTCAATTCATGATTTGAATCCTGATTCAATTCATGATTCATGATTCGATTTATGATTCATGATTCATGATTCAATTCATGATTCATGATTCATGATTCATGATTCATGATTCAATTAATAATTCATGATTCATGATTCGATTCCTGATTCCTGATTCATGATTCAATTCATGATTCATGATTCAATTTATGATTCATGATTCGATTCATGATTCTTGATTCAATTCATGATTCATGATTCATGATTCATGATTCAATTCATGATTCATGATTAATGATTCATGATTCACGATTCAGATAATGATTCATGATTCATGATTCAATTCATGATTCATGATTCATGATTCAATTCATGATTCATGATTCATGATTCAATTCATGATTCATGATTCGATTCATGATTTATGATTCATGATTCATGATTCATGATTCAATTCATGATTCATGATTCATGATTCATGATTCAATTCATAACTCATGATTCATGATTCAATTCATGATTCGATTCATGATTCTTGATTCATGATTCATGATTTGATTCATGATTCATGATTCAATTCATGATTCATGATTCATGATTCATGATTCAATTCATGATTCATGATTCATGATTCAATTCATAATTCATGATTCATGATTCATGATTCAATTCATGATTCAATTCATGATTCATGATTTGTTTCATGATTCTTGATTCATGATTCATGATTTGATTCATTATTCATGATTCATGATTAAATTCATGATTCATGATTCAATTCATGATTCATGATTCAATTCATAATTCATGATTCATGATTCATGATTCATGATTCAATTCATGATTTATGATTCATGATTCAATTCATGATTCATGATTCATGATTCATGATTCATAATTCATGATTCATAATTCAATTCATGATTCATGATTCATGATTCAATTCATGATTCATGATTCAAGATTCATGATTCATGATTCGATTCATGATTCATGATCCATGATTCAATTCATGATTCATGATTTAATTCATGATTCAATTCATGATTCGATTCATGATACATGATTCATGATTCATGATTCAATTCATGATTCAATTCATGATTCATGATTCATGATTCGATTCATGATTCATGATCCATGATTCAATTCATGATTCATGATTCATGATTTAATTCATGATTCATGATTCATGATTTAATTCATGATTCAATTCATGATTCGATTCATGATTCATGATTCATGATTCAATTAATGATTCATGATTCATGATTCGATTCATGATTCCTGATTCATGATTCAATTCATGATTCATAATTCATGATTCATGATTCAATTCCTGATTCATGATTCAATTCATGATTCATGATTCAATACATGATTCATGATTCATGATTCATGATTCAATTAATGATTCATGATTCATGATTCGATTCATGATTCCTGATTCATGATTCAATTCATGATTCATGATTCAATTTATGATTCATGATTTGATTTATGATTCATGATTCATGATTCAATTCATGATTCATGATTCATGATTCAATTCATGATTCATGATTCATGATTCATGATTCGATTTATGATTCATGATTCATGATTCAATTCATGATTCATGATTCGATTCATGATTTTTGATTCATGATTCATGATTCGATTCATGATTCATGGTTCATGATTTAATTCATGATTCATAATTTATGATTCTATTCATGATTCGAATCCTAATTCAATTTATGATTCATGATTTGATTTATGATTCATGATTCATGATTCATGTCATGATTAATGATTCATGATTCATGATTCAATTCATGATTTATGATTCAATACATGATTCATGATTCATGATTCAATTCATGATTCATGATTCATGATTCAATTCATGATTCATGATTCGATTTATGATTTTTGATTAATTATTCATGATTCGATTCATGATTCATGATTCATGATTCAATTCATGATTCATGATTCATGATTCATGATTCAATTCATGATTCATGATTCATGATTCATGATTCATGATTCAATTCATAATTCATGATTCATGATTCAATTCATGATTCGATTCATGATTCTTGATTCATGATTCATGATTTGATTCATGATTCATGATTTAATTCATGATTCATGATTCATGATTCATGATTCATGATTCAATTCATGATTCATGATTCATGATTCATGATTTATGATTCAATTCATAATTCATGATTCATGATTCATGATTCAATTCATGATTCATGATTCAATTCATGATTCATGATTCGTTTCATGATTCTTGATTCATTAATCATGATTTGATTCATTATTCATGATTCATGATTAAATTCATGATTCATGATTCATGATTCAATTATGATTTATGATTCATGATTCAATTCATGATTCATAATTCATGATTCATGATTGAATTCATGATTCATGATTCATGATTCAATTCATGATTCATGATTCATGATTCAATTCATGATAAATGATTCATGATTCAATTCATGATTCATGATTTATGATTCATGATTCAATTCATGATTCATGATTCATGATTCAATTCATGATTCATGATTCATGATTCGATTCATGATTCATGATCCATGATTCAATTCATGATTCATAATTCATGATTTAATTCATGATTCAATTCATGATTCGATTCATGATACATGATTCATGATTCATGATTCATGATTCAATTCATGATTCATGATTCAATTCATGATTCATGATTCATGATTCGATTCATGATTCATGATCCATGATTCAATTCATGATTCATGATTCATGATTCATGATTCAATTCATGATTCATGATTCCTGATTCAATTCATGATTCATGATTCATGATTCAATTCATGATTCATGATTCATGATTCATGATTCAATTCATGATTCATGATTCATGATTCGATTCATGATTCATGTTCCATGCTTCAATTCATGATTCATAATTCATGATTCATGATTCATGATTTAATTCATGATTCATGATTCATGATTCATGATTCATGATTCAATTCTTGATTCATGATTCATGATTCAATTCATGATTCATGATTCATGATTCGATTCATGATTCATGATACATGCTTCAATTCATGATTCATAATTCATGATTCATGATTCATGATTTAATTCATGATTCAATTCATGATTCGATTCATGATCCATGATTCAATTCATGATTCATAATTCATGATTCATGATTCGATTCATGATTCATGATTCAATTCATGATTCATGATTCATGATTCATGATTCATGATTCAATTCATGATTCAATTCATGATTCATTATTCATGATTCATGATTCAATTCATGATTCATGATTCATGATTCGATTCATGATTCATGATTCATGATTCATGATTCATGATTCAATTCATGATTCATGATTCATGATTCAATTCATGATAAATGATTCATCATTCATGATTCAATTCATGATTCATGATTCATGATTCATGATTCGATTCATGATTCATGATTCATGATTCATGATTCATGATTCAATTCATGATTCATGATTCAATTCATGATTCATGATTCATGATTCATGATTCAATTCATGATTCATGATTCATGATTCAATTCATGATTCATGATTCTTGATTCGATTCCTGATTCATGATCCATGATTCAATTCATGATTCATGATTCATGATTTAATTCATGATTCAATTCATGATTCGATTCATGATCCATGATTCAATTCATGATTCATGATTCATGTTTCAATTCATTATTCATGATTCAATTCTTGATTCATAATTCATGATTCATGATTCAAGATTCATGATTCAAGATTCATGATTCATGATTCAATTCATTATTCATGATTCAATTCATGATTCATAATTCATGATTCAATTCATGATTCATGATTCAAGATTCATGATTCATGATGTAATTCATGATTCATGATTCAATTCATGATTTGAATCCTGATTCAATTCATGATTCATGATTCGATTTATGATTCATGATTCATGATTCAATTCATGATTCATGATTCATGATTCATGATTCATGATTCAATTAATAATTCATGATTCATGATTCGATTCCTGATTCCTGATTCATGATTCAATTCATGATTCATGATTCAATTTATGATTCATGATTCGATTCATGATTCTTGATTCATGATTCATGATTCAATTCCTGATTCATGATTCAATTCATGATTCATGATTCATGATTCATGATTCGATTTATGATTCATGATTCATGATTCATGATTCAATTCATGATTCATGATTCATGATTCGATTCATGATTCATGATTCGATTCATGATTTTTGATTCATGATTCATGATTCGATTCATGATTCATGATTCATGATTCAATTCATGATTCATAATTTATGATTCTATTCATAATTCGAATCCTAATTCAATTTATGATTCATGATTTGATTTATGAATCATGATTCATGATTCATGTCATGATTAATGATTCATGATTCACGATTCAATTCATGATTCATGATTCATGATTTAATTCATGATTCATGATTCATGATTCAATTCATGATTCATGATTCATGATTCAATTCATGATTCATGATTCGATTCGTGATTTTTGATTAATTATTCATGATTCGATTCATGATTCATGATTCATGATTCAATTCATGATTCATGATTCATGATTCATGATTCAATTCATAATTCATGATTCATGATTCATGATTCAATTCATCATACGATTCATGATTTTTGATTCATGATTCATGATTTGATTCATGATTCATGATTCAATTCATGATTCATGATTCATGATTCAATTCATGATTCATGATTAATGATTCATGATTCACGATTCAATTCATGATTCATGATTCATGATTCAATTCATGATTCATGATTCATGATTCAATTCATGATTCATGATTCATGATTCAATTCATGATTCATGATTCGATTCATGATTTTTGATTAATTATTCATGATTCAATTAATGATTCATGATTCATGATTCATGATTCATGATTCAATTCATGATTCATGATTCATGATTCATGATTCAATTCATAATTCATGATTCATGATTCAATTCATGATTCGATTCATGATTCTTGATTCATGATTCATGATTTGATTCATGATTCATGATTCAATTCATGATTCATGATTCATGATTCATGATTCAATTCATGATTCATGATTCATGATTCATGATTAAATTCATAATTCATGATTCATGATTCATGATTCAATTCATGTTTCAATTCATGATTCATGATTCGTTTCATGATTCTTGATTCATGATTCATGATTCGTTTCATGATTCTTGATTCATGATTCATGATTTGATTCATTATTCATGATTCATGATTAAATTCATGATTCATGATTCATGATTCATGATTCAATTCATGATTCATGATTCAATTCATGATTCATGATTCAATTCATGATTCATGATTCATGATTCAATTCATGATTTATGATTCATGATTCAATTCATGATTCATGATTCATGATTCATGATTCATAATTCATGATTCATGATTCAATTCATGATTCATGATTCATGATTCAATTCATGATTCATGATTCATGATTCAATTCATGATTCATGATTCATGATTCAATTCATGATTCATGATTCATGATTCATGATTCAATTCATGATTCATGATTCATGATTCAATTCATGATTCATGATTCATTATTCGATTCATGATTCATGATCCATGATTCAATTCATGATTCATGATTCATGATTTAATTCATGATTCAATTCATGATTCGATTCATGATACATGATTCATGATTCATGATTCAATTCATGATTCATGATTCATGATTCAATTCATGATTCATGATTCATGATTTAATTCATGATTCATGATCCATGATTCAATTCATGATTCATGATTCATGATTTAATTCATGATTCATGATTCAATTCATGATTCATGATTCATGATTCATGATTCATGATTCAATTCATGATTCATGATTCAAGATTCATGATTCATGATTCAATTCATGATTCATGATTCGAATCCTGATTCAATTCATGATTCATGATTCGATTTATGATTCATGATTCAATTCATGATTCATGATTCATGATTCGATTCATTAATCCTGATTCATGATTCAATTCATGATTCATGATTCATGATTCAATTTATGATTCATGATTCGATTCATGATTCTTGATTCATGATTCATGATTCAATTCCTGATTCATGATTCAATTCATGATTCATGATTCATGATTTGATTCATGATTTAATTCATGATTCATGATTCAATTCATGATTCGAAACCTAATTCAATTCATGATTCATGATTCATGATTCATTACATGATTCATGATTCATAATTCATGATTCATGATTCAATTTATGATTCATGATTTGATTTATGATTTATGATTCATGATTCAATTCATGATTCATGATTCATGATTCAATTCATATTTCATGATTCATGATTTATGATTCGATTTATGATTCATGATTCATGATTCATGATTCAATTCATGATTCATGATTCATGATTCATGATTCAATTCATGATTCATGATTCGATTCATGATTCATGATCCATGATTCAATTCAAGATTCATGATTCATGATTTAATTCATGATTCACTTCATGATTCGATTCATGATACATGATTCAATTCATTATTCATGATTCATGATTCAATTCATTATTCATGATTCAATTCATGATTTATAAGTCATGATTCATGATTCAATTCATGATTCATGATTCAAGATTCATGATTCATGATTCAATTCATGATTCATGATTCAATTCATGATTCGAATCCTGATTCAATTCATGATTCATGATTCGATTTATGATTCATGATTCATGATTCAATTCATGATTCATGATTCATGATTCATGATTCATGATTCGAATAATGATTCATGATTCATGATTCGATTCATGATTCCTGATTCATGATTCAATTCATGATTCATGATTCATGATTCAATTTATGATTCATGATTCGATTCATGATTCTTGATTCATGATTTATGATTCAATTCCTGATTCATGATTCATGATTCATGATTCATGATTCATGATCCGATTCATGATTCATGATCCGATTCATGATTCAATTCATGATTCATGATTCAATTCATGATTCATGATTCAATTCATGATTCATGATTCATGATTCAATTCATGATTCATGATTCGATTCATGAATCATGATTCATGATTCAATTCATGATTCATAATTCATTATTCAATTCATGATTCAATTTATGATTCATGATTCATGATTCATGATTTAATTCATGATTCAATTCATGATTCATGATTCAATTCATGATTCAATTCATGATTCATGATTCAATTCATCATTCATGATTCATGATTCATGATTCAATTGATGATTCATGATTCAATTCATGATTCATGATCCATGCTTCAATTCATGATTCATAATTCATGATTCATGATTCATGATTTAATTCATGATTCATGATTTATGATTCATGATTCATGATTCAATTCTTGATTCATGATTCATGATTCAATTCATGATTCATGATTCGATTCATGATTCATGATCCATGCTTCAAATCATGATTCATAATTCATGATTCATGATTCATGATTTAAATTATGATTCAATTCATGATTCGATTCATGATCCATGATTCAATTCATGATTCATAATTCATGATTCATGATTCGATTCATGATTCATGATTCACTTCATGATTCATAATTTATGATTCATGAATCAATTCATGATTCATAATTCATGATTCATGATTCAATTCATGATTCATGATTCATGATTCATGATTTATGATTCAATTCATGATTCATGATTCATGATTCAATTCATGATTCATAATTCATGATTCATGATTCAATTCATGATTCATGATTCATGATAAATGATTCAATTCATGATTCATAATTCATGATTCGATTCATGATTCATGATTTATGATTCAATTCATGATTTGAATCCTAATCCAATTTATGATTCATGATTTGATTTATGATTCATGATTCATGATTCATGTCATGATTCATGATCATGATTCATGATTCAATTCATGATTCATGATTCATGATTCAATTCATGATTCATGATCATGATTCATGATTCAATTCATGATTCATGATTCATGATTCAATTCATGATTCATGATTCATGATTCAATTCATGATTCATGATTCGATTCGTGATTTTTGATTCATGATTTATGATTCGATTCATGATTCATGATTCATGATTCAATTCATGATTCATGATTCATAATTCATGATTCATGATTCAATTCATGATTCATGATTCATGATTCAATTCATGATTCATGATTCATGATTCAATTCATGATAAATGATTCATGATTCAATTCATGATTCATGATTCATGATTCATGATTCAATTCATGATTAATGATTCATGATTTAATTCATGATTCAATTCATGATTCGATTCATGATACATGATTCATGATTCATGATTCAATTCATGATTCATGATTCATGATTCAATTCATGATTCATGATTCATGATTCGATTCATGATTCATGATCCATGATTCAATTCATGATTCATGATTCATGATTCATGATTCATGATTCAATTCATGATTCATGATTCATGATTCAATTCATGATTCATGATTCATGATTCAATTCATGATTCATGATTCATGATTCATGATTCAATTCATGATTCATGATTCATGATTCAATTCATGATTCATGATTCATGATTCGATTCATGATTCATGATCCATGCTTCAATTCATGATTCATAATTCATGATTCATGATTCATGATTTAATTCATGATTCATGATTCATGATTCATGATTCATGATTCAATTCTTGATTCATGATTCATGATTCAATTCATGATTCATGATTCATGATTCGATTCATGATTCATGATCCATGCTTCAATTCATGATTTATAATTCATGATTCATGATTCATGATTTAATTCATGATTCAATTCATGATTCGATTCATGATCCATGATTCAATTCATGATTCATAATTCATGATTCATGATTCGATTCATGATTAATGATTCAATTCATGATTCATAATTTATGATTCATGAATCAATTCATGATTCATAATTCATGATTCATGATTCAATTCATGATTCATGATTCATGATTCATGATTTATGATTCAATTCATGATTCATGATTCATGATTCAATTCATGATTCATGATCCATGCTTCAATTCATGATTCATAATTCATGATTCATGATTCATGATTTAATTCATGATTCATGATTTATGATTCATGATTCATGATTCAATTCTTGATTCATGATTCATGATTCAATTCATGATTCATGATTCGATTCATGATTCATGATCCATGCTTCAAATCATGATTCATAATTCATGATTCATGATTCATGATTTAATTCATGATTCAATTCATGATTCGATTCATGATCCATGATTCAATTCATGATTCATAATTCATGATTCATGATTCGATTCATGATTCATGATTCACTTCATGATTCATAATTTATGATTCATGAATCAATTCATGATTCATAATTCATGATTCATGATTCAATTCATGATTCATGATTCATGATTCATGATTTATGATTCAATTCATGATTCATGATTCATGATTCAATTCATGATTCATAATTCATGATTCATGATTCAATTCATGATTCATGATTCATGATAAATGATTCAATTCATGATTCATAATTCATGATTCGATTCATGATTCATGATTTATGATTCAATTCATGATTTGAATCCTAATCCAATTTATGATTCATGATTTGATTTATGATTCATGATTCATGATTCATGATCATGATTCATGATCATGATTCATGATTCAATTCATGATTCATGATTCATGATTCAATTCATGATTCATGATCATGATTCATGATTCAATTCATGATTCATGATTCATGATTCAATTCATGATTCATGATTCATGATTCAATTCATGATTCATGATTCGATTCGTGATTTTTGATTCATGATTTATGATTCGATTCATGATTCATGATTCATGATTCAATTCATGATTCATGATTCATGATTCATAATTCATGATTCATGATTCAATTCATGATTCATGATTCATGATTCAATTCATGATTCATGATTCATGATTCAATTCATGATAAATGATTCATGATTCAATTCATGATTCATGATTCATGATTCATGATTCAATTCATGATTAATGATTCATGATTTAATTCATGATTCAATTCATGATTCGATTCATGATACATGATTCATGATTCATGATTCAATTCATGATTCATGATTCATGATTCAATTCATGATTCATGATTCATGATTCGATTCATGATTCATGATCCATGATTCAATTCATGATTCATGATTCATGATTCATGATTCATGATTCAATTCATGATTCATGATTCATGATTCAATTCATGATTCATGATTCATGATTCAATTCATGATTCATGATTCATGATTCAATTCATGATTCATGATTCATGATTCAATTCATGATTCATGATTCATGATTCGATTCATGATTCATGATCCATGCTTCAATTCATGATTCATAATTCATGATTCATGATTCATGATTTAATTCATGATTCATGATTCATGATTCATGATTCATGATTCAATTCTTGATTCATGATTCATGATTCAATTCATGATTCATGATTCATGATTCGATTCATGATTCATGATCCATGCTTCAATTCATGATTTATAATTCATGATTCATGATTCATGATTTAATTCATGATTCAATTCATGATTCGATTCATGATCCATGATTCAATTCATGATTCATAATTCATGATTCATGATTCGATTCATGATTCATGATTCAATTCATGATTCATAATTTATGATTCATGAATCAATTCATGATTCATAATTCATGATTCATGATTCAATTCATGATTCATGATTCATGATTCATGATTTATGATTCAATTCATGATTCATGATTCATGATTCAATTCATGATTCATAATTCATGATTCATGATTCAATTCATGATTCATGATTCATGATAAATGATTCAATTCATGATTCATAATTCATGATTCGATTCATGATTCATGATTTATGATTCAATTCATGATTTGAATCCTAATCCAATTTATGATTCATGATTTGATTTATGATTCATGATTCATGATTCATGTCATGATTCATGATCATGATTCATGATTCAATTCATGATTCATGATTCATGATTCAATTCATGATTCATGATTCATGATTCAATTCATGATTCATGATTCGATTCGTGATTTTTGATTCATGATTTATGATTCGATTCATGATTCATGATTCATGATTCAATTCATGATTCATGATTCATGATTCAATTCATGATTCATGATTCATGATTCATGATTCAATTCATAATTCATGATTCATGATTCAATTCATGATTCATGATTCATGATTCATGATTCATGATTCAATTCATGATTCATGATTCATGATTCATGATTCAATTCATGATTCACGATTCATGATTCGATTCATGATTCATGATTCATGATTCATGATTCATGATTCAATTCATGATTCATGATTCATGATTCAATTCATGATTCATGATTCAATTCATGATTCATGATTCATGATTCATGATTCGATTCATGATTCATGATTCATGATTCATGATTCAATTCATGATTCATGATTCATGATTCAATTCATGATTCATGATTCATGATTCAATTCATGATTCATGATTCATGATTCATGATTCAATTCATGATTCATGATTCATGATTCATGATTCAATTCATGATTCATGATTCATGATTCGATTCCTGATTCATGATCCATGATTCAATTCATGATTCATGATTCATGATTTAATTCATGATTCAATTCATGATTCGATTCATGATCCATGATTCAATTCATGATTCATGATTCATGTTTCAATTCATTATTCATGATTCAATTCATGATTCATAATTCATGATTCATGATTCAAGATTCATGATTCAAGATTCATGATTCATGATTCAATTCATTATTCATGATTCAATTCATGATTCATAATTCATGATTCATGATTCAATTCATGATTCATGATTCAAGATTCATGATTCATGATTCAATTCATGATTCATGATTCAATTCATGATTCGAATCCTGATTCAATTCATGATTCATGATTCGATTTATGATTCATGATTCATGATTCAATTCATGATTCATGATTCATGATTCATGATTCAATTAATGATTCATGATTCATGATTCGATTCCTGATTCCTGATTCATGATTCAATTCATGATTTATGATTCAATTTATGATTCATGATTCGATTCATGATTCTTGATTCATGATTCATGATTCAATTCCTGATTCATGATTCAATTCATGATTCATGATTCATGATTCATGATTCATGATTCGATTTATGATTCATGATTCATGATTCATGATTCAATTCATGATTCATGATTCATGATTCGATTCATGATTCATGATTCGATTCATGATTTTTGATTCATGATTCATGATTCGATTCATGATTCATGATTCATGATTCATGATTCATGATTCATGATTCAATTCATGATTCATAATTTATGATTCTATTCATGATTCGAATCCTAATTCAATTTATGATTCATGATTTGATTTATGAATCATGATTCATGATTCATGTCATGATAAATGATTCATGATTCAATTCATGATTCATGATTCATGATTCATGATTCAATTCAAGATTCATGATTCATGATTCAATTCATGATTCATGATTCATGATTCGATTCATGATTCATGATCCATGATTCAATTCATGATTCATGATTCATGATTTAATTCATGATTCAATTCATGATTCGATTCATGATTCGATTCATGATTCATGATCCATGATTCAATTTATGATTCATGATTCATGATTCATGATTCAATTCATGATTCATGATTCATGATTCAATTCATGATTCATGATTCATGATTCAATTCATGATTCATGATTCATGATTCAATTCATGATTCATGATTCATGATTCAATTCATGATTCATGATTCATGATTCATGATTCAATTCATGATTCATGATTCATGATTCAATTCATGATTAATGATTCATGATTCGATTCATGATTCATGATCCATGCTTCAATTCATGATTCATAATTCATGATTCATGATTTAATTCATGATTCATGATTCATGATTCATGATTCATGATTCAATTCTTGATTCATGATTCATGATTCAATTCATGATTCATGATTCATGATTCGATTCATGATTCATGATCCATGCTTCAATTCATGATTCATAATTCATGATTCATGATTCATGATTTAATTCATGATTCAATTCATGATTCGATTCATGATCCATGATTCAATTCATGATTCATAATTCATGATTCATGATTCGATTCATGATTCATGATTCAATTCATGATTCATAATTTATGATTCATGAATCAATTCATGATTCATAATGAATGATTCATGATTCAATTCATGATTCATGATGAATGATTCATGATTTATGATTCAATTCATGATTCATGATTCATGATTCAATTCATGATTCATAATTCATGATTCATGATTCAATTCATGATTCATGATTCATGATAAATGATTCAATTCATGATTCATAATTCATGATTCAATTCATGATTCATGATCATGATTCATGATTCAATTCATGATTCATGATTCATGATTCAATTCATGATTCATGATTCATGATTCAATTCATGATTCATGATTCATGATTCAATTCATGATTCATGATTCGATTCGTGATTTTTGATTCATGATTTATGATTCGATTCATGATTCATGATTCATGATTCAATTCATGATTCATGATTCATGATTCAATTTATGATTCATGATTCATGATTCAATTCATAATTCATGATTCATGATTCATGATTCAATTCATGATTCATGATTCATGATTCATGATTCATGATTCAATTCATGATTCATGATTCATGATTCAATTCATAATTCATGATTCATGATTCAATTCATGATTCATGATTCATGATTCATGATTCATGATTCAATTCATGATTCATGATTCATGATTCAATTCATGATTCATGATTCATGATTCGATTCATGATTCATGATTCATGATTCATGATTCATGATTCAATTCATGATTCATGATTCATGATTCAATTCATGATTCATGATTCATGATTCATGATTCATGATTCAATTCATGATTCATGATTCATGATTCAATTCATGATTCATGATTCATGATTCATGATTCAATTCATGATTCATGATTCATGATTCAATTCATGATTCATGATTCATGATTCGATTCCTGATTCATGATCCATGATTCAATTCATGATTCATGATTCATGATTTAATTCATGATTCAATTCATGATTCGATTCATGATCCATGATTCAATTCATGATTCATGATTCATGTTTCAATTCATTATTCATGATTCAATTCATGATTCATAATTCATGATTCATGATTCAAGATTCATGATTCAAGATTCATGATTCATGATTCAATTCATTATTCATGATTCAATTCATGATTCATAATTCATGATTCATGATTCAATTCATGATTCATGATTCAAGATTCATGATTCATGATTCAATTCATGATTCATGATTCAATTCATGATTCGAATCCTGATTCAATTCATGATTCATGATTCGATTTATGATTCATGATTCATGATTCAATTCATGATTCATGATTCATGATTCATGATTCATGATTCATGATTCAATTAATGATTCATGATTCATGATTCGATTCCTGATTCCTGATTCATGATTCAATTCATGATTCATGATTCAATTTATGATTCATGATTCGATTCATGATTCTTGATTCATGATTCATGATTTAATTCCTGATTCATGATTCAATTCATGATTCATGATTCATGATTCGATTTATGATTCATGATTCATGATTCATGATTCAATTCATGATTCATGATTCATGATTCGATTCATGATTCATGATTCGATTCATGATTTTTGATTCATGATTCATGATTCGATTCATGATTCATGATTCATGATTCAATTCATGATTCATAATGTATGATTCTATTCATGATTCGAATCCTAATTCAATTTATGATTCATGATTCAATTCATGATTCATGATTCATGATTCAATTCATGATTCATGATTCGATTCATGATTTTTGATTAATTATTCATGATTCGATTCATGATTCATGATTCATGATTCAATTCATGATTCATGATTCATAATTCATGATTCAATTCATAATTCATGATTCATGATTCAATTCATGATACGATTCATGATTCTTGATTCATGATTCATGATTTGATTCATGATTCATGATTCAATTCATGATTCATGATTCATGATTCATGATTCATGATTCAATTCATGATTCATGATTAATGATTCATGATTCACGATTCAATTCATGATTCATGATTCATGATTCAATTCATGATTCATGATTCATGATTCATGATTCATGATTCAATTCATGATTCATGATTCGATTCATGATTTTTGATTAATTATTCATGATTCAATTCATGATTTATGATTCATGATTCATGATTCAATTCATGATTCATGATTCATGATTCAATTCATAATTCATGATTCATGATTCAATTCATGATTCGATTCATGATTCTTGATTCATGATTCATGATTTGATTCATGATTCATGATTCAATTCATGATTCATGATTAATGATTCATGATTCAATTCATGATTCATGATTCATGACTCATGATTCAATTCATAATTCATGATTCATGATTCATGATTCAATTCATGATTCAATTCATGATTCATGATTCGTTTCATGATTCTTGATTCATGATTCATGATTTGATTCATTATTCATGATTCATGATTAAATTCATGATTCATGATTCATGATTCATGATTCAATTCATGATTCATGATTCAATTCATAATTCATGATTCATGATTCATGATTCAATTCATGATTTATGATTCATGATTCAATTCATGATTCATGATTCATGATTCATGATTCATAATTCATGATTCATAATTCAATTCATGATTCATGATTCATGATTCAATTCATGATTCATGATTCATGATTCAATTCATGATTCATGATTCAATTCATGATTCATGATTCAAGATTCATGATTCAATTCATGATTCATGATTCGATTCATGATTCATGATCCATGATTCAATTCATGATTCATGATTCATGATTTAATTCATGATTCAATTCATGATTCGATTCATGATACATGATTCATGATTCATGATTCATGATTCAATTCATGATTCATGATTCATGATTCAATTCATGATTCATGATTCGATTCATGATTCATGATCCATGATTCAATTCATGATTCATGATTCATGATTTAATTCATGATTCATGATTCATGATTTAATTCATGATTCAATTCATGATTCGATTCATGATTCATGATTCAATTAATGATTCATGATTCATGATTCGATTCATGATTCCTGATTCATGATTCAATTCATGATTCATAATTCATGATTCATGATTCAATTCCTGATTCATGATTCAATTCATGATTCATGATTCAATTTATGATTCATGATTTGATTTATGATTCATGATTCATGATTCAATTCATGATTCATGATTCATGATTCAATTCATGATTCATGATTCATGATTCATGATTCATGATTCGATTTATGATTCATGATTCATGATTCATGATTCAATTCATGATTCATGATTCATGATTCAATTCATGATTCATGATTCGATTCATGATTTTTGATTCATGATTCATGATTCGATTCATGATTCATGGTTCATGATTTAATTCATGATTCATGATTCAATTTATGATTCATGATTTGATTTATGATTCATGATTCATGATTCAATTCATGATTCATGATTCATGATTAAATTCATGATTCATGATTCATGATTCATGATTCAATTCATGATTCATGATTCAATTCATAATTCATGATTCATGATTCATGATTCATGATTCAATTCATGATTTATGATTCATGATTCAATTCATGATTCATGATTCATGATTCATGATTCATAATTCATGATTCATAATTCAATTCATGATTCATGATTCATGATTCAATTCATGATTCATGATTCATGATTCAATTCATGATTCATGATTCAATTCATGATTCATGATTCAAGATTCATGATTCAATTCATGATTCATGATTCGATTCATGATTCATGATCCATGATTCAATTCATGATTCATGATTCATGATTTAATTCATGATTCAATTCATGATTCGATTCATGATACATGATTCATGATTCATGATTCATGATTCAATTCATGATTCATGATTCATGATTCAATTCATGATTCATGATTCGATTCATGATTCATGATCCATGATTCAATTCATGATTCATGATTCATGATTTAATTCATGATTCATGATTCATGATTTAATTCATGATTCAATTCATGATTCGATTCATGATTCATGATTCAATTAATGATTCATGATTCATGATTCGATTCATGATTCCTGATTCATGATTCAATTCATGATTCATAATTCATGATTCATGATTCAATTCCTGATTCATGATTCAATTCATGATTCATGATTCAATTTATGATTCATGATTCAATTCATGATTCATGATTCATGATTCAATTCATGATTCATGATTCATGATTCAATTCATGATTCATGATTCATGATTCATGATTCATGATTCGATTTATGATTCATGATTCATGATTCATGATTCAATTCATGATTCATGATTCATGATTCAATTCATGATTCATGATTCGATTCATGAATTTTGATTCATGATTCATGATTCGATTCATTATTCATGGTTCATGATTTAATTCATGATTCATGATTCAATTTATGATTCATGATTTGATTTATGATTCATGATTCATGATTCAATTCATGATTCATGATTCATGATTCAATTCATGATTCATGATTCATGATTCATGATTCATGATTCATGATTCATGATTCAATTCATGATTCATGATTCATGATTCATGATTCATGATTCGATTTATGATTCATGATTCATGATTCATGATTCAATTCATGATTCATGATTCATGATTCAATTCATGATTCATGTATCGATTAATGATTTTTGATTCATGATTCATGATTCGATTCATGATTCATGGTTCATGATTTAATTCATGATTCATAATTTATGATTCTATTCATGATTGGAATCCTAATTCAATTTATGATTCATGATTTGATTCATGATTCATGATTCATGATTCATGTCATGATTAATGATTCATGATTCAATTCATGATTCATGATTCAATACATGATTCATGATTCATGATTCAATTCATGATTCATGATTCATGATTCAATTCATGATTCATGATTCGATTCATGATTTTTGATTAATTATTCATGATTCGATTCATGATTCATGATTCATGATTCAATTCATGATTCATGATTCATGATTCATGATTCATGATTCAATTCATGATTCATGATTCATGATTCATGATTCATGATTCAATTCATAATTCATGATTCATGATTCATGATTCATGATTCAATTCATGATTCATGATTCATGATTCAATTCATGATTCGATTCATGATTCTTGATTCATGATTCATGATTTGATTCATGATTCATGATTCAATTCATGATTCATGATTCATGATTCAATTCATGATTCATGATTCATGATTCATGATTCATGATTCAATTCATAATTCATGATTCATGATTCATGATTCAATTCATGATTCATGATTCAATTCATGATTCATGATTCGTTTCATGATTCTTGATTCATTAATCATGATTTGATTCATTATTCATGATTCATGATTAAATTCATGATTCATGATTCATGATTCAATTCATGATTCATTATTCATGATTCATGATTAAATTCATGATTCATGATTCATGATTCAATTCATGATTCATAATTCATGATTTATGATTCATGATTCATGATTCATGATTCAATTATGATTTATGATTCATGATTCAATTCATGATTCATAATTCATAATTCATGATTCAATTCATGACTCATGATTCATGATTCAATTCATGATTCATGATTCATGATTCAATTCATGATAAATGATTCATGATTCAATTCATGATTCATGATTTATGATTCATGATTCAATTCATGATTCATGATTCATGATTCAATTCATGATTCATGATTCATGATTCGATTCATGATTCATGATCCATGATTCAATTCATGATTCATGATTCATGATTTAATTCATGATTCAATTCATGATTCGATTCATGATTCATGATCCATGATTCAATTCATGATTCATGATTAATGATTCATGATTCAATTCATGATTCATGATTCATGATTCATGATTCAATTCATGATTCATGATTCCTGATTTATGATTCAATTCCTGATTCATGATTCATGATTCATGATTCATGATTCATGATCCGATTCATGATTCATGATCCGATTCATGATTCAATTCATGATTCATGATTCAATTCATGATTCATGATTCAATTCATGATTCATGATTCATGATTCAATTCATGATTCATGATTCGATTCATGAATCATGATTCATGATTCAATTCATGATTCATAATTCATGATTCAATTCATGATTCAATTTATGATTCATGATTCATGATTCATGATTTAATTCATGATTCAATTCATGATTCATGATTCAATTCATGATTCAATTCATGATTCATGATTCAATTCATCATTCATGATTCATGATTCATGATTCAATTCATGATTCATGATTCAATTCATGATTCATGATTCAATTCATGATTCATGATCCATGCTTCAATTCATGATTCATAATTCATGATTCATGATTCATGATTTAATTCATGATTCATTATTTATGATTCATGATTCATGATTCAATTCTTGATTCATGATTCATGATTCAATTCATGATTCATGATTCATGATTCGATTCATGATTCATGATCCATGCTTCAATTCATGATTCATAATTCATGATTCATGATTCATGATTTAATTCATGATTCAATTCATGATTCGATTCATGATCCATGATTCAATTCATGATTCATAATTCATGATTCATGATTCGATTCATGATTCATGATTCACTTCATGATTCATAATTTATGATTCATGAATCAATTCATGATTCATAATTCATGATTCATGATTCAATTCATGATTCATGATTCATGATTCATGATTTATGATTCAATTCATGATTCATGATTCATGATTCAATTCATGATTCATAATTCATGATTCATGATTCAATTCATGATTCATGATTCATGATAAATGATTCAATTCATGATTCATAATTCATGATTCGATTCATGATTCATGATTTATGATTCAATTCATGATTTGAATCCTAATCCAATTTATGATTTATGATTTGATTTATGATTCATGATTCATGATTCATGTCATGATTCATGATCATGATTCATGATTCAATTCATGATTCATGATTCATGATTCAATTCATGATTCATGATCATGATTCATGATTCAATTCATGATTCATGATTCATGATTCAATTCATGATTCATGATTCATGATTCGATTCGTGATTTTTGATTCATGATTTATGATTCGATTCATGATTCATGATTCATGATTCAATTCATGATTCATGATTCATGATTTAATTCATGATTCATGATTCATGATTCATGATTCATGATTCAATTCTTGATTCATGATTCATGATTCAATTCATGATTCATGATTCATGATTCGATTCATGATTCATGATCCATGCTTCAATTCATGATTCATAATTCATGATTCATGATTCGATTCATGATTCATGATTCAATTCATGATTCATAATTTATGATTCATGAATCAATTCATGATTCATAATTCATGATTCATGATTCAATTCATGATTCATGATTCATGATTCATGATTTATGATTCAATTCATGATTCATGATTCATGATTCAATTCATGATTCATAATTCATGATTCATGATTCAATTCATGATTCATGATTCAATTCTTGATTCATGATTCATGATTTAATTCATGATTCAATTCATGATTCGATTCATGATCCATGATTCAATTCATGATTCATAATTCATGATTCATGATTCGATTCATGATTCATGATTCAATTCATGATTCATAATTTATGATTCATGAATCAATTCATGATTCATAATTCATGATTCATGATTCAATTCATGATTCATGATTCATGATTTATGATTCAATTCATGATTCATGATTCATGATTCAATTCATGATTCATAATTCATGATTCATGATTCAATTCATGATTCATGATTCATGATAAATGATTCAATTCATGATTCATAATTCATGATTCAATTCATGATTCATGATTTATGATTCAATTCATGATTTTAATCCTAATCCAATTTATGATTCATGATTTGATTTATGATTCATGATTCATGATTCATGTCATGATTCATGATCATGATTCATGATTCAATTCATGATTCATGATTCATGATTCAATTCATGATTCATGATTCATGATTCAATGCATGATTCATGATCATGATTCATGATTCAATTCATGATTCATGATTCATGATTCAATTCATGATTCATGATTCATGATTCAATTCATGATTCATGATTCGATTCGTGATTTTTGATTCATGATTTATGATTCGATTCATGATTCATGATTCATGATTCAATTCATGATTCATGATTCATGATTCAATTCATGATTCATGATTCATGATTCATGATTCAATTCATAATTCATGATTCATGATTCAATTCATGATTCATGATTCATGATTCATGATTCATGATTCAATTCATGATTCATGATTCATGATTCATGATTCACGATTCATGATTCGATTCATGATTCATGATTCATGATTCATGATTCATGATTCAATTCATGATTCATGATTCATGATTCAATTCATGATTCATGATTCATGATTCAATTCATGATTCATGATTCATGATTCATGATTCGATTCATGATTCATGATTCATGATTCATGATTCATGATTCAATTCATGATTCATGATTCATGATTCAATTCATGATTCATGATTCATGATTCATGATTCAATTCATGATTCATGATTCATGATTCATGATTCAATTCATGATTCATGATTCATGATTCGATTCCTGATTCATGATCCATGATTCAATTCATGATTCATGATTCATGATTTAATTCATGATTCAATTCATGATTCGATTCATGATCCATGATTCAATTCATGATTCATGATTCATGTTTCAATTCATTATTCATGATTCAATTCATGATTCATAATTCATGATTCATGATTCAAGATTCATGATTCAAGATTCATGATTCATGATTCAATTCATTATTCATGATTCAATTCATGATTCATAATTCATGATTCATGATTCAATTCATGATTCATGATTCAAGATTCATGATTCATGATTCAATTCATGATTCATGATTCAATTCATGATTCGAATCCTGATTCAATTCATGATTCATGATTCGATTTATGATTCATGATTCATGATTCAATTCATGATTCATGATTCATGATTCATGATTCAATTAATGATTCATGATTCATGATTCGATTCCTGATTCATGATTCAATTCATGATTTATGATTCAATTTATGATTCATGATTCGATTCATGATTCTTGATTCATGATTCATGATTCAATTCCTGATTCATGATTCAATTCATGATTCATGATTCATGATTCATGATTCGATTTATGATTCATGATTCATGATTCATGATTCAATTCATGATTCATGATTCATGATTCGATTCATGATTCATGATTCGATTCATGATTTTTGATTCATGATTCATGATTCGATTCATGATTCATGATTCATGATTCATGATTCATGATTCAATTCATGATTCATAATTTATGATTCTATTCATGATTCGAATCCTAATTCAATTTATGATTCATGATTTGATTTATGAATCATGATTCATGATTCATGTCATGATAAATGATTCATGATTCAATTCATGATTCATGATTCATGATTCATGATTCAATTCATGATTCATGATTCATGATTCAATTCATGATTCATGATTCATGATTCGATTCATGATTCATGATCCATGATTCAATTCATGATTCATGATTCATGATTTAATTCATGATTCAATTCATGATTCGATTCATGATACATGATTCATGATTCATGATTCATGATTCAATTCATGATTCATGATTCATGATTCAATTCATGATTCATGATTCATGATTCGATTCATGATTCATGATCCATGATTCAATTCATGATTCATGATTCATGATTCATGATTCAATTCATGATTCATGATTCATGATTCAATTCATGATTCATGATTCATGATTCAATTCATGATTCATGATTCATGATTCAATTCATGATTCATGATTCATGATTCAATTCATGATTCATGATTCATGATTCATGATTCATGATTCAATTCATGATTTATGATTCATGATTCAATTCATGATTAATGATTCATGATTCGATTCATGATTCATGATCCATGCTTCAATTCATGATTCATAATTCATGATTCATGATTCATGATTTAATTCATGATTCATGATTCATGATTCATGATTTATGATTCAATTCTTGATTCATGATTCATGATTCAATTCATGATTCATGATTCATGATTCGATTCATGATTCATGATCCATGCTTCAATTCATGATTCATAATTCATGATTCATGATTCATGATTTAATTCATGATTCAATTCATGATTCGATTCATGATCCATGATTCAATTCATGATTCATAATTCATGATTCATGATTCGATTCATGATTCATGATTCAATTCATGATTCATAATTTATGATTCATGAATCAATTCATGATTCATAATGAATGATTCATGATTCAATTCATGATTCATGATTCATGATTCATGATTTATGATTCAATTCATGATTCATGATTCATGATTCAATTCATGATTCATAATTCATGATTCATGATTCAATTCATGATTCATGATTCATGATAAATGATTCAATTCATGATTCATAATTCATGATTCGATTCATGATTCATGATTTATGATTCAATTCATGATTTGAATCCTAATCCAATTTATGATTCATGATTTGATTTATGATTCATGATTCATGTCATGATTCATGATCATGATTCATGATTCAATTCATGATTCATGATTCATGATTCAATTCATGATTCATGATCATGATTCATGATTCAATTCATGATTCATGATTCTTGATTCAATTCATAATTCATGATTCATGATTCATGATTCAATTCATGATTCATGATTCATGATTCATGATTCATGATTCAATTCATGATTCATGATTCATGATTCATGATTCAATTCATGATTCATGATTCATGATTCGATTCATGATTCATGATTCATGATTCATGATTCAATTCATGATTCATGATTCATGATTTAATTCATGATTCATGATTCATGATTCATGATTCATGATTCAATTCATGATTCATGATTCATGATTCAATTCATGATTCATGATTCATGATTCATGATTCAATTCATGATTCATGATTCATGATTTAATTCATGATTCATGATTCATGATTCGATTCCTGATTCATGATCCATGATTCAATTCATGATTCATGATTCATGATTTAATTCATGATTCAATTCATGATTCGATTCATGATCCATGATTCAATTCATGATTCATGATTCATGTTTCAATTCATTATTCATGATTCAATTCATGATTCATAATTCATGATTCATGATTCAAGATTCATGATTCAAGATTCATGATTCATGATTCAATTCATTATTCATGATTCAATTCATGATTCATAATTCATGATTCATGATTCAATTCATGATTCATGATTCATGATTCAAGATTCATGATTCATGATTCAATTCATGATTCGAATCCTGATTCAATTCATGATTCATGATTCGATTTATGATTCATGATTCATGATTCAATTCATGATTCATGATTCATGATTCATGATTCATGATTCAATTAATGATTCATGATTCATGATTCGATTCCTGATTCCTGATTCATGATTCAATTCATGATTCATGATTCAATTTATGATTCATGATTCGATTCATGATTCTTGATTCATGATTCATGATTCAATTCCTGATTCATGATTCAATTCATGATTCATGATTCATGATTCGATTTATGATTCATGATTCATGATTCATGATTCAATTCATGATTCATGATTCATGATTCGATTCATGATTCATGATTCGATTCATGATTTTTGATTCATGATTCATGATTCGATTCATGATTCATGATTCATGATTCAATTCATGATTCATAATTTATGATTCTATTCATGATTCGAATCCTAATTCAATTTATGATTCATGATTCAATTCACGATTCATGATTCATGATTCAATTCATGATTCATGATTCGATTCATGATTTTTGATTAATTATTCATGATTCGATTCATGATTCATGATTCATGATTCAATTCATGATTCATGATTCATGATTCAATTCATAATTCATGATTCATGATTCATGATTCAATTCATGATACGATTCATGATTCTTGATTCATGATTCATGATTTGATTCATGATTCATGATTCAATTCATGATTCATGATTCATGATTCAATTCATGATTCATGATTCATGATTCAATTCATGATTCATGATTCATGATTCATGATTCATGATTCAATTCATGATTCATGATTCGATTCATGATTTTTGATTAATTATTCATGATTCAATTCATGATTTATGATTCATGATTCATGATTCATGATTCAATTCATGATTCATGATTCATGATTCATGATTCAATTCATAATTCATGATTCATGATTCAATTCATGATTCGATTCATGATTCTTGATTCATGATTCATGATTTGATTCATGATTCATGATTCAATTCATGATTCATGATTCATGATTCATGATTCAATTCATGATTCATGATTCATGATTCATGATTCAATTCATAATTCATGATTCATGATTCATGATTCAATTCATGATTCATGATTCATGATTCATGATTCAATTCATGATTCTTGATTCAATTCATGATTCATGATTCAATTCATAATTCATGATTCATGATTCATGATTCATGATTTAATTCATGATTTATGATTCATGATTCAATTCATGATTCATGATTCATGATTCATGATTCATAATTCATGATTCATAATTCAATTCATGATTCATGATTCATGATTCAATTCATGATTCATGATTCATGATTCAATTCATGATTCATGATTCAATTCATGATTCATGATTCAAGATTCATGATTCAATTCATGATTCATGATTCGATTCATGATTCATGATCCATGATTCAATTCATGATTCATGATTCATGATTTAATTCATGATTCAATTCATGATTCGATTCATGATACATGATTCATGATTCATGATTCATGATTCAATTCATGATTCATGATTCATGATTCAATTCATGATTCATGATTCATGATCCATGATTCAATTCATGATTCATGATTCATGATTTAATTCATGATTCATGATTCATGATTTAATTCATGATTCAATTCATGATTCGATTCATGATTCATGATTCAATTAATGATTCATGATTCATGATTCGATTCATGATTCCTGATTCATGATTCAATTCATGATTCATAATTCATGATTCATGATTCAATTCCTGATTCATGATTCAATTCATGATTCATGATTCAATTTATGATTCATGATTTGATTTATGATTCATTATTCATGATTCAATTCATGATTCATGATTCATGATTCAATTCATGATTCATGATTCATGATTCATGATTCGATTTATGATTCATGATTCATGATTCATGATTCAATTCATGATTCATGATTCATGATTCAATTCATGATTCATGATTCGATTCATGATTTTTGATTCATGATTCATGATTCGATTCATGATTCATGGTTCATGATTTAATTCATGATTCATGATTCAATTTATGATTCATGATTTGATTTATGATTCATGATTCATGATTCAATTTATGATTCATGATTCATGATTCAATTCATGATTCATGATTCATGATTCATGATTCATGATTCATGATTCATGATTCAATTCATGATTCATGATTCATGATTCATGATTCATGATTCGATTTATGATTCATGATTCATGATTCATGATTCAATTCATGATTCATGATTCATGATTCAATTCATGATTCATGATTCGATTCATGATTTTTGATTCATGATTCATGATTCGATTCATGATTCATGGTTCATGATTTAATTCATGATTCATAATTTATGATTCTATTCATGATTGGAATCCTAATTCAATTTATGATTCATGATTTGATTTATGATTCATGATTCATGATTCATGTCATGATTAATGATTCATGATTCAATTCATGATTCATGATTCAATACATGATTCATGATTCATGATTCAATTCATGATTCATGATTCATGATTCAATTCATGATTCATGATTCGATTCATGATTTTTGATTAATTATTCATGATTCGATTCATGATTCATGATTCATGATTCAATTCATGATTCATGATTCATGATTCATGATTCATGATTCAATTCATGATTCATGATTCATGATTCATGATTCATGATTCAATTCATAATTCATGATTCATGATTCATGATTCATGATTCAATTCATGATTCATGATTCATGATTCAATTCATGATTCATAATTCATGATTCATGATTCATGATTCATGATTCATGATTCAATTATGATTTATGATTCATGATTCAATTCATGATTCATAATTCATGATTCATGATTCAATTCATGATTCATGATTCATGATTCAATTCATGATTCATGATTCATGATTCAATTCATGATAAATGATTCATGATTCAATTCATGATTCATGATTTATGATTCATGATTCAATTCATGATTCATGATTCATGATTCAATTCATGATTCATGATTCATGATTCGATTCATGATTCATGATCCATGATTCAATTCATGATTCATGATTTAATTCATGATTCAATTCATGATTCGATTCATGATTCATGATCCATGATTCAATTCATGATTCATGATTCATGATTCATGATTCAATTCATGATTCATGATTCATGATTCATGATTCAATTCATGATTCATGATTCCTGATTCAATTCATGATTCATGATTCATGATTCAATTCATGATTCATGATTCATGATTCATGATTCAATTCATGATTCATGATTCATGATTCAATTCATGATTCATGATTCATGATTCGATTCATGATTCATGATCCATGCTTCAATTCATGATTCATAATTCATGATTCATGATTCATGATTTAATTCATGATTCATGATTCATGATTCATGATTCATGATTCAATTCTTGATTCATGATTCATGATTCAATTCATGATTCGATGCATGATTCATGATACATGCTTCAATTCATGATTCATAATTCATGATTCATGATTCATGATTTAATTCATGATTCAATTCATGATTCGATTCATGATCCATGATTCAATTCATGATTCATAATTCATGATTCATGATTCGATTCATGATTCATGATTCAATTCATGATTCATAATTTATGATTCATGAATCAATTCATGATTCATAATTCATGATTCATGATTCAATTCATGATTCATGATTCATGATTCATGATTTATGATTCAATTCATGATTCATGATTCATGATTCAATTCATGATTCATAATTCATGATTCATGATTCAATTCATGATTCATGATTCATGATAAATGATTCAATTCATGTTTCATAATTCATGATTCGATTCATGATTCATGATTTATGATTCAATTCATGATTTGAATCCTAATCCAATTTATGATTCATGATTTGATTTATGATTCATGATTCATGATTCATGTCATGATTCATGATCATGATTCATGATTTAATTCATGATTCATGATTCAATTCATAATTCATGATTCATGATTCATGATTCAATTCATGATTCATGATTCATGATTCATGATTCAATTCATGATTCATTATTCATGATTCATGATTCAATTCATGATTCATGATTCATGATTCGTTTCATGATTCATGATTCATGATTCATGATTCATGATTCAATTCATGATTCATGATTCATGATTCAATTCATGATAAATGATTCATCATTCATGATTCAATTCATGATTCATGATTCATGATTCATGATTCAATTCATGATTCATGATTCATGATTCGATTCCTGATTCATGATCCATGATTCAATTCATGATTCATGATTCATGATTTAATTCATGATTCAATTCATGATTCGATTCATGATCCATGATTCAATTCATGATTCATGATTCATGTTTCAATTCATTATTCATGATTCAATTCATGATTCATAATTCATGATTCATGATTCAAGATTCATGATTCAAGATTCATGATTCATGATTCAATTCATTATTCATGATTCAATTCATGATTCATAATTCATGATTCAATTCATGATTCATGATTCAAGATTCATGATTCATGATTCAATTCATGATTCATGATTCAATTCATGATTCGAATCCTGATTCAATTCATGATTCATGATTCGATTTATGATTCATGATTCATGATTCAATTCATGATTCATGATTCATGATTCATGATTCATGATTCAATTAATAATTCATGATTCATGATTCGATTCCTGATTCCTGATTCATGATTCAATTCATGATTCATGATTCAATTTATGATTCATGATTCGATTCATGATTCTTGATTCATGATTCATGATTCAATTCCTGATTCATGATTCAATTCATGATTCATGATTCATGATTCATGATTCATGATTCGATTTATGATTCATGATTCATGATTCATGATTCAATTCATGATTCATGATTCATGATTCGATTCATGATTCATGATTCGATTCATGATTTTTGATTCATGATTCATGATTCGATTCATGATTCATGATTCATGATTCAATTCATGATTCATAATTTATGATTCATAATTTATGATTCTATTCATGATTCGAATCCTAATTCAATTTATGATTCATGATTTGATTTATGAATCATGATTCATGATTCATGTCATGATTAATGATTCATGATTCACGATTCAATTCATGATTCATGATTCATGATTTAATTCATGATTCATGATTCATGATTCAATTCATGATTCATGATTCATGATTCAATTCATGATTCATGATTCGATTCATGATTTTTGATTAATTATTCATGATTCGATTCATGATTCATGATTCATGATTCAATTCATGATTCATGATTCATGATTCATGATTCAATTCATAATTCATGATTCATGATTCATGATTCAATTCATGATACGATACATGATTCTTGATTCATGATTCATGATTTGATTCATGATTCATGATTCAATTCATGATTCATGATTCATGATTCATGATTCAATTCATGATTCATGATTAATGATTCATGATTCACGATTCAATTCATGATTCATGATTCATGATTCAATTCATGATTCATGATTCATGATTCAATTCATGATTCATGATTCATGATTCAATTCATGATTCATGATTCGATTCATGATTTTTGATTAATTATTCATGATTCAATTCATGATTCATGATTCATGATTCATGATTCATGATTCAATTCATGATTCATGATTCATGATTCATGATTCAATTCATAATTCATGATTCATGATTCAATTCATGATTCGATTCATGATTCTTGATTCATGATTCATGATTTGATTCATGATTCATGATTCAATTCATGATTCATGATTCATGATTCATGATTCAATTCATGATTCATGATTCATGATTCATGATTCAATTCATAATTCATGATTCATGATTCATGATTCAATTCATGATTCAATTCATGATTCATGATTCGTTTCATGATTCTTGATTCATGATTCATGATTTGATTCATTATTCATGATTCATGATTAAATTCATGATTCATGATTCATGATTCATGATTGAATTCATGATTCATGATTCAATTCATAATTCATGATTCATGATTCATGATTCATGATTCAATTCATGATTTATGATTCATGATTCAATTCATGATTCATGATTCATGATTCATAATTCATGATTCATAATTCAATTCATGATTCATGATTCATGATTCAATTCATGATTCATGATTCATGATTCAATTCATGATTCATGATTCAATTCATGATTCATGATTCAAGATTCATGATTCAATTCATGATTCATGATTCGATTCATGATTCATGATCCATGATTCAATTCATGATTCATGATTCATGATTTAATTCATGATTCATGATTCATGATTTAATTCATGATTCAATTCATGATTCGATTCATGATTCATGATTCAATTAATGATTCATGATTCATGATTCGATTCATGATTCCTGATTCATGATTCAATTCATGATTCATAATTCATGATTCATGATTCAATTCCTGATTCATGATTCAATTCATGATTCATGATTCAATTTATGATTCATGATTTGATTTATGATTCATGATTCATGATTCAATTCATGATTCATGATTCATGATTCAATTCATGATTCATGATTCACGATTCATGATTCATGATTCGATTTATGATTCATGATTCATGATTCATGATTCAATTCATGATTCATGATTCATGATTCAATTCATGATTCATGATTCGATTCATGATTTTTGATTCATGATTCATGATTCGATTCATGATTCATGGTTCTTGATTTAATTCATGATTCATGATTCAATTTATGATTCATGATTTGATTTATGATTCATGATTCATGATTCAATTCATGATTCATGATTCATGATTCAATTCATGATTCATGATTCATGATTCATGATTCATGATTCGATTTATGATTCATGATTCATGATTCATGATTCAATTCATGATTCATGATTCATGATTCAATTCATGATTCATGATTCGATTCATGATTTTTGATTCATGATTCATGATTCGATTAATGATTCATGGTTCATGATTTAATTCATGATTCATAATTTATGATTCTATTCATGATTCGAATCCTAATTCAATTTATGATTCATGATTTGATTTATGATTCATGATTCATGATTCATGTCATGATTAATGATTCATGATTAATGATTCAATTCATGATTCATGATTCAATACATGATTCATGATTCATGATTCAATTCATGATTCATGATTCATGATTCAATTCATGATTCATGATTCGATTCATGATTTTTGATTAATTATTCATGATTCGATTCATGATTCATGATTCATGATTCAATTCATGATTCATGATTCATGATTCATGATTCATGATTCAATTCATGATTCATGATTCATGATTCATGATTCAATTCATAATTCATGATTCATGATTCATGATTCATGATTCAATTCATGATTCATGATTCATGATTCAATTCATGATTCGATTCATGATTCTTGATTCATGATTCATGATTTGATTCATGATTCATAATTCAATTCATGATTCATGATTCATGATTCATGATTCATGATTCAATTCATGATTCATGATTCATGATTCAATTCATAATTCATGATTCATGATTCATGATTCAATTCATGATTCATGATTCAAATCATGATTCATGATTCGTTTCATGATTCTTGATTCATTAATCATGATTTGATTCATTATTCATGATTCATGATTAAATTCATGATTCATGATTCATGATTCAATTCATGATTCATAATTCATGATTCATGATTCATGATTCATGATTCATGATTCAATTATGATTTATGATTCATGATTCAATTCATGATTCATAATTCATGATTCATGATTCAATTCATGATTCATGATTCATGATTCAATTCATGATTCATGATTCATGATTCAATTCATGATAAATGATTCATGATTCAATTCATGATTCATGATTTATGATTCATGATTCAATTCATGATTCATGATTCATGATTCAATTCATGATTCATGATTCATGATTCGATTCATGATTCATGATCCATGATTCAATTCATGATTCATGATTCATGATTTAATTCATGATTCAATTCATGATTCGATTCATGATACATGATTCATGATTCATGATTCATGATTCAATTCATGATTCATGATTCATGATTCAATTCATGATTCATGATTCATGATTCGATTCATGATTCATGATCCATGATTCAATTCATGATTCATGATTCATGATTCATGATTCAATTCATGATTCATGATTCATGATTCAATTCATGATTCATGATTCCTGATTCAATTCATGATTCATGATTCATGATTCAATTCATGATTCATGATTCATGATTCATGATTCAATTCATGATTCATGATTCATGATTCAATTCATGATTCATGATTCATGATTCGATTCATGATTCATGATCCATGCTTCAATTCATGATTCATAATTCATGATTCATGATTCATGATTTAATTCATGATTCATGATTCATGATTCATGATTCATGATTCAATTCTTGATTCATGATTCATGATTCAATTCATGATTCGATTCATGATTCATGATACATGCTTCAATTCATGATTCATAATTCATGATTCATGATTCATGATTTAATTCATGATTCAATTCATGATTCGATTCATGATCCATGATTCAATTCATGATTCATAATTCATGATTCATGATTCGATTCATGATTCATGATTCAATTCATGATTCATAATTTATGATTCATGAATCAATTCATGATTCATAATTCATGATTCATGATTCAATTCATGATTCATGATTCATGATTCATGATTTATGATTCAATTCATGATTCATGATTCATGATTCAATTCATGATTCATAATTCATGATTCATGATTCAATTCATGATTCATGATTCATGATAAATGATTCAATTCATGATTCATAATTCATGATTCGATTCATGATTCATGATTTATGATTCAATTCATGATTTGAATCCTAATCCAATTTATGATTCATGATTTGATTTATGATTCATGATTCATGATTCATGTCATGATTCATGATCATGATTCATGATTCAATTCATGATTCATGATTCATGATTCATGATCATGATTCAACGATTCAATTCATGATTCATGATTCATGATTCAATTCATGATTCATGATTCAATTCATGATTCATGATTCGATTCGTGATTTTTGATTCATGATTTATGATTCGATTCATGATTCATGATTCATGATTCAATTCATGATTCATGATTCATGATTCAATTCATGATTCATGATTCATGATTCATGATTCAATTCATAATTCATGATTCATGATTCATGATTCATGATTCAATTCATGATTCATGATTCATGATTCATGATTCATGATTCAATTCATGATTCATTATTCATGATTCAATTCATGATTCATGATTCATGATTCGATTCATGATTCATGATTCATGATTCATGATTCATGATTCAATTCATGATTCATGATTCATGATTCAATTCATGATAAATGATTCATCATTCATGATTCAATTCATGATTCATGATTCATGATTCATGATTCGATTCATGATTCATGATTCATGATTCATGATTCATGATTCAATTCATGATTCATGATTCATGATTCAATTCATGATTCATGATTCATGATTCATGATTCAATTCATGATTCATGATTCATGATTCAATTCATGATTCATGATTCATGATTCGATTCCTGATTCATGATCCATGATTCAATTCATGATTCATGATTCATGATTTAATTCATGATTCAATTCATGATTCGATTCATGATCCATGATTCAATTCATGATTCATGATTCATGTTTCAATTCATTATTCATGATTCAATTCATGATTCATAATTCATGATTCATGATTCAAGATTCATGATTCAAGATTCATGATTCATGATTCAATTTATGATTCGAATCCTGATTCAATTCATAATTCATGATTCGATTTATGATTCATGATTCATGATTCAATTCATGATTCATGATTCATGATTCATGATTCATGATTCAATTAATAATTCATGATTCATGATTCGATTCCTGATTCCTGATTCATGATTCAATTCATGATTCATGATTCAATTTATGATTCATGATTCGATTCATGATTCTTGATTCATGATTCATGATTCAATTCCTGATTCATGATTCAATTCATGATTCATGATTCATGATTCATGATTCATGATTCGATTTATGATTCATGATTCATGATTCATGATTCAATTCATGATTCATGATTCATGATTCATGATTCATGATTCGATTCATGATTCATGATTCGATTCATGATTTTTGATTCATGATTCATGATTCGATTCATGATTCATGATTCATGATTCAATTCATGATTCATAATTTATGATTCTATTCATGATTCGAATCCTAATTCAATTTATGATTCATGATTTGATTTATGAATCATGGTTCATGATTCATGTCATGATTAATGATTCATGATTCACGATTCAATTCATGATTCATGATTCATGATTTAATTCATGATTCATGATTCATGATTCAATTCATGATTCATGATTCATGATTCAATTCATGATTCATGATTCGATTCATGATTTTTGATTAATTATTCATGATTCGATTCATGATTCATGATTCAATTCATGATTCATGATTCATGATTCATGATTCAATTCATAATTCATGATTCATGATTTAATGATTCAATTCATGATACGATTCATGATTCTTGATTCATGATTCATGATTTGATTCATGATTCATGATTCAATTCATGATTCATGATTCATGATTCATGATTCAATTCATGATTCATGATTAATGATTCATGATTCACAATTCAATTCATGATTCATGATTCATGATTCAATTCATGATTCATGATTCATGATTCAATTCATGATTCATGATTCAATTCATGATTCATGATTCGATTCATGATTTTTGATTAATTATTCATGATTCAATTCATGATTCATGATTCATGATTCATGATTCATGATTCAATTCATGATTCATGATTCATGATTCATGATTCAATTCATAATTCATGATTCATGATTCAATTCATGATTCGATTCATGATTCTTGATTCATGATTCATGATTTGATTCATGATTCATGATTCAATTCATGATTCATGATTCATGATTCATGATTCAATTCATGATTCATGATTCATGATTCATGATTCATGATTCAATTCATAATTCATGATTCATGATTCATGATTCAATTCATGATTCAATTCATGATTCATGATTCGTTTCATGATTCTTGATTCATGATTCATGATTCGTTTCATGATTCTTGATTCATGATTCATGATTTTAATCATTATTCATGATTCATGATTAAATTCATGATTCATGATTCATGATTCATGATTCAATTCATGATTCATGATTCAATTCATAATTCATGATTCATGATTCATGATTCATGATTCAATTCATGATTTATGATTCATGATTCAATTCATGATTCATGATTCATGATTCATGATTCATAATTCATGATTCATGATTCAATTCATGATTCATGATTCATGATTCAATTCATGATTCATGATTCATGATTCAATTCATGATTCATGATTCATGATTCAATTCATGATTCATGATTCATGATTCATGATTCAATTCATGATTCATGATTCATGATTCAATTCATGATTCATGATTCATGATTCGATTCATGATTCATGATCCATGATTCAATTCATGATTCATGATTCATGATTTAATTCATGATTCAATTCATGATTCGATTCATGATACATGATTCATGATTCATGATTCATGATTCAATTCATGATTCATGATTCATGATTCAATTCATGATTCATGATTCATGATTTAATTCATGATTCATGATCCATGATTCAATTCATGATTCATGATTCATGATTTAATTCATGATTCATGATTCAATTGATGATTCATGATTCATGATTCATGATTCATGATTCAATTCATGATTCATATTTCAAGATTCATGATTCATGATTCAATTCATGATTCATGATTCAATTCATGATTCGAATCCTGATTCAATTCATGATTCGAATCCTGATTCAATTCATGATTCATGATTCGATTTATGATTCATGATTCAATTCATGATTCATGATTCATGATTCGATTCATGATTCCTGATTCATGATTCAATTCATGATTCATGATTCATGATTCAATTTATGATTCATGATTCGATTCATGATTCTTGATTCATGATTCATGATTCAATTCCTGATTCATGATTCAATTCATGATTCATGATTCATGATTTGATTCATGATTTAATTCATGATTCATGATTCAATTCATGATTCGAAACCTAATTCAATTCATGATTCATGATTCATGATTCAATACATGATTCATGATTCATAATTCATGATTCATGATTCAATTTATGATTCATGATTTGATTTATGATTTATGATTCATGATTCAATTCATGATTCATGATTCATGATTCAATTCATATTTCATGATTTGATTCATGATTCATGATTCGATTCATGATTTTTGATTCATGATTCATGATTCGATTCATGATTCATGATTCATGATTCAATTCATGATTCATAATTTATGATTCAATTCATGATTCGAATCCTAATTGAATTTATGATTCATGATTTGATTTATGATTCATGATTCATGATTCATGTCATGATTCATGATTCATGATTCATGATTCAATTCATGATTCATGATTCACGATTCAATTCATGATTCATGATTCATGATTCAATTCATGATTCATGATTCATGATTCAATTCATGATTCATGATTCGATTCATGATTTTTGATTAATTATTCATGATTCGATTCATGATTCATGATTCAATTCATGATTCATGATTCATAATTCATGATTCAATTCATGATTCATGATTCATGATTCATGATTCATGATTCAAGTCATAATTCATGATTCATGATTCAATTCATGATTCATGATTCGATTCATAATTCTTGATTCATGATTCATGATTTGATTCATGATTCATGATTCAATTCATGATTCATGTTTCATTTCATGATTCATGATTCATGATTCAATTCATGATTCAATTCATGATTCATGATTCGTTTCATGATTCTTGATTCATGATTCATGATTCAATTCATGATTCATGATTCATGATTCAATTCATGATTTATGATTCATGATTCAATTCATGATTCATAATTCATGATTCATGATTCATGATTCAATTCATGATTCATGATTCATGATTCAATTCATGATTCATGATTCATGATTCAATTCATGATTCATGATTCATGATTCATGATTCAATTCATGATTCATGATTCATGATTCAATTCATGATTCATGATTCATGATTCATGATTCAATTCATGATTCATGATTCGATTCATGATTCATGATCCATGATTCAATTCATGATTCATGATTCATGATTTAATTCATGATTCAATTCATGATTCGATTCATGATCCATGATTCAATTCATGATTCATGATTCATGTTTCAATTCATTATTCATGATTCAATTCATGATTCATAATTCATGATTCATGATTCAAGATTCATGATTCAAGATTCATGATTCATGATTCAATTTATGATTCGAATCCTGATTCAATTCATGATTCATGATTCGATTTATGATTCATGATTCATGATTCAATTCATGATTCATGATTCATGATTCATGATTCATGATTCAATTAATAATTCATGATTCATGATTCGATTCCTGATTCCTGATTCATGATTCAATTCATGATTCATGATTCAATTTATGATTCATGATTCGATTCATGATTCTTGATTCATGATTCATGATTCAATTCCTGATTCATGATTCAATTCATGATTCATGATTCATGATTCATGATTCATGATTCGATTTATGATTCATGATTCATGATTCATGATTCAATTCATGATTCATGATTCATGATTCATGATTCATGATTCGATTCATGATTCATGATTCGATTCATGATTTTTGATTAATTATTCATGATTCGATTCATGATTCATGATTCATGATTCAATTCATGATTCATGATTCATGATTCATGATTCAATTCACAATTCATGATTCATGATTTAATGATTCAATTCATGATACGATTCATGATTCTTGATTCATGATTCATGATTTGATTCATGATTCATGATTCAATTCATGATTCATGATTCATGATTCATGATTCAATTCATGATTCATGATTAATGATTCATGATTCACAATTCAATTCATGATTCATGATTCATGATTCAATTCATGATTCATGATTCATGATTCAATTCATGATTCATGATTCAATTCATGATTCATGATTCGATTCATGATTTTTGATTAATTATTCATGATTCAATTCATGATTCATGATTCATGATTCAATTCATGATTCAATTCATGATTTATGATTCGTTTCATGATTCTTGATTCATGATTCATGATTCGTTTCATGATTCTTGATTCATGATTCATGATTTTAATCATTATTCATGATTCATGATTAAATTCATGATTCATGATTCATGATTCAATTCATGATTCATGATTCAATTCATAATTCATGATTCATGATTCATGATTCATGATTCAATTCATGATTTATGATTCATGATTCAATTCATGATTCATGATTCATGATTCATGATTCATAATTCATGATTCATGATTCAATTCATGATTCATGATTCATGATTCAATTCATGATTCATGATTCATGATTCAATTCATGATTCATGATTCATGATTCAATTCATGATTCATGATTCATGATTCATGATTCAATTCATGATTCATGATTCATGATTCAATTCATGATTCATGATTCATGATTCGATTCATGATTCATGATCCATGATTCAATTCATGATTCATGATTCATGATTTAATTCATGATTCAATTCATGATTCGATTCATGATACATGATTCATGATTCATGATTCATGATTCAATTCATGATTCATGATTCATGATTCAATTCATGATTCATGATTCATGATTTAATTCATGATTCATGATCCATGATTCAATTCATGATTCATGATTCATGATTTAATTCATGATTCATATTTCAAGATTCATGATTCATGATTCAATTCATGATTCATGATTCAATTCATGATTCGAATCCTGATTCAATTCATGATTCATGATTCGATTTATGATTCATGATTCAATTCATGATTCATGATTCATGATTCGATTCATGATTCCTGATTCATGATTCAATTCATGATTCATGATTCATGATTCAATTTATGATTCATGATTCGATTCATGATTCTTGATTCATGATTCATGATTCAATTCCTGATTCATGATTCAATTCATGATTCATGATTCATGATTTGATTCATGATTTAATTCATGATTCATGATTCAATTCATGATTCGAAACCTAATTCAATTCATGATTCATGATTCATGATTCAATACATGATTCATGATTCATAATTCATGATTCATGATTCAATTTATGATTCATGATTTGATTTATGATTTATGATTCATGATTCAATTCATGATTCATGATTCATGATTCAATTCATATTTCATGATTTGATTCATGATTCATGATTCGATTCATGATTTTTGATTCATGATTCATGATTCGATTCATGATTCATGATTCATGATTCAATTCATGATTCATAATTTATGATTCAATTCATGATTCGAATCCTAATTGAATTTATGATTCATGATTTGATTTATGATTCATGATTCATGATTCATGTCATGATTCATGATTCATGATTCATGATTCAATTCATGATTCATGATTCACGATTCAATTCATGATTCATGATTCATGATTCAATTCATGATTCATGATTCATGATTCAATTCATGATTCATGATTCGATTCATGATTTTTGATTAATTATTCATGATTCGATTCATGATTCATGATTCAATTCATGATTCATGATTCATAATTCATGATTCAATTCATGATTCATGATTCATGATTCATGATTCATGATTCAAGTCATAATTCATGATTCATGATTCAATTCATGATTCATGATTCGATTCATAATTCTTGATTCATGATTCATGATTTGATTCATGATTCATGATTCAATTCATGATTCATGTTTCATTTCATGATTCATGATTCATGATTCAATTCATGATTCAATTCATGATTCATGATTCGTTTCATGATTCTTGATTCATGATTCATGATTCAATTCATGATTCATGATTCATGATTCATGATTCATGATTCAATTCATAATTCATGATTCATGATTCATGATTCAATTCATGATTTATGATTCATGATTCAATTCATGATTCATAATTCATGATTCATGATTCATGATTCAATTCATGATTCATGATTCATGATTCAATTCATGATTCATGATTCATGATTCAATTCATGATTCATGATTCATGATTCATGATTCAATTCATGATTCATGATTCATGATTCAATTCATGATTCGTGATTCATGATTCATGATTCAATTCATGATTCATGATTCGATTCATGATTCATGATCCATGATTCAATTCAAGATTCATGATTCATGATTTAATTCATGATTCACTTCATGATTCGATTCATGATACATGATTCAATTCATTATTCATGATTCATGATTCAATTCATTATTCATGATTCAATTCATGATTCATAAGTCATGATTCATGATTCAATTCATGATTCATGATTCAAGATTCATGATTCATGATTCAATTCATGATTCATGATTCAATTCATGATTCGAATCCTGATTCAATTCATGATTCATGATTCGATTTATGATTCATGATTCATGATTCAATTCATGATTCATGATTCATGATTCATGATTCGAATAATGATTCATGATTCATGATTCGATTCATGATTCCTGATTCATGATTCAATTCATGATTCATGATTCATGATTCAATTTATGATTCATGATTCGATTCATGATTCTTGATTCATGATTCATGATTCAATTCCTGATTCATGATTCATGATTCATGATTCATAATCCGATTCATGATTCATGATCCGATTCATGATTCAATTCATGATTCATGATTCAATTCATGATTCATGATTCAATTCATGATTCATGATTCATGATTCAATTCATGAATCATGATTCATGATTCAATTCATGATTCATAATTCATGATTCAATTCATGATTCAATTTATGATTCATGATTCATGATTCATGATTTAATTCATGATTCAATTCATGATTCATGATTCAATTCATGATTCAATTCATGATTCATGATTCAATTCATCATTCATGATTCATGATTCAATTCATGATTCATGATTCAATTCATGATTCATGATTCATGATTCAATTCATGATTCATGATTCATGATTCATGATTCTATTTATAATTCATGATTCATGATTCATGATTCAATTCATGATTCATGATTCATGATTCGATTCATGATTCATGATTCGATTCATGATTTTTGACTCATGATTCATGATTCGATTCATGATTTATGATTCATGATTCAATTCATGATTCATAATTTATGATTCAATTCATGATTCGAATCCTAATTCAATTTATGATTCATGATTTGATTTATGATTCATGATTCATGATTCATGTCATGATTCATGATTCATGATTCATGATTCAATTCATGATTCATGATTCATGATTCAATTCATGATTCATGATTCATGATTCAATTCATGATTCATGATTCGATTCATGATTTTTGATTGATTATTCATGATTCGATTCATGATTCATGATTCATGATTCAATTCATGATTCATGATTCATGATTCAATTCATGATTCATGATTCATGATTCAATTCATGATTCATGATTAATGATTCAATTCATGATTCATGATTCATGATTCATGATTCAATTCATGATTCATGATTCAGGATTCATGATTCATGATTCAATTCATAATTCCTGATTCATGATTCATGATTCAATTCATGATTCATGATTCGATTCATGATTCTTGATTCATGATTCATGATTTGATTCATGTTTCATGATTCATGATTCAATTCATGATTCATGATTTATGATTCATGATTCATGATTCCTGATTCATGATTCATGATTCAATACTTAATTCATGATTCATGATTCATGATTCAATTCATGATTCATGATTCAATTCATAATTCAATTCATGATTCATAATTCGTTTCATGATTCTTGATTTATGATTCATGATTTGATTAATTATTCATGATTCATGATTCATGATTCATGATTCATGATTCAATTCATGATTCATGATTCATGATTCATGATTCAATTCATGATTTATGATTCATGATTCAATTCATGATTCATGATTCATGATTCATGATTCAATTCATGATTCATGATTCATGATTCATGATTCAATTCATGATTCAAGATTCATGATTCATGATTCAATTCATGATTCATGATTCAATTCATGATTCGAATCCTGATTCAATTCATGATTCATGATTCGATTTATGATTCATGATTCATGATTCATGATTCATGATTCATGATTCATGATTAATGATTCAATTAATGATTCATGATTCATGATTCGATTCATGATTCCTGATTCATGATTCATGATTCGATTCATGATTCTTGATTCATGATTCATGATTCAATTCCTGATTCATGATTCAATTCATAATTCATGATTCATGATTCATGATTCATGATTCAATTCATGATTTATGATTCATGATTCAATTCATGATTCATGATTCATGATTCATGATTCAATTCATGATTCATGATTCATGATTCAATTCATGATTCATCATTCATGATTCATGATTCGATTCATGATTCATGATTCATGATTCATGATTCAATTCATGATTCATGATTCATGATTCAATTCATGATTCATGATTCATGATTCATGATTCATGATTCATGATTCAATTCATGATTCATAATTCATGATTTGATTCATGATTCATGATCCATGATTCAATTCATGATTCATGATTCATGATTTATTCATGATTCAATTCATGATTCGATTCATGATCCATGATTAAATTCATGATTCATGATTCAATTCATGATTCATGATTCAATTAATGATTCATAATTCATGATTCGATTCATGATTCATGATCCATGATTCAATTCATGATTCATGATTCATGATTTAATTCATGATTCAATTCATAATTTGATTCATGATCCATGATTCAATTCATGATTCATGATGCAAGATTCATGATTCATGATTCAATTCATGATTCATAATTCATGATTCATGATTCAATTCATGATTCATGATTCAAGATTCATGATTCATGATTCAATTCATGATTCATGATTCAATTCATGATTCGAATCCTGATTCAATTCATGATTCATGATTCGATTTATGATTCATGATTCATGATTCAATTCATGATTCATGATTCATGATTCATGATTCATGATTCAATTAATGATTCATGATTCATGATTCGATTCATGATTCCTGATTCATGATTCAATTTATGATTCATGATTCGATTCATGATTCTTGATTCATGATTCATGATTCAATTCCTGATTCATGATTCAATTCATGATTCATGATTCATGATTCGATTCATGATTTAATTCATGATTCATGATTCATAATTTAATTCATGATTCATGATTCAATTCATAATTCATGATTCATGATTCATGATTCAATTCATGATTCATGATTCATGATTCATGATTCATGATTCATGATTCAATTCATGATTTATGATTCATGATTCAATTCATGATTCATGATTCATGATTCAATTCATGATTCATGATTCATGATTCATGATTCAATTCATGATTCATGATTCATGATTCAATTCATGATTCATGATTCATGATTTATGATTCAATTCATGATTCATGATTCATGATTCAATTCATGATTCATGATTCATGATTCGATTCCTGATTCATGATCCATGATTCAATTCATGATTCGTGATTCATGATTTAATTCATGATTCAATTCATGATTCGATTCATGATACATGATTCAATTCATGATTCATGATTCATGATTCAATTCATGATTCATGATTCATGATTCAATTCATGATTCATGATTCAATTCAATATTCATGATTCAATTTATGATTCATAATTCATGATTCATGATTCAATTCATGATTCATGATTCAAGATTCATGATTCATGATTCAATTCATTATTCATGATTCAATTCATGATTCATAATTCATGATTCATGATTCAATTCCTGATTCATGATTCAATTCATGATTCATGATTCAATACATGATTCATGATTCATGATTCATGATTCAATTAATGATTCATGATTCATGATTCGATTCATGATTCCTGATTCATGATTCAATTCATGATTCCTGATTCAATTTATGATTCATGATTTGATTTATGATTCATGATTCATGATTCAATTCATGATTTATGATTCATGATTCAATTCATGATTCATGATTTATGATTCATGATTCGATTTATGATTCATGATTCATGATTCATGATTCAATTCATGATTCCTGATTCATGATTCAATTCATGATTCATGATTCGATTCATGATTTTTGATTCATGATTCATGATTCGATTCATGATTCATGATTCATGATTCAATTCATGATTCATAATTTATGATTCTATTCATGATTCGAATCCTAATTCAATTTATGATTCATGATTTGATTTATGATTCATGATTCATGATTCATGTCATGATTAATGATTCATGATTCATGATTCAATTCATGATTCATGATTCATGATTCAATTCATGATTCATGATTCATGATTCAATTCATGATTCATGATTCATGATTCAATTCATGATTCGATTTATGATTTTTGAAAAATTATTCATGATTCGATTCATGATTCATGATTCAATTCATGATTCATGATTCATGATTCATGATTCATGATTCAATTCATGATTCATGATTCATGATTCATGATTCAATTCATAATTCATGATTCATGATTCAATTCATGATTCGATTCATGATTCTTGATTCATGATTCATGATTTGATTCATGATTCATGATTCAATTCATGATTCATGATTCATGATTCATGATTCAATTCATAATTCATGATTCATGATTCATGATTCAATTCATGATTCATGATTCAATTCATGATTCAATTCATGATTCATGATTCGTTTCATGATTCTTGATTCATGATTCATGATTTGATTCATGATTCATGATTTGATTCATTATTCATGATTCATGATTCAATTCATGATTCATGATTCATGATTCATGATTCATGATTCATGATTCAATTATGATTTATGATTCATGATTCAATTCATGATTCGTGATTCATGATTCATAATTCATGATTCATGTTTCAATTCATGATTCATGATTCATGATTCAAATTATGATTCATGATTCATGATTCAATTCATGATTCATGATTCATGATTCAATTCATGATTCATGATTCATGATTCATGATTCAATTCATGATTCATGATTCATGATTCAATTCATGATTCATGATTCATGAATCGATTCATGATTCATGATCCATGATTCAATTCATGATTCATGATTCATGATTTAATTCATGATTCAATTCATGATTCGATTCATGATACATGATTCAATTCATGATTCATGATTCATGATTCAATTCATGATTCATGATTCATGATTCAATTCATGATTCATGATTCATGATTCGATTCATGATTCATGATCCATGATTCAATTCATGATTCATGATTCATGATTCATGATTCAATTCATGATTCATGATTCATGATTCATGATTCATGATTCAATTCATGATTCATGATTCATGATTCAATTCATGATTCATGATTCAATTCATGATTCATGATTCATGATTTAATTCATGATTCATGATTCATGATTCAATTCATGATTTATGATTCGATTCATGATTCATGATTCAATTCATGATTCATGATTCAATTCATGATTCATGATTCATGATTCATGATTCAATTCATGATTCATGATTCATGATTCAATTCATGATTCATGATTCATGATTCGATTCATGATTCATGATCCATGCTTCAATTCATGATTCATGATTCATGATTTAATTCATGATTCAATTCATGATTCGATTCATGATCCATGATTCAATTCATGATTCATAATTCATGATTCATGATTCGATTCATGATTCATGATTCATGATTCAATTCATGATTCATAATTTATGATTCATGAATCAATTCATGATTCATAATTCATGATTCATGATTCAATTCATGATTCATAATTCATTAATTCATGATTCAATTCATGATTCATGATTCATGATAAATGATTCAATTCATGATTCATGATTCAATTCATGATTCAATTCATGATTCATGATTCGTTTCATGATTCTTGATTCATGATTCATGATTTGATTCATTATTCATGATTCATGATTCAATTCATGATTCATGATTCATGATTCATGATTCAATTCATAATTCATGATTCATGATTCAATTCATGATTCGATTCATGATTCTTGATTCATGATTCATGATTTGATTCATGATTCATGATTCAATTCATGATTCATGATTCATGATTCATGATTCATGATTCAATTCATAATTCATGATTCATGATTCATGATTCAATTCATGATTCATGATTCAATTCATGATTCAATTCATGATTCATGATTCGTTTCATGATTCTTGATTCATGATTCATGATTTGATTCATTATTCATGATTCATGATTAAATTCATGATTCATGATTCATGATTCAATTCATGATTCATGATTTGATTCATTATTCATGATTCATGATTCAATTCATGATTCATGATTCATGATTCATGATTCATGATTCATGATTCAATTATGATTTATGATTCATGATTCAATTCATGATTCATGATTCATGATTCATAATTCATGATTCATGTTTCAATTCATGATTCATGATTCATGATTCAAATTATGATTCATGATTCATGATTCAATTCATGATTCATGATTCATGATTCAATTCATGATTCATGATTCATGATTCATGATTCAATTCATGATTCATGATTCATGATTCAATTCATGATTCATGATTCATGAATCGATTCATGATTCATGATCCATGATTCAATTCATGATTCATGATTCATGATTTAATTCATTATTCAATTCATGATTCGATTCATGATACATGATTCAATTCATGATTCATGATTCATGATTCAATTCATGATTCATGATTCATGATTCAATTCATGATTCATGATTCATGATTCGATTCATGATTCATGATCCATGATTCAATTCATGATTCATGATTCATGATTCATGATTCAATTCATGATTCATGATTCATGATTCATGATTCATGATTCAATTCATGATTCATGATTCATGATTCAATTCATGATTCATGATTCAATTCATGATTCATGATTCATGATTTAATTCATGATTCATGATTCAATTCATGATTTATGATTCGATTCATGATTCATGATTCAATTCATGATTCATGATTCAATTCATGATTCATGATTCATGATTCATGATTCATGATTCAATTCATGATTCATGATTCATGATTCAATTCATGATTCATGATTCATGATTCGATTCATGATTCATGATCCATGCTTCAATTCATGATTCATGATTCATGATTTAATTCATGATTCAATTCATGATTCGATTCATGATCCATGATTCAATTCATGATTCATAATTCATGATTCATGATTCGATTCATGATTCATGATTCATGATTCAATTCATGATTCATAATTTATGATTCATGAATCAATTCATGATTCATAATTCATGATTCATGATTCAATTCATGATTCATAATTCATGATTCATGATTCAATTCATGATTCATGATTCATGATAAATGATTCAATTCATGATTCATAATTCATGATTCGATTCATGATTCATGATTTGAATCCTAATCCAATTCATGATTCATGATTTGATTTATGATTCATGATTCATGATTCATGTCATGATTCATGATTCATGATTCAATTCATGATTCATGATCATGATTCATGATTCAATTCATGATTCATGATTCAATTCATGATTCATGATTCATGATTCAATTCATGATTCATGATTCGATTCATGATTTTTGATTCATGATTTATGATTCGATTCATGATTCATGATTCAATTCATGATTCATGATTCATGATTCGATTCCTGATTCATGATCCATGATTCAATTCATGATTCATGATTCATGATTTAATTCATGATTCAATTCATGATTCGATTCATGATCCATGATTCAATTCATGATTCATGATTCATGATTCATGATTCAATTCATGATTCATGATTCATAATTCATGATTCAATTCATGATTCATGATTCAATTCATGATTCATGATTCATGATTTAATTCATGATTCATGATTCATGATTCAATTCATGATTTATGATTCGATTCATGATTCATGATTCAATTCATGATTCATGATTCAATTCATGATTCATGATTCATGATTCATGATTCATGATTCAATTCATGATTCATGATTCATGATTCAATTCATGATTCATGATTCATGATTCGATTCATGATTCATGATCCATGCTTCAATTCATGATTCATGATTCATGATTTAATTCATGATTCAATTCATGATTCGATTCATGATCCATGATTCAATTCATGATTCATAATTCATGATTCATGATTCGATTCATGATTCATGATTCATGATTCAATTCATGATTCATAATTTATGATTCATGAATCAATTCATGATTCATAATTCATGATTCATGATTCAATTCATGATTCATAATTCATGATTCATGATTCAATTCATGATTCATGATTCATGATAAATGATTCAATTCATGATTCATGATTCAATTCATGATTCAATTCATGATTCATGATTCGTTTCATGATTCTTGATTCATGATTCATGATTTGATTCATTATTCATGATTCATGATTCAATTCATGATTCATGATTCATGATTCATGATTCAATTCATAATTCATGATTCATGATTCAATTCATGATTCGATTCATGATTCTTGATTCATGATTCATGATTTGATTCATGATTCATGATTCAATTCATGATTCATGATTCATGATTCATGATTCATGATTCAATTCATAATTCATGATTCATGATTCATGATTCAATTCATGATTCATGATTCAATTCATGATTCAATTCATGATTCATGATTCGTTTCATGATTCTTGATTCATGATTCATGATTTGATTCATTATTCATGATTCATGATTAAATTCATGATTCATGATTCAATTCATGATTCATGATTTGATTCATTATTCATGATTCATGATTCAATTCATGATTCATGATTCATGATTCATGATTCATGATTCATGATTCAATTATGATTTATGATTCATGATTCAATTCATGATTCATGATTCATGATTCATAATTCATGATTCATGTTTCAATTCATGATTCATGATTCATGATTCAAATTATGATTCATGATTCATGATTCAATTCATGATTCATGATTCATGATTCAATTCATGATTCATGATTCATGATTCATGATTCAATTCATGATTCATGATTCATGATTCAATTCATGATTCATGATTCATGAATCGATTCATGATTCATGATCCATGATTCAATTCATGATTCATGATTCATGATTTAATTCATGATTCAATTCATGATTCGATTCATGATACATGATTCAATTCATGATTCATGATTCATGATTCAATTCATGATTCATGATTCATGATTCAATTCATGATTCATGATTCATGATTCGATTCATGATTCATGATCCATGATTCAATTCATGATTCATGATTCATGATTCATGATTCAATTCATGATTCATGATTCATGATTCATGATTCATGATTCAATTCATGATTCATGATTCATGATTCAATTCATGATTCATGATTCAATTCATGATTCATGATTCATGATTTAATTCATGATTCATGATTCAATTCATGATTTATGATTCGATTCATGATTCATGATTCAATTCATGATTCATGATTCAATTCATGATTCATGATTCATGATTCATGATTCATGATTCAATTCATGATTCATGATTCATGATTCAATTCATGATTCATGATTCATGATTCGATTCATGATTCATGATCCATGCTTCAATTCATGATTCATGATTCATGATTTAATTCATGATTCAATTCATGATTCGATTCATGATCCATGATTCAATTCATGATTCATAATTCATGATTCATGATTCGATTCATGATTCATGATTCATGATTCAATTCATGATTCATAATTTATGATTCATGAATCAATTCATGATTCATAATTCATGATTCATGATTCAATTCATGATTCATAATTCATGATTCATGATTCAATTCATGATTCATGATTCATGATAAATGATTCAATTCATGATTCATAATTCATGATTCGATTCATGATTCATGATTTGAATCCTAATCCAATTCATGATTCATGATTTGATTTATGATTCATGATTCATGATTCATGTCATGATTCATGATTCATGATTCAATTCATGATTCATGATCATGATTCATGATTCAATTCATGATTCATGATTCGATTCATGATTCATGATTCATGATTCAATTCATGATTCATAATTTATGATTCATGAATCAATTCATGATTCATAATTCATGATTCATGATTCAATTCATGATTCATAATTCATGATTCATGATTCAATTCATGATTCATGATTCATGATAAATGATTCAATTCATGATTCATAATTCATGATTCGATTCATGATTCATGATTTATAATTCAATTCATGATTTGAATCCTAATCCAATTCATGATTCATGATTTGATTTATGATTCATGATTCATGATTCATGTCATGATTCATGATTCATGATTCAATTCATGATTCATGATCATGATTCATGATTCAATTCATGATTCATGATTCAATTCATGATTCATGATTCATGATTCAATTCATGATTCATGATTCGATTCATGATTTTTGATTCATGATTTATGATTCGATTCATGATTCATGATTCAATTCATGATTCATGATTCATGATTCGATTCCTGATTCATGATCCATGATTCAATTCATGATTCATGATTCATGATTTAATTCATGATTCAATTCATGATTCGATTCATGATCCATGATTAAATTCATGATTCATGATTCATGATTCATGATTCAATTCATGATTCATGATTCATAATTCATGATTCAATTCATGATTCATGATTCATGATTCATGATTCAATTCATGATTCATGATTCATGATTCAATTCATGATTCATGATTCATGATTCGATTCCTGATTCATGATCCATGATTCAATTCATGATTCATGATTCATGATTTAATTCATGATTCAATTCATGATTCGATTCATGATCCATGATTCAATTCATGATTCATGATTCATGATTCAATTCATTATTCATGATTCAATTCATGATTCATAATTCATGATTCATGATTCATGATTCAAGATTCATGATTCAAGATTCATGATTCATGATTCAATTCATTATTTATGATTCAATTCATGATTCATAATTCATGATTCATGATTCAATTCATGATTCATGATTCAAGATTCATGATTCATGATTCAATTCATGATTCATGATTCAATTCATGATTCGAATCCTGATTCAATTCATGATTCATGATTCGATTTATGATTCATGATTCATGATTCAATTCATGATTCATGATTCATGATTCATGATTCATGATTCAATTCATGATTCATGATTCATGATTCGATTCATGATTCCTGATTCATGATTCAATTCATGATTCATGATTCAATTAATGATTCATGATTCATGATTCAATTCCTAATTCATGATTCAATTCATGATTCATGATTCATGATTCAATACATGATTCTTGATTCATGATTCATGATTCGATTTATGATTCATGATTCATGATTCATGATTCAATTCATGATTCATGATTCGATTCATGATTCATGATTCGATTCATGATTTTTGATTCATGATTCATGATTCATGATTCGATTCATGATTCATGATTCATGATTCAATTCATGATTCATAATTTATGATTCTATTCATGATTCGAATCCTAATTCAATTTATGATTCATGATTTGATTTATGATTCATGATTCATGATTCATGTCATGATTAATGATTCATGATTCACGATTCAATTCATGATTCATGATTCATGATTCAATTCATGATTCATGATTCATGATTCAATTCATGATTCATGATTCATGATTCAATTCATGATTCATGATTCGATTCATGATTTTTGATTAATTATTCATGATTTGATTCATGATTCATGATTCATGATTTATTATTCATGATTCAATTCATGATTCATGATTCATGATTCATGATTCAATTCATAATTCATGATTCATGATTCATGATTCAATTCATGATTCGATTCATGATTCTTGATTCATGATTCATGATTTGATTCATGATTCATGATTCAATTCATGATTCATGATTCATGATTCATGATTCATGATTCAATTCATGATTCATGATTAATGATTCATGATTCACGATTCAATTCATGATTCATGATTCATGATTCAATTAATGATTCATGATTCATGATTCAATTCATGATTCATGATTCATGATTCAATTCATGATTCATGATTCATGATTCATGATTCAATTCATGATTCATGATTCAGGATTCATGATTCATGATTCAATTCATAATTCCTGATTCATGATTCATGATTCAATTCATGATTCATGATTCGATTCATGATTCTTGATTCATGATTCATGATTTGATTCATGTTTCATGATTCATGATTCAATTCATGATTCATGATTTATGATTCATGATTCATGATTCCTGACTCATGATTCATGATTCAATACTTAATTCATGATTCATGATTCATGATTCAATTCATGATTCATGATTCAATTCATAATTCAATTCATGATTCATAATTCGTTTCATGATTCTTGATTTATGATTCATGATTTGATTAATTATTCATGATTCATGATTCATGATTCATGATTCATGATTCAATTCATGATTCATGATTCATGATTCATGATTCAATTCATGATTTATGATTCATGATTCAATTCATGATTCATGATTCATGATTCATGATTCAATTCATGATTCATGATTCATGATTCATGATTCAATTCATGATTCAAGATTCATGATTCATGATTCAATTCATGATTCATGATTCAATTCATGATTCGAATCCTGATTCAATTCATGATTCATGATTCGATTTATGATTCATGATTCATGATTCATGATTCATGATTCATGATTCATGATTAATGATTCAATTAATGATTCATGATTCATGATTCGATTCATGATTCCTGATTCATGATTCATGATTCGATTCATGATTCTTGATTCATGATTCATGATTCAATTCCTGATTCATGATTCAATTCATAATTCATGATTCATGATTCATGATTCATGATTCAATTCATGATTTATGATTCATGATTCAATTCATGATTCATGATTCATGATTCATGATTCAATTCATGATTCATGATTCATGATTCAATTCATGATTCATCATTCATGATTCATGATTCGATTCATGATTCATGATTCATGATTCATGATTCAATTCATGATTCATGATTCATGATTCAATTCATGATTCATGATTCATGATTCATGATTCATGATTCATGATTCAATTCATGATTCATAATTCATGATTTGATTCATGATTCATGATCCATGATTCAATTCATGATTCATGATTCATGATTTATTCATGATTCAATTCATGATTCGATTCATGATCCATGATTAAATTCATGATTCATGATTCAATTCATGATTCATGATTCAATTAATGATTCATAATTCATGATTCGATTCATGATTCATGATCCATGATTCAATTCATGATTCATGATTCATGATTTAATTCATGATTCAATTCATAATTTGATTCATGATCCATGATTCAATTCATGATTCATGATGCAAGATTCATGATTCATGATTCAATTCATGATTCATAATTCATGATTCATGATTCAATTCATGATTCATGATTCAAGATTCATGATTCATGATTCAATTCATGATTCATGATTCAATTCATGATTCGAATCCTGATTCAATTCATGATTCATGATTCGATTTATGATTCATGATTCATGATTCAATTCATGATTCATGATTCATGATTCATGATTCATGATTCAATTAATGATTCATGATTCATGATTCGATTCATGATTCCTGATTCATGATTCAATTTATGATTCATGATTCGATTCATGATTCTTGATTCATGATTCATGATTCAATTCCTGATTCATGATTCAATTCATGATTCATGATTCATGATTCGATTCATGATTTAATTCATGATTCATGATTCATAATTTAATTCATGATTCATGATTCAATTCATAATTCATGATTCATGATTCATGATTCAATTCATGATTCATGATTCATGATTCATGATTCATGATTCATGATTCAATTCATGATTTATGATTCATGATTCAATTCATGATTCATGATTCATGATTCAATTCATGATTCATGATTCATGATTCATGATTCAATTCATGATTCATGATTCATGATTCAATTCATGATTCATGATTCATGATTTATGATTCAATTCATGATTCATGATTCATGATTCAATTCATGATTCATGATTCATGATTCGATTCCTGATTCATGATCCATGATTCAATTCATGATTCGTGATTCATGATTTAATTCATGATTCAATTCATGATTCGATTCATGATACATGATTCAATTCATGATTCATGATTCATGATTCAATTCATGATTCATGATTCATGATTCAATTCATGATTCATGATTCAATTCAATATTCATGATTCAATTTATGATTCATAATTCATGATTCATGATTCAATTCATGATTCATGATTCAAGATTCATGATTCATGATTCAATTCATTATTCATGATTCAATTCATGATTCATAATTCATGATTCATGATTCAATTCCTGATTCATGATTCAATTCATGATTCATGATTCAATACATGATTCATGATTCATGATTCATGATTCAATTAATGATTCATGATTCATGATTCGATTCATGATTCCTGATTCATGATTCAATTCATGATTCCTGATTCAATTTATGATTCATGATTTGATTTATGATTCATGATTCATGATTCAATTCATGATTTATGATTCATGATTCAATTCATGATTCATGATTTATGATTCATGATTCGATTTATGATTCATGATTCATGATTCATGATTCAATTCATGATTCCTGATTCATGATTCAATTCATGATTCATGATTCGATTCATGATTTTTGATTCATGATTCATGATTCGATTCATGATTCATGATTCATGATTCAATTCATGATTCATAATTTATGATTCTATTCATGATTCGAATCCTAATTCAATTTATGATTCATGATTTGATTTATGATTCATGATTCATGATTCATGTCATGATTAATGATTCATGATTCATGATTCAATTCATGATTCATGATTCATGATTCAATTCATGATTCATGATTCATGATTCAATTCATGATTCATGATTCATGATTCAATTCATGATTCGATTTATGATTTTTGAAAAATTATTCATGATTCGATTCATGATTCATGATTCAATTCATGATTCATGATTCATGATTCATGATTCATGATTCAATTCATGATTCATGATTCATGATTCATGATTCAATTCATAATTCATGATTCATGATTCAATTCATGATTTGATTCATGATTCTTGATTCATGATTCATGATTTGATTCATGATTCATGATTCAATTCATGATTCATGATTCATGATTCATGATTCAATTCATAATTCATGATTCATGATTCATGATTCAATTCATGATTCATGATTCAATTCATGATTCAATTCATGATTCATGATTCGTTTCATGATTCTTGATTCATGATTCATGATTTGATTCATGATTCATGATTTGATTCATTATTCATGATTCATGATTCAATTCATGATTCATGATTCATGATTCATGATTCATGATTCATGATTCAATTATGATTTATGATTCATGATTCAATTCATGATTCGTGATTCATGATTCATAATTCATGATTCATGTTTCAATTCATGATTCATGATTCATGATTCAAATTATGATTCATGATTCATGATTCAATTCATGATTCATGATTCATGATTCAATTCATGATTCATGATTCATGATTCATGATTCAATTCATGATTCATGATTCATGATTCAATTCATGATTCATGATTCATGAATCGATTCATGATTCATGATCCATGATTCAATTCATGATTCATGATTCATGATTTAATTCATGATTCAATTCATGATTCGATTCATGATACATGATTCAATTCATGATTCATGATTCATGATTCAATTCATGATTCATGATTCATGATTCAATTCATGATTCATGATTCATGATTCGATTCATGATTCATGATCCATGATTCAATTCATGATTCATGATTCATGATTCATGATTCAATTCATGATTCATGATTCATGATTCATGATTCATGATTCAATTCATGATTCATGATTCATGATTCAATTCATGATTCATGATTCAATTCATGATTCATGATTCATGATTTAATTCATGATTCATGATTCATGATTCAATTCATGATTTATGATTCGATTCATGATTCATGATTCAATTCATGATTCATGATTCAATTCATGATTCATGATTCATGATTCATGATTCAATTCATGATTCATGATTCATGATTCAATTCATGATTCATGATTCATGATTCGATTCATGATTCATGATCCATGCTTCAATTCATGATTCATGATTCATGATTTAATTCATGATTCAATTCATGATTCGATTCATGATCCATGATTCAATTCATGATTCATAATTCATGATTCATGATTCGATTCATGATTCATGATTCATGATTCAATTCATGATTCATAATTTATGATTCATGAATCAATTCATGATTCATAATTCATGATTCATGATTCAATTCATGATTCATAATTCATTAATTCATGATTCAATTCATGATTCATGATTCATGATAAATGATTCAATTCATGATTCATGATTCAATTCATGATTCAATTCATGATTCATGATTCGTTTCATGATTCTTGATTCATGATTCATGATTTGATTCATTATTCATGATTCATGATTCAATTCATGATTCATGATTCATGATTCATGATTCAATTCATAATTCATGATTCATGATTCAATTCATGATTCGATTCATGATTCTTGATTCATGATTCATGATTTGATTCATGATTCATGATTCAATTCATGATTCATGATTCATGATTCATGATTCATGATTCAATTCATAATTCATGATTCATGATTCATGATTCAATTCATGATTCATGATTCAATTCATGATTCAATTCATGATTCATGATTCGTTTCATGATTCTTGATTCATGATTCATGATTTGATTCATTATTCATGATTCATGATTAAATTCATGATTCATGATTCATGATTCAATTCATGATTCATGATTTGATTCATTATTCATGATTCATGATTCAATTCATGATTCATGATTCATGATTCATGATTCATGATTCATGATTCAATTATGATTTATGATTCATGATTCAATTCATGATTCATGATTCATGATTCATAATTCATGATTCATGTTTCAATTCATGATTCATGATTCATGATTCAAATTATGATTCATGATTCATGATTCAATTCATGATTCATGATTCATGATTCAATTCATGATTCATGATTCATGATTCATGATTCAATTCATGATTCATGATTCATGATTCAATTCATGATTCATGATTCATGAATCGATTCATGATTCATGATCCATGATTCAATTCATGATTCATGATTCATGATTTAATTCATTATTCAATTCATGATTCGATTCATGATACATGATTCAATTCATGATTCATGATTCATGATTCAATTCATGATTCATGATTCATGATTCAATTCATGATTCATGATTCATGATTCGATTCATGATTCATGATCCATGATTCAATTCATGATTCATGATTCATGATTCATGATTCAATTCATGATTCATGATTCATGATTCATGATTCATGATTCAATTCATGATTCATGATTCATGATTCAATTCATGATTCATGATTCAATTCATGATTCATGATTCATGATTTAATTCATGATTCATGATTCAATTCATGATTTATGATTCGATTCATGATTCATGATTCAATTCATGATTCATGATTCAATTCATGATTCATGATTCATGATTCATGATTCATGATTCAATTCATGATTCATGATTCATGATTCAATTCATGATTCATGATTCATGATTCGATTCATGATTCATGATCCATGCTTCAATTCATGATTCATGATTCATGATTTAATTCATGATTCAATTCATGATTCGATTCATGATCCATGATTCAATTCATGATTCATAATTCATGATTCATGATTCGATTCATGATTCATGATTCATGATTCAATTCATGATTCATAATTTATGATTCATGAATCAATTCATGATTCATAATTCATGATTCATGATTCAATTCATGATTCATAATTCATGATTCATGATTCAATTCATGATTCATGATTCATGATAAATGATTCAATTCATGATTCATAATTCATGATTCGATTCATGATTCATGATTTGAATCCTAATCCAATTCATGATTCATGATTTGATTTATGATTCATGATTCATGATTCATGTCATGATTCATGATTCATGATTCAATTCATGATTCATGATCATGATTCATGATTCAATTCATGATTCATGATTCAATTCATGATTCATGATTCATGATTCAATTCATGATTCATGATTCAATTCATGATTCATGATTCGATTCATGATTTTTGATTCATGATTTATGATTCGATTCATGATTCATGATTCAATTCATGATTCATGATTCATGATTCGATTCCTGATTCATGATCCATGATTCAATTCATGATTCATGATTCATGATTTAATTCATGATTCAATTCATGATTCGATTCATGATCCATGATTCAATTCATGATTCATGATTCATGATTCATGATTCAATTCATGATTCATGATTCATAATTCATGATTCAATTCATGATTCATGATTCAATTCATGATTCATGATTCATGATTTAATTCATGATTCATGATTCATGATTCAATTCATGATTTATGATTCGATTCATGATTCATGATTCAATTCATGATTCATGATTCAATTCATGATTCATGATTCATGATTCATGATTCATGATTCAATTCATGATTCATGATTCATGATTCAATTCATGATTCATGATTCATGATTCGATTCATGATTCATGATCCATGCTTCAATTCATGATTCATGATTCATGATTTAATTCATGATTCAATTCATGATTCGATTCATGATCCATGATTCAATTCATGATTCATAATTCATGATTCATGATTCGATTCATGATTCATGATTCATGATTCAATTCATGATTCATAATTTATGATTCATGAATCAATTCATGATTCATAATTCATGATTCATGATTCAATTCATGATTCATAATTCATGATTCATGATTCAATTCATGATTCATGATTCATGATAAATGATTCAATTCATGATTCATGATTCAATTCATGATTCAATTCATGATTCATGATTCGTTTCATGATTCTTGATTCATGATTCATGATTTGATTCATTATTCATGATTCATGATTCAATTCATGATTCATGATTCATGATTCATGATTCAATTCATAATTCATGATTCATGATTCAATTCATGATTCGATTCATGATTCTTGATTCATGATTCATGATTTGATTCATGATTCATGATTCAATTCATGATTCATGATTCATGATTCATGATTCATGATTCAATTCATAATTCATGATTCATGATTCATGATTCAATTCATGATTCATGATTCAATTCATGATTCAATTCATGATTCATGATTCGTTTCATGATTCTTGATTCATGATTCATGATTTGATTCATTATTCATGATTCATGATTAAATTCATGATTCATGATTCATGATTCAATTCATGATTCATGATTTGATTCATTATTCATGATTCATGATTCAATTCATGATTCATGATTCATGATTCATGATTCATGATTCATGATTCAATTATGATTTATGATTCATGATTCAATTCATGATTCATGATTCATGATTCATAATTCATGATTCATGTTTCAATTCATGATTCATGATTCATGATTCAAATTATGATTCATGATTCATGATTCAATTCATGATTCATGATTCATGATTCAATTCATGATTCATGATTCATGATTCATGATTCAATTCATGATTCATGATTCATGATTCAATTCATGATTCATGATTCATGAATCGATTCATGATTCATGATCCATGATTCAATTCATGATTCATGATTCATGATTTAATTCATGATTCAATTCATGATTCGATTCATGATACATGATTCAATTCATGATTCATGATTCATGATTCAATTCATGATTCATGATTCATGATTCAATTCATGATTCATGATTCATGATTCGATTCATGATTCATGATCCATGATTCAATTCATGATTCATGATTCATGATTCATGATTCAATTCATGATTCATGATTCATGATTCATGATTCATGATTCAATTCATGATTCATGATTCATGATTCAATTCATGATTCATGATTCAATTCATGATTCATGATTCATGATTTAATTCATGATTCATGATTCAATTCATGATTTATGATTCGATTCATGATTCATGATTCAATTCATGATTCATGATTCAATTCATGATTCATGATTCATGATTCATGATTCATGATTCAATTCATGATTCATGATTCATGATTCAATTCATGATTCATGATTCATGATTCGATTCATGATTCATGATCCATGCTTCAATTCATGATTCATGATTCATGATTTAATTCATGATTCAATTCATGATTCGATTCATGATCCATGATTCAATTCATGATTCATAATTCATGATTCATGATTCGATTCATGATTCATGATTCATGATTCAATTCATGATTCATAATTTATGATTCATGAATCAATTCATGATTCATAATTCATGATTCATGATTCAATTCATGATTCATAATTCATGATTCATGATTCAATTCATGATTCATGATTCATGATAAATGATTCAATTCATGATTCATAATTCATGATTCGATTCATGATTCATGATTTGAATCCTAATCCAATTCATGATTCATGATTTGATTTATGATTCATGATTCATGATTCATGTCATGATTCATGATTCATGATTCAATTCATGATTCATGATCATGATTCATGATTCAATTCATGATTCATGATTCGATTCATGATTCATGATTCATGATTCAATTCATGATTCATAATTTATGATTCATGAATCAATTCATGATTCATAATTCATGATTCATGATTCAATTCATGATTCATAATTCATGATTCATGATTCAATTCATGATTCATGATTCATGATAAATGATTCAATTCATGATTCATAATTCATGATTCGATTCATGATTCATGATTTATAATTCAATTCATGATTTGAATCCTAATCCAATTCATGATTCATGATTTGATTTATGATTCATGATTCATGATTCATGTCATGATTCATGATTCATGATTCAATTCATGATTCATGATCATGATTCATGATTCAATTCATGATTCATGATTCAATTCATGATTCATGATTCATGATTCAATTCATGATTCATGATTCGATTCATGATTTTTGATTCATGATTTATGATTCGATTCATGATTCATGATTCAATTCATGATTCATGATTCATGATTCGATTCCTGATTCATGATCCATGATTCAATTCATGATTCATGATTCATGATTTAATTCATGATTCAATTCATGATTCGATTCATGATCCATGATTAAATTCATGATTCATGATTCATGATTCATGATTCAATTCATGATTCATGATTCATAATTCATGATTCAATTCATGATTCATGATTCATGATTCATGATTCAATTCATGATTCATGATTCATGATTCAATTCATGATTCATGATTCATGATTCGATTCCTGATTCATGATCCATGATTCAATTCATGATTCATGATTCATGATTTAATTCATGATTCAATTCATGATTCGATTCATGATCCATGATTCAATTCATGATTCATGATTCATGATTCAATTCATTATTCATGATTCAATTCATGATTCATAATTCATGATTCATGATTCATGATTCAAGATTCATGATTCAAGATTCATGATTCATGATTCAATTCATTATTTATGATTCAATTCATGATTCATAATTCATGATTCATGATTCAATTCATGATTCATGATTCAAGATTCATGATTCATGATTCAATTCATGATTCATGATTCAATTCATGATTCGAATCCTGATTCAATTCATGATTCATGATTCGATTTATGATTCATGATTCATGATTCAATTCATGATTCATGATTCATGATTCATGATTCATGATTCAATTAATGATTCATGATTCATGATTCGATTCATGATTCCTGATTCATGATTCAATTCATGATTCATGATTCAATTAATGATTCATGATTCATGATTCAATTCCTAATTCATGATTCAATTCATGATTCATGATTCATGATTCAATACATGATTCTTGATTCATGATTCATGATTCGATTTATGATTCATGATTCATGATTCATGATTCAATTCATGATTCATGATTCGATTCATGATTCATGATTCGATTCATGATTTTTGATTCATGATTCATGATTCATGATTCGATTCATGATTCATGATTCATGATTCAATTCATGATTCATAATTTATGATTCTATTCATGATTCGAATCCTAATTCAATTTATGATTCATGATTTGATTTATGATTCATGATTCATGATTCATGTCATGATTAATGATTCATGATTCACGATTCAATTCATGATTCATGATTCATGATTCAATTCATGATTCATGATTCATGATTCAATTCATGATTCATGATTCATGATTCAATTCATGATTCATGATTCGATTCATGATTTTTGATTAATTATTCATGATTTGATTCATGATTCATGATTCATGATTTATTATTCATGATTCAATTCATGATTCATGATTCATGATTCATGATTCAATTCATAATTCATGATTCATGATTCATGATTCAATTCATGATTCGATTCATGATTCTTGATTCATGATTCATGATTTGATTCATGATTCATGATTCAATTCATGATTCATGATTCATGATTCATGATTCATGATTCAATTCATGATTCATGATTAATGATTCATGATTCACGATTCAATTCATGATTCATGATTCATGATTCAATTAATGATTCATGATTCATGATTCAATTCATGATTCATGATTCATGATTCAATTCATGATTCATGATTCGATTCATGATTTTTGATTAAGTATTCATGATTCAATTCATGATTCATGATTCATGATTCATGATTCATGATTCAATTCATGATTCATGATTCATGATTCATGATTCAATTCATAATTCATGATTCATGATTCATGATTCAATTCATGATTCGATTCATGATTCTTGATTCATGATTCATGATTTGATTCATGATTCATGATTCAATTCATGATTCATGATTCATGATTCATGATTCATGATTCAATTCATGATTCATGATTCATGATTCATGATTCATGATTCATGATTCAATTCATAATTCATGATTCATGATTCATGATTCAATTCATGATTCATGATTCAATTCATGATTCATGATTCGTTTCATGATTCTTGATTCATGATTCATGATTTGATTCATTATTCATGATTCATGATTAAATTCATGATTCATGATTCATGATTCAATTCATGATTCATGATTCATGATTCATGATTCATGATTCAATTCATAATTCATGATTCATGATTCATGATTCAATTCATGATTTATGATTCATGATTCAATTCATGATTCATGATTCATGATTCATGATTCATAATTCATGATTCATGATTCAATTCATGATTCATGATTCATGATTCAATTCATGATTCATGATTCATGATTCAATTCATGATTCATGATTCATGATTCAATTCATGATTCATGATTCATGATTCATGATTCAATTCATGATTCATGATTCAATTCATGATTCATGATTCATGATTCGATTCATGATTCATGATCCATGATTCAATTCATGATTCATGATTCATGATTTAATTCATGATTCGATTCATGATTCTTGATTCATGATTCATGATTTGATTCATGATTCATGATTCAATTCATGATTCATGATTAATGATTCATGATTCACGATTCAATTCATGATTCATGATTCATGATTCAATTCATGATTCATGATTCAATTCATGATTCATGATTCAATTCATGATTCATGATTCATGATTCAATTCATGATTCATGATTCGATTCATGATTTTTGATTAAGTATTCATAATTCAATTCATGATTCATGATTCATGATTCATGATTCAATTCATGATTCATGATTCATGATTCATGATTCAATTCATAATTCATGATTCATGATTCATGATTCAATTCATGATTCGATTCATGATTCTTGATTCATGATTCATGATTTGATTCATGATTCATGATTCAATTCATGATTCATGATTCATGATTCATGATTCATGATTCAATTCATGATTCATGATTCATGATTCATGATTCAATTCATAATTCATGATTCATGATTCAATTCATGATTCATGATTCAATTCATGATTCAATTCATGATTCATGATTCGTTTCATGATTCTTGATTCATGATTCATGATTTGATTCATTATTCATGATTCATGATTAAATTCATGATTCATGATTCATGATTCGATTCATGATTCATGATCCATGATTCAATTCATGATTCATGATTCATGATTTAATTCATGATTCAATTCATGATTCGATTCATGATACATGATTCAATTCATGATTCATGATTCATGATTCAATTCATTATTCATGATTCAATTCATGATTCATAATTCATGATTCATGATTCAATTCATGATTCATGATTCAAGATTCATGATTCATGATTCAATTCATGACTCATGATTCAATTCATGATTCGAATCCTGATTCAATTCATGATTCATGATTCGATTTATGATTCATGATTCAATTCATGATTCATGATTCATGATTCATGATTCAATTAATGATTCATGATTCATGATTCGATTCATGATTCCTGATTCATGATTCAATTCATGATTCATGATTCATGATTCAATTTATGGTTCATGATTCAATTCCTGATTCATGATTCAATTCATGATTCATGATTCATGATTTGATTCATGATTCAATTCATGATTCAGGATTAAATTCATGATTCGAATCCTAATTCAATTCATGATTCATGATTCAATACATGATTCATGATTCATAATTCATGATTCATGATTCAATTTATGATTCATGATTTGATTTATGATTCATAATTCATGATTCAATTCATGATTCATGATTCATGATTCAATTCATGATTCATTATTCATGATTCATGATTCATGATTCGATTTATGATTCATGATTCATGATTCATGATTCAATTCATGATTCATGATTTGATTCATGATTCATGATTCGATTCATGATTTTTGATTCATGATACATTATTCGATTCATGATTCATGATTCATGATTCAATTCATGATTCATAATTTATGATTCAATTCATAATTCGAATCCTAATTCAATTTATGATTCATGATTTGATTTATGATTCATGATTCATGATTCATGTCATGATTCATGATTCATGATTCATGATTCAATTCATGATTCATGATTCAAGATTCAATTCATGATTCATGATTCATGATTCAATTATTGATTCATGATTCATGATTCAATTCATGATTCATGATTCGATTCATGATTTTTGATTAATTATTCATGATTCGATTCATGATTCATGATTCAATTCATGATTCATGATTCATGATTCATGATTCAATTCATGATTCATGATTCATGATTCATGATTCAATTCACAATTCATGATTCATGATTCAATTCATGATTCATGATTCGATTCATAATTCTTGATTCATGATTCATGATTTGATTCATGATTCATGATTCATGATTCAATTCATGATTCATGATTCATGTTTCATTTCATGATTCATGATTCATGATTCAATTCATAATTCATGATTCATGATTCATGATTAATGATTCAATTCATGATTCATGATTCATGATTCAATTCATGATTCATGATTCATGATTCAATTCATGATTCATGATTCATGATTCATAATTCATGATTCATGATTCATGATTCATGATTCATGATTCATGATTCAATTCATGATTCATGATTCATGATTCAATTCATGATTCATGATTCATGATTCAATTCATGATTCATGATTCAATTCATGATTCATGATTCAAGATTCATGATTCATGATTCAATTCATGATTCATGATTCAATTCATGATTCGAATCCTGATTCAATTCATGATTCATGATTCGATTTATGATTCATGATTCATGATTCAATTCATGATTCATGATTCATGATTCATGATTCATGATTCGAATAATGATTCATGATTCGAATAATGATTCATGATTCATGATTCCTGATTCATGATTCAACTCATGATTCATGATTCATGATTCAATTTATGATTCATGATTCGATTCATGATTCTTGATTCATGATTCATGAGTCAATTCCTGATTCATGATTCAATTCACGATTCATGATTCATGATCCGATTCATGATTCAATTCATGATTCATGATTCAATTCATGATTCATGATTCAATTCATGATTCATGATTCATGATTCAATTCATGATTCATGATTCGATTCATGAATCATGATTCATGGTTCAATTCATGATTCATGATTCATGATTCAATTAATGATTCAATTTATGATTCATGATTCATGATTCATGATTTAATTCATGATTAAATTCATGATTCAAGATTCAATTCATGATTCAATTCATGATTCATGATTCAATTCATGATTCAAGATTCATGATTTATGATTCAATTCATGATTCATGATTCAATTCATGATTCATGATTCAATTCATGATTCATGATTCGATTCATGATTCATGATTCATGATTCAATTCATGATTCATGATTCATAATTCAATTCATGATTCATGATTCTATTTATAATTCATGATTCATGATTCATGATTCAATTCATGATTCATGATTCTATTTATAATTCATGATTCATGATTCATGATTCAATTCATGATTCATGATTCATGATTCGATTCATGATTTTTGATTCATGATTCATGATTCGATTCATGATTTATGATTCATGATTCAATTCATGATTCATAATTTATGATTCAATTCATGATTCGAATCCTAATTCAATTTATGATTCATGATTTGATTTATGATTCATGATTCATGATTCATGTCATGATTCATGATTCATGATTCAATTCATGATTCATGATTCATGATTCAATTCATGATTCATGATTCATGATTCATGATTCAATTCATGATTCATGATTCGATTCATGATTTTTGATTGATTATTCATGATTCGATTCATGATTCATGATTCATGATTCAATTCATGATTCATGATTCATGATTCAATTTATGATTCATGATTCAATTCATGATTCATGATTAATGATTCAATTCATGATTCATGATTCATGATTCAATTCATGATTCATGATTCATGATTCATGATTTGATTCATGATTCATGATTCTTGATTCAATTCATGATTCATGATTCAAGATTCATGATTCATGATTCAATTCATGATTCATGATTCAATTCATGATTCGAATCCTGATTCAATTCATGATTCATGATTCGATTTATGATTCATGATTCATGATTCAATTCATGATTCATGATTCATGATTCATGATTCATGATTCGAATAATGATTCATGATTCGAATAATGATTCATGATTCATGATTCCTGATTCATGATTCAACTCATGATTCATGATTCAATTTATGATTCATGATTCGATTCATGATTCTTGATTCATGATTCATGATTCAATTCCTGATTCATGATTCAATTCACGATTCATGATTCATGATCCGATTTATGATTCAATTCATGATTCATGATTCAATTCATGATTCATGATTTGATTCATGAATCATGATTCATGGTTCAATTCCAGATTCATGACTCATGATTCAATTAATGATTCAATTTATGATTCATGATTCATGATTCATGATTTAATTCATGATTCAATTTATGATTCATGATTCAATTCATGATTCAATTCATGATTCATGATTCAATTCATGATTCAAGATTCATGATTTATGATTCAATTCATGATTCATGATTCAATTCATGATTCATGATTCAATTCATGATTCATGATTCATGATTCAATTCATGATTCATGATTCATGATTCTATTTATAATTCATGATTCATGATTCATCATTCAATTCATGATTCATGATTCATGATTCGATTCATGATTTTTGATTCATGATTCATGATTCGATTCATGATTTATGATTCATGATTCAATTCATGATTCATAATTTATGATTCAATTCATGATTCGAATCCTAATTCAATTTATGATTCATGATTTGATTTATGATTCATGATTCATGATTCATGATTCATGATTCAATTCATGATTCATGATTCATGATTCAATTCATGATTCATGATTCATGATTCAATTCATGATTCATGATTAATGATTCAATTCATGATTCATGATTCATGATTCAATTCATGATTCATGATTCATGATTCAATTCATAATTCATGATTCATGATTTATGATTCAATTCATGATTCATGATTCGATTTATGATTCAATTCATGATTCATGATTCAATTCATGATTCAATTCATGATTCATAATTCGTTTCATGATTCTTGATTCATGATTCATGATTTGATTAATTATTCATGATTCATGATTCATGATTCAATTCATGATTCATGATTCATGATTCATGATTTGATTCATGATTCATGATTCATGATTCATGATTTGATTCATGATTCATGATTCATGATTCAATTCTTAATTCATGATTCATGATTCATGATTCATGATTCATGATTCAATTCATGATTCATGATTAAATTCATGATTCAATTCATGATTCATAATTCGTTTCATGATTCTTGATTCATGATTCATGATTTGATTAATTATTCATGATTCATGATTCATGATTCAATTCATGATTCATGATTCATGATTCAATTCATAATTCATGATTCATGATTCATGATTCAATTCATGATTTATGATTCATGATTCAATTCATGATTCATGATTTATGATTTATGATTCATGATTCATGATTCATGATTCAATTCATGATTCATGATTCATGATTCAATTCATGATTCATGATTCATTATTTATGATTCAATTCATAATTCATGATTCATGATTCAATTCATGATTCATAATTCATGATTCGATTCATGATTCATGATCCATGATTCAATTCATGATTCATGATTCATGATTTAATTCATGATTCAATTCATGATTCGATTCATGATCCATGATTCAATTCATGATTCATGATTCATGATTCAATTCATGATTCATGATTCAATTCATGATTTATAATTCATGATTCGATTCATGATTCATGATCCATGATTCAATTCATGATTCATGATTCATGATTTAATTCATGATTCAATTCATGATTCAATTCATGATTCATGATTCAATTCATTATTCATGATTCAATTCATGATTCATAATTCATGATTCATGATTCAATTCATGATTCATGATTCAAGATTCATGATTCATGATTCAATTCATGATTTGAATCCTGATTCAATTCATGATTCATGATTCGATTTATGATTCATGATTCATGATTCAATTCATGATTCATGATTCATGATTCATGATTCATGATTCGAATAATGATTCATGATTCGAATAATGATTCATGATTCATGATTCCTGATTCATGATTCAACTCATGATTCATGATTCATGATTCAATTTATGATTCATGATTCGATTCATGATTCTTGATTCATGATTCATGAGTCAATTCCTGATTCATGATTCAATTCACGATTCATGATTCATGATCCGATTCATGATTCAATTCATGATTCATGATTCAATTCATGATTCATGATTCAATTCATGATTCATGATTCATGATTCAATTCATGATTCATGATTCGATTCATGAATCATGATTCATGGTTCAATTCATGATTCATGATTCATGATTCAATTAATGATTCAATTTATGATTCATGATTCATGATTCATGATTTAATTCATGATTAAATTCATGATTCAAGATTCAATTCATGATTCAATTCATGATTCATGATTCAATTCATGATTCAAGATTCATGATTTATGATTCAATTCATGATTCATGATTCAATTCATGATTCATGATTCAATTCATGATTCATGATTCGATTCATGATTCATGATTCATGATTCAATTCATGATTCATGATTCATAATTCAATTCATGATTCATGATTCTATTTATAATTCATGATTCATGATTCATGATTCAATTCATGATTCATGATTCTATTTATAATTCATGATTCATGATTCATGATTCAATTCATGATTCATGATTCATGATTCGATTCATGATTTTTGATTCATGATTCATGATTCGATTCATGATTTATGATTCATGATTCAATTCATGATTCATAATTTATGATTCAATTCATGATTCGAATCCTAATTCAATTTATGATTCATGATTTGATTTATGATTCATGATTCATGATTCATGTCATGATTCATGATTCATGATTCAATTCATGATTCATGATTCATGATTCAATTCATGATTCATGATTCATGATTCATGATTCAATTCATGATTCATGATTCGATTCATGATTTTTGATTGATTATTCATGATTCGATTCATGATTCATGATTCATGATTCAATTCATGATTCATGATTCATGATTCAATTCATGATTCATGATTCAATTCATGATTCATGATTAATGATTCAATTCATGATTCATGATTCATGATTCAATTCATGATTCATGATTCATGATTCAATTCATAATTCATGATTCATGATTTATGATTCAATTCATGATTCATGATTCGATTCATGATTCTTGATTCATGATTCATGATTTGATTCATGATTCATGATTCATGATTCAATTCATGATTCATGATTCAAGATTCATGATTCATGATTCAATTCATGATTCATGATTCAATTCATGATTCGAATCCTGATTCAATTCATGATTCATGATTCGATTTATGATTCATGATTCATGATTCAATTCATGATTCATGATTCATGATTCATGATTCATGATTCGAATAATGATTCATGATTCGAATAATGATTCATGATTCATGATTCCTGATTCATGATTCAACTCATGATTCATGATTCAATTTATGATTCATGATTCGATTCATGATTCTTGATTCATGATTCATGATTCAATTCCTGATTCATGATTCAATTCACGATTCATGATTCATGATCCGATTTATGATTCAATTCATGATTCATGATTCAATTCATGATTCATGATTCGATTCATGAATCATGATTCATGGTTCAATTCCAGATTCATGATTCATGATTCAATTAATGATTCAATTTATGATTCATGATTCATGATTCATGATTCAATTCATGATTCATGATTCGATTCATGAATCATGATTCATGGTTCAATTCCAGATTCATGATTCATGATTCAATTAATGATTCAATTTATGATTCATGATTCATGATTCATGATTTAATTCATGATTCAATTTATGATTCATGATTCAATTCATGATTCAATTCATGATTCATGATTCAATTCATGATTCAAGATTCATGATTTATGATTCAATTCATGATTCATGATTCAATTCATGATTCATGATTCAATTCATGAATCATGATTCATGATTCAATTCATGATTCATGATTCATGATTCATGATTCTATTTATAATTCATGATTCATGATTCATCATTCAATTCATGATTCATGATTCATGATTCGATTCATGATTTTTGATTCATGATTCATGATTCGATTCATGATTTATGATTCATGATTCAATTCATGATTCATAATTTATGATTCAATTCATGATTCGAATCCTAATTCAATTTATGATTCATGATTTGATTTATGATTCATGATTCATGATTCATGATTCATGATTCAATTCATGATTCATGATTCATGATTCAATTCATGATTCATGATTCATGATTCAATTCATGATTCATGATTAATGATTCAATTCATGATTCATGATTCATGATTCAATTCATGATTCATGATTCATGATTCAATTCATAATTCATGATTCATGATTTATGATTCAATTCATGATTCATGATTCGATTTATGATTCAATTCATGATTCATGATTCAATTCATGATTCAATTCATGATTCATAATTCGTTTCATGATTCTTGATTCATGATTCATGATTTGATTAATTATTCATGATTCATGATTCATGATTCAATTCATGATTCATGATTCATGATTCATGATTTGATTCATGATTCATGATTCATGATTCATGATTTGATTCATGATTCATGATTCATGATTCAATTCTTAATTCATGATTCATGATTCATGATTCATGATTCATGATTCAATTCATGATTCATGATTAAATTCATGATTCAATTCATGATTCATAATTCGTTTCATGATTCTTGATTCATGATTCATGATTTGATTAATTATTCATGATTCATGATTCATGATTCAATTCATGATTCATGATTCATGATTCAATTCATAATTCATGATTCATGATTCATGATTCAATTCATGATTTATGATTCATGATTCAATTCATGATTCATGATTTATGATTTATGATTCATGATTCATGATTCATGATTCAATTCATGATTCATGATTCATGATTCAATTCATGATTCATGATTCATTATTTATGATTCAATTCATAATTCATGATTCATGATTCAATTCATGATTCATAATTCATGATTCGATTCATGATTCATGATCCATGATTCAATTCATGATTCATGATTCATGATTTAATTCATGATTCAATTCATGATTCGATTCATGATCCATGATTCAATTCATGATTCATGATTCATGATTCAATTCATGATTCAATTCATGATTCAATTCATGATTCATGATTCAATTCATTATTCATGATTTATGATTTATGATTCATGATTCATGATTCATGATTCAATTCATGATTCATGATTCATGATTCAATTCATGATTCATGATTCATTATTTATGATTCAATTCATAATTCATGATTCATGATTCAATTCATGATTCATAATTCATGATTCGATTCATGATTCATGATCCATGATTCAATTCATGATTCATGATTCATGATTTAATTCATGATTCAATTCATGATTCGATTCATGATCCATGATTCAATTCATGATTTATAATTCATGATTCGATTCATGATTCATGATCCATGATTCAATTCATGATTCATGATTCATGATTTAATTCATGATTCAATTCATGATTCAATTCATGATTCATGATTCAATTCATTATTCATGATTCAATTCATGATTCATAATTCATGATTCATGATTCAATTCATGATTCATGATTCAAGATTCATGATTCATGATTCAATTCATGATTTGAATCCTGATTCAATTCATGATTCATGATTCGATTTATGATTCATGATTCATGATTCAATTCATGATTCATGATTCATGATTCATGATTCATGATTCAATTAATGATTCATGATTCATGATTCGATTCATGATTCCGGATTCATGATTCAATTTATGATTCATGATTCGATTCATGATTCTTGATTCATGATTCAATTCCTGATTCATGATTCAATTCATGATTCATGATTCAATTCATGATTCCTGATTCATGATTCAATTTATGATTCATGATTCGATTCATGATTCTTGATTCATGATTCATGATTCAATTCCTGATTCATGATTCAATTCATGATTCATGATTCATGATTCGATTCATGATTCAATTCATGATTCATGATTCATAATTTAATTCATGATTCATGATTCGATTCATGATTCATGATTAAATTCATGATTCAATTCATGATTCATGATTCATGATTCAATTTATATTTCATGATTCATGATTCAATTCATGATTCATGATTTATGATTCAATTCATGATTCAATTCATGATTCATTATTCATGATTCATGATTCAATTCATGATTTATGATTCATGATTCATGATTCAATTCATGATTCATTATTCAATTAATTAATCGATTCATGATTTAATTCATGATTCAATTCATGATTCATGGTTCATGATTCATGATTCATGATTCAATTCATGATTCATAATTCATGATTCATGATTCGATTGATGATTCATGATTCAATTCATGATTCATAATTTATGATTCATGAATCAATTCATGATTCATAATTCATGATTCATGATTCAATTCATGATTCATGATTCATGATTCGATTCATGATTCATGATTTATGATTCAATTCATGATTCATGATTCATGATTCAATTCATGATTCATATTTCATGATTCATGATTCAATTCATGATTCATGATTCAATTCATTAATCGCTTCATGATTCAATTCATGATTCAATTCATGAATTATGGTTCATGATTCATGATTTATGATTCAATTCATGATTCATAATTCATGATTCATGATTCGATTCATGATTCATGATTCATGATTGAATTCATGATTCATAATTTATGATTCATGAATCAATTCATGATTCATAATTCATGATTCATGATTCAATTCATGATTCATGATTCATGATTCGATTCATGATTCATGATTTATGATTCAATTCATGATTCGAATCCTAATTCAATTTATGATTCATGATTTGATTTATGATTCATGATTCATGATTCATGTCATGATTCATGATTCATGATTCATGATTCAATTCATGATTCATGATTCAATTGATGATTCACGATTCATGACTCAATTCATGATTCATGATTCATGATTCATGATTCAATTCATGATTCATGATTTATGATTCAATTCATGATTCATGACTCGATTCATGATTTTTGATTAATGATTCATGATTCAATTCATGATTCATGATTCATGATTCAATTCATGATTCATGATTCATGATTTATGATTCAATTCATAATTCATGATTCATGATTCATGATTTAATTCATGATTCATGATTCGATTCATGATTCTTGATTCATGATTCATGATTTGATTCATGATTCATGATTCAATTCATGATTCATAATTCATGTTTCATTTCATGATTCATGATTGATGATTTGATTCATGATTCATGATTCAATTCATGATTCATGATTCATGATTCAATCCATGATTCAATTCATGATTCATGATTCAATTTATTATTCATTATTCATGATTTAATTCATTATTCAATTCATGATTCATGATTCAATTCAGGATTCAATTCATGATTCATGATTCAATTCAGGATTCAATTCATGATTCATGATTCATGATTCAATTCATGATTCATGATTCATGATTCAATTCATGATTCATGATTCGATTCATGATTCATGATTCAATTCATGATTCATGATTCATGATTCAATTCCTGATTCATGATTCATGATTCGATTCATGATTCATGATTTATGATTCAATTCATGATTCATGATTCATGATTCAATTCATGATTCATATTTCATGGTTCATGATTCAATTCATGATTCATGATTCAATTCATTAATCGATTCATGATTCAATTCATGATTCAATTCATGATTCATGGTTCATGATTCATGATTCATGATTCAATTCATGATTCATAATTCATGATTCATGATTCGATTCATGATTCATGATTCATGATTGAATTCATGATTCATAATTTATGATTCATGAATCAATTCATGATTCATAATTCATGATTCATGATTCAATTCGTGATTCATGATTCATGATTCGATTCATGATTTATGATTTATGATTCAATTCATGATTCGAATCCTAATTCAATTTATGATTCATGATTTGATTTATGATTCATGATTCATGATTCATGATTCAATTCATGATTCATGATTAATGATTCAATTCATGATTCATGATTTATGATTCATGATTCAATTCATGATTCATGATTCATGATTCATGATTTATGATTCAATTCATAATTCATGATTCATGATTCAATTCATGATTCATGATTAGATTCATGATTCTTGATTCATGATTCATGATTTGATTCATGATTCATGATTCATCATTCAATTCATGATTCATAATTCATGTTTCATTTCATGATTCAATTTATGATTCATGATTCAATTTATTATTCATGATTCATGATTTAATTCATTATTCAATTCATGATTCATGATTCAATTCAGGGTTCAATTCATGATTCATGATTCATGATTCAATTCATGATTCATGATTCATGATTCATGATTCATGATTCAATTCATGATTCATGATTCATGATTCATGATTCAATTCATAATTCATGATTCATGATTCATGATTCATGATTCAATTCATGATTTATGATTCATGATTCAATTCATGATTCATGATTCATGATTCATGATTCATGATTCAATTCATGATTCATGATTCATGATTCAATTCATGATTCATGATTCATGATTGATGATTCAATTCATAATTCATGATTCATGATTTAATTCATGATTCATAATTCATGATTCGATTCATGATTCATGATCCATGATTCAATTCATGATTCATGATTCATGATTTAATTCATGATTCAATTCATGATTCGATTCATGATCCATGATCCATGATTCAATTCATGATTCATGATTCATGATTCAATTCATGATTCATGATTCAATTCATGATTCATAATTCATGATTCGATTCATGATTCATGATCCATGATTCAATTCATGATTCATTATTTCATGACTTAATTCATGATTCAATTCATGATTCAATTCATGATTCATGATTCATGATTCAATTCATTATTCATGATTCAATTCATGATTCATAATTCATGATTCATGATTCAATTCATGATTCAGGATTCAAGATTCATGATTCATGATTCAATTCATGATTTGAATCCTGATTCAATTCATGATTCATGATTCGATTTATGATTCATGATTCATGATTCAATTCATGATTCATGATTCATGATTCATGATTCATGATTCATGATTCAATTAATGATTCATGATTCATGATTCGATTCATGATTCCTGATTCATGATTCAATTTATGATTCATGATTCGATTCATGATTCTTGATTCATGATTCAATTCCTGATTCATGATTCAATTCATGATTCATGATTCAATTCATGATTCCTGATTCATGATTCAATTTATGATTCATGATTCGATTCATGATTCTTGATTCATGATTCATGATTCAATTCCTGATTCATGATTCAATTCATGATTCATGATTCATGATTCGATTCATGATTCAATTCATGATTCATGATTCATAATTTAATTCATGATTCATGATTCGATTCATGATTCATGATTAAATTCATGATTCAATTCATGATTCATGATTCATGATTCAATTTATGATTCATGATTCATGATTCAATTCATGATTCATGATTTATGATTCAATTCATGATTCAATTCATGATTCATTATTCATGATTCATGATTTAATTCATGATTTATGATTCATGATTCATGATTCAATTCATGATTCATGATTCAATTAATTAATCGATTCATGATTTAATTCATGATTCAATTCATGATTCATGGTTCATGATTCATGATTCAATTCATGATTCATAATTCATGATTCATGATTCGATTGATGATTCATGATTCAATTCATGATTCATAATTTATGATTCATGAATCAATTCATGATTCATAATTCATGATTCATGATTCGATTCATGATTCATGATTCATGATTCGATTCATGATTCATGATTTATGATTCAATTCATGATTCATGATTCATGATTCAATTCATGATTCATATTTCATGATTCATGATTCAATTCATGATTCATGATTCAATTCATTAATCGATTCATGATTCAATTCATGATTCAATTCATGATTCATGGTTCATGATTCATGATTTATGATTCAATTCATGATTCATAATTCATGATTCATGATTCGATTCATGATTCATGATTCATGATTGAATTCATGATTCATAATTTATGATTCATGAATCAATTCATGATTCATAATTCATGATTCATGATTCAATTCATGATTCATGATTCATGATTCGATTCATGATTCATGATTTATGATTCAATTCATGATTCGAATCCTAATTCAATTTATGATTCATGATTTGATTTATGATTCATGATTCATGATTCATGTCATGATTCATGATTCATGATTCATGATTCAATTCATGATTCATGATTCAATTGATGATTCACGATTCATGATTCAATTCATGATTCATGATTCATGATTCATGATTCAATTCATAATTCATGATTTATGATTCAATTCATGATTCATGATTCGATTCATGATTTTTGATTAATGATTCATGATTCAATTCATGATTCATGATTCATGATTCAATTCATGATTCATGATTCATGATTTATGATTCAATTCATAATTCATGATTCATGATTCATGATTTAATTCATGATTCATGATTCGATTCATGATTCTTGATTCATGATTCATGATTTGATTCATGATTCATGATTCAATTCATGATTCATAATTCATGTTTCATTTCATGATTCATGATTGATGAATTAATTTATGATTCATGATTCATGATTCAATTCATGATTCATGATTCATGATTCAATCCATGATTCAATTCATGATTCATGATTCAATTTATTATTCATGATTCATGATTTAATTCATTATTCAATTCATGATTTATGATTCAATTCAGGATTCAATTCATGATTCATGATTCAATTCAGGATTCAATTCATGATTCATGATTCATGATTCAATTCATGATTCATGATTCATGATTCAATTCATGATTCATGATTCGATTCATGATTCATGATTCAATTCATGATTCATGATTCATGATTCAATTCCTGATTCATGATTCATGATTCGATTCATGATTCATGATTTATGATTCAATTCATGATTCATGATTCATGATTCAATTCATGATTCATATTTCATGGTTCATGATTCAATTCATGATTCATGATTCAATTCATTAATCGATTCATGATTCAATTCATGATTCAATTCATGATTCATGGTTCATGATTCATGATTCATGATTCAATTCATGATTCATAATTCATGGTTCATGATTTAATTCATGATTCATGATTCAATTCATTAATCGATTCATGATTCAATTCATGATTCAATTCGTGATTCATGGTTCATGATTCATGATTCATGATTCAATTCATGATTCATAATTCATGATTCATGATTCGATTCATGATTCATGATTCATGATTGAATTCATGATTCATAATTTATGATTCATGAATCAATTCATGATTCATAATTCATGATTCATGATTCAATTCGTGATTCATGATTCATGATTCGATTCATGATTTATGATTTATGATTCAATTCATGATTCGAATCCTAATTCAATTTATGATTCATGATTTGATTTATGATTCATGATTCATGATTCATGATTCAATTCATGATTCATGATTCATGATTCGATTCATGATTCAATTCATGATTCATGATTCATAATTTAATTCATGATTCATGATTCGATTCATGATTCATGATTAAATTCATGATTCAATTCATGATTCATGATTCATGATTCAATTTATGATTCATGATTCATGATTCAATTCATGATTCATGATTTATGATTCAATTCATGATTCAATTCATGATTCATTATTCATGATTCATGATTTAATTCATGATTTATGATTCATGATTCATGATTCAATTCATGATTCATGATTCAATTAATTAATCGATTCATGATTTAATTCATGATTCAATTCATGATTCATGGTTCATGATTCATGATTCAATTCATGATTCATAATTCATGATTCATGATTCGATTGATGATTCATGATTCAATTCATGATTCATAATTTATGATTCATGAATCAATTCATGATTCATAATTCATGATTCATGATTCGATTCATGATTCATGATTCATGATTCGATTCATGATTCATGATTTATGATTCAATTCATGATTCATGATTCATGATTCAATTCATGATTCATATTTCATGATTCATGATTCAATTCATGATTCATGATTCAATTCATTAATCGATTCATGATTCAATTCATGATTCAATTCATGATTCATGGTTCATGATTCATGATTTATGATTCAATTCATGATTCATAATTCATGATTCATGATTCGATTCATGATTCATGATTCATGATTGAATTCATGATTCATAATTTATGATTCATGAATCAATTCATGATTCATAATTCATGATTCATGATTCAATTCATGATTCATGATTCATGATTCGATTCATGATTCATGATTTATGATTCAATTCATGATTCGAATCCTAATTCAATTTATGATTCATGATTTGATTTATGATTCATGATTCATGATTCATGTCATGATTCATGATTCATGATTCATGATTCAATTCATGATTCATGATTCAATTGATGATTCACGATTCATGATTCAATTCATGATTCATGATTCATGATTCATGATTCAATTCATAATTCATGATTTATGATTCAATTCATGATTCATGATTCGATTCATGATTTTTGATTAATGATTCATGATTCAATTCATGATTCATGATTCATGATTCAATTCATGATTCATGATTCATGATTTATGATTCAATTCATAATTCATGATTCATGATTCATGATTTAATTCATGATTCATGATTCGATTCATGATTCTTGATTCATGATTCATGATTTGATTCATGATTCATGATTCAATTCATGATTCATAATTCATGTTTCATTTCATGATTCATGATTGATGAATTAATTTATGATTCATGATTCATGATTCAATTCATGATTCATGATTCATGATTCAATCCATGATTCAATTCATGATTCATGATTCAATTTATTATTCATGATTCATGATTTAATTCATTATTCAATTCATGATTTATGATTCAATTCAGGATTCAATTCATGATTCATGATTCAATTCAGGATTCAATTCATGATTCATGATTCATGATTCAATTCATGATTCATGATTCATGATTCAATTCATGATTCATGATTCGATTCATGATTCATGATTCAATTCATGATTCATGATTCATGATTCAATTCCTGATTCATGATTCATGATTCGATTCATGATTCATGATTTATGATTCAATTCATGATTCATGATTCATGATTCAATTCATGATTCATATTTCATGGTTCATGATTCAATTCATGATTCATGATTCAATTCATTAATCGATTCATGATTCAATTCATGATTCAATTCATGATTCATGGTTCATGATTCATGATTCATGATTCAATTCATGATTCATAATTCATGGTTCATGATTTAATTCATGATTCATGATTCAATTCATTAATCGATTCATGATTCAATTCATGATTCAATTCATGATTCATGGTTCATGATTCATGATTCATGATTCAATTCATGATTCATAATTCATGATTCATGATTCGATTCATGATTCATGATTCATGATTGAATTCATGATTCATAATTTATGATTCATGAATCAATTCATGATTCATAATTCATGATTCATGATTCAATTCGTGATTCATGATTCATGATTCGATTCATGATTTATGATTTATGATTCAATTCATGATTCGAATCCTAATTCAATTTATGATTCATGATTTGATTTATGATTCATGATTCATGATTCATGATTCAATTCATGATTCATGATTCATGATTCAATTCATGATTCATGATTCGATTCATGATTTTTGATTAATGATTCATGATTCAATTCATGATTCATGATTCATGATTCAATTCATGATTCATGATTCATGATTCATGATTTATGATTCAATTCATAATTCATGATTCATGATTCATGATTCAATTCATGATTCATGATTCAATTCAGGGTTCAATTCATGATTCATGATTCATGATTCAATTCATGATTCATGATTCATGATTCAATTCATGATTCATGATTCGATTCATGATTCATGATTCAATTCATGATTCATGATTCATGATTCAATTCCTGATTCATGATTCAATTCATGATTCATAATTTATGATTCATGATTCAATTCATGATTCATGATTCAATTCATGATTCATGATTCGAATCATGATTCATGATTCATGATTCAATTCATGATTCATGATTCATGATTCATGATTCAATTCATGATTCAAGATTCATGATTCGATTCATGATTCATGATTTGATTCATGATTCATGATTAAATTCATGATTCGACTCATGATTCAAGATATAATTCATGATTCATGATTCAATTCAGGGTTCAATTCATGATTCATGATTCATGATTCAATTCATGATTCATGATTCAATTCATGATTCATGATTCGATTCATGATTCATGATTCAATTCATGATTCATGATTCATGATTCAATTTCTGATTCATGATTCAATTAATGATTCATAATTTATGATTCATGATTCAATTCATGATTCATGATTCAATTCATGATTCATGATTCAATTCATGATTCATGATTCATGATTCAATTCATGATTCATGATTTATGATTCGATTCATGATTCATGATCCATGCTTCAATTCATGATTCATGATTCATGATTTAATTCACGATTCAATTCATGATTCGATTCATGATCCATGATTCAATTCATGATTCATAATTCATGATTCATGATTCGATTCATGATTCATGATTCAATTCATGATTCATAATTCATGATTCATGATTCAATTCATGATTCATGATTCATGATAAATGATTCAATTCATGATTCATGATTCATGATTCGATTCATGATTCATGATTTATGATTCAATTCATGATTTGAATCCTAATCCAATTTATGATTCATGATTTGATTTATGATTCATGATTCATGATTCATGTCATGATTCATGATTCATGATTCATGATTCAATTCATGATTCATGATTCATGATTCAATTCATGATTCATGATTCGATTCATGATTTTTGATTAATTATTCATGATTCGATTCATGATTCATGATTCAATTCATGATTCATGATTCATGATTCATTATTCAATTCATGATTCATGATTCATGAGTCATGATTCATGATTCAATTCATAATTCATGATTCATGATTCATGATTCAATTCATGATTCATGATTCGATTCATAATTCTTGATTCATGATTCATGATTTGATTCATGATTCATGATTCATGATTCAATTCATGATTCATGATTCATGTTTCATTTCATGATTCATGATTCATGATTTGATTCATTATTCATGATTCATGATTCAATTCATGATTGATGATTCATGATTCATGATTCATGATTCAATTCATGATTCATGATTCATGATTCATGATTCAATTCATAATTCATGATTCATGATTCATGATTCATGATTCAATTCATGATTTATGATTCATGATTCAATTCATGATTCATAATTCATGATTCATGATTCATGATTTATAATTCAATTCATGATTCATGATTCATGATTCAATTCATGATTCATGATTCATGATTCAATTCATGATTCATGATTCATGATTCATGATTCATGATTCATGATTCATGATTCATGATCCATGACTCAATTCAAGATCCATGATTCATGATTTAATTCATGATTCATGATTCATGATTCGATTCATGATCCATGATTCAATTCATGATTCATGATTCATGATTAAATTCATTATTCATGATTCATGATCCATGATTCAATACAAGATTCATGATTTAATTCATGATTCATTTCATGATTCGATTCATGATCCATGATTCAATTCATGATTCATGATTCATGATTCAATTCATTATTCATGATTCAATTCATGATTCATAATTCATGATTCATGATTCAATTCATGATTCATGATTCAATTCATGATTCGAATCCTGATTCAATTCATGATTCATGATTCGATTTATGATTCATGATTCATGATTCAATTCATGATTCATGATTCATGATTCGATTTATGATTCATGATTCATGATTCAATTCATGATTCATGATTCATGATTCATGATTCGAATAATGATTCATGATTCATGATTCGATTCATGATTCCTGATTCATGATTCATGATTCGAATAATGATTCATGATTCAATTTATAATTCATGATTCGATTCATGATTCTTGATTCATGATTCATGATTCAATTCCTGATTCATGATCCGATTCATGATTCAATTCATGATTCATGATTCAATTCATGATTCATGATTCAATTCATGATTCATGATTCATGATTCAATTCATGATTCATGAATCGATTCATGAATCATGATTCATGGTTCAATTCATGATTCATGATTCATGATTCAATTCATGATTCAATTTATGATTCATGATTCATGATTCATGATTTAATTCATGATTCAATTCATGATTCATGATTCAATTCATGATTCAATTCATGATTCATGATTCAATTCATGATTCATGATTTGTGATTCATGATTCAATTCATGATTCATGATTCAATTCATGATTCATGATTCATGATTCATGATTCAATTCATGATTCATGATTCATGATTCATGATTCGATTTATAATTCATGATTCATGATTCATGATTTGATTCATGATTCATGATTCGATTCATGATTCATGATTCGATTCATGATTTTTGATTCATGATTCATGATTCGATTCATGATTTATGATTCATGATTCAATTCATGATTCATAATTTATGATTCAATTCATGATTCGAATCCTAATTCAATTTATGATTCATGATTTGATTTATGATTCATGATTCATGATTCATGTCATGATTCATGATTCATGATTCATGATTCAATTCATGATTCATGATTCATGATTCAATTCATGATTCAATTCATGATTCATGATTCGATTCATGATTTTTGATTGATTATTCATGATTCGATTCATGATTCATGATTCATGATTCAATTCATGATTCATGATTCGATTTATGATTCATGATTCGATTCATAATTCTTGATTCATGATTCATGATTCAATTCCTGATTCATGATTCAATTCATGATTCATGATTCATGATTCAATACATGATTCATGATTCATGATTCATGATTCATGATTCAATTTCTGATTCATGATTTGATTTATGATTCATGATTCATGATTCAATTCATGATTTATGATTCATGATTCAATTGATGATTCATGATTCATGATTCATGATTCATGATTCGATTTATGATTCATGATTCATGATTCATGATTCAATTCATGATTCATGATTCATGATTCGATTCATGATTTTTGATTCATGATTCATGATTCGATTCATGATTCATGATTTATAAGTTCAATTCATGATTCATAATTTATGATTCTATTCATGATTCGAATCCTAATTCAATTTATGATTCATGATTTGATTTATGATTCATGATTCATGATTCATGTCATGATTCATGATTCATGATTCATGATTCAATTCATGATTCATGATTCAATTCATGATTCATGATTCATGATTCAATTCTTGATTCATGATTCATGATTCAATTCATGATTCATGATTCGATTCATGATTTTTGATTAATTATTCATGATTCGATTCATGATTCATGATTCATGATTCAATTCATGATTCATGATTCATGATTCATGATTCAATTCATGATTCATTATTCATGATTCATGATTCATGATTCAATTCATAATTCCTGATTCATGATTCAATTCATGATTCGATTCATGATTCTTGATTCATGATTCATGATTTGATTCATGATTCATGATTCAATTCATGATTCATGATTCATGATTCATGATTCATGATTCATGATTCATGATTCATGATTCAATTCATAATTCATGATTCATGATTCATGATTCAATTCATGATTCATGATTCAATTCATGATTCAATTCATGATTCATGATTCGTTTCATGATTCTTGATTCATGATTCATGATTTGATTCATTATTCATGATTCATGAATAAATTCATGATTCATGATTCATGATTCATGATTCAATTCATAATTCATGATTAATGATTCATGATTCATGATTCAATTCATAATTCATGATTCATGATTCATGATTCACGATTCATGATTCAATTCATGATTTATGATTCATGATTCAATTCATGATTCATGATTCATGATTCATGATTCATAATTCATGATTCATGATTCAATTCATGATTCATGATTCATGATTCAATTCATGATTCATGATTCATGATTCATGATTCAATTCATGATTCATGATTCATGATTCAATTCATGATTCATGATTCATGATTCGATTCATGATTCATGATCCATGATTCAATTCATGATTCATGATTCATGATTTAATTCATGATTCAATTCATGATTCGATTCATGATACATGATTCAATTCATGATTCATGATTCATGATTCAATTCATTATTCATGATTCAATTCATGATTCATAATTCATGATTCATGATTCAATTCATGATTCATGATTCAAGATTCATGATTCATGATTCAATTCATGATTCATGATTCAATTCATGATTCGAATCCTGATTCAATTCATGATTCATGATTCGATTTATGATTCATGATTCATGATTCAATTCATGATTCATGATTCATGATTCATGATTCAATTAATGATTCATGATTCATGATTCGATTCATGATTCCTGATTCATGATTCAATTCATGATTCATGATTCATGATTCAATTTATGATTCATGATTCGATTCATGATTCTTGATTCATGATTCATGATTCAATTCCTGATTCAATTTATGATTTATGATTCATGATTTGATTCATGATTCAATTCATGATTCATGATTCAATTCATGATTCGAATCCTAATTCAATTCATGATTCATGATTCATGATTCAATACATGATTCATGATTCATGATTCATGATTCATGATTCATGATTCATGATTCATGATTCAATTTATGATTCATGATTTGATTTATGATTCATGATTCATGATTCAATTCATGATTCATGATTCATGATTCAATTCATGATTCATGATTCATGATTCATGATTCGATTTTTGATTCATGATTCATGATTCATGATTCAATTCATGATTCATGATTCGATTCATGATTCATGATTCGATTCATGATTTTTGATTCATGATTCATGATTCGATTCATGATTCATGATTCATGATTCAATTCATGATTCATAATTTATGATTCAATTCATGATTCGAATCCTAATTCAATTTATGATTCATGATTTGATTTATGATTCATGATTCATGATTCATGTCATGATTCATGATTCATGATTCATGATTCAATTCATGATTCATGATTCATGATTCAATTCATGATTCATGATTCATGATTCATGATTCAATTCATGATTCATGATTCATGATTCAATTCATGATTCATGATTCGATTCATGATTTTTGATTAATTATTCATGATTCGATTCATGATTCATGATTCAATTCATGATTCATGATTCATGATTCATGATTCAATTCATGATTCATGATTCATGAGTCATGATTCATGATTCAATTCATAATTCATGATTCATGATTCATGATTCAATTCATGATTCATGATTCGATTCATAATTCTTGATTCATGATTCATGATTTGATTCATGATTCATGATTCATGATTCAATTCATGATTTATGATTCATGTTTCATTTCATGATTCATGATTCATGATTTGATTCATTATTCATGATTCATGATTCAATTCATGATTGATGATTCATGATTCATGATTCATGATTCAATTCATGATTCATGATTCATGATTCATGATTCAATTCATAATTCATGATTCATGATTCATGATTCAATTCATGATTTATGATTCATGATTCAATTCATGATTCATAATTCATGATTCATGATTCATGATTTATGATTCAATTCATGATTCATGATTCATGATTCAATTCATGATTCATGATTCATGATTCAATTCATGATTCATGATTCATGATTCATGATTCATGATTCATGATTCATGATTCATGATCCATGACTCAATTCAAGATTCATGATTCATGATTTAATTCATGATTCATGATTCATGATTCGATTCATGATCCATGATTCAATTCATGATTCATGATTCATGATTCATGATTAAATTCATTATTCATGATTCATGATCCATGATTCAATACAAGATTCATGATTCATGATTTAATTCATGATTCACTTCATGATTCGATTCATGATCCATGATTCAATTCATGATTCATGATTCATGATTCAATTCATTATTCATGATTCAATTCATGATTCATAATTCATGATTCATGATTCAATTCATGATTCATGATTCAAGATTCATGATTCATGATTCAATTCATGATTCATGATTCAATTCATGATTCGAATCCTGATTCAATTCATGATTCATGATTCGATTTATGATTCATGATTCATGATTCAATTCATGATTCATGATTCATGATTCGATTTATGATTCATGATTCATGATTCATGATTCATGATTCGAATAATGATTCATGATTCATGATTCGATTCATGATTCCTGATTCATGATTCAATTCATGATTCATGATTCATGATTCAATTTATAATTCATGATTCGATTCATGATTCTTGATTCATGATTCATGATTCAATTCCTGATTCATGATCCGATTCATGATTCAATTCATGATTCATGATTCAATTCATGATTCATGATTTAATTCATGATTCATGATTCAATTCATGATTCATGAATCGATTCATGATTCATGATTCAATTCATGATTCAATTTATGATTCATGATTCATGATTCATGATTTAATTCATGATTCAATTCATGATTCATGATTCAATTCATGATTCAATTCATGATTCATGATTCAATTCATGATTCATGATTTGTGATTCATGATTCAATTCATGATTCATGATTCAATTCATGATTCATGATTCGATTCATGATTCATGATTCAATTCATGATTCATGATTCATGATTCATGATTCGATTTATAATTCATGATTCATGATTCCATTCATGATTCATGATTCGATTCATGATTCATGATTCGATTCATGATTTTTGATTCATGATTCATGATTCGATTCATGATTTATGATTCATGATTCAATTCATGATTCATAATTTATGATTCAATTCATGATTCGAATCCTAATTCAATTTATGATTCATGATTTGATTTATGATTCATGATTCATGATTCATGTCATGATTCATGATTCATGATTCATGATTCAATTCATGATTCATGATTCATGATTCAATTCATGATTCAATTCATGATTCATGATTCGATTCATGATTTTTGATTGATTATTCATGATTCGATTCATGATTCATGATTCATGATTCAATTCATGATTCATGATTCATGATTCAATTCATGATTCATGATTCATGATTCAATTCATAATTCATGATTCATGATTCATGATTCAATTCATGATTCATGATTCATGATTCAATTCATGATTCATGATTCTTGATTCATGATTCATGATTCAATTCCTGATTCATGATTCAATTCATGATTCATGATTCATGATCCGATTCATGATTCAATTCATGATTCATGATTCAATTCATGATTCATGATTCATTTCATGATTCATGATTCATGATTCAATTCATGATTCATGATTCAATTCATGATTCATGATTCGATTCATGAATCATGATTCATGGTTCAATTCATGATTCATGATTCATGATTCAATTCATGATTCAATTTATGATTCATGATTCATGATTCATGATTTAATTCATGATTCAATTCATGATTCATGATTCAATTCATGATTCATGATTCATGATTCATGATTCATGATTCGATTTATAATTCATGATTCATGATTCATGATTCAATTCATGATTCATAATTCATGATTCGATTCATGATTCATGATTCGATTCATGATTTTTGATTCATGATTCATGATTCGATTCATGATTTATGATTCATGATTCAATTCATGATTCATAATTTATGATTCAATTCATGATTCGAATCCTAATTCAATTTATGATTCATGATTTGATTTATGATTTTTGATTCATGATTCATGATTCGAATCCTAATTCAATTTATGATTCATGATTTGATTTATGATTCATGATTCATGATTCATGTCATGATTCATGATTCATGATTCATGATTCAATTCATGATTCATGATTCAATTCATGATTCATGATTCATGATTCATGATTCAATTCATGATTCATGATTCATGATTCAATTCATGATTCATGATTCGATTCATGATTTTTGATTAATGATTCATGATTCAATTCATGATTCATGATTCATGATTCAATTCATGATTCATGATTCATGATTCATGATTTATGATTTAATTCATAATTCCTGATTCATGATTCAATTCATGATTCATGATTCGATTCATGATTCTTGATTCATGATTCATGATTTGATTCATGATTCATGATTCATGATTCAATACATGATTCAATTCATGATTCATGATTCAATTTATTATTCATGATTCATGATTTAATTCATTATTCAATTCATGAGTCATGATTCAATTCAGGATTCAATTCATGATTCATGATTCTTGATTTAATTCATGATTCATGATTCATGATTCAATTCATGATTCATGATTCATGATTCAATTCATGATTCATGATTCATGATTCAATTCCTGATTCATGATTCAATTCCTGATTCATAATTTGTGATTCATGATTCAATTTATGATTCATGATTCAATTCATGATTCATGATTCGATTCATGATTCATGATTCAATTCATGATTCATGATTCATGATTCATGATTCAATTCCTGATTCATGATTCAATTCATGATCCATAATTTATGATTCATGATTCAATTCATGATTCGAATCCTGATTCATGATTCATGATTCATGATTCGATTTATGATTCATGATTCATGATTCATGATTCATGATTCATGATTCAATTCCTGATTCATGATTCAATTCATGATCCATAATTTATGATTCATGATTCAATTCATGATTCGAATCCTGATTCATGATTCATGATTCATGATTCGATTTATGATTCATGATTCATGATTCATGATTCAATTCATGATTCATGATTCAATTCATGATTCATGATTTGATTCATGATTTTTGATTCATGATTCATGATTCGATTCATGATTCATGATTCATGAATCAATTCATGATTCATAATTCATGATTCATGATTCAATTCATGATTCATGATTCATGATTCATGATTCATGATTCAATTCATGATTCATGATTCAATTCATGATTCATGATTCATGATTCAATTCATGATTCATGATTTGTGATTCAATTCATGATTCATGATTCAATTCATGATTAATAATGAATGATTCATGATTCAATTCATGATTCATGATTCATGATTCATGATTCAATTCATGATTCATGATTCATGATTCGATTCATGATTCATGATTTATGATTCTATTCATGATTCATGATTCGATTCATGATTCATGATTCAATTCATTATTCATGATTCATGATTCATGATTTATGATTCTATTCATGATTCATGATTCGATTCATGATTCATGATTCATGATTCAATTCATTATTCATGATTCATGATTCATGATTCATGATTCAATTCATGATTCATGATTTATGATTCAATTCATGATTCATGATTCATGATTCAATTCATGATTCATGATTCATGATTCAATTCATGATTCATAATTCGATTCATGATTCATGATTCATAATTCATGATTCGATTCAAGATTCATGATTCATGATTCATGATTCAATTCATGATTTATGATTCATAATTCAATTCATGATTCATGATTCAATTCATGCTTCATGATTTAATTCATGATTCAATTCATGATTCGATTCATGATCCATGATTCAATTCATGATTCATGATTCAATTCATTATTCATGATTCAATTCATGATACATAATTCCTGATTCATGATTCAATTCATGATTCATGATTCGATTCATGATTCAATTCATGATTCATAATTTAATTTATGATTCATGATTCGATTCATGATTCATGATTAAATTCATGATTCAATTCATGATTCATGATTCATGATTCAATTTATGATTCATGATTCATGATTCAATTCATGATTCATGATTCAATTTATGATTCATGATTCATGATTCAATTCATGATTCATGATTTATGATTCATGATTCAATTCATGATTTATGATTCATGATTCATGATTCAATTCATGATTCATGATTCAATTCATTAATCGATTCATGATTCAATTCATGATTCAATTCATGATTCATGGTTCATGATTCATGATTCGATTCATGATTCATGATTCAATTCATGATTCATGATTCATGATTCATGATTCATGATTCATGATTCAATTCATAATTCACGATTCATGATTCATGATTCATGATTCATGATTCAATTCATGATTTATGATTCATGATTCAATTCATGATTCATGATTCATGATTCATGATTCAATTCATGATTCATGATTCATGATTCATGATTCGATTCATGATTCATGATTCAATTCATGATTCATGATTCATGATTCATGATTCAATTCATGATTCATGATTCATGATTCATGATTCATGATTCAATTCATAATTCATGATTCATGATTCATGATTTATGATTCATGATTCATGATTTAATTCATGATTTATGATTCATGATTCAATTCATGATTCATGATTCATGATTCATGATTCATGATTCAATTCATGATTCATGATTCATGATTCATGATTCGATTCATGATTCATGATTCATGATTCATGATTCAATTCATAATTCATGATTCATGATTCAATTCTTGATTCATGATTCAATTCATAATTCATGATTCATGATTCAATTCATGATTCATGATTCGATTTATGATTCATGATCCATGATTCAATTCATGATTCATGATTCATGATTTAATTCATGATTCAATTCATGATTCAATTCATGATCCATGATTCAATTCATGATTCATGATTCATGATTCAATTCATTATTCATGATTCAATTCATGATTCAAAATTCATGATTCATGATTCAATTCATGATTCATGATTCAAGATTCATGATTCATGATTCAATTCATGATTCATGATTCAATTCATGATTCGAATCCTGATTCAATTCATGATTCATGATTCGATTTATGATTCATGATTCATGATTCAATTCATGATTCATGATTCATGATTCATGATTCAATTAATGATTCATGATTCATGATTCGATTTATGATTCATGATTCATGATTCAATTCATGATTCATGATTCATGATTCATGATTCGATTTATGATTCATGATTCAATTCATGATTCATGATTCATGATTCATGATTCAATTAATGATTCATGATTCATGATTCAATTTATGATTCATGATTCGATTCATGATTCTTGATTCATGATTCATGATTCAATTCCTGATTCTCAATTCAATTCATGATTCATGATTCATGATTCGATTCATGATTCAATTCATGATTCATGATTCATGATTCGATTCATGATTCAATTCATGATTCATGATTCATAATTTAATTCATGATTCATGATTCGATTCATGATTCATGATTAAATTCATTATTCAATTCATGATTCATGATTCAATTTATGATTCATGATTCATGATTCAATTCATGATTCATGATTTATGATTCAATTCATGATTCAATTCATGATTCATTATTCATGATTCATGATTCAATTCATGATTTATGATTCATGATTCATGATTCAATTCATGATTCATGATTCATGATTCATGATTCATGATTCAATTCATGATTCATAATTCATGATTCATGATTCGATTCATGATTCATGATTCATGATTCAATTCATGATTCATAATTTATGATTCATGAATCAATTCATGATTCATAATTCATGATTCATGATTCAATTCATGATTCATGATTCATGATTCATGATTCAATTCATGATTCATGATTCAATTCATTATTCATGATTCATGATTCGATTCATGATTCATGATTTATGATTAAATTTATTATTCATGATTCATGATTCAATTCATGATTCATATTTCATGATTCATGATTCAATTCATGATTCATGATTCAATTCATTAATCGATTCATGATTCAATTCATGATTCAATTCATGATTCATGGTTCATGATTCATGATTCATGATTCAATTCATGATTCATAATTCATGATTCATGATTCGATTCATGATTCATGATTGAATTCATGATTCATAATTTATGATTCATGAATCAATTCATGATTCATAATTCATGATTCATGATTCAATTTGTGGATCATGATTCATGATTCGATTCATGATTCATGATTTATGATTCAATTCATGATTCGAATCCTAATTCAATTTATGATTCATGATTTGATTTATGATTCATGATTCATGTCATGATTCATGATTCATGATTCATGATTCAATTCATAATTCATGATTCAATTCATGATTCATGATTCATGATTCATGATTCAATTCATGATTCATGATTCATGATTCAATTCATGATTCATGATTCGATTCATGATTTTTGATTAATGATTCATGATTCAATTCATGATTCATGATTCATGATTCAATTCATGATTCATGATTCATGATTCATGATTTATGATTTAATTCATAATTCATGATTCATGATTCAATTCATGATTCATGATTCGATTCATGATTCTTGATTCATGATTTATGATTTGATTCATGATTCATGATTCATGATTCAATACATGATTCAATTCATGATTCATGATTCAATTTATTATTCATGATTCATGATTTAATTCATTATTCAATTCATGATTCATGATTCAATTCAGGATTCATGATTCTTGATTCAATTCATGATTCATGATTCATGATTCAATTCATGATTCATGATTCGATTCATGATTCATGATTCAATTCATGATTCATGATTCATGATTCAATTCCTGATTCATGATTCAATTCCTGATTCATAATTTGTGATTCATGATTCAATTCATGATACATGATTCAATTCATGATTCATGATTCATGATTCATGATTCAATTCATGATTCATGATTCATGATTCATGATTCATGATTCATGATTCAATTCCTGATTCATGATTCAATTCATGATCCATAATTTATGATTCATGATTCAATTCATGATTCGAATCCTGATTCATGATTCATGATTCATGATTCGATTCATGATTCAATTCATGATTCATGATTCAATTCATGATTCATGATTGGATTCATGATTTTTGATTCATGATTCATGATTCGATTCATGATTCATGATTCATGATTCATGATTCATGATTCATGATTCAATTCATGATTCATGATTCAATTCATGATTCATGATTTGATTCATGATTTTTGATTCATGATTCATGATTCGATTCATGATTCATGATTCGATTCATGATTCATGATTCGATTCATGATTCATGATTCGATTCATGATTCATGATTCATGATCCACTTCATGATTCATGATTCATGATTCATGATTCATGATTCATAATTCAATTCATGATCCATGATTCAATTCATGATTCTTGATTCATGATTTATAATTCGATTCATGATTCATGATTCATGATTCAATTCATGATTCATGATTCATTAATCAATTCATGATTCAAGATTCATGATTCGATTCATGATTCATGATTCGATTCATGATTCATGATTAAATTCATGATTTGTTTCATGATTCAAGATATAATTCATGATTCATGATTCAATTCATGATTCATAATTCATGATTCATGAATCAATTCATGATTCATAATTCATGATTCATGATTCAATTCATGATTCATGATTCATGATTCATGATTCATGATTCAATTCATGATTCATGATTCAATTCATGATTCATGATTTGTGATTCAATTCATGATTCATGATTCAATTCATGATTAATAATTCATGATTCATGATTCAATTTATGATTCATGATTCATGATTCAATTCATAATTCATGATTCATGATTCGATTCATGATTCATGATTTATGATTCTATTCATGATTCATGATTCGATTCATGATTCATGATTCAATTCATTAATCATGATTCATGATTCATGATTCATGATTTATGATTCAATTCATGATTCATGATTCAATTCATGATTCATATTTCATGATTCATGATTCAATTCATGATTCATAATTCATGATTCATGATTCGATCCATGATTCATGAATCAATTCATGATTCATAATTTATGATTCATGAATCAATTCATGATTCATAATTCATGATTCATGATTCAATTCGTGATTCATGATTCATGATTCGATTCATGATTCAAGATTCATGATTCGATTCATGATTCGATTCATGATTCATGATTTATGATTCGATTCATGATTCATGATTTATGATTCGATTCATGATTCATGATTCGATTCATGATTCAAGATTCATGATTCAATTCATAAATTATGATTCATGATTCATGTTTCAATTCATGATTCATGATTCAATTCATGATTCAAGATTCATGATTCGATTCTTGATTCATGATTTGATTCATGATTCATGATTTATGATTCGATTCATGATTCATGATTCGATTCATGATTCATGATTCATGATTCAATTCATAATTCATGATTCATGATTCATGTTTCAATTCATGATTCATGATTCATGATTCATGATTCAATTCATGATTCATGATTCATGATTCAATTCATGATTCATGATTCGATTCATGATTCATGATTCATGATTCATTATTCGATTCAAGATTCATGATTCATGATTTATGATTCAATTCATGATTCATGATTCGATTCATGATTCATGATTCATAATTCAATTCATGATTCATGATTCGATTCATGCTTCATGATTTAATTCATGATTCAATTCATGATTCGATTCATGATCCATGATTCAATTCATGATTCATGATTCAATTCATGATACATAATTCATGATTCATGATTCAATTCATGATTCATGATTCATGATTCAATTCATGATTCGAATACTGATTCAATTCATGATTCATGATTCGATTTATGATTCATGACTCATGATTCAATTCATGATTCATGATTCATGATTCATGATTCATGATTCAATTCATGATTCATAATTCATGATTCGATTCATGATTCCTGATTCATGATTCAATTCATGATTCATTATTCATGATTCAATTTATGATTCATGATTCGATTCATGATTCTTGATTCATGATTCATGATTCAATTCCTGATTCATGATTCAATTCATGATTCATGATTCGATTCATGATTCAATTAATGATTCATGATTCATAATTTAATTCATGATTCATGATTCGATTCATGATTCATGATTAAATTCATGATTCAATTCATGATTCATGATTCATGATTCAATTTATGATTCATGATTCATGATTCAATTCATGATTCATGATTTATGATTCAATTCATGATTCAATTCATGATTCATTATTCATGATTCATGATTCAATTCATGATTTATGATTCATGATTCATGATTCAATTCATGATTCATGATTCAATTCATTAATCGATTCATGATTCATTATTCATGATTCAATTCATGATTCAATTCATGATTCCTGGTTCATGATTCATTATTCATGATTCAATTCATGATTCATGATTCGATTCATGATTCATGATTCATAATTCAATTCATGATTCATAATTTATGATTCATAAATCAATTCATGATTCATAATTCATGATTCATGATTCAATTCATGATTCATGATTCATGATTCATGATTTATGATTCAATTCATGATTCATGATTCAATTCATGATTCATGATTCGATTCATGATTTATGATTCAATTTATGATTCATGATTCATGATTCAATTCATGATTCATAATTCATGATTCATGATTCAAATCATGCATTATGATTCATGATTCATGATTCGATTCATGATTCATGATTTATGATTCAATTCATGATTCGAATCCTAATTCAATTTATGATTCATGATTTGATTTATGATTCATGATTCATGATTCATGTCATGATTCATGATTCATGATACATGATTCAATTCATGATTCATGATTCAATTCATGATTCATGATTCATGATTCATGATTCAATTCATGATTCATGATTCAATTCATGATTCATGATTCGATTCATGATTTTTGATTAATTATTCATGATTCGATTCATGATTCATGATGCATGATTCAATTCATGATTCATGATTCATGATTCATGATTCAATTCATAATTCATGATTCATGATTCATGATTCAATTCATGATTCATGATTCAATTCATGATTCTTGATTCAATTCATGATTAATAATTCATGATTCATGATTCAATTCATGATTCATGATTCATGATTCAATTCATGATTCATGATTCATGATTCGATTCATGATTCATGATTTATGATTCTATTCATGATTCATTATTAGATTCATGATTCATGATTCAATTCATTATTCATGATTCATGATTCATGATTCATGATTTATGATTCAATTCATGATTCATGATTCAATTCATGATTCATATTTCATGATTCATGATTCAATTCATGATTCATGATTCAATTCATTAATCGATTCATGATTCAATTCATGATTCAATTCATGATTCAATTCATGATTCATGGTTCATGATTCATGATTCAATTCATGATTCATAATTCATGATTCATGATTCGATCCATGATTCATGATTCATGATTGAATTCATGATTCATAATTTATGATTCATGAATCAATTCATGATTCATAATTCATGATTCATGATTCAATTCGTGATTCATGATTCATGATTCGATTCATGATTCATGATTAAATTCATGATTCAATTCATGATTCATGATTCATGATTCAATTTATGATTCATGATTCATGATTCAATTCATGATTCATGATTCAATTTATGATTCATGATTCATGATTCAATTCATGATTCATGATTTATGATTCATGATTCAATTCATGATTTATGATTCATGATTCATGATTCAATTCATGATTCATGATTCAATTCATTAATCGATTCATGATTCAATTCATGATTCAATTCATGATTCATGTTTCATGATTCATGATTCGATTCATGATTCATGATTCAATTCATGATTCATGATTCATGATTCATGATTCATGATTCAATTCATAATTCACGATTCATGATTCATGATTCATGATTCAATTCATGATTTATGATTCATGATTCAATTCATGATTCATGATTCATGATTCATGATTCATGATTCAATTCATGATTCATGATTCATGATTCGATTCATGATTCATGATTCAATTCATGATTCATGATTCATGATTCATGATTCAATTCATGATTCATGATTCATGATTCATGATTCATGATTCAATTCATAATTCATGATTCATGATTCATGATTTATGATTCATGATTCATGATTCAATTCATGATTTATGATTCATGATTCATGATTCATGATTCATGATTCATGATTCATGATTCAATTCATGATTCATGATTCATGATTCAATTCATGATTCATGATTCATGATTCATGATTCGATTCATGATTCATGATTCATGATTCATGATTCAATTCATGATTCATGATTCATGATTCAATTCTTGATTCATGATTCATGATTCAATTCATGATTCATGATTCGATTTATGATTCATGATCCATGATTCAATTCATGATTCATGATTCATGATTTAATTCATGATTCAATTCATGATTCGATTCATGATCCATGATTCAATTCATGATTCATGATTCATGATTCAATTCATTATTCATGATTCAATTCATGATTCAAAATTCATGATTCATGATTCAATTCATGATTCATGATTCAAGATTCATGATTCATGATTCAATTCATGATTCATGATTCAATTCATGATTCGAATCCTGATTCAATTCATGATTCATGATTCGATTTATGATTCATGATTCATGATTCAATTCATGATTCATGATTCATGATTCATGATTCAATTAATGATTCATGATTCATGATTCGATTTATGATTCATGATTCATGATTCAATTCATGATTCATGATTCATGATTCATGATTCGATTTATGATTCATGATTCATGATTCAATTCATGATTCATGATTCATGATTCATGATTCAATTAATGATTCATGATTCATGATTCAATTTATGATTCATGATTCGATTCATGATTCTTGATTCATGATTCATGATTCAATTCCTGATTCTCAATTCAATTCATGATTCATGATTCATGATTCGATTCATGATTCAATTCATGATTCATGATTCATGATTCGATTCATGATTCAATTCATGATTCATGATTCATAATTTAATTCATGATTCAATTCATGATTCATGATTCATGATTCAATTTATGATTCATGATTCATGATTCAATTCATGATTCATGATTTATGATTCAATTCATGATTCAATTCATGATTCATTATTCATGATTCATAATTCAATTCATGATTCATTATTCATGATTCATGATTCAATTCATTATTCATGATTCATGATTCGATTCATGATTCATGATTTATGATTAAATTCATTATTCATGATTCATGATTCAATTCATGATTCATATTTCATGATTCATGATTCAATTCATGATTCATGATTCAATTCATTAATCGATTCATGATTCAATTCATGATTCAATTCATGATTCATGGTTCATGATTCATGATTCATGATTCAATTCATGATTCATAATTCATGATTCATGATTCGATTCATGATTCATGATTGAATTCATGATTCATAATTTATGATTCATGAATCAATTCATGATTCATAATTCATGATTCATGATTCAATTTGTGATTCATGATTCATGATTCGATTCATGATTCATGATTTATGATTCAATTCATGATTCGAATCCTAATTCAATTTATGATTCATGATTTGATTTATGATTCATGATTCATGTCATGATTCATGATTCATGATTCATGATTCAATTCATGATTCATGATTCAATACATGATTCATGATTCATGATTCATGATTCAATTCATGATTCATGATTCATGATTCAATTCATGATTCATGATTCGATTCATGATTTTTGATTAATGATTCATGATTCAATTCATGATTCATGATTCATGATTCAATTCATGATTCATGATTCATGATTCATGATTTATGATTTAATTCATAATTCATGATTCATGATTCAATTCATGATTCATGATTCGATTCATGATTCTTGATTCATGATTCATGATTTGATTCATGATTCATGATTCATGATTCAATACATGATTCAATTCATGATTCATGATTCAATTTATTATTCATGATTCATGATTTAATTCATTATTCAATTCATGATTCATGATTCAATTCAGGATTCAATTCATGATTCATGATTCTTGATTCAATTCATGATTCATGATTCATGATTCAATTCATGATTCATGATTCGATTCATGATTCATGATTCAATTCATGATTCATGATTCATGATTCAATTCCTGATTCATGATTCAATTCCTGATTCATAATTTGTGATTCATGATTCAATTTATGATACATGATTCAATTCATGATTCATGATTCATGATTCATGATTCAATTCATAATTCATGATTCATGATTCATGATTCATGATTCAATTCCTGATTCATGATTCAATTCATGATCCATAATTTATGATTCATGATTCAATTCATGATTCGAATCCTGATTCATGATTCATGATTCATGATTCGATTTATGATTCATGATTCATGATTCATGATTCAATTCATGATTCATGATTCAATTCATGATTCATGATTGGATTCATGATTTTTGATTCATGATTCGATTCATGATTCATGATTCATGATTCATGATTCAATTCATGATTCATGATTCAATTCATGATTCATGATTTGATTCATGATTTTTGATTCATGATTCATGATTCGATTCATGATTCATGATTCGATTCATGATCATGATTCATGATCCACTTCATGATTCATGATTCATGATTCATGATTCATGATTCAATTCATGATTCATGATTCATGATTCATAATTCAATTCATGATCCATGATTCAATTCATGATTCTTGATTCATGATTCATAATTCGATTCATGATTCATGATTCATGATTCAATTCATGATTCATGATTCATGATTCAATTCATGATTCAAGATTCATGATTCGATTCATGATTCATGATTCGATTCATGATTCATGATTAAATTCATGATTTGATTCATGATTCAAGATATAATTCATGATTCATGATTCAATTCATGATTCATAATTCATGATTCATGAATCAATTCATGATTCATAATTCATGATTCATGATTCAATTCATGATTCATGATTCATGATTCATGATTCATGATTCAATTCATGATTCATGATTCAATTCATGATTCATGATTTGTGATTCAATTCATGATTCATGATTCAATTCATGATTAATAATTCATGATTCATGATTCAATTCATGATTCATGATTCAATTCATTATTCATGATTCATGATTCATGATTCATGATTTATGATTCAATTCATGATTCATGATTCAATTCATGATTCATATTTCATGATTCATGATTCAATTCATGATTCATGATTCAATTCATTAATCGATTCATGATTCAATTCATGATTCAATTCATGATTCATGGTTCATGATTCATGATTCAATTCATGTTTCATAATTCATGATTCATGATTCGATCCATGATTCATGATTCATGAATCAATTCATGATTCATAATTTATGATTCATGAATCAATTCATGATTCATAATTCATGATTCATGATTCAATTCGTGATTCATGATTCATGATTCGATTCATGATTCATGATTTATGATTCAATTCATGATTCGAATCCTAATTCAATTTATGATTCATGATTTGATTTATGATTCATGATTCAATTCATGATTCAAGATTCATGATTCGATTCATGATTCATGATTCGATTCATGATTCATGATTTATGATTCGATTCATGATTCATGATTCGATTCATGATTCAAGATTCATGATTCAATTCATAATTCATGATTCATGATTCATGTTTCAATTCATGATTCATGATTCAATTCATGATTCAAGATTCATGATTCGATTCATGATTCATGATTTGATTCATGATTCATGATTTATGATTCAATTCATGATTCATGATTCGATTCATGATTCATGATTCATGATTCAATTCATAATTCATGATTCATGATTCATGTTTCAATTCATGATTCATGATTCATGATTCATGATTCAATTCATGATTCATGATTCATGATTCAATTCATGATTCATGATTCGATTCATGATTCATGATTCATGATTCATTATTCGATTCAAGATTCATGATTCATGATTCAATTCATGATTCATGATTCGATTCATGATTCATGATTCATAATTCAATTCATGATTCATGATTCGATTCATGCTTCATGATTTAATTCATGATTCAATTCATGATTCATGATTCATGATTCGATTCATGATCCATGATTCAATTCATGATTCATGATTCAATTCATGATACATAATTCATGATTCATGATTCAATTCATGATTCATGATTCATGATTCAATTCATGATTCGAATACTGATTCAATTCATGATTCATGATTCGATTTATGATTCATGATTCATGATTCAATTCATGATTCATGATTCATGATTCATGATTCATGATTCAATTCATGATTCATAATTCATGATTCGATTCATGATTCCTGATTCATGATTCAATTCATGATTCCTTATTCATGATTCAATTTATGATTCATGATTCGATTCATGATTCTTGATTCATGATTCATGATTCAATTCCTGATTCATGATTCAATTCATGATTAATGATTCGATTCATGATTCAATTAATGATTCATGATTCATAATTTAATTCATGATTCATGATTCGATTCATGATTCATGATTAAATTCATGATTCAATTCATGATTCATGATTCATGATTCAATTTATGATTCATGATTCATGATTCAATTCATGATTCATGATTTATGATTCAATTCATGATTCAATTCATGATTCATTATTCATGATTCATGATTCAATTCATGATTTATGATTCATGATTCATGATTCAATTCATGATTCATGATTCAATTCATTAATCGATTCATGATTCATTATTCATGATTCAATTCATGATTCAATTCATGATTCCTGGTTCATGATTCATTATTTATGATTCAATTCATGATTCATGATTCGATTCATGATTCATGATTCATGATTCAATTCATGATTCATAATTTATGATTCATAAATCAATTCATAATTCATAATTCATGATTCAATTCATGATTCATGATTCATGATTTATGATTCAATTCATGATTCATGATTCAATTCATGATTCATGATTCATGATTCGATTCATGATTTATGATTCAATTTATGATTCATGATTCATGATTCAATTCATGATTCATAATTCATGATTCATGATTCAAATCATGCATTATGATTCATGATTCATGATTCGATTCATGATTCATGATTTATGATTCAATTCATGATTCGAATCCTAATTCAATTTATGATTCATGATTTGATTTATGATTCATGATTCATGATTCATGTCATGATTCATGATTAATGATACATGATTCAATTCATGATTCATGATTCATGATTCAATTCATGATTCATGATTCATGATTCATGATTCAATTCATGATTCATGATTCAATTCATGATTCATGATTCGATTCATGATTTTTGATTAATTATTCATGATTCGATTCATGATTCATGATGCATGATTCAATTCATGATTCATGATTCATGATTCATGATTCAATTCATGAATTATGATTCAATTCATGATTCTTGATTCAATTCATGATTAATAATTCATGATTCATGATTCAATTCATGATTCATGATTCATGATTCAATTCATGATTCATGATTCATGATTCGATTCATGATTCATGATTTATGATTCTATTCATGATTCATGATTCGATTCATGATTCATGATTCAATTCATTATTCATGATTCATGATTCATGATTCATGATTTATGATTCAATTCATGATTCATGATTCAATTCATGATTGATATTTCATGATTCATGATTCAATTCATGATTCATGATTCAATTCATTAATCGATTCATGATTCAATTCATGATTCAATTCATGATTCATGGTTCATGATTCATGATTCAATTCATGATTCATAATTCATGATTCATGATTCGATCCATGATTCATGATTCATGATTGAATTCATGATTCATAATTTATGATTCATGAATCAATTCATGATTCATAATTCATGATTCATGATTCAATTCGTGATTCATGATTCATGATTCGATTCATGATTTATGATTCAATTCATGATTCGAATCCTAATTCAATTTATGATTCATGATTTGATTTATGATTCATGATTCAATTCATGATTCAAGATTCATGATTCGATTCATGATTCATGATTTGATTCATGATTCATGATTCGATTCATGATTCATGATTCGATTCATGATTCATGATTTATGATTCGATTCATGATTCATGATTCGATTCATGATTCAAGATTCATGATTCAATTCATTATTCATGATTCATGATTCATGTTTCAATTCATGATTCATGATTCATGATTCATGATTCAATTCATGATTCATGATTCAATTCATGATTCATGATTCATGATTCAATTCATGATTCATGATTCATGATTCATGATTCAATTCATGATTCATGATTCGATTCATGATTCATGATTCGATTCATGATTCATGATTCATGATTCGATTCAAGATTCATGATTCATGATTCAATTCATGATTCATGATTCGATTCATGAATTATGATTCAATTCATGATTCATGATTCATAATTCAATTCATGATTCATGATTCGATTCATGCTTCATGATTTAATTCATGATTCAATTCATGATTCGATTCATGATCCATGATTCAATTCATGATTCATGATTCAATTCATGATACATAATTCATGATTCATGATTCAATTCATGATTCATGATTCAATTCATGATTCATGATTCAAGATTCATGATTCATGATTCAATTCATGATTCGAATACTGATTCAATTCATGATTCATGATTCGATTTATGATTCATGATTCATGATTCAATTCATGATTCATGATTCATGATTCATGATTCAATTCATGATTCATAATTCATGATTCGATTCATGATTCCTGATTCATGATTCAATTCATGATTCATTATTCATGATTCAATTTATGATTCATGATTCGATTCATGATTCTTGATTCATGATTCATGATTCAATTCCTGATTCATGATTCAATTCATGATTCGATTCATGATTCAATTAATGATTCATGATTCATAATTTAATTCATGATTCATGATTCGATTCATGATTCATGATTAAATTCATGATTCAATTCATGATTCATGATTCATGATTCAATTTATGATTCATGATTCATGATTCAATTCATGATTCATGATTTATGATTTAATTCATGATTCAATTCATGATTCATTATTCATGATTCATGATTCAATTCATGATTTATGATTCATGATTCATGATTCAATTCATGATTCATGATTCAATTCATTAATCGATTCATGATTCATTATTCATGATTCAATTCATGATTCAATTCATGATTCCTGGTTCATGATTCATTATTCATGATTAAATTCATGATTCATGATTCGATTCATGATTCATGATTCATGATTCAATTCATGATTCATAATTTATGATTCATAAATCAATTCATGATTCATAATTCATGATTCATGATTCAATTCATGATTCATGATTCATGATTCATGATTTATGATTCAATTCATGATTCATGATTCAATTCATGATTCATGATTCATGATTCGATTCATGATTCATGATTTATGATTCAATTTATGATTCATGATTCATGATTCAATTCATGATTCATAATTCATGATTCATTAATCAAATCATGAATTATGATTCATGATTCATGATTCGATTCATGATTCATGATTTATGATTCAATTCATGATTCGAATCCTAATTCAATTTATGATTCATGATTTGATTTATGATTCATGATTCATGATTCATGTCATGATTCGTGATTCATGATTCATGATTCAATTCATGATTCATCATTCATGATTCAATTCATGATTCATGATTCATGATTCAATTCATGATTCATGATTCAATTCATGATTCATGATTCGATTCATGATTTTTGATTAATTATTCATGATTCGATTCATGATTCATGATGCATGATTCAATTCATGATTCATGATTCATGATTCATGATTCAATTCATAGTTCATGATTCATGATTCATGATTCAATTCATGATTCATGATTCAATTCATGATTCTTGATTCATGATTCATGATTTGATTCATGATTCATGATTCATGATTTGATTCGTGATTCATGATTCATGATTCAATTCATGATTCATGATTCATGTTTCATTTCATGATTCATGATTGATGATTTAATTCATGATTCATGATTCATGATTCAATTCATGATTCATGATTCATGATTCAATCCATGATTCAATTCATGATTCATGATTCAATTTATTATTCATGATTCATGATTTAATTCATTTTTCAATTCATGATTCATGATTCAATTCAGGATTCAATTCATGATTCATGATTCATGATTCAATTCATGATTCATGATTCATGATTCAATTCATGATTCATGATTCATGATTCAATTCATGATTCATGATTCAATTCATGATTCATGATTCAATTCATGATTCATGATTCATGATTCAATTCCTGATTCATGATTCAATTCCTGATTCATAATTTGTGATTCATGATTCAATTTATGATTCATGATTCAATTCATGATTCATGATTCGATTCATGATTCATGATTCATGATTCAATTCATGATTCATGATTCATGATTCATGATTCAATTCCTGATTCATGATTCAATTCATGATCCATAATTTATGATTCATGATTCAATTCATGATTCGAATCCTGATTCATGATTCATGATTCGATTTATGATTCATGATTCATGATTCAATTCATGATTCATGATTCATGATTTGATTCATGATTTTTGATTCATGATTCATGATTCGATTCATGATTCATGATTCGATTCATGATTCATGATTCGATTCATGATTCATGATTCATGATCCACTTCATGATTCAATTCATGATTCATGATTCATGATTCATAATTCAATTCATGATCCATGATTCAATTCATGATTCTTGATTCATGATTCATAATTCGATTCATGATTCATGATTCATGATTCAATTCATGATTCATGATTCATGATTCAATTCATGATTCAAGATTCATGATTCGATTCATGATTCATGATTCGATTCATGATTCATGATTAAATTCATGATTCGATTCATGATTCAAGATATAATTCATGATTCATGATTCAATTCATGATTCATAATTCATGATTCATGAATCAATTCATGATTCATAATTCATGATTTATGATTCAATTCATGATTCATGATTCATGATTCAATTCATGATTCATAATTCATGATTCATGAATCAATTCATGATTCATAATTCATGATTCATGATTCAATTCATGATTCATGATTCATGATTCATGATTCATGATTCATGATTCAATTCATGATTCATGATTCAATTCATGATTCATGATTCATGATTCAATTCATGATTCATGATTTGTGATTCAATTCATGATTCATGATTCAATTCATGATTAATAATTCATGATTCATGATTCAATTCATGATTCATGATTCATGATTCAATTCATGATTCATGATTCATGATTCGATTCATGATTCACGATTTATGATTCTATTCATGATTCATGATTCTATTCATGATTCATGATTCAATTCATTATTCATGATTCATGATTCATGATTCATGATTTATGATTCAATTCATGATTTATGATTCAATTCATGATTCATGATTCAATTCATGATTCATATTTCATGATTCATGATTCAATTCATGATTCATGATTCAATTCATTAATCGATTCATGATTCAATTCATGATTCAATTCATGTTTCATGGTTCATGATTCATGATTCAATTCATGATTCATAATTCATGATTCATGATTCGATCCATGATTCATGATTTATGAATCAATTCATGATTCATAATTTATGATTCATGAATCAATTCATGATTCATAATTCATGATTCATGATTCAATTCGTGATTCATGATTCATGATTCGATTCATGATTCATGATTTATGATTCAATTCATGATTCGAATCCTAATTCAATTCATGATTCATGATTTGATTTATGATTCATGATTCAATTCATGATTCAAGATTCATGATTCGATTCATGATTCATGATTCGATTCATGATTCATGATTTATGATTCGATTCATGATTCATGATTCGATTCATGATTCAAGATTCATGATTCAATTCATAATTCATGATTCATGATTGATGTTTCAATTCATGATTCATGATTCAATTCATGATTCAAGATTCATGATTCGATTCATGATTCATGATTTGATTCATGATTCATGATTTATGATTCGATTCATGATTCATGATTCGATTCATGATTCATGATTCATGATTCAATTCATAATTCATGATTCATGATTCATGTTTCAATTCATGATTCATGATTCAATTCATGATTCATGATTCAATTCATGATTCATGATTCATGATTCAATTCATGATTCATGATTCGATTCATGATTCATGATTCATGATTCATGATTCGATTCAAGATTCATGATTCATGATTTATGATTCAATTCATGATTCATGATTCGATTCATGATTCATGATTCAATTCATGATTCATGATTCATAATTCAATTCATGATTCATGATTCGTGATTCAATTCCTGATTCATGATTCAATTCATGATTCATGATTCGATTCATGATTCAATTAATGATTCATGATTCATAATTTATTTCATGATTCATGATTCGATTCATGATTCATGATTAAATTCATGATTCAATTCATGATTCATGATTCATGATTCAATTTATGATTCATGATTCATGATTCAATTCATGATTCATGATTTATGATTCAATTCATGATTCAATTCATGATTCATTATTCATGATTCATGATTCAATTCATGATTTATGATTCATGATTCATGATTCAATTCATGATTCATGATTCAATTCATTAATCGATTCATGATTCATTATTCATGATTCAATTCATGATTCAATTCATGATTCCTGGTTCATGATTCATTATTCATGATTCAATTCATGATTCATGATTCGATTCATGATTCATGATTCATGATTCAATTCATGATTCATAATTTATGATTCATAAATCAATTCATGATTCATAATTCATGATTCATGATTCAATTCATGACTCATGATTCATGATTCATGATTTATGATTCAATTCATGATTCATGATTCAATTCATGATTCATGATTCATGATTCGATTCATGATTCATGATTTATGATTCAATTTATGATTCATGATTCATGATTCAATTCATGATTCATAATTCATGATTCATGATTCAAATCATGAATTATGATTCATGATTCATGATTCGATTCATGATTCATGATTTATGATTCAATTCATGATTCGAATCCTAATTCAATTTATGATTCATGATTTGATTTATGATTTATGATTCATGATTCATGATTCATGATACATGATTCAATTCATGATTCATGATTCATGATTCAATTCATGATTCATGATTCATGATTCATGATTCAATTCATGATTCATGATTCGATTCATGATTTTTGATTAATTATTCATGATTCGATTCATGATTCATGATGCAGGATTCAATTCATGATTCATGATTCATGATTCATGATTCATGATTCAATTCATAATTCATGATTCATGATTCATGATTCAATTCATGATTCATGATTCAATTCATAATTCTTGATTCAATTCATGATTAATAATTCATGATTCATGATTCAATTCATGATTCATGATTCATGATTCAATTTATGATTCATGATTCATGATTCGATTCATGATTCATGATTTATGATTCTATTCATGATTCATGATTCGATTCATGATTCATGATTCAATTCATTATTCATGATTCATGATTCATGATTCATGATTTATGATTCAATTCATGATTCATGATTCAATTCATGATTCATATTTCATGATTCATGATTCAATTCATGATTCATGATTCAATTCATTAATCGATTCATGATTCAATTCATGATTCATGATTCAATTCATTAATCGATTCATGATTCAATTCATGATTCAATTCATGATTCATGGTTCATGATTCATGATTCAATTCATGATTCATAATTCATGATTCATGATTCGATTCATGATTCATGATTGAATTCATGATTCATAATTTATGATTCATGAATCAATTCATGATTCATAATTCATGATTCATGATTCAATTCGTGATTCATGATTCATGATTCGATTCATGATTCATGATTTATGATTCAATTCATGATTCGAATCCTAATTCAATTTATGATTCATGATTTGATTTATGATTCATGATTCAAGATTCATGATTCGATTCATGATTCATGATTCGATTCATGATTCATGATTCGATTCATGATTCATGATTTATGATTCGATTCATGATTCATGATTCGATTCATGATTCAAGATTCATGATTCAATTCATTATTCATGATTCATGATTCATGTTTTAATTCATGATTCATGATTCATGATTCATGATTCAATTCATGATTCATGATTCAATTCATGATTCATGATTCATGATTCAATTCATGATTCATGATTCATGATTCATGATTCAATTCATGATTCATGATTCGATTCATGATTCATGATTCATGATTCATGATTCATGATTCGATTCAAGATTCATGATTCATGATTCAATTCATGATTCATGATTCGATTCATGATTCATGATTCAATTCATGATTCATGATTCATAATTCAATTCATGATTCATGATTCGATTCATGCTTCATGATTTAATTCATGATTCAATTCATGATTCGATTCATGATCCATGATTCAATTCATGATTCATGATTCAATTCATGATACATAATTTATGATTCATGATTCAATTCATGATTCGAATACTGATTCAATTCATGATTCATGATTCGATTTATGATTCATGATTCATGATTCAATTCATGATTCATGATTCATGATTCATGATTCAATTCATGATTCATAATTCATGATTCGATTCATGATTCCTGATTCATGATTCAATTCATGATTCATTATTCATGATTCAATTTATGATTCATGATTCGATTCATGATTCTTGATTCATGATTCATGATTCAATTCCTGATTCATGATTCAATTCATGATTCATGATTCGATTCATGATTCAATTAATGATTCATGATTCATAATTTAATTCATGATTCATGATTCGATTCATGATTCATGATTAAATTCATGATTCAATTCATGATTCATGATTCATGATTCAATTTATGATTCATGATTCATGATTTATGATTCAATTCATGATTCAATTCATGATTCATTATTCATGATTCATGATTCAATTCATGATTTATGATTCATGATTCATGATTCAATTCATGATTCATGATTCAATTCATTAATCGATTCATGATTCATTATTCATGATTCAATTCATGATTGAATTCATGATTCCTGGTTCATGATTCATTATTCATGATTCAATTCATGATTCATGATTCGATTCATGATTCATGATTCATGATTCAATTCATGATTCATAATTTATGATTCATAAATCAATTCATGATTCATAATTCATGATTCATGATTCAATTCATGATTCATGATTCATGATTCATGATTTATGATTCAATTCATGATTCATGATTCAATTCATGATTCATGATTCATGATTCGATTCATGATTCATGATTTATGATTCAATTTATGATTCATGATTCATGATTCAATTCATGATTCATAATTCATGATTCATGATTCAAATCATGAATTATGATTCATGATTCATGATTTATGATTCATGATTCATGATTTATGATTCAATTCATGATTCGAATCCTAATTCAATTTATGATTCATGATTTGATTTATGATTCATGATTCATGATTCATGTCATGATTCATGATTCATGATTCATGATTCAATTCATGATTCATGATTCATGATTCAATTCATGATTCATGATTCATGATTCAATTCATGATTCATGATTCATGATTCATGATTCAATTCATGATTCATGATTCAATTCATGATTCATGATTCGATTCATGATTTTTGATTAATTATTCATGATTCGATTCATGATTCATGATGCATGATTCAATTCATGATTCATGATTTATGATTCATGATTCATGATTCAATTCATAATTCATGATTCATGATTCATGATTCAATTCATGATTCATGATTCAATTCATGATTCTTGATTCATGATTCATGATTTGATTCATGATTCATGATTCATGATTTGATTCATGATTCATGATTGATGATTTAATTCATGATTCATGATTCAATTCATGATTCATGATTCATGATTCAATCCATGATTCAATACATGATTCATGATTCAATTTATTATTCATGATTCATGATTTAATTCATTATTCAATTCATGATTCATGATTCAATTCAGGATTCAATTCATGATTCATGATTCATGATTCAATTCATGATTCATGATTCATGATTCAATTCCTGATTCATGATTCAATTCATGATTCATAATTTATGATTCATGATTGAATTCATGATTCATGATTCAATTCATGATTCATGATTCAATTCATGATTCATGATTCATGATTCAATTCATGATTCATGATTCATGATTCATGATTGAATTCATGATTCATGATTCAATTCATGATTCATGATTCAATTCATGATTCATGATTCATGATTCAATTCCTGATTCATGATTCAAATTATGATCCATAATTTATGATTCATGATTCAATTCATGATTCGAATCCTGATTCATGATTCATGATTCATGATTCGATTTATGGTTCATGATTCATAATTCAATTCATGATTCATGATTCGATTCATGCTTCATGATTTAATTCATGATTCAATTCATGATTCGATTCATGATCCATGATTCAATTCATGATTCATGATTCAATTCATGATACATAATTCATGATTCATGATTCAATTCATGATTCATGATTCAAGATTCATGATTCATGATTCAATTCATGATTCGAATACTGATTCAATTCATGATTCATGATTCGATTTATGATTCATGATTCATGATTCAATTCATGATTCATGATTCATGATTCATGATTCATGATTCAATTCATGATTCATAATTCGATTCATGATTCCTGATTCATGATTCAATTCATGATGCATTATTCATGATTCAATTTATGATTCATGATTCGATTCATGATTCTCGATTCATGATTCATGATTCAATTCCTGATTCATGATTCAATTCATGATTCATGATTCGATTCATGATTCAATTAATGATTCATGATTCATAATTTAATTCATGATTCATGATTCGATTCATGATTCATGATTAAATTCATGATTCAATTCATGATTCAATTTATGATTCATGATTCATGATTCAATTCATGATTCATGATTTATGATTCAATTCATGATTCAATTCATGATTCATTATTCATGATTCATGATTCAATTCATGATTTATGATTCATGATTCATGATTCAATTCATGATTCATGATTCAATTCATTAATCGATTCATGATTCATTATTCACGATTCAATATTCATGATTCAATTCATGATTCAATTCATGATTCCTGGTTCATGATTCATTATTCATAATTCAATTCATGATTCATGATTCGATTCATGATTCATGATTCAATTCATGATTCATAATTTATGATTCATAAATCAATTCATGATTCATAATTCATGATTCATGATTCAATTCATGATTCATGATTCATGATTCATGATTTATGATTCAATATATGATTCATGATTCAATTCATGATTCATAATTCATGATTTGATTCATGATTCATGATTTATGATTCAATTTATGATTCATGATTCATGATTCAATTCATGATTCATGATTCATGATTCAAATCATGAATTATGATTCATGATTCATGATTCGATTCATGATTCATGATTTATGATTCAATTCATGATTCGAATCCTAATTCAATTTATGATTCATGATTTAATTTATGATTCATGATTCATGATTCATGTCATGATTCATGATTCATGATTCATGTTTCATGATTCAATTCATGATTCATGATTCATGATTCAATTCATGATTCATGATTCATGATTCAATTCATGATTCATGATTCAATTCATGATTCATGATTCGATTCATGATTTTTGATTAATTATTCATGATTCGATTCATGATTCATGATGCATGATTCAATTCATGATTCATGATTCATGATTCATGATTCATGATTCAATTCATAATTCATGATTCATGATTCATGATTCAATTCATGATTCATGATTCGATTCATGATTCTTGATTCATGATTCATGATTTGATTCATGATTCATGATTCATGATTTGATTCATGATTCATGATTCATGATTCAATTCATGATTCATGATTCATGTTTCATTTCATGATTCATGATTGATGATTTAATTCATGATTCATGATTCATGATTCAATTCATGATTCATGATTTATGATTCAATCCATGATTCAATTCATGATTCATGATTCAATTTATTATTCATGATTCATGATTAAATTCATTATTCAATTCATGATTCATGATTCAATTCAGGATTCAATTCATGATTCATGATTCATGATTCAATTCATGATTCATGATTCATGATTCAATTCATGATTCATAATTTATGATTCATAAATCAATTCATGATTCATAATTCATGATTCATGATTCAATTCATGATTCATGATTCATGATTCATGATTTATGATTCAATTCATGATTCATGATTCAATTCATGATTCATGATTCATGATTCGATTCATGATTCATGATTTATGATTCAATTTATGATTCATGATTCATGATTCAATTCATGATTCATAATTCATGATTCATGATTCAAATCATGAATTATGATTCATGATTCATGATTCGATTCATGATTCATGATTTATGATTCAATTCATGATTCGAATCCTAATTCAATTTATGATTCATGATTTGATTTATGATTCATGATTCATGATTCATGTCATGATTCATGATTCATGATACATGATTCAATTCATGATTCATGATTCATGATTCAATTCATGATTCATGATTCATGATTCATGATTCAATTCATGATTCATGATTCAATTCATGATTCATGATTCGATTCATGATTTTTGATTAATTATTCATGATTCGATTCATGATTCATGATGCAGGATTCAATTCATGATTCATGATTCATGATTCATGATTCATGATTCAATTCATAATTCATGATTCATGATTCATGATTCAATTCATGATTCATGATTCAATTCATAATTCTTGATTCAATTCATGATTAATAATTCATGATTCATGATTCAATTCATGATTCATGATTCATGATTCAATTTATGATTCATGATTCATGATTCGATTCATGATTCATGATTTATGATTCTATTCATGATTCATGATTCGATTCATGATTCATGATTCAATTCATTATTCATGATTCATGATTCATGATTTATGATTCAATTCATGATTCATGATTCAATTCATGATTCATATTTCATGATTCATGATTCAATTCATGATTCATGATTCAATTCATTAATCGATTCATGATTCAATTCATGATTCAATTCATGATTCATGGTTCATGATTCATGATTCAATTCATGATTCATAATTCATGATTCATGATTCGATTCATGATTCATGATTGAATTCATGATTCATAATTTATGATTCATGAATCAATTCATGATTCATAATTCATGATTCATGATTCAATTCGTGATTCATGATTCATGATTCGATTCATGATTCATGATTTATGATTCAATTCATGATTCGAATCCTAATTCAATTTATGATTCATGATTTGATTTATGATTCATGATTCAAGATTCATGATTCGATTCATGATTCATGATTCGATTCATGATTCATGATTCGATTCATGATTCATGATTTATGATTCGATTCATGATTCATGATTCGATTCATGATTCAAGATTCATGATTCAATTCATTATTCATGATTCATGATTCATGTTTTAATTCATGATTCATGATTCATGATTCATGATTCAATTCATGATTCATGATTCAATTCATGATTCATGATTCATGATTCATGATTCAATTCATGATTCATGATTCATGATTCATGATTCAATTCATGATTCATGATTCGATTCATGATTCATGATTCATGATTCATGATTCATGATTCGATTCAAGATTCATGATTCATGATTCAATTCATGATTCATGATTCGATTCATGATTCATGATTCAATTCATGATTCATGATTCATAATTCAATTCATGATTCATGATTCGATTCATGCTTCATGATTTAATTCATGATTCAATTCATGATTCGATTCATGATCCATGATTCAATTCATGATTCATGATTCAATTCATGATACATAATTCATGATTCATGATTCAATTCATGATTCATGATTCAAGATTCATGATTCATGATTCAATTCATGATTCGAATACTGATTCAATTCATGATTCATGATTCGATTTATGATTCATGATTCATGATTCAATTCATGATTCATGATTCATGATTCATGATTCAATTCATGATTCATAATTCATGATTCGATTCATGATTCCTGATTCATGATTCAATTCATGATTCATTATTCATGATTCAATTTATGATTCATGATTCGATTCATGATTCTTGATTCATGATTCATGATTCAATTCCTGATTCATGATTCAATTCATGATTCATGATTCGATTCATGATTCAATTAATGATTCATGATTCATAATTTAATTCATGATTCATGATTCGATTCATGATTCATGATTAAATTCATGATTCAATTCATGATTCATGATTCATGATTCAATTTATGATTCATGATTCATGATTCAATTCATGATTCATGATTTATGATTCAATTCATGATTCAATTCATGATTCATTATTCATGATTCATGATTCAATTCATGATTTATGATTCATGATTCATGATTCAATTCATGATTCATGATTCAATTCATTAATCGATTCATGATTCATTATTCATGATTCAATTCATGATTGAATTCATGATTCCTGGTTCATGATTCATTATTCATGATTCAATTCATGATTCATGATTCGATTCATGATTCATGATTCATGATTCAATTCATGATTCATAATTTATGATTCATAAATCAATTCATGATTCATAATTCATGATTCATGATTCAATTCATGATTCATGATTCATGATTCATGATTTATGATTCAATTCATGATTCATGATTCAATTCATGATTCATGATTCATGATTCGATTCATGATTCATGATTTATGATTCAATTTATGATTCATGATTCATGATTCAATTCATGATTCATAATTCATGATTCATGATTCAAATCATGAATTATGATTCAAGATTCATGATTTATGATTCATGATTCATGATTTATGATTCAATTCATGATTCGAATCCTAATTCAATTTATGATTCATGATTTGATTTATGATTCAAGATTCATGATTCATGATTCAATTCATGATTCATGATTCATGATTCAATTCATGATTCATGATTCATGATTCATGATTCAATTCATGATTCATGATTCAATTCATGATTCATGATTCGATTCATGATTTTTGATTAATTATTCATGATTCGATTCATGATTCATGATGCATGATTCAATTCATGATTCATGATTCATGATTCATGATTCATGATTCAATTCATAATTCATGATTCATGATTCATGATTCAATTCATGATTCATGATTCAATTCATGATTCTTGATTCATGATTCATGATTTGATTCATGATTCATGATTCATGATTTGATTCATGATTCATGATTGATGATTTAATTCATGATTCATGATTCAATTCATGATTCATGATTCATGATTCAATCCATGATTCAATTCATGATTCATGATTCAATTTATTATTCATGATTCATGATTTAATTCATTATTCAATTCATGATTCATGATTCAATTCAGGATTCAATTCATGATTCATGATTCATGATTCAATTCATGATTCATGATTCATGATTCAATTCATGATTCATGATTCGATTCATGATTCATGATTCAATTCATGATTCATGATTCATGATTCAATTCCTGATTCATGATTCAATTCATGATTCATAATTTATGATTCATGATTGAATTCATGATTCATGATTCAATTCATGATTCATGATTCAATTCATGATTCATGATTCATGATTCAATTCATGATTCATGATTCATGATTCATGATTCAATTCATGATTCATGATTCAATTCATGATTCATGATTCAATTCATGATTCATGATTCATGATTCAATTCCTGATTCATGATTCAAATTATGATCCATAATTTATGATTCATGATTCAATTCATGATTCGAATCCTGATTCATGATTCATGATTCATGATTCGATTTATGGTTCATGATTCATAATTCAATTCATGATTCATGATTCGATTCATGCTTCATGATTTAATTCATGATTCAATTCATGATTCGATTCATGATCCATGATTCAATTCATGATTCATGATTCAATTCATGATACATAATTCATGATTCATGATTCAATTCATGATTCATGATTCAAGATTCATGATTCATGATTCAATTCATGATTCGAATACTGATTCAATTCATGATTCATGATTCGATTTATGATTCATGATTCATGATTCAATTCATGATTCATGATTCATGATTCATGATTCAATTCATGATTCATAATTCGATTCATGATTCCTGATTCATGATTCAATTCATGATGCATTATTCATGATTCAATTTATGATTCATGATTCGATTCATGATTCTCGATTCATGATTCATGATTCAATTCCTGATTCATGATTCAATTCATGATTCATGATTCGATTCATGATTCAATTAATGATTCATGATTCATAATTTAATTCATGATTCATGATTCGATTCATGATTCATGATTAAATTCATGATTCAATTCATGATTCAATTTATGATTCATGATTCATGATTCAATTCATGATTCATGATTTATGATTCAATTCATGATTCAATTCATGATTCATTATTCATGATTACTGATTCAATTCATGATTTATGATTCATGATTCATGATTCAATTCATGATTCATGATTCAATTCATTAATCGATTCATGATTCATTATTCACGATTCAATATTCATGATTCAATTCATGATTCAATTCATGATTCCTGGTTCATGATTCATTATTCATAATTCAATTCATGATTCATGATTCGATTCATGATTCATGATTCATGATTCAATTCATGATTCATAATTTATGATTCATAAATCAATTCATGATTCATAATTCATGATTCATGATTCAATTCATGATTCATGATTCATGATTCATGATTTATGATTCAATATATGATTCATGATTCAATTCATGATTCATAATTCATGATTTGATTCATGATTCATGATTTATGATTCAATTTATGATTCATGATTCATGATTCAATTCATGATTCATAATTCATGATTCATGATTCAAATCATGAATTATGATTCATGATTCATGATTCGATTCATGATTCATGATTTATGATTCAATTCATGATTCGAATCCTAATTCAATTTATGATTCATGATTTAATTTATGATTCATGATTCATGATTCATGTCATGATTCATGATTCATGATTCATGATTCATGATTCAATTCATGATTCATGATTCATGATTCAATTCATGATTCATGATTCAATTCATGATTCATGATTCAATTCATGATTCATGTTTCGATTCATGATTTTTGATTAATTATTCATGATTCGATTCATGATTCATGATGCATGATTCAATTCATGATTCATGATTCATGATTCATGATTCATGATTCAATTCATAATTCATGATTCATGATTCATGATTCAATTCATGATTCATGATTCGATTCATGATTCTTGATTCATGATTCATGATTTGATTCATGATTCATGATTCATGATTTGATTCATGATTCATGATTCATGATTCAATTCATGATTCATGATTCATGTTTCATTTCATGATTCATGATTGATGATTTAATTCATGATTCATGATTCATGATTCAATTCATGATTCATGATTCATGATTCAATCCATGATTCAATTCATGATTCATGATTCAATTTATTATTCATGATTCATGATTAAATTCATTATTCAATTCATGATTCATGATTCAATTCAGGATTCAATTCATTATTCATGATTCATGATTCAATTCATGATTCATGATTCATGATTCAATTCATGATTCATGATTTGATTCATGATTCATGATTCAATTCATGATTCATGATTCATGATTCAATTCCTGATTCATAATTCAATTCATGATTCATAATTTATGATTCATGATTCAATTCATGATTCATGATTCAAGTCATGATTCATGATTCATGTTACAATTCATGATTCATGATTCATGATTCATGATTCATGATTCAATTCCTGATTCATGATTCAATTCATGATCCATAATTTATGATTCATGATTCAATTCATGATTTGAATCCTGATTCATGATTCATGATTCATGATGCATGATTCATGATTAAATTCATGATTCAAATCATGATTCATGATTTATGATTCAATTTATGATTCATGATTCATGATTCAATTCATGATTCATGATTTATGATTCAATTCATGATTCAATTCATGATTCATTATTCATGATTCATGATTCAATTCATGATTTATGATTCATGATTCATGATTCAATTCATGATTCATGATTCAATTCATTAATCGATTCATGATTCAATTCATGATTCAATTCATGATTCATGGTTCATGATTCATGATTCATGATTCAATTCATGATTCTTAATTCATGATTCATGATTCGATTCATGATTCATGATTCATGATTCAATTCATGATTCATAATTTATGATTCATGAATCAATTCATGATTCATAATTCATGATTCATGATTCAATTCGTGATTCATGATTCATGATTCGATTCATGATTCATGATTTATGATTCAATTCATGATTCGAATCCTAATTCATTTTATGATTCATGATTTGATTTATGATTCATGATTCATGATTCATGTCATGATTCATGTCATGATTCATGATTCATGATTCATGATTCAATTCATGATTCATGATTCAATTCATGATTCATGATTCAATTCATGATTCATGATTCATGATTCATGATTCAATTCATGATTCATGATTCATTTCATGATTCATGATTCGATTCATGATTTTTGATTAATGATTTATGATTCGATTCATGATTCATGATTCATGATTCAATTCATGATTCATGATTCATGATTCATGATTCAATTCATGATTCATGATTCATGATTCATGATTTATGATTCAATTCATAATTCATGATTCATGATTCATGATTCAATTCATGATTCATGATTCGATTCATGATCCATGATTCAATTCATGATTCATGATTCAATTCATTATTCATGATTCAATTCATGATACATAATTCCTGATTCATGATTCAATTCATGATTCATTATTCGATTCATGATTCATGATTAAATTCATGATTCAATTTATGATTCATGATTCATGATTCAATTCATGATTCAAATCATGATTCATTATTCATGATTCATATTTCAATTCATGATTTATGATTCATGATTCAATTCATGATTCATGATTCAATTCATTAATCGATTCATGATTCAATTCATGATTCAATTCATGATTCATGATTCATGATTCAATTCATTAATCGATTCATGATTCAATTCATGATTCATAATTCATGATTCATGATTCGATTCATGATTCATGATTCATGATTCAATTCATGATTCATAATTTATGATTCATGAATCAATTCATGATTCATAATTCATGATTCATGATTCAATTCATGATTCATGATTCACGATTCATGATTTAATTCATGATTCATGATTCAATTCATGATTCATGATTCATGATTTGATTCATGATTCATGATTTATGATTCAATTCATGATTCATGATTCATGATTCAATTCATGATTCATATTTCATGATTCATGATTGAATTCATGATTCATGATTCAATTCATGATTCATGATTCAATTCATTAATCGATTCATTATTCAATTCATGATTCAATTCATGATTCATGGTTCATGATTCATGATTCATGATTAAATTCATGATTCATAATTCATGATTCATGATTCGATTCATGATTCATTATTCATGATTGAATTCATGATTCATAATATATGATTCATGAATCAATTCATGATTCATAATTCATGATTCATGATTCAATTCGTGATTCATAATTCATGATTCGATTCATGATTCATGATTTATGATTCAATTCATGATTCGAATCCTAATTCAATTTATGATTCATGATTTGATTTATGATTCATGATTCAATTCATGATTCAAGATTCATGATTCGATTCATGATTCATGATTCGATTCATGATTCATGATTAAATTCATGATTCGATTCATGATTCATGATTCGATTCATGATTCAAGATATAATTCATGATTCATGATTCAATTCATGATTCATAATTCATGATTCATGAATCAATTCATGATTCATAATTCATGATTCATGATTCAATTCATGATTCATGATTCATGATTCAATTCATGATTCATGATTCAATTCATGATTCATGATTCATGATTCAATTCATGATTCATGATTCATGATTCAATTCATGATTCATAATTCATGATTCATGATTCAAGATATAATTCATGATTCATGATTCAATTCATGATTCATAATTCATGATTCATGAATCAATTCATGATTCATAATTCATGATTCATGATTCAATTCATGATTCATGATTCATGATTCATGATTCAATTCATGATTCATGATTCAATTCATGATTCATGATTCAATTCATGATTCATGAATCAATTCATGATTCATAATTCATGATTCATGATTCAATTCATGATTCATGATTTATGATTCATGATTCAATTCATGATTCATGATTCAATTCATGATTCATAATTCATGATTCATGATTCAATTCATGATTCATGATTCATGATTCAATTCATGATTCATGATTCATGATTCAATTCATGATTCATGATTCGATTCATGATTTTTGATTAATTATTCATGATTCGATTCATGATTCATGATGCATGATTCAATTCATGATTCATGATTCATGATTCATGATTCATGATTTAATTCATAATTCATGATTCATGATTCATGATTCAATTCATGATTCATGATTCGATTCATGATTCTTGATTCATGATTCATGATTTGATTCATGATTCATGATTCATGATTTGATTCATGATTCATGATTCATGATTCAATTCATGATTCATGATTCATGTTTCATTTCATGATTCATGATTGATGATTTAATTCATGATTCATGATTCATGATTCAATTCATGATTGAATCCATGATTCAATTCATGATTCATGATTCAATTTATTATTCATGATTCATGATTTAATTCATTATTCAATTCATGATTCATGATTCAATTCAGGATTCAATTCATGATTCATGATTCATGATTCAATTCATGATTCATGATTCATGATTCAATTCATGATTCAATTCATGATTCATGATTCATGATTCAATTCATGATTCATGATTCATGATTCAATTCCTGATTCATGATTCAATTCATGATTCATGATTCAATTCATGATTCATGATTCATGATTCATGATTCATGATTCAATTCATGATTCATGATTCATGATTCAATTCATGATTCATGATTCATGATTCAATTCCTGATTCATGATTCAATTCATGATCCATAATTTATGATTCATGATTCAATTCATGATTCGAATCCTGATTCATGATTCATGATTCATGATTCGATTTATGGTTCATGATTCATGATTCATGATTCAATTCATGATTCATGATTCAATTCATGATTCATGATTCGATTCATGATTTTTGATTCATGATTCATGATTCGATTCATGATTCATGATTCGATTCATGATTCATGATTCATGATCCACTTCATGATTCATGATTCAATTCATGATTCATGATTCATAATTCAATTCATGATCCATGATTCAATTCATGATTCTTGATTCATGATTCATAATTCGATTCATGATTCATGATTCATGATTCAATTCATGATCCATGATTCAATTCATGATTCTTGATTCATGATTCATAATTCGATTCATGATTCATGATTCATGATTCAATTCATTATTCATGATTCATGATTCATGATTCAATTCATGATTCAAGATTCATGATTCGATTCATGATTCATGATTCGATTCATGATTCAATTCATGATTCGATTCATGATTCAAGATATAATTCATGATTCATGATGCAATTCATGATTCATAATTCATGATTCATGAATCAATTCATGATTCATAATTCATGATTCATGATTCAATTCATGATTCATGATTCATGATTCATGATTCAATTCATGATTCATGATTCAATTCATGATTCATGATTCATGATTCAATTCATGATTCATGATTTATGATTCAATTCATGATTCATGATTCAATTCATGATTCATAATTCATGATTCATGATTCAATTCATGATTCATGATTCATGATTCAATTCATGATATATGATTCGATTCATGATTCATGATTTATGATTCTATTCATGATTCATGATTCGATTCATGATTCATGATTCATGATTCAATTCATTATTCATGATTCATGATTCATGATTCAATTCATGATTCATGATTCATGATTCATGATTCAATTCATGATTCATGATTCATGATTCAATTCATGATTCATGATTCATGATTCAATTCAAGATTCATGATTCATGATTCATGATTCGATTCATGATTCATGATTCATGATTCATGATTCGATTCAAGATTCATGATTCATGATTCATGATTCAATTCATGATTCATGATTCATAATTCAATTCATGATTCAGGATTCATGATTCATGATTCAATTCATGATTCATGATTCATGATTCAATTCATGATTCATGATTCATGATTCAATTCACGATTCATGATTCATGATGCATGATTCAATTCATGATTCATGATTCATGATTCATGATTCATGATTCAATTCATAATTCATGATTCATGATTCATGATTCAATTCATGATTCATGATTCGATTCATGATTCTTGATTCATGATTCAATTCATGATTCATGATTCAATTCATGATTCATGATTCATGATTCATGATTCATGATTCAATTCATGATTCATGATTCATGATTCAATTCATGATTCATGATTCATGATTCAATTCCTGATTCATGATTCAATTCATGATCCATAATTTATGATTCATGATTCAATTCATGATTCGAATCCTGATTCATGATTCATGATTCATGATTCGATTTATGGTTCATGATTCATGATTCATGATTCAATTCATGATTCATGATTCAATTCATGATTCATGATTCGATTCATGATTTTTGATTCATGATTCATGATTCGATTCATGATTCATGATTCGATTCATGATTCATGATTCATGATCCACTTCATGATTCATGATTCAATTCATGATTCATGATTCATAATTCAATTCATGATCCATGATTCAATTCATGATTCTTGATTCATGATTCATAATTCGATTCATGATTCATGATTCATGATTCAATTCATGATCCATGATTCAATTCATGATTCTTGATTCATGATTCATAATTCGATTCATGATTCATGATTCATGATTCAATTCATTATTCATGATTCATGATTCATGATTCAATTCATGATTCAAGATTCATGATTCGATTCATGATTCATGATTCGATTCATGATTCAATTCATGATTCGATTCATGATTCAAGATATAATTCATGATTCATGATGCAATTCATGATTCATAATTCATGATTCATGAATCAATTCATGATTCATAATTCATGATTCATGATTCAATTCATGATTCATGATTCATGATTCATGATTCAATTCATGATTCATGATTCAATTCATGATTCATGATTCATGATTCAATTCATGATTCATGATTTATGATTCAATTCATGATTCATGATTCAATTCATGATTCATAATTCATGATTCATGATTCAATTCATGATTCATGATTCATGATTCAATTCATGATATATGATTCGATTCATGATTCATGATTTATGATTCTATTCATGATTCATGATTCGATTCATGATTCATGATTCATGATTCAATTCATTATTCATGATTCATGATTCATGATTCAATTCATGATTCATGATTCATGATTCATGATTCAATTCATGATTCATGATTCATGATTCAATTCATGATTCATGATTCATGATTCAATTCAAGATTCATGATTCATGATTCATGATTCGATTCATGATTCATGATTCATGATTCATGATTCGATTCAAGATTCATGATTCATGATTCATGATTCAATTCATGATTCATGATTCATAATTCAATTCATGATTCATGATTCATGATTCATGATTCAATTCATGATTCATGATTCATGATTCAATTCATGATTCATGATTCATGATTCAATTCACGATTCATGATTCATGATGCATGATTCAATTCATGATTCATGATTCATGATTCATGATTCATGATTCAATTCATAATTCATGATTCATGATTCATGATTCAATTCATGATTCATGATTCGATTCATGATTCTTGATTCATGATTCAATTCATGATTCATAATTTATGATTCATGAATCAATTCATGATTCATAATTCATGATTCATGATTCAATTCATGATTCATGATTCACGATTCATGATTTAATTCATGATTCATGATTCAATTCATGATTCATGATTCATGATTTGATTCATGATTCATGATTTATGATTCAATTCATGATTCATGATTCATGATTCAATTCATGATTCATATTTCCTGATTCATGATTGAATTCATGATTCATGATTCAATTCATGATTCATGATTCAATTCATTAATCGATTCATTATTCAATTCATGATTCAATTCATGAATCATGGTTCATGATTCATGATTCATGATTAAATTCATGATTCATAATTCATGATTCATGATTCGATTCATGATTCATTATTCATGATTGAATTCATGATTCATAATATATGATTCATGAATCAATTCATGATTCATAATTCATGATTCATGATTCATAATTCATGATTCATGATTCAATTCGTGATTCATAATTCATGATTCGATTCATGATTCATGATTTATGATTCAATTCATGATTCGAATCCTAATTCAATTTATGATTCATGATTTGATTTATGATTCATGATTCAATTCATGATTCAAGATTCATGATTCGATTCATGATTCATGATTAGATTCATGATTCATGATTAAATTCATGATTCGATTCATGATTCATGATTCGATTCATGATTCAAGATATAATTCATGATTCATGATTCAATTCATGATTCATAATTCATGATTCATGAATCAATTCATGATTCATAATTCATGATTCATGATTCAATTCATGATTCATGATTCATGATTCAATTCATGATTCATGATTCAATTCATGATTCATGATTCATGATTCAATTCATGATTCATGATTCATGATTCAATTCATGATTCATAATTCATGATTCATGATTCAATTCATGATTCATGATTCATGATTCAATTCATGATTCATGATTCATGATTCGAT